>CM074576.1:89109109-89749859 GCA_037305975.1 Chrysolophus pictus | reverse complement strand
CCTGCTTTACACTGTCAGTGAGACAAAGAGCAGCCATAGAGACCTGGGATTGAAATCTGAATTTGAAACGAATCTCAGAAAAAGCTCTTGCTGTTCAATGGTGTCCAAGAACCACTGTGGTTGCTTGTCAGAACGATCTTGTTTGGAAGGACAATATGTTAATATAGAACAATATACAACACTGCTCTTTTTCATATAAACTCTGACATAGTGGTCCTACTGAGGAATGTCAGCAAATCTGGATTTCAGTCACAGCCAACTGGCATAAGTCTAATAAAACCAGGGCACCTTCCAGTTGAACTGCATCTGAAGAGGAGGGCTGAAAGAAGTCCTGTCCATGGAACATATCTTGATTAAATGACTGGAATGAATTTGAGTACAAAATGGCATCAAATTTAGCAGACTGTTCTAATTCATGTTTTTTCCTGATTTGATAGCTGGTATTTCTCCTCGTAGATTCTACAGCAAGATTATCAGTGTTGGAATCTATATCTTATCTATATAAGAATGGTATACTTGATTATAACAGCACATTTATAAGCAGCACATCTCACAACCTTATTAATCACATTTCAGTGCCCTAAAATTTGTCAGAAACCATATGCTTTGAGTACTGCTTTGTCAAAGAAAGTGACTTCCAAGTAACATTCTTCTTTCTAGCTTTTAAGATTTCCAGGGCAAGAAGAAATCAACACTCTACAAAAGAGTATTCAGCTTGAGTCAGTAGTACTGAAAATTCACAAGGCTATGGCTGCCAAAGACACAGCCATTAAGAAGGTGGGATTTGCCTTGTTTTTGCAGCATTTATAAAGACATAGTAACATTCACGTATATATATATGTGATAAATAGGAGCTTTATTCAAAAAGGATGTTTGTGGTTAGCTAAGAAGTTCTCAAATTAAAAGATGTCTGTGTAGAGAAACACCAGCTTCAGTTCTCAATTGATATTTTTTTCCTGTCCTTTTTTTCCTAAACTTTAAGGCAGAAACCATGCCTTTTACACCCTTCATTACTATTACTATAGAGAGCAGCTTTCGATGTTGAGAAGTGCTGTGAGCTTGATTTCTGGCTCACGAGCGTGGCGTGGTGCTTGTTTGGCTGCCTGAGCACCACAAGATCGACCACACCTAGTAATTATTTTAATCATGCCTTCATTTTTACCTCCTGCCTGTAGCACTCGGCTGACTTGGAACAGCTCTGGTAATTAGTGTAAAATTAAATGAGAAGCAGAGCTGGAGCATGCATCATGTGGAGGCTGCAAGAAGGGCCAAGCCACCACATTTCAGTTCACGCCACTCGCCTATTGAGCTCATACCACAAGACATGTTGACATCTTTCAAAACCTCCACCAAAACACACCATCGGCCCAGCAGCCACAAAACATAACCTGAGCAAAGCATGTTTGGACAAAGAGGTAACGCTGTGTTTTTCCTGTTCAATAAGGACATATTCCAAACAACATCACCATATCTTCATTTTAAAGCACTGGCTGCAAACTCATTTTGTTTGTTGATGAGAGAACAACTCAAAGAGATGAAGAGAGGAGGGGACAGGGGAATGTCTAATGAACACTAAAACCATACTTTATTTATGGTAAGCCCCCACAGGTCCCCTTTAGCATCCTGGAGACTTGAGAGGAGTGTAGAGTAAGCCCCAAAAGAGACACTTAAGTGCTTTCCTCCCCCTTGAGCATCAGCTGAGATTGAGAGAGGAAAAAAAGGGGAGAGTAGCAATAGCCTCAGAGGAACAATGCATAAAGTGCTGGTTTCCCTCATGCAGCTGATGGGCTGTGAGGAAGGAAGAAGAGGTGAGAAGCATCATCTCAGCCTCAGAAGAAGGGACAAGTACCATTTTCCGGTACTTATTTCTTGAACAAAAGATGCAAGATCACCTTTTCTTTGAACTTAATGTCTGTTGTATTAAGACCTGGTCTTGTGAACCTTTACCCCTACATTTAACCTGAATACTGAGAGGGAGACATCAGTTAAAAAGAGATATTTTATAGGTGGAAGGGAGAAAACATGGAACTTAGGTTTAAAATGGTACCTTGAAATTGCTTTAACATTTTTGCCAACTTCAATTATAACTAAAGTAGCCATGAAAACAAAGAAGTCACAACTGATGGGCAAGAATGGAGCAACATAGCATACAAAGAATTCTACTTCTTATCACTTTGAACCATTGACAATATTTTTCACTTTACAAAAAGAACAGAAACAAGCTAAACTTTTACACAGGCCATTATGAAGGTTTTCAGCCTGCAGACATGAAATGATTGAACAAGTGAAGCCAGGGATGTGTGTGCTAGCACACGCATCACATTAGTAGGGCTGGGTGCAAATATTTGAAAAGTTCATACAACAGCTTTCCTTGCACAGCATGTGAAACAGAAAGAGCTGCCATGAGTAACAAAAGAGATACCCATCATTTGATCCCTTCTCTTGAGGGAGAGAAGGAAAGGTCTTAAAAGAAAAGCACAATGAAAAGCATTACAAGGAAAATGAAAATTCCTCAACAAATGCTGCTGTTGAAACAGCTCCTGCTCCAAAAACAACTACTAACAAATTCTGGCCAGTTCATGTTTCTGGAAACACACCTAGCTAGAGAAAGCCAAAGCGAGCTCATGGAGGGACTTTATCTTTAAAGTAGCAGAAGGTAAAATAGAAATTCACTTGCATTCTGTACTGTCAGAAATTTCATACATTTTACTGTGTACCTAGCTGCTTCTTACTGCATAAGAGTTTACAGAATGCATAGCCCATTCAAAGCCATTTCCAAGACCTCAATATTATTTGGAGGTTATACTGATTTCATCCATTTGTATAGTTTACTAAGAAATCTGAAAATTGATATTTTCATAGAATCTCCATTAGCTAAAAGCGCAATTCTCCCTGGTATGCTACTGCTCCTTTGAATCTAAAATCTTCACCAGTATTTGGGGTCTTGTGAATTGCTTCCATTAGAAGAAAAGGCATTTCTTCTGCACGCTTCTGCTGAGGAGATCAAGAGAATACCAGATTGATCAGACACCGTTATACACATTCCCAAAGCACTCTTCCAACACCCTTGCTCAGTCAGGAGCTCTGCCTTCTCTCAGCTTTCTCCCTGGCCTGGAAAACAAAGGTTTCTCTAGTGGATCTGCTGTTTTCTGTTTGTTTCGGAGATGCTTATAGGCACTGTTCCTATTATGGGTGATCTGAGGCATCTGGAACCACCAGCCTACATCCCAGTACCCAGAACCCTTGGCCAAGCCTTAGTTTTGCCCTCTTGCTTCTCTCCCATTTGACTCTCGCAATCAATGCCATGCATATCACCATGGCATGGGGCAGAGCTGCAGATTCACTGAAAGGCTGGAAGTGGGGCCAGTCCTGAGCTGGGGAGCAGGATGTGTGTGCTACAGGGCCGTGGTCCCATTCATCCCCTTCACCCTCACCAGTCAGCCCAAGCCTGCTGTAAATGGGTTTGCTGCTCTTTGATTGGCGTCATTACCTCATGTAATGTTGTCTAATTATATTATTGATTCCCCCCCCCCCCCCTCCATTCTATTTAATGGATTTCCCTTCCAATTCACCCTCAGTACAGACACTAGCAAGTTCAGTGGATGGATCTCTGGGGAGTCTCTTCCAAACATGTGCTCTGCATGCAGCATGCAGGTGTTGCAATCTGTATTTTCTTCTCATTTAGCCAGAAGCAATATTGTTTGGGAGACAGTGGGGAGAATAGGAGAAATCATGGTCCACTAACGCATTCAGGCACAATAATTACAGCTTCATGAGAACAGACAGAATTATTACTGTGACCAGACTTTTTTTTTTTTGCTGTTTCACAATTCAGAGGAGCTGTCTGTAAAGCTAGGCAGGAAATAGATCTCATATCCTGCAAAATTTTTAGTAATTTAAAAAATATTCTCATTGCACATTGGAAAACACTCAAGAATTTGGAACAAAAATCAGCATGACCATCCCACCGCAGGGCGAAGAAGCAGATGGCAGTGAAGGCACTACAAAAGAGAGTGCTGCTGTGTTCAACCATATAAGTGTCAGGGAACTCTACTAGTCCTCTAAGCTGTAGTACATGGCCCTCTAATACAAAAAGCTGTGCTAGAACCCTGAGCTACACCTAAGCTGGCAGCTCTTGCTAATCACGGATTTGGAGACAGGAGGATCAAACAAACGTTGCTTCCTAAGCTGGGCCAGCCAACTCCATTTACCCAGCCCTTGGCGTGCATCTCCTTCCCACTCAATCTGAAGGCAAATCTACAGAGTGGGAAGGCTGGTCCAAGCTAAAGGCATGGCTCTGACTCAGTTGTATACCAAGCTCACTGCTGCTAACACAGTTCTACTGCTTTGGAGAAGATTGTGCTTTAGGAGTGAAAGCTTGACCTCCATCTGCTGCCATTACCATGGCACAACATCCCCTAGTAGGCACAACCTTTTTTTTTTTTCTGATGTTTATGATTCCACTTTGGAATCAACAGCATGTAAAACTCTTTTTCTTTTCCTCCCAGTGTCCCACATGGTGCACGTGCTGTGGGACGACATGGAATTGGCCTTGGCCTGACTTTTCTCAGTGCACTCAGCAAAACAAGGGCCATACGTTCCATTCTTCCAGCAATCTTCCAGACAATGGTTTGTCCATAAACAGTAGAAATTTGAGTGCAATCTGCTTGCATTCCCAGAATCTTTATTTCTCCCCAGCTAAGCAATTCCACTTGTATGCCTGTTGGGTCTTGTATGTGTTCAAGGGGCCAAAGCCATGCACTGCTTCTGAGGACCCAGGGCCCTTCACAGAAGTCAGCATGTAAATAGAAACTAGAAGAAAACAATGTACAGCCAACTCACTGTTAGAAACATCTTTTCTAACCACGATAAGAAAAATCATGTTTCACTGGAAGCAGAAAGTGCAGGATTGACCTTCTTCATAAGAAATCCACTGTGTCAGATAAAAGTCCTCTTGGTCAAGTACAGATGATGATAGTATCCAGTGAAGAATGCTTAGTGTAAAAAAAAAAAAAAAAAAAAAGTAACAAAATAAGACTTGAGCCTCTTATATCCTCCAGTTTGCAGGATTTTGTAGCTGCAGGCTCCTGATCTGGAAGGTGCACGCGTCTGGTAGTTACCAGTGCTCCGAGGTTAAAAACTGCATGGAGTTGCAGACAAGTTAAGGGAGGGGAAGGTGACATATAAACAGAAAATGTGATTATAGCATGTTCCGTCAAGGATAGAGATTTATCTACTTTATTGGAACAAATGCATTTGCCTACTCATGAATGCATTTATCCAGTCCTAGGGAATTAAAGAAATTCAAAGAGGTAAAAGGAGCTGTATTCCCTACCACGCACTATGTGCTATCACAGAGAGCCACTAAGCAGCAATGCAGGAATCAAACCCAAAGTTGGTGTGAATCATCACTCCTCTGCTACAGTCAGCCAAAGCCCTGCCCAGAGCTAAATGTTGCCTGGGATGAGGAGGCATATTTGCCTTCAAGCTATAACCTGGAAGGCAGTTTATTGTCAAGAAAATAAAAGGGAAACAATATTTTCTACAGTGAATAACATTATATAGGATTTTTCTGCTTTACTGCAACAAATCAAGGCGGCGGCAGCAGCCATTCAATAAGGTCGACATTCATATAGTTTCAGCTGTTTGTATCAATAAGTCTGAATCTGAGTCCCTGGATGGTATCAGATGAGTTTTGCCGGTGTCAGATAGCAATTTCAGTGTTCAGGAATTACAAAGTCAGATCCTTCCAGGCCGAAAACTCATCTGCTAATCTCATTCCTCTTCCTTTCCTACCAAATCCAACACTTCAGTTGTGAGACAATTGCATCTGATACTTATAGAGATGTATTTTATTGCTATTGAGAGCAGGCGGCAGAAGAGACAGGAGAGCTGATTGCTGGTCTCACACTGTGTCTGCAGACAATGATGTTCTCAGAAGAAAAGTTTGCCTGTGACTTCTGTGAAAAAAGGATGGCACCCACAAACATTGGTTTAACATCCTGTACAGAGATTTAAAAATGGCCTCTACAGTCACTCAAGAAAGGTCACAAAGAACTTTTTTCCAGCCCTCCTTATCAGTACTTGAAATGTTACTTTTCTCCTACAGAAAATGCTGTCACCTTTGTCAGGAATTCGTAAAAAACCTTATGACTTCCAGTCGTGAAGGTAATTTTATGATAACTTTAACTTCTCCAGGCTAACTCATCTGGCAAGCTAATCCTCATTACAGAGCTCCTCATGGGTAATGAGCCAAGTTGCACACTCTTAAATAGGTGAAGTGTCGCAGATCTTTGCAAACTTGCAATTACACGAGCTCAAACCTGGAGATGACCCATCCTCATAACTACTCAGAATCACATTGGCACCTCATGACTCATTCAGGACCAGTACCTCTGTCTACAAATAACAGTTAGGAGAGGTTCCTGCCCTTAGGGATTTGAAGCCAGAATTCAGGCAGGGCAGAAATACTAACAAAGGATTAAAAGGAAGGTAACTGAGGACATATGACATTTAGTGGGCTCAGTTAAACTCTTACACTCTAAACTAGCCTATGTTTTTTACAATTGTATCACTTCATATTCTATATCGCATTTCACAACCTGTGTCTGTGTAGGTCAGTTACCTGAAAGCCTTTTCCAAAGCTCATGCACAGGGAATCATAAATCATACTGACACTTCACATTTTTACATCCTTCGATCACAGCCATGGATGCCATTCTAGGACAGGCAGATGCCCCTTCAGCCTCTCTCAGAGCTTGAGCCTGAACAAGTCACCCTGCAGATGTGGCAGCATGGGCTTTCCAGTGGGTCCAGCAGTAGTTTTATTGTCCCACAGACTCCACTTGATTCAATTTTGCACTTACTCTCCCAGTCAAAAGCTTTGACGTCACAGAATAGCCAGTCTTATCTGCCCACTCTTGTTCTCTGGCTAAATCATTTCTCAGAAAGTGTGAGGGGTAAGGTATCCCAGTGTTGCCCCATCACCTTTACAAGCTGAACCTTTTCTCTGCCACCCTAAATAAAAACTCTGAGAAATAAGGGCTACATGAAAGCCTAATCAGGCTTGAAATCAGGCCATTTTACTTTACTTGTTATTAAAATTTCCCTTTGGGACAGGATTCTTTACTTAAGCATTTCCGCTTGTCTAACTAGTCTCCCAATGGTCATTTGAGGTGCTCTGGAGCACCTGAGTCATCCCCACCAGAAGTTCAGATGTGAGCTAGAGAAGTCCTGCACCTCTTGAACCAGCTGCTTGGCTCCAGGGGAACACCCTGGGGCACCTGAAACAGCACCAGTCAATCGTGTACAGGTAGAGTATTCCTCCTTCACTGCCTCTGAGTTTACAAGCCTGGCATGTTTATTGCCAGGCAAAGAGCTGGCCCCTACACAGCAGCATCCCTTAGAACATGGTAATAATTCCTGCTCTTTCCAAACTACTTATCTGTGGGAACTCCTAAAAAACAATCTTGGAAGGAGTCCTTTAAAATTATTGTCAAGCTGCTTGATGCACAACAATAAAGTAGAAACTCATATGCAACATCTAGACAGATGTTCCCTACAACGTCTGTGAAGCTGTAAGAAAGTCAAACCCAATTTTGCCTTTGTACAATAACACAGAAAGAAGTACCTCTGTTGGTTGATGCTGTTTCCACATCAGACAATTCTGTCTATTACACGTTAGGCAACAAAAGCTTTCCTTCTGGGAAAAGAGTGCTTTTTAGTCAAGGATAATGTAACACTGCTTTGCCAGTCTTCTGCCTGCCTCAGCTCCACTTTCTTCTGTGTCTCGTGTGTCCTGAGCCAGACAGAGGTGCTGCAGTCATTAGGAGTGTTCTGGACTCTGTTACAAAGAAATGACAAATTACTCATCATTGATTTATGCTTTTATTTAGTCTCAATCAGTGGAAAATAAAAGTGGTGCTGATGTGTCAAACAGCACTTTTGTCACAAGTTGCTCGGAAGTCAAGATTGAGGAGAGTTTGGGTAACATCCTGTTGGGTTTCTTAATCTACAAACTGTCTCATAAATGGTAGTGTAAATATTTACTGGATATTTTCAAGAAGTAGACTGGCATCTTTTCTATGAAGATGTGTGAAGCCTTCACACTAGGGTGTGGAAGAAGACTGCTGAGGAAATATTCATCTTAACAGTAAATCAGGGTTTTTAAAGACATTTAATAAAATTTGGCACATTACTTAGTACCTTAGTGTATCAGTTGACTTTGCTAACTGGTGCATGGTATTAATGCTACCAAGCATTTGAGATCACATTATGACAGTGAAGTGAAATGCTTTTATTTACAAACACCTTACTAAATATTTTGGTTTTTTTTCATACCTTTGAGCTGCAACAAAAAACAGGGAGAGATTCATCCTGAAGATTAACAGTACAAAAACTCACCCACCATCCGGGAAAAAGGTTACAACTCTATCACAGAAAGGCTAGAAATAAAAACCCAGTGTTTTATTCCCACTTTTGCACAGCAGCCTTTCAGGACTGCTGGTGTTTCAAGTTGCTCAGTGAGATGCTCTGAAATGAACGCTTATTTTCTGGCACATCCTTGAAACACATGCATGTCAATTTATCCACTTTTTGGTCACACCATAAGATAAAAGCATTGCATGAGGCAGATGAGAGGCAGTTCGTAAATGCTGGAAGTTGCTGTGGCACAGATGAGAAGCTGGTGGAGGTGTAGACTTGATTGGACTGTTGGGTGGATCCAACGAAAGCAGACAGAAGACTGTGTGCACCTCCAGAAAAGCAGCCCATTTATCTTTCTGAACTGAAAATAATAATAACTATTAATAAAGTCCTAGTCTCTATTTTTTCTTTACACTCACACTAAGGCAAGCCCTGGAATGATCATCTGCCGGATGGAAGATGTTTGTTTACATCTGTTTGGTTTAAGTGGTGTTTCTTTAAATTGTTTTCACCACAGAAATCAAACATCACTGCTGGTTTGACACAGACAAAATACAGGGCACAGATCTGAACAGCTATTTTCTTTTTACAGCCTTGGCAATACAAGTGTAATTGATTAAATGTCTGAACTCCAAACCAACATAGACTTAGCAGCATGCTGCCTCCTGAGGATGCTGGATTTACCCCAAGTTTTAAGAAGCAAATGGGCTCTGTTTTCATTTCAAAGGGTGCCGGGGAGAACCCTGAAGTTGCCAACAACTCCCTGCCTCCCCCTTTCCTCTCCCCTGGTCCCCCCACCCCACACTGGCACCCCCTCGCCCTCAAAACATCACTCAGTGCACAGCTGTGTGTGAGCTCAGGTCCTCGCTTGCTGTGATGTCTGCTGTCAGCATTCATTCACTTCACTCTGTTATGGAGAAATAATTGATTTGGTTCTTGTGGAGGCAAGAGTTTCTTTCTCACTTCACAAGGATTTGTTGTCTGTACGTTTATTGCTTTGCTTAGCGCTCTGGGAGACCCTATAGCCTGACCTAGATGTAACCCTTGTTTCCTGATTCTGACAAAACACTGTTAAATGGCTAACAACAACAAAAAAATAACAGCTGATTCTTTTCGTTTGTGTAAAGACAGCAAACAGCTTAGCTATGACTCTGAGACTTCAGTAAATTCCTTCACTCCGTGACATCAAGTCCCTGCTGGGTCCAAAGACAAATGTCATGACACAAGTTCCATGCACAGTCATTTTTTAGAATAGGACACGCAGTGCTTCCCAGCCAGCTGTGCTGAGACAAACACAGGGCCTAGCAACTGCTTTCAGGGCCCAGACATTTCCACACCAAGGCACAGAGGCAGCAGGGGCCTGGCAGTGGCGGCATGGATGTCCCCTGAGCAGGGGCTGAGTCCCAGCTGAGCACAGGAATGTGCTCTAGGAGCAACCCGTGAATTTCATTGGTGTAGTCATTGCTCATGGCCATGGCCTGTTGTTGGACCTACCTGATGCTTCTTGGTCTAAGATCCTATTCTTCAGACCTCATCCCATTATCAGCCACAGTTTCCATTTAAATACTTACATATGTATGCATCCATAAATGTATATACAACCATCTGAGCCTTGCCATGGAAGGAATGAGAGGAATTTTTCCTGTTTCTGTATATTAAAAATAATGTTGTGTTTTATATGTATTTATAAGCTCCAATTATTTTAATACAGCTACACCAACACAGCTCTTATGAAAATGTAGAGAGAGTGACCACAATATTTGGATTTAAATCCAAGCTTCCCTCAAGGTAAAGCACAAAAAAAAAAAAAAAAAAAAAAAAGAACTTCCACGTTGGTTAATTAGGTAGACAAACCTCAAGCATGAAAGCTGGAGGTGGAGTTCAACACTGGAGTTTTGGTACAGGAGCCTGTGTTTAGTGTAATTGCTGTCAGTGCAGAGTTTCCTCCTCTTCTTCCTTGCTTTCAGGTGTGTGGGCATGCACGTCAGACCTGAGCTGGAGCTGGGGCTGGGGGCTATTGCTACTGCTCATCCTTGCTCACAGCCTGTGTGTGTTGCAGTTCCCTGGGCTGCAGTTATCATGCAAAAATCCCAGCCCTCAGGTGTAAAACACCTACTTGGAAGAACTGCGATTAATCTGAGCCAAGCACTATGTATGAAGTTTCAATTTTATTTTTTATCTGTGTGCTTGCTTACTTTCTCAAAGACAGGTAATTTTTATTCGAAGCTGTTGGGAAGCTGATAAAGAGGTGCTTTACATTAAATGATACTTCTTTTTGTCAAGTGGAAGCAATAATATAGATTGAAATGTAAGCATCTAGATTCTTAAATTCTTAAAGTTATGAAAGACTTAATGATATCCTTCACTATCATTGCATAATTTATTCTTTGCTATAATTTGTTGCATGTTCTATTCAGATGGAAATTGGGATCAAACTAAAATGCATATGGCAACCTTTTATCAATTAACAGTAACATGTACTGGATGTAAATAGTGAACTTAAACGCTTTGTGTTTGAATCAGCTTAAGAAGAGATTTAGCACCAGCAGTCAGGGCACCGAATCGGTAATGTTTATGTCATTAGATCTAGCATGCCTCACCTTGTCATGTAGTTTTTGTGTTTTATGTAGTTTGGAAGAAGAAAATGGAATTTCTGCTTTTTCACCTGACTGTTTTCTACAGCCCTCGCCAAAGCCCAGGCAGTGCCACGAAGCAGAACTGCTTTCTGTTTGAGGTGTCAGCAGCTCCTGCCTCCGAGTGCTCAGCCGACAGCTTGGCTTTTCTTGTGTACTCACAGCAAGCACACTCTGCTGTCTATGTATATGTAGTTGCTAAAGTTAACCAGGTAACTCACTGTATTCAATGAATAAATGTACAGCCAGATAGATGTCACTTTTAATATGCATTCGATTACACATTTAATCCATTTTGTATTTATCTAATTCTTCTTGTCTCACTACAGGGATGCTGTGCACAAGCAGCAAAGTGGTCCTGCTCCTGCACTGAAATCCAGATGTAGGACCCAACAGGATGGTACCAGAAGCTGAGGTATCTCACCACACTCAATGGCCTCTGGGATGGACATGGCCAAAGGAGGTAATGCCTCTGGATGCAGGTCAGCATCCTTAGCCACTTGTATAGTTCTTCTAATAGTTTTTGGCTACTATTAAGACTAGTTTCAGGGGGAATATAAGGTTAAGAAGTCTTTGAGAAGGTTTTCTTAAGATGTTGTGCTGCTATTTGCTATAGTTTCTAAAAACACAAGTCATCATTTGGCCAGACACAGCTTTGCAAGAGGAGCTAATTTGAACTTGCTAAGAGAGAATAATTCCTACCTATTTATTTATAAATAATGGGCCCCATTTTTATACATAAGGAGGAGGCAGGCAAGATTTTTCCAGTTTTATCTGTAATTAAACCTCTGCTGAATACTAAATATTTCCTAAAAATCTATCAGGACTGAAAAAAAATAAATTGCTATTAACTTAATGAAAAGTTGTAATTCTTTTGACCAAAAACAGTGGCCAGAAGAAACCAGTATACATTAATTTCTGATAAAGTACCTGAAGGTGTGCAGTGTTGCTTTCTACGGGGAAAGAGTGGGCCAAAGCAAAGGATCTGAGGGGGGCCTGTGAAAAAAAATGGGACAGACTCTTTAGCAGAGTCTGTTGTGACAGGACAAGGAGAAATGGTTTCAAACTAAAAGATGGGAAATTTAGATTGGATAGAAAGAAGAAGTTTTTACAGTAAGGGTGTTGAGGCAGTGGAACAGGTTGTCCAGAGAAGAGGTGGATGCCCCATCCCTGGAGACACTCAAGGTCAGGCTGGACAGGGCTCTGAGCACCTGATGGAGCTGTAGGTCCCCTACTTATTGCAGGGGGATTGGACCGGATGGCCTTCAAAGGTCCCTTCCAACTCACACAATTCCATGATTCAATGATTCTATGTTCAGTCTTCCACAGATTCACACAACCCTCCAAATTCCCATTTCAGCTGCTCTCCTACTTCCAAAACTTATAAAAGCTGGTTGAGTTAAACTGAGAACAAATGTGTACACCTAAGATTAAAATATCTGGTGGTAAAAGAGTGGCAGGGTGTCAAGAATGTGCTGCTTCACCTGTATGCCTGATTTAGCTCCGAGACCTTGCCAATCTTTTAGGAAGAAAAATCTAAAAGAAAACATCATGGGAAACTATGTCTGACATTTTTCTTTTTGAAGTGTTTCTCCAGAGTCAATTGAGAGTTCAGCAGTTTCCAAGTGCATGTGAAGAAGCAGCAGCATGACGGATATGAGGGAGGAGGGCCGAAGGCAAGATGGCAACAGTTAAATGTGTGGTTTGAGTGAGTTCAGCATTAATTTAGGAGACTGTGGTCATTTCAGACAGAGAGAGAAAGAAAAAGGAGTGGTGAGTGCTGCAGAGATAATTATTCTAAAAGCTAATTCATGTATTTGTTAGTATTGGAGAACGGACTCTCACACTTCCAAAGAAATATATCTGAATTGATTACTTTGTGTGCTTTTTTCAGTCTACGTGTGGCAGAGTATAAAAGCTGAGAGATTCATGATCCCATCTAAAAGATACACTGTGCTTTCTCTGAGGTGCTCTATCAGAGCACATCTGCCGCAAGGCTCCAGCCTGGCAGGCATGTCTCATCTGTCAGACACAGGTGAAGAAGAGCAGGTTGATCTTCCCAGTGAGAGAGCAAGCTATAGAGAACAAAAGCAAAACTGTCTCATTCTGGGCTGTCATTGTGAAAGCTGCTAGGACTGAGGGCTGAGAGCCCCAACATGCTATCAAAGAAAATAAATGAATTCTGATTCAGGTTTGGCTGCACACTAGCTGAGCATACGGCTGTGCTGCTCTAATTATTTGAGAATTTGGCCTTTCAAAGTGCTGTATTTTATTTCTGAAGGGGTGACTTTTTCATGTTTGGCATTCTGAAAAACAGTCTGTATGGGTAAGGGCACTTTGATATTCATATGAATTGTGTTGTTTAAACTAAGTACACAAAAACACATGGTCAATAGTCATCATGTTTTAATAGCAACAGTTCATGGAAGTAGCATTACACAGAACAGAAATCCATTTAAAAGCGTCAGAGTTGCTTTTTCCTACATGCACACACAGTGCAGTGCTGCTGGGCAAATAGATAAATGCAACCCGTTGGACCTGCAAATCAATTTCTGCATTGTTGGAGACAAGTGAAAATGAGTCTTTTGCACTATTGACCCCAGACAGGCTGGGCAATGGTAATAGCAGGTCAGCCCACTGCTTCCTTTATGGCCCAGTGCTGATAACTCTGCTAAATTATCTCCAACTAAAACCTGGAGGTTGTGGCTAGCAAGGAATAAGAATCACTAGGGTTTCCCATGCTCTCCAGTCATGACAAAAGCAAGGGGAGACAAGTTCATGACAGAGCACAGCATGGTCATCCCTACTGAGCACTGACAGGCAAGCTCCAACAGGTTTCAATGGGCATCCGAAGGCTTTACTGCTCTCAGGTGTCCATCCCAGCTGCACAAACATCCTCACCCTGGTTTTGGGTACTTATAGCTCAGTGAGTGCTGTAAGCTGGTGAGTCAGTCTCCTCTGTCTGCTGAGTTTGTTATCTGGCAGCAGCAGCAGTGACTGGTGGGTGCTGAGGCCCTGAGGCTTTTCCTTCCATTATGAGTTTTAACCCTTTTCCTTCTGGGGTCAGATGCTGAGCAAGCAGGACACTGGTCCAGCAGAGCAGGAAAATCAGGCTTTTGAGATGTCAGCACCCAAATTGGAGGGTAGAAGCAGGACACAGAAGTGGGGTGACAAAGTGCACATGTGGCCACAGAAATCGTCCAAGACTTAAGAACCTTTCCACCAACAGATATTGTAGAATCACGTAGAGCTCTCTGTCCTGGCACAGGATTCACCAGCAGCCAGCATCTGGAATAATGAGCTCCTTTGAATAGAAGGATCTGTTGTACTGAGCTGAAACATGAATATAAATTATCAGTTCTGAATTTACTTCACTGCAAAAAGAGGAAAATAATCTACTAGGAGGTATAAAGTGGCACAGGCTGCTCAGGGAGGTGGTGGAGTCACTGTCCCTGGAGGTGCTCAAGAACCATGTGGATGTGGCACTGAGTGACATGGGCAGTGAGTTTGGTGGGGATGGGCTGATGATTGGACTAGGTGATCTTAGAGGCCTTTTCCAACCTTCATGATTCTATGGTTCTAAAGCCTCTGTAAGCCAGCCCTTTACACTTGTGACTGTCTCCATACGCATGGTGAGCACAGTCTGTGGAGGATGAGGTGAGGTTATTGCAGCCCCTTTTGACTGCTGAGGAAAATGTACAAGGCCTGAGGTTGTTTAGGCTAGAGCAGACTAGAGAGAAGGATTACTGGCAGCAAGCATGAAGACTTTTGCAGGGGAACAGAACCATCATCTTCAGTCTTGAAAGCAGAAACTGAAGGAGGGCAGCAATCACAGAATAGATACACTTCCCCAAATATTATGGACAGTGCACCACTATGAGGGCTTGTCTGAACTGGACCAGACCCATCATCTCTGGAGGCTTTTAGGAACAGACTGGAGAAGTACCTGTCAAGAATAGCACAGCTCTTCTGGGCAGGCAAAACTTCTAGTCCTCCTTAGCCTGATTTTTCTACCATTGCAGGACATTTGCAAAACATTGCTTTGGAAACTCAGCCTTGTGACTAATTTTATGGGTTACATCTCCAGCAGGCATAGCAGGAAACAAATTTGCACAGTGTGTATACTGTGGATCTGGACAGTGTTGGATATTCAGGTCCCTTCTTACTACTCTTTACAAAGCTTTGAGGTGAAAGGACAAGCCAACATGTAATTCTGAGTATGTCTCTTCCAGAGAGATTAGACACTGATGGCCAACTGAGAAAATCAGCAGAAAAACAGCTGCATCATCCCAGCCATATATGAAATAGTATTTTTCTTCATTTCCACATTGTGCTTTATTCTCCCTCTCCTTTATCTATCACTTTAGAATTCATTTTCTCTTCACTGAACTTAGCAATAACTCCTAAGAGGCCAAAACCAAGATATTACCTTGACTAGGCTTCATGAGCCTAAAAACACCACAAAACTACTCCGTCTGTGCAGGGAGGAAGGAGGTTTTTCCTGGCTAAAGTAGAACATGTCAAAGAGGGAAAAAAATTGATTTGAATAAAAAACAAATCAAAACAAAACAAAACTGCAGCATGCTATTAATTGGCGCCATCCAAATGCCGATGTACATTTTGTCCTTGCGGTGGAGGGCAGGCGAGTAGTGTAGTATGTTAAAATATGTCTGTATCTTTCTCTGTAAATAAATTGTTTAGAGTTCTCAGATTTCTAGCTAAATGGTTATGAAGTTTATCAGGGCTTGCAGATAGTGTTGGTTCAAAATAGGATCTTGCAATTATCACTCAATTACAGTCCTTCAAAATCAGACGGCGAGGCACCATTGGCACAGCCCCAGGAAAACATTCTGTACAGAGATACTAATCAAGATGCTGCTCCTAACAGCTAACATGAAATTCATTTTAATACACTCTGTGCTGAGCAGCTTGATGTTGTCGGATCAATTCGTTCCTTTGATTTTGCAGAGTCCTGGTGAATAAAATGTAAGCTAAGGCTCCAATTCATTCCAGCTATTCCATTATTTACTAGTGTGTCAGAAGGTTTCACAACTGATCTTTAAAGGGAGACTTAAAGCATGTTCTTTAGGCGGGAGAGGGAGGGAGGACATGGAGTGAGTTGTTGAAAGGTAGTAACTCAACCCACCAGTCATTCATGTCGGATCCACCAAGCTCTGCCTTGGAGATTTTCACAATTCAGAAGATCATGGTTGTTGTTATGGCTTGGCTGGACTTTTTAATTTTAATTTAATTACATGTTAGCCTATTTTCTAAAAACCAGGGATGTCTTCACTCATATTCACACTGGGTAGTGTGGGGGGATTACACTGAGGGTCTAAGGGAAGACATAGCAATGGAAGTGAAATGGGAGAAATGAAACAACTCATGATATAAGATAATAGTTGTACAACTCAGACAACCTCTTCTCTTTTCATAGGAGGTCCAGAGGGGCTCGCCTCAGGCAGAGAGAGAGCTCTAGCAAGTGTATGACTTCAAGAAGTATGTCACATCAAGGGTTGTAATATCAAACATTGCATTAACTCAAAGCCATAAGCACCAGACAAAGCAAGAGTTATGGCATTGCTCCCCTAGAAATATTTCACTGAGGTAATATGGAAGAAAACTGTCACTAACTTCCTCATAATCTTGCAGTGCAGAGAGGGACACCGTATATTTCATATGAAGATCAGATCAGATTAGTGGAAACAATAACTTAATGCCTATCTACACAATTTGAATCCAAAATTGTTCATTTATTGGAAAGATCCAAGATAGTGACAGAAATGTGTAATGCTTTAATATTCTGGAAAGGTATAGATGTGGTACTTAGGGACATGGTTAGTGGGCAGTATTGGTGGTATGTAAATGGTTGAACTAGATGATCTTAGAGGTCTTTTCCAACCTTAATGATTCTATATTTCTATGATTCTAAATTCACATACGCAACAGAAGTTGTTTTGTTCAGACATGGTTGATTTGTGTTGTGTTGTGATCCTCGTGTTTCACAAGGTTTCAGGGATTAGGAATGCCAAATAGCAAAACTGTAATGCAAGTGTAACAAAACTGAAGCAAGAAAATACCTTCAAGACGTGATTCAAAAGGTAAAGCATGTTGGTTTGAAGACATACTTCCTAGATTCATGGCTGATATGCCTAAGTTTCTTGATTTGTATGAAAATGAATATTTCAATCGTGCCAAGAGAGAAGTCTATTCAAAATAAGTCATGTTCACCAAACCTTTGTACAGCAAACACTTTCATCACCCTTACAAAGAAATTCAGTGCTCAGCTTGCTCCCAGTGCTCTCCATGAAACCCATGGCCCACAGAATTTGGAGAAGTTGGAACATGACAGCTGTCAGGAAGGAAATTGCTTCAGATGGATAACTGAACAAATCACCTAATGCTGTAATGGGATACAAGGGTCAGGGCTCCTTCTTGATATTTCAGGTGATGTGCTGGGTATTTAGAAGGAAACATCTTTCCCAGTTCTCCAAAAGCCTTTTTCCATCCATCCTGCACTTCTGTCCAGGAATGTGAACCACCACGTTGCAGTGCTGCAAGGCCTCTTTCCCAGCTTTAAAGAGCACGCAGTACTCAAGGGTATTGTTCTTTCACTGTCCAATTTGTCGTGAGACCTCTAGAAGAAAAGCTGCAGCAGTCAGTGAGTGGAGTTTCCCCTCTTACTGTCTAACAGCAATCAGTTCCTCATGCCAGTGTTTCCTGAAGACTAAGCACTGATGTCTGCAACTATTTTCAGCTACTTCTGCTCAAAGATGGCACAGATGCGTGTAATGCAAGATAAACAAATGGCAGAAAGCAAATACCAAACTCTCTGCTCATGATTTCTTTCCCACCAGGAAGAAATCATCATCATTCTTTGGTCATCATCCCTCTGTGTGCACATCAGAAATGACAGATGAAGAGCGTGGTTTACTTTACGCCAGGTTGCATGCTTCCATGCTTCAGTACTGCTGCCACCAGCATTGCAACTGGGCTCAACTATGGATGAGATCTGAGAAAAAAATACATTTTGTACAGTCTGAGTTTTTTAGGTGTTGCATCCTGGCTTGGCCTTTTGGTTAGTTTTATAAAACTGAGGTGGGGAAAAAAGTCTTTTTTCCAGCAGGCTAATTCCTCCACTGCCAGCTACACTGGCTTCCTTTGCTGGCTTCTGCCTCTTCTTTCTTGTAAGTGAAAAAAATTAAAAATCCCCTGGCTCCCTGAAGGGAAATTTTAGCCTCAGTTCAACAGATTTTTCTTCAGACCAGGGCTCATATGCATTCCCAGTCTCACTTACCAACAGCTGGAAGAGAAAGAATGAAAGGGGCTGTGTACAGAGCGGGATGAGGAAAACAAGTGAACATGGGAAAGGGAATGGCTGGGCTCAGGCACAGACCTATTCTCTACAAAGGAGACTAGAAGAGTTAGGGTAAATTGTGCTCTGCCTTCTTTCTCTGGAAGCTGAGAAGAAAAGTGGAAACTGAGTCATCCAGAGCTGTGGGGTGGCTGTCTTATCCTTACATAGAGCTCCCCAAAGAGGGCCGAACCTACAGAAGTACTAACAAGGGAGTTTATAAGCTAGAATGTATTTATTGATAAATAGAGAAAACAAAGTGATCAAGCAAGAAATTAAAAGTGTTTATACCCATCACCTCAGCTGCCTGCTATGTCTTCACTGATGGGTTTTTCAACTCAGTGACTTTCTGAATTACAGCAACTATTGTACAACTGTTTCTGGCTTCTAGAAAAATCTTTCAGTTCTTTCCGAGGCCTCAGTAGGTCTTTGGACCTTGCTTCCCCTAGCAACAAGTCAACCTCTTTTTACCTTGAGCAGTCGGTTCACATCACTTGCCAGTGTCCATTGCTCTAACTTCCCTTCTCTTGAGAAGCCCTATTTTTCTCACCTGCTCTAAGGAAAAGAAATGGAAAGACAATAGGTAAGAGGAAGACAGAAGAACACCACCACAAAATAAAAAGATAGGTATTTGATTCAAGCTTAAGCTACATGTCATATTACAGGATACATGGAGGAAAGTAGACTTGGCATGAATCTCACTCCCTGATTTATCACTCGTTCTCCGGATATCTCCTCTGATTATCAATCAGGCCTTCTAGAAAGATATTCTAGCTTGCTTATTGACATTTAGGTAAGAGGAAGAATGAAAACAAAAGAGAAAAGCAGTGTCAGAAGGTGACATTTTTTTTACCTGTTGTTTCCAAAACCCTTTGCATTAAGTATAACTCTGACAGTGGTTATTGTCCTATTTTTTTTTTTTTTCAGCAAATAATCAAACTGCTTTGAATATATTTTAGAATTCATCTGACTTCCTGGAAAACGTCTATATTTATCAGGAAACCAGTCTCCCAAATGCTTAAGTCAAAAAACTTTGGCTTTATTTGCTAAAAGCCAAAAAAGACTTAGATTTTTCAAATGTTATATGAGAAATTTCCACAGGAAAAGAAAAAAATCTTGTCTTCAGATGGACACAGATTTATAGTCAGATGAATCATAAGGTGTCATGCTCAGAAGGAACTCTGCCCAGAGAGTTCCTTTTCCTGCTAATGTCATGCTTCTGCCTTTGTGGTTCACTGCTTGCATGTCCCTGACTGACATCCCCTTAGAAAGACTGGCGAGGTTGCAGAGAGATTTCCCTACACCATGTGCATGTCATTTGTATTCTATGACACCCTCAGCTGCATTTTTTACCTTTCATGTAGGAAAATGCATTACTGCAGTTATTGTTCTTGGCCCAAATACATACGTGTGCGTATATAAATATTTACACATTTGTGTATACACACACACATATGCCTTTATATGAGTGTTTATGTATATGTAAACCTAAATATATTTTTATATGTATAATTAAGTGCATGTGGATATATGAATGGAGGGATAGATAGATAGATGAATGGCTAGATCCTTACACACCATCTGGGCCAATCCCCCTGCAATGAACAGGGATATCTACAGCTAGATCATGTGCTCAGAGCCCCATCCAGCCTAACCTTGAGTATCTCCAGGGCCAGTGCATCCACCACCTCTCTAGTCAAACCATACCTCACCACCCTTATGGTAAAATAAATTCTTCCTCATATCCAGTCTAAGTCTCCCCTCTTTTATTTTGAAACCATTGTCCTATCACAACAGACTCTGCTGAAGAGTCTGTCCCCTTTCTCATAGCCCCCGTTTAGGTAATAGATGGATGGATAGATACATAGAATAACAGAGCATTTTTACAAGCAAGGAGGGTGAAAGCATCATGTAGGGAATTTTTTTTATTTTTTGTTTTTTTGAGCAACAATCAGTGGTTATGCAAAAATATTTCATACTGTGAATGGAATATTCTGAGTGGGAGTTGCTGTCTGTCTCATGCTAATTTGGCCATACAAGGGTAGTGATGTCTGCAGGAGTGAGCCCCCCTCAACAAGCCCCCAGGTCCAGAGCTGGTGCAAGAGCGGCTGGTCGGGACAGGGACACTCCGTCCTACCGGCAGCATCAGTTCAGGCTGAGTGCCTGCTGTCAAGCCATGGTGGTAGCTATCCCCCAGTGAGGCATAGTGAGTGTTGCTCGGGGCCTCAGCCCTGTCATCCTGTCTCCCACTTGGGCTCATTTATTAAGAGAGTCAGCAGGAAGCAGCCATGGGGAAAGGGGGATCTGGCAGTGACAAACCCACGGCTTAACAAGCTCTTCACAGCAGGGCTTGTCAGATCCTCCCTCCCCATCCTGCACTGACAGCAGATGTTTGAGCCCTGAGACCAAGCACGATCTCATGAGGGTTGCCCTGGGGGCTTCGTTTTGCCTGGGCCATGGGCTGACTCTTGCTGTTGTGAGTCTGAACCTGGGCATGAATTGGGATTGCTTGGGTTAAGTGAGTCTCCAGTGGTCAAGTGCTCACAGCAAAGGGCAGACCACAAAAATCAGCATGATAGTTATTTACCATAACCATATACAAAACCACAAGCAGCAGAGGTTCCCTGAAACACATCAGAGACTCCACACATCTCTTTATTAAAGATCATCTGTGTTTGTTACATTTCAGCTTGCCTTCAAATCGCAGATAAAACCAGAGAACTCTAAGTCAACAGATACAAACCAAAAGACAAAAAATAATATCTAAAGAAACAAAACAACATTATGAAAATGTTTCCCTCTTCCCCATTTTTTTCTCTTTGCTTTAACTTTGAATTGATTTTAGTCTGGTCTAGCAATGGAGATTAGTTATAAGCCATTATAAAGTTCTTTTATTCATAAATAAAATATCTGCATTGTTTGAGAGTTATCTACTGCTTTTGACAGTAATGAACTTGTCATACATTTTAGTAATCCATTATAATCAATCTGAAGTCCTTAAGGCTAAAGGAAGCAGTTCTCTGGTTAGAAATCAACTCTCTGGCTCCATGTGAGTGATATCACTGTTCCAATCTGTATAATTTTTATTTCTATCTACAGACTCATTCCAATCAGACACCCCTTTTGTTTTGAGAAGCTTTTCAAAGGGTTCTATTTTTTCACTCCTAAGAATCTTTTCCATTAGTTCCAATCAAGAAATGAAGTCTGAAACTTAAACTGTTAGTTTTGCACCCAAACAGATGAAAATACTGAGGTTGCCTTTGTTTTTTCTTTCCTTTTTCCCTGCCATTCTCAACCACAGCCTTTTTCCTTAACCTTTCCTCCTCCCAGGTCGTTGGCCCAAGACATGTTCTTTCCCATAATGTTTCCATAAAGCCTCTCAAGTCAGGCCCTGGAGTTTGCTCTGTCCAGTTGCTGGCTCCAAGACCCACAGCAAGAGGGTTTTCCCATTTTCCCATTAAAAAAAAAAAAAAAAAAAAAGTGAGACACTGAAGCAAACTGACATTTCCAACTTACTGTAATGTTAGAAAATAACAAGGTTCATGAATGTTACTGGACTGACAAGGGAGCAACCAATTTGCAAGCTGCCAGAAGGCCAAAAGCTCTCAAGCAAATGGGCAGACACAGAAAAAGAGGTGGTCATCCATCCATCCATCCATCCATCCATCCATCCATCCATCCATCCATCCATCCCATCCCTCCATCTACCTTTCCATCTATCCATTCATCCTTCCCAGGCCTCCCTGAACCATCTGAGCTGTTTCATTCTTCCTTTTCAGTCAGGAATAGGTAAAGTGATCTGAGCTTCTTTGCAATCAAACTGAAGAGGGATTAATGGCTTTATTTAATACTCTTTCTCAGAAAGTTTTGTCATTATTGATTAGCCTGTCAATAAGAGGAGCTGTAAAAGCACAAATATTAGTGAGGTGCTCAGCCACCATCTGTGCCTCTGAAAAGCTCTCTCTGTAGAACAACATAGAATATATATCCTATACTTATATGTAGGCCTGATGACTTTTTCAAAAAAATAATGCAGTTTCACTTGGCCTAAAGTTGTCTGCAAGTTGGAGTCAAATTCTGCATAGCATGTTAAAAAAAAAAAAAGGGGGGGGGGGGGTGGAAATGCTGTACATGTAAATTTATAGCAGCTCATTTCAGTGCCATTACCAAAAGCTTTCTCCTGTTTAAAGTAGACACCAATTTTTAGGTGTTATATTAGAATTTGGCCCAAACTGTCACATTCTTTGTTTTCTTTTCCTCAGGAAAATAATACAAATTGATTATTCACATAATTTAAATTCTAGCAATGTTCCATTATCTACATGAAATCCACCTCTTTTTTTATAAGAAGGGTGGAAGCAGAAAAAGAAATGGTAGCTAATGATAGCATAAATTTAGAGAAAGTACTGAGTTCTCAAGCAAACAATAAAGGACCGGTCAGCCCCTATCTACGAGACCCCAGGCGGATTAACAGACCCATTTTTCTAGATGTAAAGACAATAAGCAGAGTCCAGTGCTAAAATCTCCAGCCTCTGAATGTCAAGGGAAGGAGAGTCAGCTGCTACTGGGGAAATGGAGAAACAAGCAAGGGGGTTAAGGAGGGCAACTCATATCTCCCAATCCAGAAGTGGAGGATATGCCTGCTTTTTGAATTTGCAAAGTTTAGGTAAGATTGGGTATGCATAAACGTCTGCTGTTTTAACTACTTCCTCTGTGTAAGTATATTTTTGGGTGGATGAACAACACACTGGTTTTGGTAAGTTGTTTTGAGTCACATCAATCACAGTCACAGTAGCCTGGAAGGAAGTCTCTTTCAGGTGCTCTGCACAGTTAAGCTCCACAGTTTTAGCCATACTGATAAATGAGATAAGGGTAGGACTGAAACCCCAAGATCTACTCTCTTCAGAGAGATGGGGAACATAAAACTTCTCACCCAACACTGAGGTAAAATGTCTGTCCAAGGGGTAACTATTACAGGATTTTAGAAAGGTGATGTACAGTGTTCACACTATGTGGTTTTGGCTTTTATAACAAATGACTGATATCCTTTTAAAGAGAGAGCTATGTCTAGCACTTCCTAAGCAGGTACAGAAGTAAATGTGATCAGTCATCAAGTCTGTGTTTTTGGTGCTATGTCTTAATATTATAGAATCTATTAATTCTACATGGCGTACCCCAAGCTAGCACTGCCTTTGTGGCTCAGACTGGTATTCGCTGAGAGGGGTGGTACAGGGTGCTTGTTATTTCCTCCAGAAAACAACTGATTTGCTTTCTGAATTTGCAAGATCCAAGCTTAACAGGTGTCTTCCTTCTCCTTCTCTTTCACTGGGGACTGGAAATGAGAAATACCTGTGGCTAGCTGTAAACCCAGTCTCTTTCTGTTTCAGGGCACAGGACAAGCCTTGCATAGCAAACCTGGGGAGCTGCCTTCCCACCTCATTCTTCTCTAATGGGCTGACAAAGCTTACTCCTGCAATATGCTGGTTGGATATCAGGAAAAACTTTACAGAAAGGGTGGTTAAGCACTGGAATAGGCTCTCCAGCGAGGTGGTTGAGTCACCATCCCTGGATGTGTTTAAAAACCATTTGGATGTGGTGCTCAGGGACATGATTTAGCAGAGGGTTGTTAGAGTTAGGGTAGTATGGTTAGGTTGCAGTTGGCTTTGATGATCTTTAAGGTCTTTTCCAACCTGAGCAATTCTTTGATTCTGTGAAAGAGACACCACTTAAAACTGGTCAGCCTCTCCAGAAAACTGTGAGGGATTTCTAAGATCAACACCTGCCCCCAGCATAAACATCTCTGCCCAGATACAAAGAGCCAGTCCAGTAGCAGGAGAGTGCCACTGGTTCAGACCTTTTGCCCCAGTTGAGATTCTGACTATCCAGTATGATGAGTAGACCAGAGAAATGCATCAGCCCACGTTCAGACGAGTTCAGATTTCTTCTCAAATCTAATTTTAGATCTCCTCTGCTATTATTTATTCAACAATGAGATATAGATTGCTTTCATTGATTGCCCTGTTTTGCTTCTTTGTAATTTGCCTGTTCTTTCTTGTATATCTCAGAAGTGTATTACTGTACTACTGCTAAGATTGCGAGAAAGAAACTCTGTTGAATCAAAAACTAAAAAAAAAAAAAAAAAACAAACCAAAAACACACACACAAAAAAACAATCAACAGCATTACTTTCTGAACTGCATTCATCCTGATTTTCTTCCTGTCAGTTCTGCTGGGGTTTCTAGTTTCCCCTGTGTATAACTAGTTGCAACTGTGCTGTTGCAATCTATAACAAACTATTACAAGAACAGAAAAATGTGGCTTGAAAGTGATGTTGGGTTGTCTTCAGCAGAATCTTACGTTCCACTATATAGCAAAAGCTTTCCATCATTTTTGGCCTGACAACTGTACAATGTTTCTGACTCCCTTTATTTTACTTTCTGCAACATACCTTTAACTTGGCAGCAAAATAAGTGATATGCTGCACATATTATGTGTGTTCCATAAATCCCAGGCAACTGAAGTAGGGAATATTAATAGTTTATTAGCTTAACCTTAATTAAGACAGGAAGATAACTAGCAGCTTTCTTAACTCAGAGGGGTTGGGTTACAGGACGCCATTCAGAGAAAGGAAAGTAAATCCATAGACAGAAAGGCTGAGGAGAAAATACATGTGGAGAACTTTCCCTGTGAGTAGTAACTGCTCTAGACCAGCAGACTCCAACTGGGTCAACAGTGTAGTCTTCAGTTCTCTCCAGGACGTGACTGTGTATGCAATTTCTTCTCCTGTTCATTTCCCATTTCTCATCTCTGCCATTTGCATGCAGGCAGTAAACAAGAGAAAAACATGCAAAAAGGTTATGTTCTTACGTTATATCAGAACAAAAACCAAATACACCAACCCCTCAGAAGCCATACATGCTGTGAAAATGAAAGCAGACTTTGAAACACTAGGCAGATTAACATTTTATCTTTGTGTACTGGAGCCTCACACCCTCAGGGCCTCATTTTGCAACTTGCTGCAACAACAACTGCAAGATGAAGGGATAAAGCAGAACACAAGCACTCCGTGTAATTAGTTCACACAGGGTACATTGGGACATAAAATGTTCATCATCAGTGCTGGATTGGAAGCTGCGTGCCAGATTGTAGAAAGTTTCCTCCCATTCTCCTCACAAAAATGCCACCAGATCCAACAAGCATCTTTCAGCAAATGGGAGATTCTCTCAAAAAATCAAATTTTTTACAAGGTTAGTATTTTTTCCACTTTTTCTTCTCTTCATACTACAAAACACTACAAGTGATTCTGTCGCCAAGTGCACTGCTTCAGAAGAGGCAGCCTGTGTCAAGTCCAGACACCTGGACACGTTCCAGCTACTTCTGGCTGAGTGAAAACAAGCTAACTGTCCCATTTCAGGTAGAATGTTTCAAAGCTTAAGACTTACCCTTGTGGTGGTTTTTTTTTTTTTTTTTTTTTCAGGGAAAACTAATTACAGGAACGTAACCCTAGGCCTAGAACATCTTGAATTTTGGACATCAGTACACTCAAAGAAAAGGAAAATTCTATCATATGTAGAAAACTCTGTGTTTGTTTGCCAAGGAAAACCAGTGAATACTGGGATTCTGACCCCAAATTAAGTAGGTTAATCATACTCATGTCATAAGGCATCTGTGAGACAGGGAGGATGCTGATGTGTTTGCTACAACACATGGCAGATGAGGCAGAGGCATGTTTACAGAACAGTATTGGGAGGAGGAACAGAGTCAGAGTCAATGTAGTTAAATCAGAGTGACTCACAATGGCTGTATGGAAAAACTGTTCTCAAATTTCTTTTCTATTCCATTTATTATTGATATTGAATATAGCAACAAAATTAGACTACTTATTTTGTTATGTTCAAGGTTCAGACAGACTTCTACAGGCAACAGATATCCAGGAAAGGAATTAATTTTTAGAAGTGTTAGGACATTAAACAAAAGCTCAAAAGCTCTCTCTGATGCAAGGGGCTTCTCTTATCTGCTGTTCATGGGTAAGACACCCATGTGTAGAGGCTGATAGATGCTTCTAGCTCGAGAGGAATCTACCCTCAGGAAAGATATATCTGCTGTTACCATAGGGGAGTCCACAATTACATGATGGGGGCTGAGAAGGGGTTAGTGGGAAGAACAGTAGCTTAACATAATAAAAAGAATGACATCGCTGTTTCTCATTCTGGCTTTGTAAGTGAATTCCTCCAGCATCTGAGCTACTCAAAGCCCACTTTCTTTCTGCAAAAGCTAGAAAAAGAGCTTTTTTTGTAAGGATGTGGAATAGCTGTCAAGCTTCCCCTGGTTTTCTGGAAAGGGCTGGGAAGCCAATAGTGCAACGTTTCCCAGAGGTGATGTAATTGGATGTGTCGTTAACTGAGGGCAGTTCTTAGATGACACAATTCGTCTGTTAGCAAGAAAAACAAGGGTAGTTCATACTGCACCTGGTGCAATAACTTGATGTTGTTGAAGATATGCAATTTTGGAGGTCACTGAACTTAGTGCATTTGATTTTGTAATTTAACAGAGCACCAAAATCCTAAGGACAGGGATTTCTTTAACTTCATTCTCTTTATTTTTTAAAGGAATTTTTTAAATTTGGAAAGAGTTTTAAAACTTTTCAGTATAGTGCCAAAATTTGAAAGCTATCATGATGGTGCAGTGTCAACCAAACTAGGACATACTGTTGACAAAGTTTAGACCTGATTAATTCCAGTGCCATCTCACACAACAAATTCAGTTAAGCACATCTGGGAACTAAGATGCATGTCTAAGAACATTTATAATTATGTTTGGTAAAGCATTAAGAATGTCAGTATCAGTAAAATCTGAAAAGATTCTCCACAGAGGTATTTTCAATGGACAAGTCTTTAGTCAGAGAAGGTGTGACTCTTCTTCATAAACCAGGATTTTTGTTTAGATATGTACACTGGGAGTCATTAACTCAATGAATGGTTCACTGGTAATGTGCACAGTGCACAGAATCCTGCTAGAGACTGAGACAGTCTCTTACTGGGCACAACTCTTCTCATGCTTGTAATAGATCCTTGTCTGAGATGGAGTTTGCTATAAAGGGCCTCTTTCTTACCACTCACTATAAAGACAGTTTGGACAACAAACTCAGATTTAGGCTGTCCAGCATCTGAGATCAGATGAAATACACTCCAGCTAGGACATCTAGAGGCATTGCTGAGACCAGGCACGGCAAACTGTGCCATTGCTGAGCTAAGTGTACAACTGTGAGCAGCAGAGAAACTCCACTGTATACATTATTTCTCCCTAAGGCAATGGAAGCTACAAAGAAGGGAGCTACAAGAAAAATGGAAACAGACTCTTTAGCAGGGTCTGTGGTGATAGGACAAGGGGAAATGGTTTTAAAATAAAAGAGGGGAGATTCAGGTTGGATATAATGAAAAAGTCTTTTACAGTGAGGGTAGTGAGGCAGTGGAACAGGTTGGTTAGAGAAGGTGGTTGGTGCCTCATCCACCTCAAGGTCAGTCTGTATGAGATTCTGATCTAGCTGTAGGTATCCCAGTTTATTGCAGGGGGTGACTAGATGACCTTCAAGAGTCCCTTCCGACTCTAAGGATTCTGTGATTCTATGATATCCATCTGGCTGCTGTCTCAAGTATAATGTGTGGCAGCTTCCTCACAAGCAGCGAGCTGGTTGACTAATGCTCAGCAATGTCATATGAGCAGGCTTTTTGCCTGTTTTAGTTTGACAGAAGCAGCACAGACACTTTGTTTTATATTCACTTAGTAAGAGGAATTACCACTTCTGTGAAAAGACTGATGCATTTAGTATTCCATCATCTCCTTCCTGTACATTGCTAACCTTCAGGAAATTCCCTCACTGTTGTGCATCCTCACTGTGAAAGCAACACAGAGGATTCAGTTTCAGGGTTCACTGTGAAGCCATCCCCACACTATTTCTCATAGCTTCTCCTCTACCCAGGAAGCAATACAAACATATGCTCACTCTGTGTTGAAGATATAGAGCAGTCTGCATCCAGACTTACCTCAATTGCAGAAATTCCTCCTATTGGAAGAGGGAGAATGTAGGCCCTGATCCTACTGCTTTGGACCTTCTCTCTCCTTCCAAATACTGTGTGTGAGATGTGTACAATTTAAATCCCATTGAAGTCCTAGTGTTCAAAGGAATTGAACCACATGCATGAATTGAGGAATTCTCAGCAGAACCATTCTCATTCAGGAAACCTTGCTCCCTGAAGATTGAACTTGACTAATGTGTTTTCTTGCACCAAGGCACTTCCATGCAGAAAATCCAGAAGCTGCAGTGTGATGCCAGCTCTAAGACTGACAGAAGACTTAGAGCACCAATTTAACTACTTACCTAGTTAGGGGCATCCTTAATTGGAAAAATATTTTGTTGGTGCTACAGTAAAGATTATTCACACCTAGGAGAATGCTTCGTTTATAAACATATTGCACACTGAAGAGCTGCTCTCCAGTTGCCTGAGTCAGCCGGTATCTATGTAAAATATCAACCAACTGACAGACATAATTACTGAGTTGGTATAACACAGAGGATAAGTTATATTCCCGTGTGAATCCTGAAATGACAGTTTGTCTTCATTCAGCCTGTGGTTTTCCTCACTGGGCTTACCCTGTGAAGTGGTTACATGTGCAGGATGACAGACACTGTGGTGCCTCACTGCAGCGGGTGAAGCAGAGGGTACCTGAGGTCTAACCACAGAGACTTGATACATCTTAGCGGTTGCATTTTAAGCTCTCTTTGCCCAGTTCCTCAGGGGGCACACAAAGTGCCACTCCCACTGCTGCCATCAAACCAGTGATGGACAGCTGCTATGAAGGCTTACAACCCTCCTGGCATGGCCTTGATTTGAGTAGGATAAAACTAGAGTGCACATCAAGCCAATATGTTACTCCCACAACAAATTCAGGGCAGGCAATCTGGAGAGGTTTATAAAAAAGTAGAATTGCAGGTGTCCTCAGAAAAATTAAAATATGCAATTTTTAACACCTTAGTATGATATTGATGATAAATAGTATCTAGATACCTCAGTGACTATTGAAATAAAATGCACATTGTGTTTTCCATCTCTGAAAACTGTAACTTGATTGCTGCACCAAGAAGGTAATCTTGGGCAAGGACACTGCACACGACCTTTTTCTCTCATCTCTTCCCTCAGCATGGATTGCTGGCCCATGCATGCTGCTGGAAGCAAAGCACTGCCTTCTCCAAATTTCCTTATGGCCAACTATCAGTTTTGGCATAGCCTTCTTCTATGAGGCAATTACAAAACCAAAGGTGTTTTAACCTGTGCAGTCTATTGTGCACCATCAAAGTGTTTATCAGGAAACAGTGTGGAAGAACGGTGCAGCTAATATCCAGATTCTTTACACTTTATAATAATTTTCTTACCACCTTACAGTACATAAGAATGGCCTAGTGTTCTGTGGACCTCCTGATCTTCTCCATTCACTGATATGTGTCTACACAGCTAATTAGACAGCTAAAATTGTTTGCAACATAAATAATATTCTATGAGGAGAGGCAATCAAATAAAGAGGCCTATCATAGTATTTGCATCTGATACAATAAAAAGATACTGAAAGATGTACTAAGATAAATATGCCATAATAATATCAATTTTTCTGAGCTAAAATGTAAATGCTTGCTTATTTGCTCCACCCTAAGCTTAACAATAGCATCACAATACTACTCTGCAAACTGAACTTCAAAGTAGTATCTCTTTAAAAGTTCAAAAGTTAATGCTGATTAAATTGTTTATAGAAAAAAATAGGAAAGAAGGGCTAGTTTGTTATTTCAGTTCTCTAAGTTCTCCCTGTTCTAACATCTGGCCTCAGAGACTGGCAGCAAGAGAAACTGAATGGCATCTTTTGGAATGGATTACTAATTCGAATGACTTACTTGTGATCTTTGTGTGTTCATCTCTACGTGTGTCAGGTTAAATTAAAAAAGAGAACATAAAACTTTCCCCCACTGCAGATAAAGAAATTATATTATATATCAGTGAGGGTGCCAGAGCACTGGAACAGCTCGCCCAGAGAGGCTGTGAAGTCTCCTCTGGAGATAATCAAAACCCACCTGGATGCTTTCTTGTGCAACCTGCTGTAGGGAACCTGCTTTAGCAGAGGGTTGGGCTCAATGGTTCTCCAGAGGTCCCTTTAAACCGCTACAATTGTGTGATCCTGTGATTGATACCAGAAATACAAACCAGAAAATTTAGGAGAAAAACCCTCATAAAGTGGTATTTCTCACCAAGATGCAGATATAACTTCTGGCTCAAAAATTTTAAAAAAACAAGAAACTTCAGACATTGCTGGAAACTGGAAGGATGTACACTTGTTGGCAATGCACTGAATACTTGTTTCTTTTCTTTTGTGACTGCTATTAGTCACTATTAAGACCCAGGCATAACTAACTTTTGGTCTTACTCACAGTAGCTCAGATTTTATTACTGTTTTCTTCAAATTGAATACAACATCCTGAAATTTAGAAAGAGATTGACTGCTGCCCACCCTTCCTCCAAATTTTTCATTACATTTTCTCCTACAGGTCTAGATTTCTGACTTCCACATGGGTACAGATGTGAGTATGCTGGTAACTCCATAGGTAGTCCCAAACTAGCAAAATATCTAACCAAGGTCCACCTGTAGATTCCTTTCTGTCTTGCCTGTTTTAGAACTTTGCCTTCTCTAGTGAGTCATATCTCTGCTGAGGACCATGTTGCTATTTAGTCAGTTAGTTAAGCACATCCCAGAAGAGCAAACTTCATCCCTCTAGAATGGTAGGGCCTCCAGAAACTTCAATTTCAGTGCCTCTTGCAGTGCTCTAAACTTTGTTTCTTAAAATTAAGGATCACTCTGTGCTCTGGCTCAGTCTCCAGATTCTGTAGGTAAGCACAAGTCCATCAAGTTTAATAGTAACAGCAAGGCAAGAGTCGTCTGCTTCACTCACAGAAGCAAAGCATCAGGTCACAGTCATGAATAACAATTGTGTGAGTTCACTGAGAAGTTTGCAACCTTTACTGTGTCCTTGACAAACTATTCAGTATGATCAGAATTTGTCATCCTTGGTAACTCTTAGACTTTCAGCACTGTTGCAACCAATTCCTCAGAAACTACAAGAACCATATCTACCTGCCAAGAAGGGAGGGAGAAGAGCATTTCCAAAGGCGCTGCAGCTGTTCAGCTCTCCCAGCTGCAAGATCCTCATTGGGAAACAGGGAGCAGGAGGTGTACGGGGCAAGGCTAAGGACATAATTCTCAACATAAGGCCAACTGAGCAGGGAAGAAGATAGACCTGGCATTTTAACCTCAGCCAGCTGAAAGAAGAGCTTGTATTTATTCTCTTTGAAGAGTACAGATGCTCTCTTGGTGCCAGCTGTTCGCTTGGGTTAGCATCCAGCCTGCCTACTACACCATGCTGCCATTACTGACATGCTCCTGAGAGGAGACTTTGCCAAAACCTGAAGCCAGAGACAAGGCTTCTGCATTTTCCTGGCCAAGCTCATTCTGGGAAATCAAGCCAGAGCAGTATGTCCTGTCCGCGTGGGTGGGGAGAAACTAGAGCTCGGAAATAACCCGCCCCAGCCAAGCACTGACAGGAACAGTCCCCTCTGCCTGCAACCCACCGCCACCCCCACCACCCCCAGACAGTTCAGATCAACGGGATTTATGAAAGGGTGACTGCTAGCATGGAAAAATTGCTGAAAGTGGCTGGAGAAGAGGAAAACAGGGAGTTAGAAATAAAGCAAAGACCATGCTGGCAGAAAGATGTGTCTGTGTGGCTTCAAACAAAGAGCAAACAAGAAATTTTTGCACAGAGAAATACAAGCTCAGCTTCATCACAAGCATGTTGCCAAAAACATTAATACATGGTAGGAAATCAGCAAAACTGGCAACTCCCTGTCCAGTCAAAGGGTGTCGTTTCGTGTTACTGAGACAATTGCTGCCTCTTTTAAAACAGTGTCCTCTGAGTCACTGCACTCAGTGGAACAATGGTTTAGTTTAAAACATTCTACTGGAAATTCTCAACGTCAGAGTACACCATCACTCTCACTTTTTCTGAAACACGATACATGTTTAAGTATTTTCTGCCAAAAAGAGGTGCTTCCAGAGAGGAAGTTTTCACCTCGGAGCTGAAGCCGGCACATCACTGAAGTGACAAAGCTTGGCTCTCAAATGGGCTGAAGGACTGGGACCCAAGCATTCCCACAAGGCTCTACTCTATGGTCTGTTGAGTAGGAATTCCTGACTACAATTCCAGGTTTTGTGTGAGTATCAACAGGGAGGAATTTGGAATTTACACAGGTACAGTGCCAGATAGGTCCCAAAAACCTCTATGGGAATGAAGCTCTTTATGTCCCCTGAAGCACAGTTATGGAGGCCACATACACAAAATACTTTTCTAGACTGCTCTACCTTACAAACATGAACACTGGAGCAGAGTTTGCCCAAAGAGCACTCCAAAGCTGGAGTTATCAGGCTGAAACTGTCCTAAAACTTCTCTTTTCTTCATGCTTATTGCTATAAGTGATAAAGACAATGAACTCCCGTCTCTATCTGCCTGAGTATTTTCCAGCAATGCAGCCACCTATTTTGCACAATTCAAGGCACTCAGGGACAAGGAATTTGGGATCCATCTAGCACTGAGCAGACCTTTCCAAAGGTGTAGTTCCCTCCATACTCTAGTTCTTTCCTCTATTCTCAAAAGTTAGAGGATGGTGATCAAAACATACACTTCAAGAGGCTGTGCTGGGCTTTGCAGAGATATGAAGTCACATTACCCCAACAGTAGATTGACACAGGTATCTTCACTCACATACAGCCACTTCTTCCTGTTAGCCTGGGCAAAGGCACCCCTATGGTGTTGGTAGATTTCAGATTTCCCAGTGTCACCAAGCTAATAAAGCTGATGCAATGGAGTTAACATTTTTCTTGGAATGGGAGAATGGACAGCACCTGGATATTTAGCAAAGTAATTTTAAACTGAACAAGAAGAGGATCCTCTAGCCCTTTGTTATTGTTTTTTTTGGAAAAGCTTAGGGTTTCATTGTCAAGAGCAATTTAATGTGATAAGTTACAGTGTTAAAAATCATGCACAGGAACAGATGAATAGCTGTATACTGCCTGCTCAACCATGATGAGACTGAAGTCAAATATTTGAGGTTTGCCACAAACCAAGATGAAGCTTATTTACACTAACAAAGGGCACCCAAGGAACACTGGTGGCCTTAAGTATGCACAGTGTGTTTATCAACACCAGATATTTACCTTAACTTTTATACTTGGAGAGCGGCTTCCCACACGCTCAGAGTCATGACCCACGTGGTTAGCCTTGTCTTGTCTTGCTTCTGTACAGCACATGCTGAGTACTGAAGGAAGAGACCAAGCTCAGAAAAAAAACATGCACAGCACAAAATAATACCCCAGAGTATTCATGTAAACCATCCTCCTTTATTATATCCCAGACCATAAGACTCCAGAGCTTTCTGCCCTCGCTAAGTTCTCACAAAACCTTCCAGCTATTAACTATAAATTAGACTCTTTCTCAAGGACATTTTTATTCAGAAAAAAAGATATTTTGCTGCCAACAAAATGGAGTGAATTTCCCTCATTCCAAATCCTCTGGCAGCTCCCACAGGCCCCCATGAGCACAAGTTGTTGTGGGAGAGGACTTCCTCACCCTCCATGCTAAACCAAGCACTAGAAACACACACAACACAGGCTTAGGGCAAGAGTAACTTCCATATGCACCAAGGCCTAGGGAACTAGACAGGAGTAGGGAAGGGACAGCATCCACAGAGAAACTGCAAGCACAGAGATAAAAACACATTGCTCCTCACCTGGACCTCCTACTAGACTTGGCATGAACTGCTTCCTAAGGGCAACTCTTATACCTGGAATTTGTTATTTCTCCATCCCAGGGAATGATCCATGTCTTTCTATCTTTCTTCATGTTTGCTAAGTCACTACTTACACATGTTGTTTTTTTCCTAGACTCTTTCCAGGATCCCTGAATCAACAAGGAGGATGTGAATGCTGCTCTGATGATTCGTAAGAGCCAAAACCAAACATATTGGCAAAGGACAGGAAGTCTGGAGAGAAGGATGTTAATCCAGCTTTTAGTGACAGGTAAAAATTCATCTTGTTTCCCCAGTACAGGGGAACACCCCAGGAAAGAGAAACTGAGATGTCCTTATACCTGTCTGCAAACTATATCTTGCTCAATAACTCAATTAGCAAAGGCCTCCACAGTTGTATGTATTAGAATCATAGAATCATAGAAGGTTTAGGTTGGAAGGGACCTTTAAGATCATTTAGTTCCAATCCTCTTGCTATAGGCTGAGACTCCTTCCACTAGAGTAGGTTGCTCAAAACCCACCCAGTCTGGTCTTGAATGCCTCCAGGGAGGGGGTATCCACAACCTCTCTGGGCAATGTGATCCGATATCTCACCACCCTCACAGTAAAGAATTTCTTCCTAATATTTAGTCTAAATATAACCTCTTCCAGTTTAAAGCCATTTCCTCTTGTCCTGTTTCTACATGCCCTTACAAAAAGTCTCTTCCCAGCTTTCCTGTAGGACTTCTTTATGTATGGAAGGCATCATAATAATAATAATAAATAAGGTCCCCACAGAGCCTTCCTTTCTGCAGGCTGGAGACCACCAACTCTCTCAGCCTGTCCTCATAGGGGAGGTGCTCCAGCCCTCTGATCATCTTTGTGGCCCAACTCTGGACCTGCTCGAACAGCTCAATATACTTCTTGTGTTGAGGGCCCCAGAACTGCACTTAGTACTCCAGATGGAGTCTCACGAGAGCAGAGTAGAAGTGCAGAATCACCTCCCTTGACCTGCTGGACACGTTCCTCTTGATGCAACCCAGAATACGGTTGGTTTTCTGAGCTGCAAGCACACACTGTCATCTCATGTTGAGTCTTTCATCAACCAACACTCCTAAATCTTTCTCCTCAGAGAGAGGGCTGCTCTCAAGTCATTCTACACTCAGCCTGTATTTGTGTTCGGATTGCCCCAATCCAGGAGCAAGACCTTGCACTTAGCCTTGTTGAAATTCAGGAGGTTGGCGTAGCTCCATCTCTCACGCCTGTCCAGGTCCCTCTGGATGGCATTGCTTCCCTCTATTGTGTCAACTGCACCACTTAGCTTGTTGTCATCTGCAAACTTACTGAGAGTGCACTTGATTCCACTGTCCATGTCACCTACAAAGATATTAAATCTGGTCCCAGCACCAATACCTCAGGAACATCAGTCATCACAGATCTCCACTTGGACACTGAGCTGTTTACCACAGCTCTCTGAATGCATCCATCCAGCCAATTCCTTATCCAGGAAGTGGCCCAACCATTAAATCAATTTTTCTCCAATTTAGTTACCAGGATGTCGCGTGGGACTGTGTCAAATGCTTTGCACAAGTCCAGGTAGGTGACATCACTTGCTCTTCTTTTATCCACTGACACTGTAACTCCATCATAAAAGACCGCCAACTTTGTCAAGCACAAATTGCTCTTGGTGAAGCCATGTTGATTACCATCTATCATTTCATCCTTATTTTCCATGTGTTTTAGTAGGGCCTTCAGGAGGATCTGCTCCATGATCTTGCCAGGCACAGAGGTGAAACTGACTGACCTGTAGTTTCCTGGATCTTCTCTTTTTACTTCCTTGAGAATTGAGGTTATGTTTCCCCCTTTCTAGTCAGTGGGAACTTGATCAGACTGCCATGACCTTTTAAATATGATGGATAGCAGCTTGGCAGCTTCATCTGCCAGTTCCCTCAGAACCCATGGATGAATCTCACTGGGTCCCATGAACTTGTGCACCTTTAGGTTCTTCAGATGGTCTCGAATCTGATCTTCACTTACAGCAGGCAGATCTTTCTTCTCCCAGTTTACCTTTGCTTTCTGCAGCTTGGACAGTGTGGCTAGAGCCCTTGCCGGTGAAGACTGAGACAGAGAAGTCATTAAGCACCTCAATTTTCTTCCTATCTCTTGTGACCAGGTCCCCAGTTTCCTTCTGGAAAAGGCCCACATCTTCCCTGGCCTTCCTTTTATCATTGATATACCTGTAGAATTTATTCTTGTTCCCCCTTATGTCCCTGGCTAGATTTAATTCCATCTGGATTTCAGCTTTCCTGGCCTGATCTCTGGCTGCTCAAACAACTTTTCTGTAGTCCTCCCAAGAACCTATTCTTGAAAATAAAGACATAAAGGCTAGTTCTGGCAGCCTACTGCTAATTCCCTTTAAAAACTCTATCAAACCACTCTTCTTGGTCCAGTTGTTCACAGACAAGTGTCTGTTTTCAATTGCATTGGGTTCCTGTAGTTCCTGGGTCATTCTACACAGGATGGGTTATTAAAACAGAGAGGCAATCACTTGCTTTTTGTCAATATTTATGCAGCTTAAGTTCATCTAGTCCAAACCCCTGTACTGAGGCAAGGTTAAATTTAACAAGACATCTCTGGCAAAAGATTATTTAGCTGAGTCTTGAAAACATTTTGAGAAGTTTCACGATTTTTATATACAACCTGTTCTACCACTTCAGTGACCTGCTTTTTTAAAAAAGAGAAACAAAAATAAAAAAGATTTTGCTAGCAAGTAAGGTATATAATCTTTACTGTAGATTGTTTAGATATGAGCAGATATGTACTTCCATAGATGGACTTGAAGAAAATTGATTGCCACCGTATAGCTGCTCCTAAACATTCAGATTTTATATATCCTTCACAAAGCTTTGCCCTTGACTAAGCCCCCTACTTCCTTTAATCTTTCCTAACATACCATATTTTTTAATTTTAAATTTCTTATTGTTCTTTCAGCTCTCATCTGGCCTCTCCCTAATTTGTCTGAGAGCACTGAGAGCATTTGCATTATCCACTCTGATCTCCTGAAGAGCAGTTCCTCCTCTCTTGTAGATTGATCATTAAAAGCATTTTTCTGCATTATGTTATCTTCAAAACTCAATGTGAAATTTCAAAATGAGAATAACAAACACTGCCAATAATGTTTCTGACTAATGGACTTGCACACAAAAAAAAAGTCAAAGCATCCCAAAGCAGTCCAACTCCTGCCCACAGCTGCCCCTGTGACAGTTATCAGATCAGTTACCCGATTTCATTTGTTTAGGATGAAATTCAAATAACAGCAAAAGAGAATATGATGTCCAAATTGCAATTAAAGCAATTTGGCACAGCAAAAGTGACGCAAAAGTAACCTGGGACTGAGAGGGATCACCAAGAAGAGACGGACACCACCAATAGCTCTGTGCTCTGTCTGAGGAGGTCTGCATGGAAAACCCTCATTACCTCATCATTGGTTTCTCTGCCTTTTTTCTCCTGCCAGTATACAACTGAATGCTGCTGGGCCCCTTCTGCCACCCAGGAAGAAGTGAGCTGCTGCTCACTGGTTTTTTTTGGTTTTTTTTTTTGGTACAGAAACATGCAATTCCATAGGGAAATGTCTTTCTACATAGGATGTCAACCCTGGAACATGTCTTCTCTTTATCAGAGGCCAAAAGAGGTTTCCCTTTCTATTCATCCATGAGAAAACATGTGATGTGAAATAATGAATGTGAGGTTTTGCTTTAATCTGCAAAATCGGATGCTGTTTATTTTCCAAAGAATTCTTGGACATAAAAAGAAATGGGAATACAAAAAGGTTGCCAAAATTAATTTAATGGAAATTCAGCTGCTGAATACTGCACAGTTAAACTTCCTGGATAGCCTCAGAGACCTGCAAGCCAAACATGGGACATCATTGCTCCAGACACATTAAACAATCATTAACTTCCCTGTGTGAGGGAAAATGATTAGGTGTTGCTCAGTGTGCTGTATAAGAAATCACTTGTACAACCTGAGGTTTGTTGTGAAAAGTAAAATCCTGCAATATGGATAGGCAGCAGGTTGTACCCTTAAGCAGGTAACACAAACAAAGGTACGTGGCATAGCCTGCTCTCTCACCCCACCATCCCTCTGATCCCAGCCTTTCCAGGCCTGCTCTCCTTCTCCTAACACCCTACATCACTGCCCGCTGCCCTTCTTGTTCTGTATTTTGTCCTGTGCGAGATCTCTCAGAGTACAAGCTATCTCATGGTTTCTTTTTGCAGTGTGCTTTTACAGCAGGGAAGGTTGACTGACATGGGCAGGACATGTGTGAAACTTCAGTATATCACCTGTGGTTTGGTTTATTTCAAGTCTGCTGAATTGGTGTAAAATATGAAACTTTCAGGCATATCAATGAATTCTGGCTGGCAGAAGGTAGAATTCCGTTGATTTTACTGATGGTTGGGTGATGCCAACAGGTTTGGAAGGTGTGTGGGAAGAGAAAAAAATTCTTATCCCTGACTGTAGGTTGTAGGAGGAAAACAAACAGCAGTTTTAATCTAGTCTAAAAATTGTACTGACCTACTACACTGCAGGGCACGAGGAACTGAGGGCATATGGTACAGAACAGGCTACGTTTCCTGGCTGCATATTCTCATTACATATACAGACAACAGAAGAAAAAAAATATGATTATTACTTCAGCCTGGGTTTTGATATTGTTTTTGGAAAACCAAAGAATTTGCTAAAAGTTACTTTTACCAGACAAATCACTGGCATCCACTGAAATCCGTTTGTACCATCATAGTGGAGTTGAAGCACCTTCCACAGCCAAATTTTCTCAACCCATCCTCCTCATGGAGGAGCACATCAGGAATAAGAAAACAAAAACAAAGCAAAGCACACCCAGACAATGCTAGGCCTTGCCTTTCTATGGGTCGTATGGGACTTTCCCAGCTGATAAATAAGCTGGCATAGCAAGCCTATGGCTGCTCTGACTTGTAGGGTCAGCTGGTTCAGACCTCAGGACCAGTATCTGAGTCAGTGGGGCAGGGTACAGCTGCTCACAACCAAGGAGCTTCTGACTTCAGAAGCTCTGCCAAGCATTCCCGTTCCTCTGAGAAACGCTTTTACTGTCAGCAGAGTTTGAATACAGTCTTGTCTCATCCTGGATTTGAGGTACCCTGGAGAAATGGCATGAATATTACATATTCAAAAATATACTGCATAACATGTTTATTATTTACCTTGTTTTCAGTTAATTTTTATTTTATTTATTTTATTTTATTTTATTTTTTTGCATGGGCTAGAAAGCACTGCAGACTTTCAGATACTGACATTGTCTCGCACACTGTATTAAACCCCCAGGGCAGGTCTAATTGGCTTGTGGTTGCAGATATGTTGTAACTGACTTGGCTTGAAGTTTTGCTGGCCACTTCATCTATATTCATCCTTATTTGCTCTTTTAAAGCAGGAAGAAGACATCCAGATTTCTTCGGTGAGGTCAGTATGAGGTTTCTTTCCAGACACAGGGGCCATTTTCTCCCAAATCCTTCAAAATGAATTGGAACACTAAAAGCATTTCAGACCATGAAGCATTAATTCATGAAAGCTTGTTCTCTTGAACTGTCTATTTAAACAGTGAATAATTTTGGTGTTTTATCTCTTAGACCAAATTTACATGTCTTGCTGCTTGCAGCTCCTGTCAGGATTGCCTTACCACAATGTGGAGCAGCATCAGAAGAGTAGGAAATTGTAGAAAATAAGTTGTGTTTCTCCATAAGCCTTGTCTAAACAGTTTCTGTGTATTTCAGTCAGCAATATGACTTTCTTCTCCCACAGTGCTAGGTCTGTGCTGCCACAGATGGGAGTGTCACATTGGGATATGTTTAGGACATATACAGTAGCTCTGTGTATGCATGTGCTCCCATCTATCAGTATGCTGATTCTGGCAACTACTTCTGTATAAAATTAGCCCTAATTAAATCAGCATCAGCTTGGTGGAGATGCAGTTACACTGAAATAAAAATGTCTTGTTGTGATAAAACACTTTCTGCTTTCTCGGTTTTAACTTAGGCTTGTATAAACATCTTTACCATTGGGTGATTGCATCCACACCAAGGAGGAGTGGGGGAAAGGGAGAGATTGTTTTACTGTAATTATACCAGTAAGTCTTGAGCAGTACAGCCTTTCTGTATAGGCAAGGCCTTAAGGTCAGCATATAAACGTCCAATAAGTGGTGACCTCTGAAAGCTGGTGGATGAATTATGACTTTTGATAACGAAGCTTTTCACTCAACATAGTAGTCAGGGCATAGCCGTGTAGGAATGCGGAAAAAATGGCAGTGGGAATATAATTTAGCAGAATGACTCAGGAAAGCACACATGATGGGAAAACCTTATTTTTTCCACGGTATTCAGGGTGTTCTCAGGAACTGGGAAGAGGATTATGCATTGGCAAGTCAAGCCCCTCACTACCTCAGGCAATGTATCCCATAACTTTTCTCGTAACTGACTGAGATGTATCCTGAAACCACTTACCTAGGGAGGGGGGAATGGTGCTCTCCATTTCACCTCCTGGGAGGCTGACAGTTACTTGCATTGACATTTCAGTCTGGCAGCACAAAAGCTGAGTAATGCACCAGAGTACAACAGCAGTGCCAGGAGTCTAACACGCTCAGCTGGAAAGCTAGAAACAAAAAGGCAGGGATTCTTTTTATTATTAAAGAAAAAAAAAAAAAACCAACAACAAAAAAAACCCCACCATCGTTTGGCTCCCATAAAAACTGTGTTCCTAATTCTCTTAGGAAAATCCTAGTGCTGGCTGCTGCTAAGCATACATGTATGTCTACAGGGCTGGTACCTTAATCATTCAGAAAGCATTCCCAGTCCCATGCAGACACTGTGAGAGGTTAAGTGTACCTGGCAGCTAATGAAAGAGCTGAGCCATAGATGATGACCACACTGACCAAGTGTGGGAAACCCAGAGGTTTCCACAGCTTGCCAACCTGTAATTGCATTTCCCAAAATGTTGATTAACACCCACTGTGTAAAGAAGGAAATTCCTCTGTCTGGGCTCTACGTGCAGAACCCACCCAGGATGGAGTGAGACACTGAGGGGAGCAATGATACACTGCCAAAGCTATGCCCACACAGAGAGCTCCACTCCCTTGACTCATCCAGGCAAGAAACTGTACATGGGGGTCCATGCACATGCACTGCAGAGGACAGCAGAGGACAGTCTCTTCCCTAGACTCACTACTTCCCCTAAGCCAATCTCCTTTCTTGGTTGTAGCGGGGGGCAGGTGTCTGGCATCCCCTCTCGCATGCCTCCCTATCACAGAGCCAATGGGAAATTCAGAGAGACCACCCACCCCACATGCTTTATCCTGCACAAGCCACAGAAAAGCTGGCATTCAGAGTGTTCAAAATAAAAGCCACATTGAATATCTAAATTAGGTACTCACTGAAATGAGGGGGAACCTAGTAAATAAGGTATAGTACAGATGCTTTGCATAACATTCTACAGGTATGCAGATCTTTTTTGACCCAATACTGTTGCGTTTGCAAGAAGCACTAGGAGTACAGTCAGTCCTTGAGGTCTGCCTCTTTCTCTGACTCTGAAGTCGGACTCTCTCCAGAAAGCCCCTCATTGGTAACAGGGCAAAAAGCCATCAGAAAGCCCCAGAAACCTTCAGATGCCTTCTTCTGTACTCTGGCACTAGATTCCTCCACATTTAAGGACCACAGATGTGCAGCCAGCAAAAACAAACGTTGCTAGGTGCTTTCACTGTATACACTTCACAGGCATGTTTTTGTCGGGACAGCCCAATATTAGGCACAAGCCTCTGCTCTACCAAACTTCAATTGCTTCCTTTCCCGTGCTCTCCCATCATCACCTTTCCCAGAGAAGACCCAGAGGGAGTAATAATCTCTGCAATGACTTGGATAATTTATTCAAACTTCCCCTCTTCCAGAGATAGCCAAACTTCCTTGGCTTAGAACCAAAGATCACAACTACTGCAAGTCTTCTTTTTCCTCCTCCATCTTGAGCACTAAGCACCCTCATCCTGCAGTGGGGGCAACTAATGTGAGAGTCAGCACTAAGAGCAGGCCAGAACCTACTAGAGCCAACAGGAGCTCATCAGAAGTCAGGTCCCACCATCTGTTCAAAGGTAAACACATAGTTGGATTTCTTGCCAGGCTGTCTTCTTGCATGTCAGCAGAAGATCTGCCAAAAAATTGCAGATGGTTGGGCAAGTCCCCAAAAAAGCCTGGCAGCAGGGGTAAGCACCTTTCCATTTCCCAGCTGAACTTACCTGGCTGAAAATTAGGCTTGAGAATATTCACTGGGCTACACTATCATGTGGAAATCCAAAGGTAGGAGTTGAAGGAGTGAGGGGGAAGGGGAAAGGAGAGATGTTAGGTAAACATTATGATTTCAGCTAAGGTTACTCAAATCCTGAACCCAAACAGAACAGCAGCCCTTATTTTAGCTCAGATCGCTTACTGTCACAAATGACGTGATCAATATCCCCCGATTTCTCTGCATGTGCGTTCACCTCCTCATGCCTTGTCCTACATATCTAAATAGCTGTAGCAGTACAAACGTGAGAGCTGAGGTGGTAAGGAAGGAGTCTTGTAAGAGGTGACCTATTTAAAATTATTCCAAATTTCAAATTGTCAAATTCTGATTCAGCCTGACCCCATCTCTACAACTCAGACCAGTCTCTTAACTGCCTTTGGTGACCAGTTAGAATAGCGAACTACAAAATGAGCCTTTTCTGCAAGGATGATTTGGGAAATCAGGCTCCCTATGGATAGAGAAAAAATACGCACTGGGACTTCATCTTTGTGTTTGGTTTCATGTTCTTGATGTATCATCACATTTTAGATGGAGTTGAGTAAGATACTAGTGTTGCACAATACTAAAAGGACAAAAATGCCCTTCCCTTCACCTTGGTGCCATGTATCACTTCCTATCTGTCACAATAACCCAGTGTACCTCTCACAAATCTTTATGTCTCTGTGGCCCGGCCTACACTGTGAACTCATCAAGCCCTGTGCTCAGCAGGCTTTCCTGGACTTGTTCTTGATGCACTTCTGAAACCTGGGGCCAGATTCCATTCCTGCCTAGAGTGAGCTGCAACTGTATGCTTAAAAACAACAAAATTTTCTTCATCCCTCGCACAGTACATCATCAGTGACCACCTATAAAAACAGAAAAAGAAAGAAGCTGAGTGTCTTCAGGGTAACATGGTTAAATAACAGAAAATCTACAGTCCTTCTTGGCATCACACTCCTCAACCCTCCTCCTTTCCCTGTAAGGGCCAGAAGGATAGTACAGATGAGCCAGAGCAGTTAAACATGAACAGGTAAAGTCAACAGGAGATTGAGTGTCTTTTCAAAGCTTTGACTGAAGTCAGTGGAAAGACTTTACACTTACTAAACATCTTTGGAACAGGCTGTAAAAGAAGTTGTTCTGTGGGGGATATTTACATAGTTTTAAATTAAAGATTATAACAGCTCATAGGCAACTTAGTGCCCTGGATCTGAAAAATATTGTGTTTTTCTTTTTTTAATTATCTTAAAACTCATATTTTTGGATTAATAATATCTATTTAGGAGAAATCATAAATACATACTTAATTGCTAAACCACTGATGTCTCAATAGCTATAAACACTCTAGCAGTTTAATAATGTACATTTTAAAAGCTTCCGATCATCAGTATTTACACTGCAGGATGTACACAATAATTATGCGTAATTCATGCCTTTCATTGCAGGAATTTTTTTCAAAACAAGTATCAGCAAGTTTGTTTTGCTAAATTTTTACATATTAAATTCAGCTACAGAGGTGTCTTAGCTAATGTACACTGGATAAGATTGCCTTAAAAACTAGGCATCTGTAAGGCTAGACTCAATAGGTTAAAAAGGAACCTTAGCAAGTAAGGTCAACTTAAGAATTCCTTTTTATTGCATCTGATTAGGGTAAGGTTCTCCTGGCCACAAGGAGTCACTGAAGTCAAGAGCTTTGTATGGAGGAGAAATGCCTTAATAGATTTGGATTAATAAGAAGTGTATGCAATGTTATAATAGTGTTAACTACAGAAAGTAACATTTGAGGTACTGAAATACAGACCCGTAGGGAATGCCCAGCTATCCAGTGAAATGAAATTTACAGGGTGGAGAAAATTGTTATATTTACCTGATGTGAATCTGTCTGGAGCTTCTTCTCAAAGACAGATGCTTGCCCTCTCTCAGAGCTCCTTGACTAACGAGACCACGAGGCTGACCAGTTACTGTACAACCATTCTTTTGGTCTAGAGCATCTGAACACTGCAGGATATTTTTTTACAAAATCTATTTCTCATCTATTTCCTTCTCCCTCTGTCATGTGTGTGTTTTCTCTCCGTGCCTTTCTGATCCTTTTCCAAGCCTTTCTCCTCCAATTTCACTAGCCTTACACATAGCATCAGGCCAACATGTCTAGGAATTAAAGTCCCAGGTCCATAGGCATTTGATCTAAAACTTAGGCAACATAATTTCACTCATGAAAACACTTCTTTATTCATGCAAGCAGCAAACTTGTGTTGTGATTCAGTCTTGTTTGGAAGTAAACACTCAACAAAGAGTCTTACTTCTTATGATAAGAATCAGTGTGTCTTCAAATCAACCAGAAAAAATTCCCACCTAAAACCCTAACCTCATAAAGAGGAGTTAGTAAGAGAGTCCTGCATTTTCTTAGCATGAGTGTCAGAATCTGAAAGAAAAGATCCTTCATGGGGTACTCACCCAACAGACCCTTGTCTTTCTACTTTGCCCAAAACTTACATGAAAGCGTGCACACTTTTTAGTGATATAATAGAAATCGAAGGGAAGAGCCTGCCACTTCTGAGGGGCATAATTACATCTGGACTACGGAGGGGTGGGTGCTGTACAGTGTCCCGTAAAACAACAGAAAACTGGGCCAAAGCCCAGAGATCAGAGATCATTGTAGACTGCAGAGGGCTGAAGGCACAGATTCAAAACAAGAAATACATCCTTTTGTACCATCTTTATGAGACTCACCTGGGAACACCTTGTTTGCCATGTGGATTTGGCAGAGCTGCTTCTTTCAAGAGAAAAACTGGCTTTGGCTTTGGGGCATCTCAGCTGCATGGAGCCCCTCTTCCTCCATTCCAGAAGCATTTCAGGGTTGTGAGCAGCCATAACCTGTAAGGATTGGAATGGAAACCAAAATTTCTGCCATCCATCCCTTCTGCCAGCTACTAGATTAAGTCCAGTGAAACTCTTACAAAAGGATTCGGTTTTAAGCATGTTAGTAATCTTAGCAAAGCCAGTGCGTCCAGCCATCATACCTAAAGAAATCTGCTTACTCAGGGATTTTAAAAGATTATAGCTTTAATAACTCAACCACTGCTGGTCTGGAAAAGATTTGTCTTGAAACACATACGCAAAAAACAACAACAAAAAAAAAAGCGCAAATCATAGACTGTTATAAATGAATATTTCTTTTTCTTCTTACAGCTTTTGTAAGGGTGAGTCACAACTTTAACTTTCTTGAATACATTATTTTCTTGATGTATTCACTCCTAGCTTGTGAGCTGACTTTGCTTAGGAAATTCTGGATGTTTCGTCCTGTTATTCCCTTAGTAACTGCAACCCTTCCACCATCGATTAGTGTGTTGCAATATAGGGTGTTAATCGACTTTAAACATTTAATTATGGTTTGTTTGAGCACAGCATTTTACAAGCACAGTGGCTCATCACATTGCTGGAACAAGTACAATACAGCATCTTTAAAATTATGCACAAATAATAGATTAGTTACAGCAATACTTTTTCAGCAGCATTAATAAAATCTCTCAAGCATGCAGAGAGCCAATGGCCAGGAGGATTCTCAGGAGGTCTTTCATACAGGATGCACATCTTTGTTACGAAATTCCTCAATGCCTTTTTTCTGTCTCCCTAATGACCAGTTAAATAGACTCCCTTGAGAATGCCTGAGTCAGAGCCAGCTTGAAAACTGCTGAGGAAACATCCTCTCTTACTGGAAATGATTTCCATCAAACTGCCATGTACCATATTTAGACTAACGGATCAGTAACGCCAAACAGAGGGAGCTAAGTTCACAGGGCTTGGGATTCTGCTCTGTGTGAAAGAGATTGCCTTTGTCTGGCCACAGTTGCTTTAGGGCACACAATTCAAGAGCTCTGTAACGCTAAGAAACAAATTCCAGCGGCAAGCTGTTGCCACCAGGCACGGTCAGAGTGAGGCAGGCAGCATTTCAGAAGCAGCCACTGACTTGGTGAGGTCTAATTTGACTTGCCAATGGTATATCATGCACAGCTGATAATACCTAATTGTGGGAGAATTAGCCCGTCAGCCGACTACCGCACTACCTGTGTGGTTACAATCTGAGGCACTATTTTCCTTTCTTAGGTTACCATGAAAAACTTATTTTCAACCGTGAGCTTCCCTCCCACCAGCGGATGCATACACCAAAACATCAATTACTAGAGCGCAGGGATTTCCAAGGTCACTGAAGAAAACAAAATGCCTATTCTGCCTCATGCAAGATGTCTAATATAAATCTGATTTTTTTTCATATGCTTTTCTTGCTTAGCTCAGTGTCTATTAAGTAGATAATGGTAGCTGAAAGCAAACCACATGCAGAAAGTTTTCTTTTTTTCATATAATAAAGATATTTGTTGAGTCTGGAGTGCTTAGGTAGCCTTCCAAAGCATTTTTATTTTTAGAACTAGTGAAAAATGCTTACCAAGGACTGGAGCGAAAAACCGCTCCCTTAACCTCCCTATGTTTATTCTTCCTATTTAGAGGATGTTTTTTCCACAAGGCCCCAAGTTTACCCAGTTGTGTTCCCATGAGTCCCTGTACTTGCTTTGGCTATCAAAGCACAGTTTTGGATACTCCTGAGTGGAGAGGATAGGGCATCAGAGGTGGTTGGAGGTGCACATTCAGGGCTCATCAGACCCCACTTCCTTCAGCTGCCTGGAGGAGCCTCAGCCCATTTCCTCACTGTACATAAATACCTCTGTGTGCTTCAGTGCATGTTACCTCTTGTCCTTTCCATGCGCTGGTCCTGCTAGGGGTTGCTACCTGGTGTTGTTAACAGACACTGCATTAGTCCCAGGGCTCTCTGCATCAGCTCTAGAGACTGCATTCCTGATCTCAAGCCACAGAAATATCAGTAAGGTTCCAGTCCAGGGAGGTTCTCCTCCTCAGTGCCACCCAAAAAAGACTAGGAGTTATCCCTTTTTACTCTCTCAAGCAGCCTGAAATCAGGGACTTCTGGAATTAAGAGTATTTCTCTTTGATTATGTAAGAGATGTCCAAGTTTGACATTGAGGGTCAGGAAATTACAATCCACATTGTTCAGTTTCCAAGAGGTGGGGATGATGGCTTTGTGTATACCTCCTTATTGACAGTTCTAACAAGGAAAATCCAGGTTTGGATTTAGACTAGGGTCCACTCAGATCAGGCATGTTCATTCTGTAACCACACAATCTTTTCCATAGCAACTGTGCTTTGCAGACTGACCAGAGGAGACCTGCACTGGAAGTAAATCAAGACTATGTGGTAAAACAGCATGAAGTACATCTGTGTTTTTTGCTGTAGAGACTGGAAAGTATGAAGCCAATGAGTCAGGGGACTGGAGGAACAGAAAAGCCTGATTGCCTTCTTGGGGGAGCTGACTTCTGTTCTTGCCTCCACCACAGTGTGCCTGCATGATGTCAGGTCTGAGAATTTATCACAAAAAGTCATGCATTCCTCATTTTCTGCATGCCAAACCCAAGGCCGTATGGTCTCCTTTGCTGAAATGTTGAAATACATAATAATCAAAGTCAAATGGCATCTGTTCTTGGATGTTGGTGTTAATGTTAAGTAGACTGAAAAATAAAATTTCTCAGGATCTTAGAAATGAAACACACAAACTACTAAATATTCTGTGATTGTAAAAATAAAATAAAATATATAACATAAAATAAATAGGGTGTTCTATTTCCTCCTCCTCTCAGCAAGGGCACTAGGATCTAAAAATCACTCATGTTGGTAAAGTCCATGCACAGGCATCTGGAGTCTGCCACAGGAAAGGCAGTGAGGAAGCTGATAGCCATATCTGCAGAGCAGGACTTGAACACTGTGCAATAAGTGAAGCCTGGAATCACACAGCAAGCAGAGGACAGTACACTAAAAGAAACAGAAGCTAATAGGAAAAAATATCATGCAGAGAGTGACTGAAGGCTGTCATAATGCAGCCACATAAAGGCTACAAATAAAGGATAGAAAGAAGCTTGTACGTGCATGCTCATCTCAAGCAATGGACAATTTCTGAGAACTTGACTTTGCAACCTTATATCCTTTTACTTTGGAGGGGTTTTTTTGTTCATTTGTGGGGAACAATTGCTTTCAGTCCTGCAAGCAGATTACTAATTAATTCTTTGCTGAATAATTTAAATAAAAGGTCTGATTTTGTCTGCCTAGGTTTGTGCTAATAAAGGAAACAAAAATGAGGGTGTGTCTCTGGCCCAGTGGCCCAGTAAGCTTGTACAGTACATCCATATGGCTAATCCTTTTCCCCCTCCATGTTCTCACCACCCAATGACAGTGGTTACGTGAAGACTGGAAAGAAACTCTTAACACACACCATCTCCAAACATTGCTCTAGAAAAATGGGAGCTGGCACAGGCCCAAACATGACCAGGCATTGTGATAGCAGTTAGTACACAGCAACAAATCACAGGCTAGCACTTGAACATAGGCCCTGGGTCTGTCTTGTTTGCTAGTATACTTACAGCTGGAGTACATGTCTGTGCTGCTAAAAAATGTTAGAACCACAAGCACTTCCAACTTCCCATACCACCTAGGTTTTAGCATGCTCCCACACTTTCTTCTGAAGCTGCCCTACAAGTTCCTAGAAATAGCACTTGGGCATGTTGCTTCCAGAAACCATTTCTTGTAGGTGGAAGGGACCAGATGGACAAGATTGATTTGCACGACTGTGCACGACTCCGGCACAATCCCAGCAGGTTCTGCATCCCCCCCACCCCTTTCCAGCATACCAAGGAATGTCATGCACTCCCTCACTGCTCTGTTTCCTCAACAGGCCTCTCAGTGGCCGCAGACAGCTCTTTCACCTGAGTGGGTCAGTCACCCTCTCAGCTGTAGAGGACAGAAGAATACACAAGGCTGAAGTCCAGTGGCTGCCAGGGGACCCAAAGAGGTCCCTCATGACTCAATTGAGCTGCAGAAGACAAGAGACGTCACTGGTGTCAACTCATTCCTGGGTGGCCTGGAGGGCTGCTTCTGGGAGCAGACCTGTAGCAGCTGTTCCAAGGGAAGTCTCAGGAATCAAACCTTGATTATAGGAAGGCAAGAATGCCAAGATGCATGCCAGAGAATCTTGGCACACCAAAAGGTGCTGTAATGAGCAGCACCAGATGTTTGGCTTCAGTGAAGGAGCTGTGCTTTGGAAATGCGCAACTCAAAACTCCTGAGAGGTACCAGGCAGCCAGGAGACTCCACACAGCCAGGGCAATGCCTAGGAGATGTGGAAAGACATCTCCAAGTGTCTGTCTCCTTCATATTTTTATCCAGGCCCCCAGGGCAATAGCACAGCAGCGTCATTCCATCACATCTCCTTCATGCCTGCTGGGATTGTGCCGGAGTCGTGCACAGTCATGCAAATCAATCTTGTCCATCTGGTCCCTTCCACCTACAAGAAGTGGTTTCTGGAAGCAGCATGCCCAGCTGAGGCAAGGAGGGCCATTTTTCGGGGTGAGATGGCGTATGGCACTTGGCAGTTCACACAGCCGTGGTAAACAGGCAGCAGGAGCCTCTAAAACTGGCAGCCTCCTACGATAAACACAGCAGATAAAGTTGCATCAGCAAGAGATTATTTCCTTGTCAGCTATGTCAGCATCTCTGCTGCTGACTGCATGCCCTGTTCACTGGCAGTGTAGCACATCATGACAGCAGGGACAACAGATAAGTGGTCTTGCACCCTCCTCCTGGCACATCCCTGGGATGGGGCTGAGGATGAAGCACTACATCCCAAAATGCCCCTGCCCACCTGGCATGCTGAGGTGGGCAAACTCAAGTACAGTGGTTTATTGCCTGTCACAGTACTGCAGGGGTGCCTTGCTGGACTCAGGTTTCCAAGTAACAGGCAGTGGACTCACCCAGATTGGTGATCCAGGAGCCTTAGCCCAGACAGTCGCTCAGCAGCCTCACACTATGCAGGCATGGATGGTAGGAGCACAAAACAGACCCCAGGTAGATCTGGTCCCCATCTTGTCCCACAGTACCTGTGGGGTAGGTATTACCTCTTGTTGCTGTTAGACATAGTGGTACAGGCATAGCCCTAAGTGTGTTGGCAAAGATGAGCCTTCCATGGGCACCTTGAGAAGAAGAGCCTGCCACAACCATTCATACTCGCTAAAGTTCAGTTGGGAAGGAGCTGGTCAAGTTTTCTTTTTACTGCTGTGAATTTCTTTTCCCATCTATGTGCTAAGGGGCAATCCCACAGACCTCCAGAAATCACAGAATCAAAGAATTGCAGGGTTTGGAAGGGATCTCCAGAGATCACTGAATCCAACCGCCGGTGGCTCCTGGGCCCCTTTTCTCCACACAAAGTGACAGGATTAGAAGGAGAGACATCCTTGATAACTGGGCTAAAATGCACATGTAGAATCAGAGCTAGGGCACGTCATTAACCACCAGGTTTGTAAGTATTTCTTGGCAGTCCCAGAGGGCTAGAGACCCCACTTTAAAAAGATCAGGTTATAAAATAGCCACATCTTCCTCAGTTCCTAGGTATGTGCCAAAAAAGCACATGCACACACACACACGGAGCATAGGAAGATCTTGCGCAAAGATACCAGTGCTGGATCCAAATGGCTACCAGAAGCAACACAGCTGCATTAATGAGGCCATCCTCATGGGATCTTCAGCTCAGCTAAGAATCGCAGTAATAGCCAGGGCAAATTATAACACTGCTATTTTCTTTCTCCATTGCCCAGGCAATGACAGGCTTTTTGTGCTGTGTAGAATTATCCTGTGTCTAGGCTTTAATTGACCCTACACTCATAGTAATATAAATGTGTATTTCCCTTTCACTTCAAAGCACCTCCCTCTTTCCAAGAGCAGATTTTCTTCCTGCCCCCATTGTCTTGCCCAAAGTCAAGATGTCAAGGTCAATCATTGCTCAGCTGCAGCAAGAAAAGCAGATTATATTACCTGGTGGAACTAGGTTACCCCCAGGTATGGGCTGGGGTCCTTTCTTTTTTCCAGAGCTGGAAATTATCCATTACTGCATACTAAAAAGGAAATTGAAAGCAGTTCACTTTTCCTTTGCTTCTTCTAAAACAGATGAATTGGTATTTCAGCTCCACAGAGAAATTCACAGGACCAATCAAAAAGCAAGGGTACAACTTTTATATAATTAAATTGTAGGCAGTTATATTTTCCAGCAGCAGGTATGTTACTTGAAATGAACCTCCATGCTGTGTATCTGAGCAGTTCCAATTAAGAAAATTCTGCTTTGAGATCTTGCAAGCCAAAACACACAGTATGGCATTGTGCCCTCAGCTATTAAACTGGAAATACAAACCACTTTTTTGTGGTTCAAATAATCTCCAGGAGATAGTTTTACTGGAAGTTTTAAGCCATATTCTTCACATCGTATTCATCTAAATTGATGATTTCCATGACCTTTTCATATAATTACAAGAGTGTTGTGTGTCCATTTTGATTAAATGGTTCCATACGCCATTATACCACCGTTGTTTTTAACGCTGCTGAAGTAATTAGCTACTCTTTCCTAGCACTTTTCATAGGAGACTGTGGAGGACACACTGATTTCTTAAAATCAGTATCTACCTTTTATTGCATTGCATTATCTGATATTTCCACTCAGCTGATGTAATAAATCGGTTCATAAATTTCATGGATGATAAGAAAGAACTGATCATAATCACAGACAGAAATTTATAAGAAGACCATTAAGAACGATAAGCCATACACTCCTCTACTTGGGCTTCCTTGCCATGTAATATTACAGATGAATGGCATACTTTAATGACTAGTAAATTAAAATTTAATGGACTTTCCATTGCTGCCAACTGTCTGTGCTTTATTTGAACTCAAGGTAGAGAACCTCTATTTTCATTTAATTCAGCTGTCTTGTTGGATGTTTTGCATTCAGTTCAGTGACACAGAACACATATTTGCTGGCACTGCTGACAGTAATACATTGATAAATCAGAAACACTATTCTTTCCTTACATTTTTTGTTGTTATTCTCAGCTACATTTTTCCTCCTCTTAGTTCTTCAAAGTTGACAAAAGTTGTACCTCCCTGTAGCAATGGGAGGCATTTGCTTTAATGCTCCCCAACACTCTGCTGTGGGTGCTGTGCGAGTGATTAGGTAGGTTTGAAAAATATTAATAGTAATTGCATTACTAATTTCATTAGCCCTTGCATTATCATTATGTATTAATTATTATAGTTATGCCATTGAGTGCTAATATCAAATACTGACAGCAACAATTCCCTGAATGCATCTTGTGGTTGCTGAACGTGATCACTGCTCAGCAAACTGCTACTTTTTGACAGCTGCAAGGTAAGTAATACTGCTGTTTGTATTTAGCAATCACTGTACACCATTGAAATCTTTCCAAGAGAAATTTTGTATGGAATTTAGAGTTTAAAGTGGAGTGAAAGTCAAGTCATCAAATCACAGCAAGAAGTCTCTATTCACCACGGGACCAGGAACTATACAGAGCTGGAATCAAATGCTCTTTCTTTGTTGATAGCGTAAGCCATTCCTTAAAAAAGCAAATATCTCCTTAGAAAACTAATTTGTCTCTTATCCATCGCTCTTCAGCCTTCAGCATTCCTGGATGGCGAAGCCAAGCACAGCAAAGAGCATCCCCATTGCCTCCAGCAAGAGAGGGAACAAGGGGATGTGGAGCAGCAGCAATCTCCTTACCTCCAGTTGTGCAAGAAGCAAGGGGGCAACTTGGCCGTCCTGCTACTTATGCTCCCCAATCCCAAAATCAACCCAAACTAACCCAAAGAACCTACTAGCTCTTTAGGCAAGCAGTGCTAGATCCCTTCTGCCCGGCTGAGCAGCGCGGCATGGACAGAGTGAAGCATACTTAACACCATGCATGCAGTAACATGGCTGGCCTTTGTCATGGCTGAAAGTGTGGGACAGATCTGAGGTTTCTTCCTTTCCCCTCATATCCTTCATAATGACTTTGTTGTTTCTTTTTTCTTTTTTTTTTTTTTTTCTTCCCCGTTCCTCTTGTGTTTTGCTTGTTAGGTCTTGCCTTTGGTTGTATCCCCACATGCAATGTTTCTATGCCAGCTGGAGATAAAACATCCTGCTTTATATGTGGCTCACCACTTCTAGCTGGTTAGAAAACCCAAGGTGATTTTCAAATTAAATGTGCGTGAACTAAGCATTTAGATAAGATTCACATGTGCTACCAGTTTCTCACATCATATACAATGTGTCTGCTAACAGTGGAGCACTGATCCTTGTGGAAGCCTCTGAGTTACTGCAGGAAAAAAAAAAAAAAAAAAGTGTTGAATAATAAATAACATTTGCATTGAAACGATGTTATTTTCCAGTATGTTGTAACAGTATACTACTACAACATTCTTCTTCCCTTTTATTTTTTTTACTTCTGCCTTGTATACAATAAATAGAGTCGTTCAAAGTACAGCAAAAACACATTACATCTGTCAGTCAGCCTGATCTGCAGCATCCATAGAAAGATGTTTTCCAGTCATAAAACAAACAGTAATTCATTCATTCATTGCAAATTCCAAGCAAACACTTTAGAGGTCTCTTTGCAATCCATTCACTGCTTTATTGACCCAGAATCCTCCAGGGAATGTCATAAATCCATATAATGTGTACAACCATTTGTGTCTGGATCCTTGATTTAACTGGAAGATATGTTTAAAAATCACACAGAAGCCATACAGTTCTCTTTGGGTCACATACATAAAAAGTAGTTCAGATAGATTAATTAATTCTACAAAGGCCTCTCAGTTTTGCCACAATTCAATAAACTTCTCAACTTTAAGCACATGCTTAGATTTCTTTGGCATGAATAGAACTTAACAACGTTTTTAAATTTAAGCGCACACCTAAGTGCATTGCCTTGCTAGTCAGGAAACCAACCTAATTCAGAATATTTAATCATATATTTCAGTCCATGTGGTGTCGCTGGATAACAGCTCCTGTTCTTCATTGCCTCGCAAGCACACTGACAAATGCAAAAGCTCTGTGCAAGAAAAGTGAATTTTCTCAGTAAGATCAGACTGAGGTTATGCATAAAAGTCAAATTCTATTTATTGTGTTTGAAGAGAGGGTCAAAAAACCTGCAAGGTGGTAAGCAGGTCAGCGGGAGCAAAGGCACACAACCCAGTGCCACATAGAGGTATGGCCAAGACCATAGTTGACTCTTCTAGAATTGCCATGGTCAACTCTCCAAGGCATGTCACTGTGTCATGGCAACTCATTCTTAAACATACTCTTATGAACTGAAATCTCATACAGAGAAATCCTACATGATGGTAAACCATTCAGTCATCTCTTCTCAAACCAGACTGGTCTGCTTGGAGCTCTGCCCTAACAAGCACAGACATCACAGAGATTTGGAAACCCAAATTTTTTTTTAAGGATGGCAGAATGTCATGCTTTTCCAGTTAAGAGCAGACATGTTTAAGAGTCTGGCACATTGGACTAGAGATTTTGGCTTTAACAAAGAAGATTATACCAAGCCAAATACAACAAAACTAAAAATAACCGTTCTGTGTGGTACTTTTCTCCCATAGGTAGTAGCCAGTTACTTGTGGTATAATCCTTCAAATATTACCATGTTTTGGGTATAGTGATGAAGTCGCTGAGTTCAAGAAAGCTCCCATTTGTGGCTCCACTTAATGCAGGATCTCACTCAAAGAGCTGTAACTAAAATTACATTTACTGTTCTTTCTGTCTTCTTCCCAGCAGACATTCATTACTGATATCATTTGAACTTCTCTAGCGAATGAAGGAGCCATCCGCTTCTCCAGAATCTCCATTCTCACAGCATATGTTTTTCCATCACCTTGAGGAATGAGTCTGCAGATACGAAAGGACGTTAGCTCAAGAAGAGATTTACCAGCTTGCACCAGAGGTGTACTCCAGCCTAAAGTCAACATGTTCAGCCTTTTATCCCAGGTTTCTAGGGTTTCTCATAAATTTGTTGACTATGCGCTAGTGTCTGCATGCAGGACTGGCACAGAAGAGGCACCTCTGCCTTTGACAGAGTTGGAATGTCAAACTCAGGTCTGTCTACATCCAGGCATGGCAACTCACCCTGTGAGAAATTAACAACAGCGACAAAGGACAACTCTTTCTCCAGAGCTAGCAGGGGGATTATTTCATGTACTCTGAATCAAATGGTACATTAACAGTACTACAGGAACTGGCAAGGAACTGGTGAGGAAATGTCCATTAATTTAACATCTGAATGATCACTGCCTAACACTACATAAATGTAATAAATCACTTCACTTAATCTTGAACAGAAGTGACTGTTCTGAAAAGAGCCTTTTGTTCAAGGCCCAGTGGTTTTGAGATGTGAATAAAGGACTAATAAAAAAGGAGGAGGCTGGGAGAAAATTTTCTTTAAACGGGAGTTTTGATTTGACCCTCTGAGAACTGCAGTCTGGTGAAATATCTGAAGTTATTGTTTTTTATTGAGCAATAAACTACAGTGAGGTTTGAGTCTGTGGTGTCTCAGAGAAATTGTTAAGCCTGGAAATCACATGGCTGAGTGACTGGCATGGCAGAAATATTTGGCACTTCAAACAACTCGCAAGACAAATGAGAAAGAAAGAAGAATTTCTTACACAAGTGTAACCCAATTAATGTCAACAAAAACTTGTAAAATTTATGGTTCAATTTGTCTCGGGGAAAGTGCAGAACTGACCCTTTCCTGTACCTTCTGGGCAAGTTCATTAGCAAATTCACTGGTGTCTTGTTAACTCTATGGTCCGGTTATACAGTCAGGGGCAGGTTCACAATCATGCATCCCTACAAGTCAAGGTTAGAGGTGGAGTGTCATAATGCTGCTAAAAACACGCAGCTTGGATCAAGTGCACTCCTCCAGAGGTGCAGATATAATGTAGTGAACTAACTAAAACTGAAAGCTGGTCTGGAGAACTAAAAGGAGCAAGTCCCTGGAGAAAAGCTACCACAGTCCACAGAAAATACACAGGGTCTCAGCAGCCCTTAGATCAGTGAGTCATTCAGGTGATTTTACAAGGTGGGCAACACAGCAGAACTCTCCAAAAAGCACCCAAAGAGACCTCTGTCCTTTTGTTGCCGCACAAGTGCTTTCATCTCAAGGTGCCTCCCTGCACCCCTCCCCATTGAGTCAATCATGGAAGCACCTGCCCACATCCCCTCCAATAGAAAGGGATCCATGTAGAAGCTTCAACAACATTTCAAGCTGGGGAAAAAGCCAGACTTCATCATCATGACATCAAACTTAAAACAGTCAGTAACACTAAAAGCAACTAAAAGGAAATAATGAAGATGTTTTGGACATTTTTGCAGCTCATTCTCCTTTTCAACAATTTTGTATGGTATACAGGCAGAACTTCTTGGCACCCTAGTGCCAAGTGATAGCTTAATTTCTCTTATTGTTTTACGCTATACATATGCTAGTTAGTTTACAATACAGTTTTGGTTATGTTTGGACAATCTCATCTAAGATGCAAAATTGAGTTAATGAACAAAAAAGCTGCAGAGACCACAAGAGATATCTGCATACATTCTCAATAATGATTTTCAGAAGATGTGAATCTTCTACTCGGAAAAGTAAAAACCTTTTGGGAAAAGAAATTTAAACACAGCTCAATTTCTTGCTTCATATAAAGGCTGCCTAAGGGTCAAAATCAGAAAATCCGTCAAACAAAATGAAGGTAGGTAAATAACCCAGCATTGCCACATTACCTTACTTATTTCAATTTTCTGCAAGTCTATTGGAGTTGTAGTGCAATTACTATTGTAAAACTTTGATGGTAGTTTGACTTTTTTAATTCAAGGAGGATAATTGTTTTCTTTAACTATAATTGCTGGCACAGGTTATATTTGGTCACTTTTCAAGACTTTCTTCTCCTTACATTTTTGGAAAAGTTCCTTGTAATGTTTTATGGACTTTTTTTTCTTTTAATTCTTTCTGCTCTGTTGATCGATTCATTTCTTTCCAATTTGGGAGCATTTCCTTTTTTGTTGGTTTATTTGTTGTTTCTGTTTATTTTGTTTATTTGTTGGCTTTTGTGGTGCTGTCCTTGAGGGACTGGATATTTCAGGCTTTGATTCTCAAAACTGCACATTTCACACAGCGTGTGCAGCTATACAATATTTCTACATGCTTTTCCACTCAACTGATATTACAAACCCATGATCAACTTCTTCCCAGCTCGTTCTTCTCTTTAAGGAGGAGGTCACACCTTAAGATGCAGTCCCAAAAGTGAGTTCAGGTAGAAGACCTGAGGAGTCACGCTGGGACTCCACAGAGAACCACTGTTAATGTTTTATGTTAGCATTTGTCAGACACTTGTGCTGTGTTACCGAGCTTGTTCAAGATGTTCTGTAAAATACAGCTGTTTTGAATGGCTTCACTGGTAGCATCTTTTAGAAAGCAAGAAAGTAAATGAAATGTCATATCTTGGAAATGCCCAGCTTAAGCTGCAGAGTTTGGATCTTCACTGCTTTATTTCTGGATCATATTGACAACAAGCATCAGACTTCACTGTGATGGATGGCCTGAAGAGACAAGGGCACAGTCATAAAACTATTAAAGGCAATGAAGAATCATATCAAAATATCTGTAAACACCCTGGTATCCTTGTTAAGGAAAGCATAAATTTTTTGTCAGGCCCTGAGCGTTACATCCATAGCCCAGTGAAGGCAGGTACTCTGGAAAGAGCTCAGTTTCTTCCTCCATATGCTGCCTCTCCTGGAGGAGGAACCAACAGGAGAACCAAACACAAAGTAGGTTTGAGGACACGTGTGCTTTCCCTCAGGAGCTGTTCACGAAGCAGCAGTTTGCTTCACCAAAAGACCAGAGCCAGAGAAATGTGTATTTCCTGCCAGATTTAGCAATCCCTTCCTATGAATTATGTTGCTTCAAGGTCAAGGATGGATAGCAGTCACAAGGACATGACAGTTTTAAGATCCAGTTTATTATTCTTGCCACTTTATTAGAGCTAGAATTAGAGAGCTGTATATCATTAGTAAGGGAGATATTTCTATATTTCTGACTGCCAGCGTACTCCCTAATAGACCTGGCAAGTTGCAAGGTGTCAGGCTTTGAAAATCCATTATATGCAAGTTTAGGAGTTATTTTTAGAACTTTCTTAAAATTTGTGCAAGATTTACGTTTCCTGTTTTCCTTTCAGATCTGTAGTGTTGGCTCAGACTCCCGCCCTGAGTCGGAAAGCAGATGCATGATGTCAGTCATGTGAACAACCCTGAGGAAGTCACTGGTACCACTGGGAGGGCTGCTGACTTACAACCTGAATCATCTGACTTTATAGACAGCTGGATCTGAAGATGTACTTTGAAAAACATGTGGCCTTCCGCAAGACACAGATTTTGTATATCCATCCATTCTGTGTTAGAATAGACCGCTTTGAGGACTCTTTGGGGACAACCTGCACCGCATACTTTTGTCCTTAATACTGTGAGCAACAACGCCAGCACATGTTCTAAAGAGCATGATGGCACATGTTCTGAAATGTTAATGACTACCGTGATGGATTCACAGTGTAGCTGATTCAACCTATGAAATACCAGTAAAGGGTCCCCAGCAGACCTACACAAGACTTGAACTAGGTTTCTAGTTAGAAAATGAGGTTTTCATTTATAAGTGCCAGCAAGTTTCTGCATGCAGATGTTTTACGTCCTGATAACATCAGAGGGTCAAGGTAAATCCTGCACTTCGTGTCATGTGAGTTACTTCGTGTGACAGAAAACAAAGAGCTCACTTCTTTTTTGACTCTGCATCAAAGTTAAGCCATTGTAGGAAAAGAACAGTACTGTACTGTGAACTGAACAGCCAGAGTTTTGGTGTTGTTAAAACCACACTGCAATTCCCCCAAATACACTTCACACAGAAGTCATAAAATGCTGCATGATGTTATTTGTTTATTGTAAAATGCCAGGAAAAATAGGTTCACCTTTGGGCATTTTTAAAGGTAGGGAACCATAAGGTGTGAAAGCATGCTGTCAGAAGTCTCATTAAGACATTATTTACTAGTTCAAAATGAATTTACATTGATCTTTTGAAACTATTGCTAACCACAAATGCATTAAAACTAAACAGTCCTCATTTACTGAGAAATAAATGTGTCAGCATAACCTTGACTTTTGTCCAATGCTGTTCCGGCTTTTAATTCACAGGGGTTCAGTGTTAAGCAGTTTATTACTTGTTGTGCTAAAACATGCTAATTTAATTGCTAATATGTTTCCTTCCTGCAGACATTTTCCAAATTGTCATCTTGAGAAAATATACAATTTTAAAGAAAGTGCCTCAAAACATCAGCAGCGCTGTGACACATTCACTGAACTTGTTACTTGCTACATATTAGGTATCACTTAAAACAGGTGGTAAAGCATGGAAAGAAGTCTGAGTCTGTGCCTCTAGACTGGAAGTTTTGGAGTTTTGTTAAATGCACATGCACTCTTTAGCATTTACATCAATAATTCAATGTTTATATTAAAGAAAATGACAACTTTGTCAATAGTTCTAGGCCACCATTGAAAATCAGTGACTGCTTTTTATTTGAAAACTGTAACGCACGCTTAAAATATCACTAACCATGCCTGACTCAAAGCCTGACAGAGCTTATAGGTTCACACTACAGTGATCTTTGGACTGTTTCTGTAGCAACAAGAAATCCAAGTTAAGAAAGCAAAGAGAAATTCCACATTTGGTTCTTGCCAGTACCCAGTCTGGATTTCTCATTGACCCCTGTTCCCAAGGAACAAGAGCAAATTAAAGTAACAGCTTATCCTTTTTGTGCCCAGCTGACAAACACTTGGAGGAAGCCCCAAATTCTCTATTTTTAATGAAGAACTTCAGTTCATCTTTGTACATTGTTTTCCAAAGGTAAAAGTCATCATTTGAAGATCTTGTAATATCCTTCTTTTTGCTGCTGAATCACTCTCCTCATTGCTGCTTTTTCTCTATACCCTGTAATCTAGATTCATCCTTGTTTCAAAGTGCAAAGAAAATTTATGACTTTGGTGATGTGCGTGGCAGGGAAAGCTGCTCTATTCTTCTTTAAGCCAGAGAAAAGCAACCTGATCCAATGGCATTGAAGAAAGGCCTGGCTGTAGAGAAGTGGGATATTCAGGGCTGCATCTGCCAGCTGGGTACTCTCAAAAACACAAACAGCCCTACCACCTTTAGAAGCAATTTCTTCAATCTTTATTCTACACACAGATTAGAACGTTCTTTATATAAGGACGGGTAAGGATACCAGTGTAGCCCAAGCAAGGGTGGAAAGTACACACCTGAAGATTCAAGATTTGCATAGCACTTGCTTTGAGTCCAGGAACTTGAGACCTTTGAAATTGCATCCTCATTTTAAATTACGAGTGACAGAAGTTCAGCAGTCAAATATTTCCTACACATATTTTCCAGACCTCACAAGTAAGCGCAGCATGTTTAGTATATGAATGAAATAATACCGTGTATAGACTTTCTGCATTAGTACTGTTCTGTTGCAAAAATGGAAAGCATGAACTGGGAAAGGCAGTGGAATGTGCAATTTAATTAAGCAATTTTTCTATTCAGTCTCAAATAGAAAGGAAGAACCAGGCTGAAGCATAGGACTTAGAAAGGTCCAGAGCAGAGTTCAAAGAATAGTAATGAGTGATCTCATGATGAAAATGATTACATCAAGATCATAGGGAAAAAAAAGTAGGAAAAGGCAGGGAACTGCTTACCCTAGAGGAACTGACTGGTAGAACACACCATAGTTGTCTTTGAGTCCATCAGAAAGCTGTTGGAAAGAACACTTTTTGTCAGAGCACACTGGGAAGTAAGCACAGAAGGAAAGATTTCTCCTAGATACTATTAGACAGAAACAAAGGTTGTCTGGATAAGCTTGGAAATCTTATCACTAGAGATCTTCAGTATCAGGTTGAGACCATCTCTCAGGAAATGGCACAGTTGTTCCTCTTTGAGTCTGGAAGGTGGGTTAGATGTCTTTCTTCCTAAGGACCCTTCAATGGCATGTATCTGTTCCACCATCTTCAATCACTTTGTGAAATGTAAAGTATGTCATTAGGTCCTTCTGACCCTTAATCAGAAATCCTCCATCAAGCAATCTGTTTTCCATTAATCTTTTTCATGCTTGTTGTAAAATCACTACAACCATACAATTTTTCTGTCTGATTAGGTAATGAGCCCAGACCCTATAGCTAGCTGGAGAGGTAAGCTTGAGAGAAGGGAGCCATCTAAGAGTTTTTATTTTCAGAAGTTCCTGCCCAGAGAGCACAGGATCTCAGTGAAGTCAGCTCCTGGTGGGTCCACCTGGAAGCAGAAAAGGTAGCCCTGTGGAGACAGAAGTGCAGTCACCAGGGCTGCACAGCCAACTTCTCTGGGCTGAGCTCTCTACAGAAACCCGCTCTGCTCCACTGGATTGGAGCAGACAAGCTATTTGAATGTCTTAAACCCTTATACCTTAAACCCTTATAAGTTCTCAGTTGTTTTTTCATTTAATTCAACTTATAAGGTATTTTCTTGTAAGATTCTTAAGATATCAAAACACTGTTTTATCAAACTGCAGCTATTTTCATAATTAATGCATGTAACCAAGACTTCAGCCTATATTATTTGTTCTTTCCTCTAGATACTGATGCCACGACTCCCTCTCCAAAACTAAAAATATTTGCTTATTTTTAATGTTAAATTATATTTGAGCTTCCCAAAGCTTGTGCATGCAGGTGTGAATACAGACTTCATATTAACTCAGGGTCATGAAACACATACTTGAAATTATATTTTGCCTTTTGATTATGATGGGTTATGAGCCCCAGGATTCTTGAATTCTTGGAAATAATAAAAAAAAAAGCTTGGAAATAAAAAAGAAAGCAAGTGTAAAAGGTGCCAAGGGAATCATTATGTAAATTCTTAAAATTTGAGAATTAATAAAGTGCTAGTTGATGTCTATAAGTAATCTTATTTATCCCAAGGCTGGCCCTTCATGTGTATTACACAGAAACATAAGGTCTGTTCTCACAGCTTTCGTGCCTCACCAAGTTTAAGCAAGGAGAGCCTTCTCATGATAGGTAACAGCCTTTATCAGTCTTTATTCCCTGCTCTGGTCACAGCAGCTATGTATTACTGGACACATTCAGACTATTACATGGCCTGCTCTGTCTGGAAAGCCAGCCCAGCAATGAAGAGATTATCTGTGCAGTCTCCAGACAGCTATGACCCCAGGCACTTGCAGTAAGTGGGGAGCTTTGGCTTGTATAGTCTAGGTCTTCTTTTGAGTTACTCCTCTTACCTGTATACTATAGACCCTATTAAAGTCAAAGGAATGAGGAAGAAACCATCAAGAAGCAGAATAATTAATAAAAGTAATTATAAGAATAAAAGAAATTATTTATATTCTATATTACAGATCTGCAGTATGGGTCTGCCTGTTAACAAGAGGTAACATTTTAGGATCAGTCAATATTGCATACTACATGATAATAAAATATTATTATCTACTCTTGTCTAGCCCTCATGTCAGTTAACCATGTCTCCCCATCCCTCCCCTTCATTCCATTCTCTATCTCATCTGTAGCTGGCAGCATTGCTTTTATAACTCTATGTCACCGAAAAATGCTTGCAGCTGTCAGAAAAGTGCTAAAAATCTTCTCTTGTTAGCATATGATCATTCAATTAAGAGAATAAATAGTGACCCAGAGGTTGATTGGAACTGGCTTTGCTTCCCACATTTCCACAGTTTAAGATGGAAGTAATAGAGGAAATGTTTTGTGGAGAATGCTCACATACTCCCTGCTAATGGTGGAAATGCTTAAGTATCGTCTGCTCAGAGCTAATATAAACCAAAGTGGTTTATTACCGCCGTTTTGTGATTTATGATCCACATTATGACTTTATTTTGAAATGGTTTCATTAAAAATTAATGTGTGGTGAAGGAAGAATGCACAACAAGTTACAGCGATCAGGGTCTATCGGGGGCAAGGCCACTCAGTGATTTATTTCCTATAATCCAGTGAAACAGGCATTTCTGTACTGTGACTATTTGGATGCAGAAAGATGCAGAGTATTGTATTGGTACTTCGCAGGTGAGGCAGTCACACTTTTGCATACAGATTACTGCACTGCAGACTCTCAGATTTTGTGTCTTTCTTAGATCTGAGTAGTTTATAACCAAATCTGAATAATTTATAACCAGTGTTCTCAGTATTGATTAGTGTGCTTTTGTAACAGAATGTCTTTTTCATAATGCTTCATTCCTTTAATGTCTTGTGAAAACTCAAGGAACTGCCTATTGTATAGCTTAATGGAAAAATCAGCCTTCATTTTAATCAGATATGTAATCAAGGATATGTATCAATACTGTTTTCCTCTGCAAGGTATATGTAGTATTAACACCAAGGCATAAGAGGACCAACCCGGAGACGAGTTAACAGTGCTAAGGAACTGCTTTCCCTACGAGGCTTCTGGAAGCACTTCCTGAGCACTGCTTTGCCAGCATCACTCTCTGGGACTATGTCCCCCCATCTACCAGCAGAAATATCCCCCAAGCCTGTTCTTGCTTCCCCAGGGAAATCATGCTTGGCTACTTCCATGGCACTCTTCCCATCATCAGCATCATTAAGTGACTCACCATCACTTCATAAATTAAAAGGCCCACATGGGAAAATGGAGGGAAAGAGTAGTTGTTGAGAGCAATAAAGAGCGTCAATGGCTGGGAGAATTGAACCCAAGAGGCCTGGCATCCACAAATATCGTCCCTTTCCAGGGCCTACAGCACGATCCAGCTTTGACAGGTTCTACCTTTTGAAGAGGTTTGATCTACTCAGCCAAATATACATATGCATGTATATTTTAAAAGCAAGCGTTTTAGTGCAAGTAATAGGAACACAAGTATTCCTCCCCATTTCTGAGCTTTATTTATGTAGATTGACATAAGAATACGTATGTGAAGGGAGAATATTTTTCTTTGGGTGACATAAATGCTATCCACCCCAAATGTCTTCATAAAGAGCTCTTTATTCTAATAATGTTTCATTCTAAGAAAGGACAGAATCTAGTTTTAAAATAGAGGAAATCATTATCAACCCTGGATTTGAATGTAAAACTTTTCAAGCAATTAGACATTAGACTTTGTTCTTGTATTTTTTGTTAGGTTTTGAGTTCATTATTAAGTGCTGTCAGGGTCATATTCAATATTCAGGGCTTCAGCCAGAGTCAGAATCCAGACAGTCTTTTATTTCAGGAGTGTATTCACCTAATTTAAACACATTCATAACTTCTCCTTTTTGTTCTGTAGTGTAAAGCAGAAGGAGTTTCACTGAAACAAGGCCATTATGTTCATAGTAGGAATACACCCTTTGAGATTTAATGTAGATTTTTTATGTAGTCTGATTTCAGCCCTGTAGGTAAATCATCCTAACTTTCTTTTGTCCTTATTCAACTGAAAACCCCAATAAGCACAGTGTTAAGAACAATGAGATTGTTTTCTTTGTATGTAACTTACTGCTCTTTTAATGAAGGGATGTATTTCCAGAGGCTCTTTCTAAGATTATTGTATAAACATTGAAAGTTTCCTTACAAAATCAACAACATTCAAACAAACGCTCTCATTTATTGCTATCTCTTCAGAGCTGGTTATCATATGTGGGGGCAAATGCCTTGCACGTGCAGGTGGGGGAGGTAAGTAAGATACAGACAGAGGTAAGAAAACATTTCCTCTATCATTTTTCCAAGCTAAGATTTTGACAAATGAAACCATAAGAAACCTTTTTGTGAGTGCCTTGCAACTAAAACTTCTCTCTGACAGGTTCAAGGACTGTTGAAGAAAAAAGCCACTTAAAAGAAATGATTCATCAGATTTGATCTTTTGGGAAACAAATGCTTTCTGTTTGTCTCTGCACATATTTAGCTTGATGGAGCACTGGTCTGCTGTAACTTCATTATCATTATTAATAATGTTGCAAAGCTATGGAAGAAATTTCTGCTTTCTCAGGCAAATTACTGAGCATAGGGTATGGGACCTGAGATTTTACACTATCTGCAACCATCTGAAGAATTCGAAGGGATGATCAGGACGCACATCCACGAGCCCATCTGAGTGAGTCCATTCCATTTGCACATCCTGCATCTGGGCATCTCCAAGACGATGGATTGACCATAGAATCCTCAATATAGAATCATCATCATTTGAGTTGAAAGGGACCATTAAAGGCCACTTAGTCCAACTCCCCTGCAAGGAAAAGGGACACCTACAGCTAAATCAGTCCTGTTTAGACTGATCTTGGGCATTTCCAAAGACGGAGCATCCACCATCTTTCTGGGCAAAACGTTCCAGTGCTTCACCACACTTACTTTATAAAAACTTCTTCCTTCTGTCCAGTCTAGATCTTCCCTCTATCAATTTGAACAGGACATTTCCATTTGTCCTGTCCTAGCAGATCGTGTTAAAGAGTCTGTCCCTTTCTTTGTTACAGCCCTCTTATTGACTCCTTCCAAGTCCTCTGCTTCCCAAGACAATCCAGAGGCAGAAAGACTCTTTAACACCTCTGTTTTACTCTGTGTGCTGAGCCAAGAATCACGGTGGGGGCAGAGGCAGATCGTCGTGTACCATCAGCCAGTGCCCTCCTGCCAAGCAGGCAGTGGCGGGCGGTTGGCACCACATTTTCAGGGCTAATTCCAGAGTACTTTAGTGCTCATAGGAAATTCTTTGTAACATTCCCTTTGCTCTAATATTCAATTAGCTTTCAAACAAGCGAAGAGCCTGGATGAGCTGAGATGGCCATTTTACCAAGTACTGTACCATCATGAAGAGTTCACAGACAGCTGTTTCAAAGTAATTGAAGTCATAATGCGCAGAAAAATGACTTTTCTAATGGTTGCCATGAAGATTTATTTTTTTTTAATGTAATTAAAAAGTAGATTTAGAAATATGCTCGGCAACCCAAAAGATTAAATATTAATACGGTGCATAATTAATAAATGATACATCTCTTGATTACTAATGGGTTATCGACTCTAAAAGCCTAACATTATGGAATATTAGGGCAAACAAAGGCTTTGGGGGAATATCTCTAAGTTTCCAGAATGAAGCTGCATCTTTGTCCCTGTGAAAAGTTGTACACTTCCTTCAGTGTTCTCCAAATCTCTGAAAAATAGCATTAGAAAGTTAAGCAATAAGTCATGATGATTATAACCACTTTAGAAGGTTGTATCCTTACAATTTATTCTACAACGGAGCCCTGACCTGCAGATCTATCTGCAGGTTATTCTATCAAAAAAAATTCTGCCTAAAATGGTATTTTGTCATAGAAAAGAAATTAATCACGTTACCATTGTTGTTGTCATCTTCCAGAAATATGACAGTGATTTGTTGGAGTCAATTGTCTATGCTAACTGTATTGTGTATATGCTAACCATACGTGTAACTAAACTGTGGAATGTCACCTAAACTGTTGATGCCTGTCAAATGCTCAAGACAAATATTTAGCAATTTTGAAAGACTGTATTTGCTTGTGCAAGAAATAACTAGAATAAAAGGAGCATTAACGTTCACATTTTGTAAGGTTGCAGAGAATGGAGAGAAAGCAAAATTATGAATGTTCATTTGCCTTGTCTGTTTCAAACACCAAACTCGTGACAAGCTGATCACTGAGATGCTGCTGCCAGCTGGCCTTTCTTGTACCCCTAAGGGTGAGGAGGTATGGACTGAGCAAGGAAGGGGTCGAGAATTAATGAGAATATAAGCCAGTGTTTTAACCTAACAATTGTATCCTATCTGTGCTCAGGAAAAGGGTACAATTGAAGATAATGATGTCTTCCAGCTCAGCAGTATGTTTCACTTAGAAGAATAAAACTGCTGTGTTTCATGACCATTAAAATAACAGTGTGCAGAAGAAGCACTTCAAAACCCTTGTGCTGCCACAGGTTTCCTGCCATGTAAACAGTCCATACTCCAGAGTGGCTTTGCTGAAGCCCACCAGCTCCATGGTAGACCTGTAGGACTGCCTGAGCACAAGGTGCTGAACCACCCTTCCATTCATTTCATGGGTGGCACTGACCACCCAGGTGCAATCAGCCCAGCTGTAGGCTAGCCCATGCTTCCTTTCTTGTCCTCATGCAATTGGCTGATCTTACTGCAGTTGCCTCTGTCCCTATCAGATGAAAGCCCTTTTCTTTTTCCCCACATTATTTGTTTTATGTATCAAGATGATATTCGGTTTTAATCCTGACTTTAAAGTGTGCTTGCAGCCTCTCCCATCTTATCAGCTGCAAATTTAATCCTTGTTAAGGATGATTACTTAACTCACGCCTATTTAGGGGCCATTAACCTTAATTAGGTTAAGAACGTTTTTTATTCTTTTGTTCTTTTTTTTTTTTTTTTTCTTTTTTACTATTACATTTTACCTGGCTCAGACTTAAGGAATGTGCCAAGAAAAATATAAAGCTCTCTTCTGCTAATCCTTGGGATTCCTAGATGAATTTTCAAACACTGTTATTGTTATGGGAGTATACACGTGATTCTGCATGTGTAAATAAAATAATTGGTGCCTAAATACAAGAAAGAGGAATAAAGATTAAAAAGAAATTCTCCTTTCTAATGGATAACAGTGATACACAGTATTCCTGGCTAAGGAGGCCTGTAGGAAAAGCTCCTGACCATATTGATAAGCTATTAATACTCACTTTAACCCACAACTAAAACATTCATTGTTCTTTAAATGTTTGATATATACTTCACTATCAGCAGTACAAGAAGCAACGTTCAGAAAACCAGCCCTTTCAGTCCATCCTTTCCTCTGATAGGCTCCAGGCTTTTGCGCAAAGCTGTGGGACTCCATTTGAGGTCTGTGCTGCCCACAGACAGCAAAAAAGCCCCTTGGAAGTTGGACAGGTGACATCAATAAATAAATATTCGGTGCAGGTACTTCATGGTTGGATTTTTTTCTGCTTACCCACTAAACGATCACTGGTGAAATGCTGCCTACCTGCCAGGAAAATGCATGGCACAATGTGCACCATATGTATTATAGGCAGCATTAATTCATAATTGATAGCAAATGCTTTGGTTCAGTTGCACCAGGAAAGTGTTGCATCACAGTCTGTGTTGGATTTTTAAGTTACCAGATCTTGACAAAGTTAAAATGTGAAGGTAATAATGAACTAGTTTATGGACTCTTTAAAAAATAAAGTGCAGATTGAAACTATTCCTACGTAGATGTAATAGATGTAATGACAAATCAGAACTAAGGCTTTATATATTAGATTGCATTAATTTTATGCTTCAAAGATGTTGAAAAGCTAGGCAAAAAATATCTGTACCTTGAGTTAGGAGTACACAGAGCTAAATCTGTTTCTATGGCTATATGACATGATTTGCTTCCAAAATGATTTTGATTAATAGAACACTATTTCTGGAAGTCTTTCATATATTACATAAAAATTCTACTTTAATAAATACAGCAAAAATAGTTATTTTTGAGTATGTATGTGAAACAACTCATGTCATATGCTTAGATATAGACTTGATATGAATTTAATCTTACTTGGGGTAAATTTGTTTGGCTTTTATAATATTAACTTGCAGATTGGAGAAGAAGTGAAGTCATTTTTATGACTGTTTTTCTTTTTTTTTATACTTAATCCTCAAATCAATGTTATAGCATTGGATAGTTGACACTAAAGCTACATGCTGCATATAAATCTCATTAAGACCGCATGCACAAAGCCAAAATGACTCTATGAGGGACTGTGTACAGATTTTTCTGAGTGAAATACCCATCTTGCCTAACAGGAGCTGCTCACAGCTTTTGAATACCTTCAGAAAAAAGACTTTCTCTCCTTGCTTAATGTAGCTTCCCTCTGCTTTTTAATGTTGGGATGGCAAGTCCACTTTTCCATCACATCACATGCTGACTGGTCAGAGCTCTCAAGCAAGCTGCAAGTCTAACTTTACAGAATGAAACCAGCAGTTTTGCCAACATATTCTCCACTCTCTTTTTTTCCAAAAATAGTTCTAATCTGACTTATTTCCTCAGTTTAGAGAATAAATGGTGTTATCCTTGAATAGAACAAAAGGCACAAGCAATTCCAATGTGCAACATTGGAACAGCACTGTGCCTATTACATTATAGAAAATATAGAATCATCATCATAGAATCATTTAAGTTGTAAGGGACCTTTAAAGGCCATCTGGTCTAACTCCCCTGCAACAAACAGAGACACCTATAGAGTTCTCAGAGCCCTTTCCAGCCTGACCTTGAGTGTCTCTAGGGATAGTGCATCCACCACCTCTCTGGGCAACCTGTTCCTGTGCCTCATCACTCTTATCATAGAAAAACTTCTTCCTTATATCCAATATAAATCTTCCCTTTTTTAGTTTGATTATGTCATATCATTAAGCCATTATGTAGCACAGCTGTATTTTTTTTTTTCCCGAATAACAGTTCTGAGGGAGCTATACTTGGAACAGCTTCTGCTTTTCTACCATGGACAGAAAACTCAGCACAGTGAATTGGCTCTAGCTCCCAAGCTGGCAGACAAGGAGTACTTCCTATCTCAAGGGAGGGGTCTGACTATTCTTTTTCATAATTCCCTTGGCATTATGGCCACCGCGTAGTGCAGCCCTACCTGCTCCAGTGAGACCACTTTCCTTTGTTTTGTCAGCAAGGTAGCATCACCACAAGAATATGTCTGTCAAACAGCGAGTAGTGCGAGCAGAAAAGGGTAAGTTATGTAAAAAAATGCTGCAAATGTAATAATAAGGAAATAATCCCTTGGAACTCTTAGGGTCTAGAGCAATAAAACAAAACAAGCATGTTCTGGAAATTAAATATCCCACCCGTATTGATTGCTAATGGCCTTTTTTAAATTTCACCCTTATTTACTATGTAGAGATAAGAGCTGACTCTGAGCACTTTGTCTGATTCAGAACCTCATATAAGAAATCTAAAGATCACTCAAATTAAGAGGAGATGGCTAACTGCTCCCCTGGGTTATGCAGAAGAATATTTCATTCGCCCCCATTAGAGCAAAGGAATAGCACAGAACACATTCAGACCAATCAGAAATACTATTCAACAAAAAAAGTGGCAGCTGCTTTTGTTTTTCTTAAGGAACATGGAAAAATGCATCTGTTTCCATTAGCTCTACACTTTCCTCTGTTGGTTTTTCTGATGTTTTATTGTTGTCATTCTGCAAACTCTAGAGCTATGTGAAAATCTTTTAAAGGCATTATCATGTTACCTGTTTTAGAAGATAGCTATGAATTCATTCACATTGGAGCTAAGCAAGTTTCTGGCAGAAAAGGTGTGTCCTGAGCTGTAAAACATAAAGAAATATTCTGAGCAAAAGAATTAAAAATACACAAGCTTTTTTCTAATTGGGCTGCATATTTTCTGTAAGATCGAGAGCACTAAAATCATGACAGAATGTACTGACAAAACATTTGAGTAACTGATTGAAGACATATATTAACCATCTTCTAGTTTCGCATTCCCTGTCTGACTTGGCGTCGCATTATATATGCTGTCATAGGCAGCAACAGAGCAAGAAGTGACTGTTCTTTCATTATTTTGAACTTTCCCAGCAGGATTCACCACTGGCTTTTTTGAGCAACTTGTGGTTTGGAGCAGGCAGGCAGTGTGCATTATGTACTAGCTTGCATATTTCTACCTTAAATAGGTGGTGTAACTCTATGAGACTGAGTAGACCTGTTTGCAAAATGTGAGTCGCTCCAAACCTCAGCATGAAACCTCAGACCAAACTCCATACTTCAAGATCAGAATTGGTTTGGAAAAGCACTTCTGTCTCCCATCTCTGCGGAGAATAGGGTTTATGGAAGGAGGCCAGCGCCTTGCTACAGGATTTTAAAAACGCATTTTTTCCTTCCTGCAACATGACAGAATATCACTCAAAAGGAGGCTGAAGAAGCACAAAAAACCTCTTCCAGAGGACACCCGATGTCGGCGTGCTATCAGCGTGGAGGGGTCTGAGGGAGGAGAGGCCTAAAGATGAGAAACTTCAGAAAAGTTTCATCTAGGAAGAGCCATCAAGGCCTTTGTCCTGAGCCACCTGCATTTCCTAGAGTTGGAGAGCAAGCACACTGTGGGCAGAGCTGCACATGTCCTCCTTCCCAAAGCACACCCACCAGACTGTGGGCTGCTCTCTGCAGCATCTCACAGGGCCAAGCAACCTCTGCAGGACTGGTGCAGGTCTAGGTCCAGACAGCGAGCCTGGTGTGAGGTAAAGGTACCAGCCAGGATGACTGCAGCCAATTCCGAAGTCATGGAAGTTAATGAGAGCCCTGCCATTGCCATAAATGGGCTGGAGAGATCAGCTTGCTCAGTGCTGTGCCTGTGAAAAAAATCCAGTGGTTTTCAAACCTCACTGCCATTGTTATGAAGTAGGGAAAGACTGTCTGATTCTCATGCCTGAAAATAGCTGCGAGTATGTTCTGGAGCATACCAAGAGCTTTTTATATTGTCAATCCATCTACTCAGATTCTGTGTTTGGGTCATGAAATGCTTTGGAATCAGAATCCATGCTTATTCTTCAGCATCTTGGCTGTGGCAGAGAAAGTGCCAATGTCACATCTTTTCAGTACACTAGAAAAATTCTCCCCAGATGATCCACTGAAGGCTAAATCCTTGTTCTATAAAGAACCTCATAAGTATTTTTCACCACATTGGGAGTTTCAAGACAAGGAGAATGTAAACCAGCAAAACTATGAAATAAAAGCAGCAAAAATGTCTAAGTTCCTTAAACACTTTTTTTGTTTGATTTTTTTTCCAGCATTTTTAATTGGATGTGCTGCAGAATTGAATGCCTGTACCTATTCCTAGAGATAGATTTACTCAAAAGGGGAGAAGGGAAAAAGAAAGGAAATAGACCATTTTCACTGTATTTTCAAAAGTTCTAGTAATATTTAGAATTATTAAGGTTTGGAAAACACTGAAAACACTTCTACAATCACCTAGCCCAATGGTCAGCCCATCCACACCGTACCCACTAACGATGTTTTTCAGTGTCACATCTATACGATTCTTGAACACCTCCAGGACAGTGACTCCAACACCTCCCTGGACAGCCTGTGCCACTGCCTCACTACTCTTTCTGAGAAGGAATTTTTCCTAATATTCAGCATGAACCTCCCCTGGCATATCTTGAGGCCATTCTCTCTTGTCCTGTCACTGGGAGAAGAGGCCAACCTCCATCTCACCACAACTTCCTTTCAGGTTGCTGTAGAAAGCAATTATGTATTCCCTGAGCCTCCTCTTCTCCTGACTGAACAATCTCAGCTCCCTCAGCCAGTCCTCATAAGACTTCTACCAAGCATCTAAAGGAAAATGAAGTTATTTCTGGTATTACTCATAACACATATTCAAGCACAGCCAACACCAATTGCAATAAATTCATGTTTGTACTCAAAGAAAGCAAAACTACTTTTTGGAGTGAGTTTATTAGAAAAAGGAAAACATGTTTTTACCCTCTACCACAACTGCAAAGCTTTTCTCCATGCCTTTAGCTGGTAGAGAAGGCCTCAGGAAGACGGTAAATTAAATTGTCTTCTGCAGTATAGCTCCACAGAAAATATTTTTTCCAGAGTGGTTGGCAGGATCGCATTATCATACCTCATCTCAAGTGCCTCTGAATTTTGTAGATCCTGAAACAGCGATTAGACATTTCAACCTAACAGACTCAAATGCTGAGTAATTCCTCTGCAGGAACAAAATGTAGTTCAGACTGAGTTTGCAGAGATTGACTACGCCCATGACATACTTGCTCCAGTGTGTTCAATATATGAATTTTAAAGGAATCTGAATATATATGTATGAAATATATATATATATTTCAGTGAAGGAGATAAAACTGCAAAACTTTAGTTTGAGACAGGAATGGCATCACAGCCCCTGTCAGTAATATCATAGAGAAATCTAGGAAGCCTTGTATGGCTGAGCCACAATCACAGGAACAAAACACAGCGTAGTTGGTTGTCAGCAGCTCTCTGTTGCCTCTCTGGGCAAGCAAAGGGATGGGGAATCTCCTCCAGTAAAACAGCAGGAGTAGTCTCACCGTGCATGAAAAAAGGCAGGACTCAGCTTTCAGAGCAGACAGGAAGCATTCTGCAGAGAATATTCAGGACTCACAGTCTCTTTTGTTTAAAGAGGCAGAAGCTATATGTGCAGGCTCCACAAACAAAAGCCAGCAGTGTGAAGATGCCATCCACACAAGAAAACATGCTGAAGTATTTATGAAATGAATATGGATTTTGCAAGCAATAAATGAGATGCAGCTCTTTTTAAAAACTCCATTATGCTCCCATACACAAACACACACCTCTGAGTACCGGACTATTTTCTTTTAGATCAAAGGAGGTATTGGATATCACTTTTTTTTTAAATTGTTAGGAAAACTTCCTATTAACTCATTTCTCTTTCCCCCAGACCAATCAGCAAACTAACAAAAAAAAACGTTGATACAGCTCTACCAGCTGTATCATTCCCTGATATATACTTAGCCCTTTCATGCTCATGTCCCTCCACAAGACACATGCTACTTGATGATCCTTGAGGTCCTCTCCAACTCAGGACATTCTATGATTCTATGAATGTGCACCAGAGTGCAGCCGTCCTGGTGTCCTGGGGAAATACAGAGAAATGTTTTCCAGCTTGCATATTTTCATTATTCTACAGCCCCTCATTTGCTGATCACACGGAACCTTACCCTGATCATCTCATTTCTTCAATTTCAGTTTCTGAGTTCTCCTTTTTAGCAGCAGAACTCTTGCAGTTTTTCCCCTGTATTTCCAACATTCGTGTTCTCCTCCCCATCCCCAGCTTGCACCAAGTGGTATTGGTGCCACACATCTGGCCAACATTATCCTCAGGATATGCTCTCCAGCACATGGCAGGGCCATGTAAGAGTCTCTTTAGCATCTCAACCCATCTCATTTATAGCTGAGCATCATGGACCTAAATATGAAGTTACCTTAGCGACACAAATAGATGGGTACACCTTTCTTCATGCTCTCTGGGATCTGGACCCATTATTTAGGTTTAGCTCCAACATTAACCTTCAGGAGATTTGCTGTGTTCTATGACTTTTTAGCAGATATCATCATTTGCTACAAACTCTGTTTTGCTCCGAAACAAGTGGAGAAGCAATTATGTGGCTCTTCACTCTCCTTGTTAATCACAGAATGACACCAAAAGGCCAAGAGAAGAAATGCAGGCAGAGAATGTGTGTTAAACTCCAGTTTACTGCAGATGCACTTTCGTGCAGCTCTGCTGCCTCATCACACATCAGCCCAGACCTCTCTGCAGACTGTGGTCTGCAGGTGACCAAAGAGGATAATGAACCATTTCTTGTTTATGTGAGGGAAAGAAGTCTGGTTTAACCACTCCTGAAAGTTTTAGTCAAAATACCCTGAGTTTTGGAGGTTTTCTAGCTTTAGTGTTTTCAGATGTATAAGCCTCTCACAACAGAATCAAAGGCAAAAGTCAAGATGAGAGTGGGCTGAGCAAAACAAAAGCTGTTGAGACAACAGCCAAAAGGAGGAAAGACAGAAAATATTGTGGGAAGCATAAACTCCCCTGTAGAAAACCAGAACTCCTCAAATCCTTTTTTGAATGTGGGATAAAATAATGATAATAATAACAAACTCTCTATATATTTAAAAGTTAAAAAATGTAAAAATCCACATGATTGGTAGGAACTGACCATCAAAATAGCTTGCAGGCTCCACAAACAAAAGCCAGCAGTGTGAAGATGCCAAGCTATTTCAGGCTCCATAGCTTGAAAAAACCTCAAATTCCTCAAAATGCTCTCATCCCAGGAAACTAATCCTGGCAGCTGCTGCCCTGAAATGGCTTCTGGGTTTGGATGCCTTGCAGTTCCACGAACATGGAGAAAGGCTATGTGAGGGGGATGTGCCAGTAGCCAGACTGAGCCTATCTATTCTGGAAGTGTAGTGTTGCTGTGGTATGGCAGTGCAGCATAACACGGGGATGATTGAGGAATATCCAGTTACCCACTGGGTCCACTCCATGAACCCTTTCTGCTCAGGGGAAAGACCCAAGATCCCAGGCACCCAGACCCAGGGGGGGAGTGTTTCTATTCATTCATGCTAAATTTTTCTAAGACTCATGATGTCTTTAAATCAAAGAATGCAAAAAGAGTAAGCGATATTTGCTGGCGCTGATGGTAGCACATGGCAGCTTAGTCTCTAAGAGTCTGTAGCTTGGTCTTTAGAAAGTGTGTGTGCTCCTGGGGTACTGCCTGAGAAGTAAGCAAGTAACCAAATAAATATTTACTGGTGTAATACCAGTAATGATATTTAGAGGTTTTATTTAGAAAGAAATGAACATAAAAAATTCATAGAATCATTGAATCAAAGAAGTTGAAAAAGACCTCAAAGATCCCCCAGTCCAACTATCAGCCCACCCCACCACACCCACTGCCCACATCCCTCAGTGCCACATTCACACGGCTCTTGAACACCTCCAGGGACTCCATCACCTCCCTGGGAGCCTGTGCCACTGCCTCACCGCTCTTGCTGAGAAGAAATGGTTGCTAATATTCAATCTGAACCTCCCCTGAACAAGAATTTGGCAAGGTATAGTCCAGATGAATCATTTGTCAGAGCAACCTTCCCAAGAGGACTTTTAAAAGAAAAATAAAGAAAAAGAAGTAATGGAAAACGGTAGAAAAGTGAGAAAGGTACAGCTATGCTATGTTTTATTTTCATTTCTTTGGCATAATATGAGTTAAATCCTTTATCATTTACTGATCTCTGAAGTTGGAAATTTCTTGGTTTCTCAGCTCACAGGAATGACATCTTTGATCACCCTGAGATGCTGCTGTAGACTTGAGGCACCTCAGCAGGGGGACATTTCTATCAGAGGAGAGTAAACGTTGCAAACACAGGGTCCTGATGTCATGCAAGGTTTCTCAGGGAGCACCACTGTGAAATAGCGCAAAACAGCAGTTCCGTGGCTCCTCTGTGTCAGACAGTGCAATTGCTGCTCTGAATGGCACAGAGAGCAGTCCCAGAGCACTTGTGCAAAACAAATCATATCTAACCACAGCTCAAAAACTGCTTACTGGTGTGTTGGTGGTGTTCAAAAGCTACCCAATTAATAAAGGCAGCTCAGTTTAGTGTACAGTACAGGGAGATATTATGTAAAATTTACAATTTTGAAGAGCAAGCATTAAGGGAGGAGGGGAAGAAAGGGAGGGGAATTAACACCAGCTAAAATACTGTCAAGGTGAGGTAGCTTCAAATGCAAAAGGGACTAAAGGTTAAGGTCTTTGCTTGATTCACTGATATTTGATATCTACAGGAAATTAAACCACAGAAGCTCCGGTCAAAAAACATTAATAAAAATGAGGAAACTCAGAAGTTTGGAAAAAAATACTATTTTTAAGGTCATTTTCCCTGTTTCAGGGGTTTTCAGGCAAGTGTATCACATTATACACCACACCGCATGAGCTGTGATGCTTAGTGTGATTTGGTGCTGTCACCAAATTTTCTCAGTTTGGCCGGTTCCACGCCATAGCAGAATATTACTCATATAGAGTCCTTCTACAGTTTAATCCAAACAATGCAGAGCATAAACATCCACCATCTGTTAGGAATTGTGGCAGCTCTGTAGGGCACAGATGATAATGTTTGAAGTAGAGATCCTTCGGTTTGGGCAAGGAGCTGTGGTGAGCAGCTTGCTGCTGATGGTTGAAAATAAAAGCTAAGTTACTGGAACAAAGGAGAGATTGTTTTTCCTTGTATAGCCTATTGGCTAACAGCTTTGCATTGGCCAAAAGAGCACTGCATGGTCTAATGCACGGCATAAACTTTATGAGTTAGATAATGGTTTTAAATGATACACAGAAGAAGGCTGTTCATTTTCAAAAAAGGATGTTTTACAGTCTAGAAAGTTTTAATCATTGCTTTTTCGTTGAGAAAAAGTGGAACAAGATGGCCACTTTTCACATATAGTGCTCTTTGCAGTCATGTGAAAAGCCTCTGGTCTTGTTCTTCCCTAGGTTTGCTCCAAGACTACATTTTGAATGTGTAAAAGTTCACAAGCATTGTTCTTGATGTAAGCCCTATTGCCCCTTTCCCACCACTTAAAACAAAGCGAAAAGTTTATATCCTCATAAGGGCATGTCCTTAATGGAAATCTTTGGCATGAACATGAAAAGCTGTGAAAAGACTCAAATTGCTGGAAACAGCCAAGAGGGAAAGCAGAACCAAAAAAAGTCCAGCAAGAACAAAGCCAAAGCACACTATATGACTATATGACACTGAATCATAACCTAGATTCAGTTATAAAGTGTAACCAGCAAAAAGCTACTTGAGACGCAGTGTATGTTCCCCATACACAACAATAAATCAAAATCACTTACTTGAGGTGCTTTGTTATAAAGTGATCCTACTTCTCTATTGAATAAATGACTTCAGAAGTCCTGCTAAAGATTAAATAGCTGACTTTAATTTCATTAAGGAGTTTAAAAAAAATAATAATCCACACTCTGAACTTCCTTATTGGTCAAAGGCTGATGAGGCAAAGTACTTCCAGAATGCTACTCACCAAAGTGTTTAATAGATTTGGTCTTTTACACTCGGAATTACCATTCTTGTAGTAATCCCCATGACAATACTGGCTTCCCAAGACTTGTGGGACTGAACTGTATAGATCAGTATCAAATGGTCACAGTTTAAAAGCTAAATTAAAGAGCATCATCTCCTTTATCGGTGTGTGTGACAAAGATCAATCACTCAGACCCCTGTTGGTTCTGGACCTTTATTTAAATTAAGCTTCAGGGCATATTATGTTATCTGGGCTTCTTCAGCACCAGAAAAGGAAAAATAAAAAGATTCCCAAGAGTACTGTCTGTGCTGTACAAACCTTGAATTCAAAGTGAAAGCAGCTTGGCCAAAGTCCTGCTCTAAGATATTACTCTTTGCAAAACACAGTGAGCTCTTGGTCCAGTGCTGGCCATGTGGTGCTATAGCTGAGTTGGAGGTGTCAACTTCAACAGCAATGGTTCAAGGAGGCTCGTCATACAGGACTGTACATTCTAAATGTTCACACCCTGTGGTACAAACTCAAGATTGGCCATAAACATGCATTGACATTTGTCATGTATCTTAAACATATAATATACATTATTCATAGTTTTCATTTTGGAAGATTCAGCTGCAAAAGCTTCCGAATAAGACAAATATTAGGAAAAAATTAATCTCAGAATGAGTGGTGAGACATTGGAACAGGCTGCCCAGAGAGGTGGTGAAGTCACTGTCCCTAGTGGAGATGTGAAAATGTGGAGATGTAGCACTGAGGGACATGGTTAAGTGACAAATATTGGTGGTAGGTGGACGTTTGGACTAGGTGATCTTGGAGATCTTTTCCAACCTTACTGATTCTATAATTATGTGAAATGCTGGGACAAAGTGTACATCTATTCACATCGTTTTGGTGCGCAGCAAGAAGTAGATAATACGTTGAAAATGAAAGCCAAAAAAAGCTAGCTGCACTTAAATTCCCAATTACTTTACAAAACATTTTCTCAAGGTATAAGAGAAAATGATTATGCACTCAGCTATACTGAAATAATTTAAATGTCATCAATTTGCTGTCACTTCGCTGATATGGTTTAATTACATTCTAAAAACATATCGAACAGACTATCAAGGAAAGACTATATTGCTGAGATATTTTATTATTTTAATAACAGACCAATGTCTGTTGAGTAGAAGGAAGGCACAAAAGTATACTCTGAGCATAGTTTTAAATAAGAAAATATGGTGTGAAACTAAATCTATTACCCTATGGCATTATCTGATCTTTCCAATTGGAGAAATATGCTCAAAATTGAAGAAAAAAATAAACCACACCTGAAAAGTCCTTGTTTCTGCGTACTTCATTCTAGGTCTCCAGAAACATAAGTATAGACATAACAATGCTGACAATTAACCACAAGTTCTTTTCTCAGAAATAAACTTCAACTTCTAAAATATAATTTCGAAGACAGAAAAAGGGTTAGGGTAAGAGTGCAAAGAACCTGGTAGCCAGTTGAAATACACAGGCTTGGAGCTGCAGCATCATAATCTATTAGCACAGCCCCCCCGCATTCCACAAACCTGGAGATATTTGGTCTTGTAATGACCTTATACATCCGGAATCTGCAATGAAGCAACACATAGCAAATCAGTTTTGAGAACTATTAATCATAATAGTAATTAATCCATAATTTTTTTTCCATCCAAAATTTTTAATAGCCCTCTACAAATTTGGAAATGTAACAGTTCTTCCACTACTGTCCAAAAAATTCCCTTTTACTTCCAGACTCCTTACTTGTGCTGTAGTCTAGCTGGCTTGATAGGTAGACAGCTCTCCTGGTGCACCTAAGGTGCTAAAACTACATAAATGGTAATTTCAGTATCAGTATTCAGTATTTATGGCACTAAAAATAGATCACATGCTCTAATGGATCAGGCTGTAAACCCAGCTTTCAGTGGTTCTAATCCAGAAGCATAAAGACTTGTATGAAAATAAGCCAAGTTGCTTTCTTAAGTTTCTGTTCATGTTAATATATACAGACTTGGACTGAACAGATAACTTAAAAATTCATTAAAACATATGCTGAAAATGTCTTGCAATATTCTCTGAGTCTTCTGTTTCTATGTACACATTGCAGGAGCTGTCCTTAAAGCATTTGTATGTCACTGCACATACTTATGCCAATTCCACAGTAAAAGACAACTCTCACCCTAAATATTGAAGTTATATGTCCAAACCTAGCCAAATGTTATCCAGTGGATTTGCTTTCTAGAATACTCAGCCATACTACCTGCAGCTGAACTGTTACAAGGAAGCTGAAATAAGAAATTAATTTTACCTCATCCTATCAAAGGTAAACATGTTCATCTTTCTGTCAAAGCAGGATGTCGTGGAAAGGTTGCCACAGCTGAGAAGAGGACTGGGAAGAAAGCAGAGTTCAGCAAAAAGAACTAAATAAAGGAGATTTGGAATGTCTCAAGGACCTATTTATCTGAAGTTGGTCTGCCATGCGTGTTGAAAAGGCAATTTTCCTTTTGCTCCTTGCCATGATTAAGGAAGATGGAGAAATAATAGAAAAAGAGAAAATCTGGCAGGCCTGAAACTTTGTCCCTCAATTTGGCTGCAGCACTGAGAGAGACTAGAGCCTGCCTCATAAATTTTGCAGGACTAAACAGAGACACAATAAAAGGGCAGTTTCAGAATAAAAGAATGAGTCAAAGGTCTTCAGTGCCCTGGGGAATATTGGCGACCTTCTCAAGACGAGTCCAAACTGTTCCCACCATCCTTCAGTAAATGTCTTATCAAAATTGTCTATCAAAATGGTAGGCTGCAGAAGGTCTAAAATCTCCGAGTCTGTCAAGAAAAGACTAGCAATGGCTGTAACTGCTGTGGGTAGGGCCTGTTCTTAACAGACTGTCACAGGTCAACAGTGGTAGCAGAGGTGACAACCTACTTTTCCAGATCAGTGCTTGACCAAGTAACTTGTACACAGGTAGAATAATCAGTACACATGCACTTCACACGCCAATCCTCATAAGGAAGGTAATAGCCAAAACATGGAAGAAGGATTAACATACAGAAGAAGGATTGACATAGGAGTAAAAAACTCCTTCAAAGGTAAACACTGTCTTGCAGTCTCAGTGAAAGGAAATTAAAAGGCTAGTATTTGCAAGGAAGAAAAATTAATTCCACAGCTCATAAAGTTTAATCTCTGCAGAGGAGACGAATGCATGGGGCACTCAACACCACGTAACAAGCTGAAGAAGTGTACTGCTCTGCATCCACTGATAAAGGAAAAACTATCCCCAATGCTGAGCATTTGGGCAAAAGTGTGTTCATGATTTAAACATGATTAGAAACAAACACTTGAAGTAAAATATTTTGCTCTTTCCCAGTAAAACCTCAAAACACACTTTGAAGAGCCACTGTGGTCAAATTTTGTCAATCAGCCTTCCTTATCAAGGCTTTGGTACAATGTTTCCTAGACTGGAGTCTTCTGTCCTGCACATCATCATATAGGCAGTCAAGCAAAGTAGACTTAGAGCTAGATTTAGTAGCTAATGAAAAGTGCTGTCACAAACAATGTACAATAGTGTTTCAGTGTTTCATCATTTGTCATGCAACATTTTGTCCCATGAGTTGCAGTCTGAAGATTGAGGGGTCTCCTGAGCCATGCAGAAGGGATTAAATAAATTTTTGAGAAGTGCCTAGAAAGTTGAGCTGTTTGTTGGGTTTTGTGTGTTTTGGCTTTCTTTTTTGCCCCAGATTCTTACCTAAATACCATTTTTATTTATCTGAGATGCATTCATTTGAGCATTGTGCTATTCTCTGTGCAAACCCAAAATGTAGTGTTTTAAACTGTTGTTCCTTCTTCTTGTTGTACTGTCACTCTTTTATTTAATTAACAAGTACATAAACATCGAGGACTGGGAGCCCTTGTTCTCCATCCTCATTACATTGTGCTTATATCACAGTGTGGAGTTATTGGCTTGTTTCTTCTGAGATATTCCTGACAGTTCCCACAGACTTCTTCCACTGACAAGGCTGGATTTCAGAGCATAATTTGACTGGAAAAACACCATGGTAAAACCTGGGACACTATTGTTACCTGTGGGAAAACTTCTGCATGCTTATAAGCACAGGCAGTCCCATGAGAAGCCAGAAGGCTGCACAGATTTGTGGCACCAGATGAGCATCAGCACTGAACATTTGAAACCTCAGTCCCTACCACCTCTTCTTTGCTGGAACTGTTGTGGTTGGGAGCCATTTACATATATTAAGTTTGCAATCAGCCCTATGTAAAATACCACCAGATTGTGGTCAGCGGTTGTATGCAGACTTTGTCATTTTGCTTACTGACCACACATTCCCATTGATCAATTCTAAATTGGATTATTGTTAGGTTTAAAAGCGCCTCAACAGCAGAAAGTGGCGGTGGTGGCTGGCAAAGCAGAGATGGATAGCAGAATAAACAGGGAAAGTGACAAGATTTCAGACTGAATTGATCACTGTCAGCGAGTTAGTGGTCAGCTGTCTGACCTTTGTTGCCCAAACCAAACATCAGAATAATGTTTAGACAAACACATTTGATTTTTGAGGTAATGGGTATGTCAACTAAATGACAAACCTTCGAAAGGTCAAAGGGATATCCATTTTTCAGACTTTTTTCAAGCATTAATCGTTCATTTGGGGAGCAGTGCCTTTTTTAAGCTGGGCAAAGAGAGAACTTCACTTTCTGTCTAAGTGCGCTTGTATACACTACAAATTGTTTAGTCACAGCCACCAGCCCTGCAAAACCCAGCCTGTCACTACCTCCTGACATTCACAGCTGTGTTTTGCCACAGTAGAACTTTACTACATGTAGCAGAGTTGGGATTCGGGATTTTGAAGAAGGCCAAGCAAAGCTTTAAACCTCCTACTATTCTCAGTAGCAAAGGTAGGAAAAGTAGCCAAGCTTACTGCTCATGTGAGACCTGATGTGTCCCAGAGTCATGAAAAAGCTGAAGAAAAACTATGCAAAATGAAGAAGAATGCTAACGAGAACCACAGCAACAAAAAGGCTTTCAGATTTATCATTACAGACCGTGGATGCCAGGTTGTTGTTTGAACAGCCTCTGCTTACTCTCATATTCATTCTCACTAGATGTTTTCATGACAAGGTGCAAAAGCAGTGCAACATGTTCTTACAGAAAACATCAGCAGGGTATTTTTCATGGTGGATCTATCAGTATCATATGGAAAACAAATAGTTCTATCTTCCTCCTAACTACTTTCCTCACATGCACATACTACTTCCATAAACTGTTTGTGATGCTAATGCTGTACTGCAGAAATAAGAAGCACTCAGCAACTGGGAAGAAAAGGAAAAAGACTATAAATTAAGAACAGGAAAAAGTTTTCTTAACTATGCCATAAATTCCACTCTCAGCTGTTGTTTTTTTTTTTTTTTCCTTTCTCAGTGTATCACAACACTATCTGTTATAGACTAAATGATTATCAGTAGCTCCCAGGGTTTCAGCTCAGTGCCTTGTTTCAGTGTTTAAATCGCTGTTCCCAAGATTCACTCAGAGGTACAGCAAAATGCAAGAGGGTTTCCAAAACCACTGATTTGTCATTTTAAAGTTCAACTCTGCCTAGCTGGATGATATCTCATTACGACGCAGGCAATGCTCTACACATGAGAGTTGCTCTTTCCCTAGGGCAGAAATTCACCATATAATATGTCTAGTGCCACTCTTCCCATAGATAGGATAACAAAAAGTAAGTCTTGTTAAAAACAAACAAACAAACAAACAAAAAAAAACCACACAAGGGAATATTTGGCATATCTGAAGTAACTGTTTAACATCAGGCATATGATTTACCCCTGCAAACAAGAAGGGCTATTTTTCATTTCATATTGTCTATGCTTTGACATTTAAGATTCTTTCCTAGCTTCTGTCACTAAGAAAATTTCATAGTAGAATTGACAAAAAATCAAAAGTTTTTAAAATTCTGGCAAGATGACTTTCATCCAAAACAGAAGCATTCCAAGAGATTTTTTTTTTTTCCTTAGAAAACTGCATTTTTACAGTGCAAGAGTTTCAGAAGGTACATAAGATAAGTACTCACAATCTTGTCACATTCTCATAATTACAAAAAACTCACTTTCTTTAAAGCTTTATTCCCTGAAGAAAATGTGCACTGGCAAAACTCCCATATCAACATTTAGCACGTTTTAATAATTGGAATTAAGACTTTGAAGAATGAAAGCCTTTCTCAATATTGCTTCTACAGTAAATTATTATTGCATTCCTGGGACTTTTCTAAATTTTACCACAGAAATATTTTATCACAGCCAATTATTAGTTGAATTTAGCTCAAGCTAAGAGGGAAAGGAGTTAAGAGAAACTCAGCACGAGATTCAGTGACAGGCTGCAACTTTTATTCATGTCATATATGCCCACAATTACAATCAGGTTTTTGCAGTTTCTACTCTCTGTGTCAAAGGAGACCCCATTGCAACCCACAGTGGCCATTACAAAATGCTTTTCTCTGGTAAGAGATGATGTTAGCAGAAGAAATGGGAGATCTGAAGTTTTCCAGCTAATTTTCCAAAGCTATTTTCTGCTCTAAGAGGCCCCACTTGAGCAGGAGGATGGCACAAGATAATCTCCATGTGTCCCTTTCAACCCCAGCCAAGCTGTGATTCTGTGATTCTGTATCCAGGATACCAGTGAACTCTACTGAAGGCAGGAAATCACCCCAAACTTTTGACAAATTGAATTAGAGAATTTCAACAAGGGTCTACATCTGGTCCTCTGCAGCACAGAAGTTTCACTTCCATTGTCACACATCAACCATCATGAGTATCACAAGCCTAGTACCACAAAAACCTTCAGGACCTGAAGCCTCCACCAACAGTTTGATGTTGTTCAGTATCAAACTGGCACTCTGATTTTCAGGCAGATTTGGCTAATCCTGTCCATTATGCCAGCCTTTGAAAAGGTCCTTGCAAATACACAGGCTCTGAATTGATTATCATTACTTATATAGAGGCTGGTATGTAGCAAAGTATAGAGTAATATGAGAAAAGTATTGATTTCATGAAAGTTAATATTATTAAAAGATAGTTGTATTAATTTCTTTCCTGAATTTTAGCAGGGGGTTTTCCTTTTAGAAAATCAATGAAACTAATAGTCTTGTTATAGCAGTTGCACTTGTTATCCTATTTTTTCACTCCAGAGCTTTTAAGTTATGTTAACAGCAGAAGAGCTGAAAGGCTATAAACTTATTGACTGGAATTTAAGGGATGTTAACAGCTGAAGACATTATGTTTGTTGTCTTTTTGACACTGTATTTGAAAGAGGAGAGTTTCACTTAAACTGGATTTTAATTGTATCTGTCTGTTTTCTGTTTTGAACGAAGAAGAAAATAGCATTTTAGGAAAAACTCTCATCAGTCCAATATACATCAATGATACTAAATCAGATTTGAGTAAGGATTTGATCATCCCTCAGAGAGAGTCATACACAAATATAATTCTGCAAGCACCTGGAGCATAAAATTAACAGAGAAACAAATGTCTAATACTTCACTTTATAAATCATGTTTTCTATCTTGACAATTGTTCACATTTTTCCATAATTGTTATTGTGTATATAGGAGCAGCTCATCTCACCTTCTTACTAATTCATCTCTGAATGACTCATAAGACCAAAGCCAGCTAGTTTCATCTGAAAACCAAAATTTCTAAGTTCATCAATAAGTCAGTTATCATTTCAGCGTTCTAAAAAGTTCCCAGTGACCAATTCCTTCCTCAGCTCCAATACAGATCCTTAATGAAAACTTCTTTGCCTCATTTTTTTCATCTAAGCTTTTCTGTACCTATTTTCAGTCAAAGCATTTACCCAGGCAATACATGGAACTTGTGCTAGAAGTCACTTTCACCTGGGTTATTGTTCAAATAAAGGCAACTGTGAGTTCTTGCAATCTCATCTCATGAAGCAAAAGCCATGGATGCAGTCATTTTGCATCTTTCTTTCCCTCAATTCTCCTGCATGACCAGGTATAGAAATTAACAGCAAAGAAAGCTGGCACAGCCACGATGTTCCTGGAGGGCCATGTTTTGTCATGAAAAGTTCATAAGGTCTGTAAGCAGAGGGGTATAAAGCTGATTTCTAAAGAGCATGGTGATGGTAGCCACTAACAATGATCTTCACTGAATGCTGTGGTTGAAATGTGATCTAATACAAGTCATGAAGGAGCTTTCCAAAGGCACAGTGTTAGCTTCCAAGGTCCAGTGTCTGTTTCCCTATGGCGTTTGCTTGTCAGTAAACCACAATCTCCTCCTCCTTCTTCCTTCATAATACTCTGGCTCTTAACTCTGCCTGATCTGTCTAAACCTGTCAGTGCAATTATCTGCCATCAGCTATATACTATTAACAGGAAATAATATGTATGCTTCATTTGACACAAAGAGCACTATAATAATATGATTTGAAGCCAGATGAGGTTTGACGATAGCCTGTCTCCTCTGCTCTTGATAATCAAAGGTGTCATTGGCACAACCACTTTTCTTGCATCTCCCTTTTAGCCAAGCACATGGTTTAACTATCTGTATGCATGCTCTTAGGCAACGTACATCCCTGAACATAAAAACAGGTCTATTATTTTTGTAAATAAGGTGAAGATGGTTCCTAATCTGAATCATCAATAATTAACAAAAAATATTTTAAAATCTTCTGCATCCTGCAGTGTAAATGAATGTGCTTCAAGATGCAGTAATTGCCTACAAATTATCTTCTATTGGAGATGGAGGAAATATTTTACCTTTCTTGTAATGTGCTGGTTTTTTACACCCACCTAATAAGAATCTCTTGCAGTGAACTCAGTATGTAAACTGCTGGCGATCAAATCTGCACGCACCGATTATATTCTACACTCAAACTGCTTTTCTTGAGGATTTGTTGGCACAGAAGGTGCTAGAACCAGGGCTAATGTGTGAAAATCCTAGAGAGGAGCAAAGTGTATGGCCTTTTCAGTACTAATAGCTCAGTAGAGGAAGTAAAGCAACATGGTTACACCAGAAAAGAAGGTCACAGATTCTTCTTTCTTTTCTCTACTTTTCCCCTATGAAACAAACAAACAACAACAACAACAACAACAAAAATTGGAGGAAAAATGCACAGTCTGGCTTCCATGGTCAACAACAACAACTTTGACAGAGCCAGTCCATTGCACAGCGTTACCCAAGTCTGCAGTGTTTCTAGGAGAGCAAAGTTTTCCTGATAAGCCCGTACTCTCACAACCACACATTCAGTGCCTTCTGAGGAGATCAACAAGCTTTGGGAATTTTTCCATTTTTCCTCTTCTCCTCCCTCCATGCCCACATATGGCAGCCTCAGCTTTCTCACGTGGTTAATGAGCAGGCCCTAGGGCAATCAACAAGAGGCCAGATATAATGTGACACATTTCTTACCTCTCAGCCTTGTCATGCTGAGTGCATGAGGGAGTAAGCACCAAGTCTCATCCCAGACATTTGTGGCAGACTGTTGGCCCCTGAGACAACATCCACAATACAGACCAGCTTTGCATGTTGCCCTGCTGAACATCTGCAGGCCTCCTCCTGTGGAGCTTCCCCCACACCAGGAGTACAGCAGTTCCTTCCTATACATACCGCATATTCCCAAGCTTACACCTTTTTCCATTAGGCAAAGAAGCTCTCAATTGCCAAAGCACTGGCAGTTCAGGGAAGTGAGGACAGAGAAGGATTTAAAATGCATTTGTCAACTTGAACACAAGCTGTTGCTTTCTGCCATCATTCCATCTCATCCCATCCTCAAAGCACTGACACAAAAGGAAAGAGAGTAGGCTTGTCTGCAGCTCCCTGCATGCAAGGATTTCACAGTTCTGCAACATCTTTGACTACTCTGTGGTTAACCACATCCAGAGCAGTGGCAGCACCAGGCCCATGTCTAACAGCAAGTTGCCCCAGTGCTGCCCAGGGAACACCAATTCTCATGTGGGATGGGAATGCACAGACAACTGATGTGGGGCATTTTTTTTTTCTTGAGTAAATGTATTGGAAACAAAAGAAACTATTTGCAACCTGACTGTGGGCAGCTTTATTACTATCCCATGCCTGGGTCCAATAAACCACATTGCTAACCCCTTCAACCTCTTCCCATCTTCCCCCACCCAAGAAATTAATTCCTTATGTCCAGTGATCATCAAGAGCTGCCATGGCCTTTGAAAAGAAAGCTTTAGCAATATTAATAATGCCCAATTGCCCAATCTCACAAAAGCGGCAGCTAGAGCTGGCTGGAAATTTTTCAACAAAATGTCGTTTCATTACAATATGTTGTTTATCAAAGCCACAATATTCTGTGAAGACATACTGGTTTTGACACAGATTTCTGATGCTTGTGGTTTCTGACTAGAAGCAGAGAGCAGCCCAAACCAAAACCTGGAGCTTTTCAAACTGAAAACATTGAAACAATTCCAAATCACACACACACACACACACACCAAAAAAAAAAAAAAAAAAAAAAGGTCTAAAAGTTTTATTTTCATTTCAGCATGGAACATTTCTGGAAAATTAAAAGTTTCATGACACTGAAGTTTTACTCTCTGGCCAATTTTGGTAAAAAGATCTGTTCACATGAGCTGATTCTCAATGAAATGTTCTTATTCTGTAAATATTGAGGCTCTTCTGTATGTGCATGTGCATACAAATTCAATTTATATTGTTTATGATTTTATTTGGGCCGCTGTTTTTTGTAGCCTTTTATTATGGTCTTACTGTGGATCATCTGCAAAAGACAGAATGAAGGAAGAGCAACAGCAGTCACCTCCCAAGAGTGGATAAAAGAGGCCATGTAAGGCTGCTCCCCTCCCACTTCTCTCCCTTCTCTTCTTTGTTGCTGCGCTGGTAATTAATACACCACGTGAGCTCAGCTCTCTCAATAGGCCATGTGAGGTCTTCTTCTACTGTTGATGTGATTACCATCGGAGTTTGTTTTTGTTTTGATTACCTTTCTTCAAATTCTATGATAGCTGAGTTGATACAAAGGAAGCTGGCCACAGAATGCACTGTTATTTTTCTAACCTTTACCGTTAGATGATATATGTTGATGAGTAAATAACAAATATTTTTCCATTATGATCTTCTGCTTCCATTGTTTGCAAAGTACAATGCATTGGACAAAGCAAAGTAACTGTTCCGCAGCATGTAATGTCTGTGCAGTAGCTTTAAAAGAAAATCATATATCTCTGCTCAGAAATTATAGAAGAGATTGCGATTTAGGAGAGCATATAAACCCCATTATTCCACACAAGTCCTGCTGAGTTCAAAGCTTAAGTATTTTCTCTGGACCAAGACCATAGAACTTATTATATTTCATAACTTGGATAATACAGAGATATCAAATATTCTTAAAGCTGCCATCTCTGGAAACTATTTTAATACAGTGATGGAAGTTAACATTCTGATAACAAAAGAATGTCATCAACTGGGGAAAAAGAAAGCCTTTACAAATCGTAGGAACTTCCCTTGTTCCTGGATACCACTGACCTTTATTTATCATCTAGGAATCAGAATTGTTTTCAATATGTACTCCCATCATGCTTTGAAAGACTCATGCAGAGCAAAGGGGAAGCAGAATAATATACCATGAAAGGATGACCATGAAGCACATTATTAATAGTACACTGTCAAAGACAGTCTGAACAATAGACATATTGAAGTCTGTATTCCAAAAGTTGTTCCTTTTTTTTTTTTTTCAATCATAATTGTAAATAAAGATTGAAATGATAGAGGATTTATTTTGAAGTTGATGATATCTCTTTCAAATGATCTAGTTTGGTGTTGTTGTATCCTTTGTCCCATATCTTGAAGAGCTATGTGTAATAGCAGTAGTGCAACACTATACAGTATTTCAGTAGCATCATCATTTTAATACTAACAAAAGCTTCTCCCAGAGTATTTATTTGGGGCACATCTTCCTGTAATTTGCAGAACAGAACTGCTTTGAGTGGGTCTCAGAAGCTCTGACCAGCCTTTAGAGCAGTTGGCATTAAACACTAAAGTCACTGACCCTGTTAAAAGTCTCATTCATTAGTATCAACAACCTGTCCTCTTGCTAAATCTGTACTCACACATAAGGTATTACAGCAGACATAAGGCTAAGTCAGAAGCGGATTAACAGTGGTGAACAACTCTTGCTGTGGTGTGCAGCATAGGAGATGGTAACACAGGATTTCTGCCAAATGCAGAGGTCTCAGAAGACTCAGATGAGATCAGGGACACCCTTCATGTCCCAAACTCAGAGTCTTGCTTCTGTTTCAAACCACTGATATTTGCAGAATGACTCACTAAATACAGAAAGGCATACCTTAACCAGTTTTCTGAGATGTTAAAGGTGGGTCTGAAGCATAATCCAGCTGTGGACACTCATCTTGAGCTGTTAGAAACTTCTGGATCTCACATTGGCAGCTGAAGTCCAACCATGGCAAAAATTATGTCAGGATCTGAAATGAAGCTACATGCTTCTTTCTTCCTTTTTCCTTCTCCTTTATAACTTAAGGATTTCCTCGACTTTCGCTTGCAAATCTTCCAAAGAAGTACTTGCTTTTTTTTTTAGATCTGTGAAAGGAAAATTTGTCCTTGAAATCATCCTTTCTTTACAAAATCTTAAGGTACTGTTGCTTCTTGTCTCCAGCAGCAAAATGAAAAGTGGTCCCTGGGCACAAATATTCAAGCAGCTTCAGATCAGAAGGTTTACTATTAACAAGACAGTGAAGAGCTCATTAGGTACAGATAAACTGGGCCTAGGAAGACAGTTAAAACAACATTGATGAACCTGTTTGTCTTCTTCAATTCAGAAGGTTTCTGCAAAAATCAGGTACTCCAAAAAGGATATAGTCAAAAACCTAACACTCAAGAGATTTCATCTACATGTCTTGAGATGCTTTGAAAAGATTATCCTTTCTATTCAATAGTGAAAATGAAGCAATGTTCAGTGTTCATTTCATGGATACAAAAGTGAAGGCAACAAGAGCCTCATGTCCTGTTCACACGACCTGCAATGGGCCAATGGAGGGACAGATAATGATTTAGCCTAAAGAGAGAATACTAGGGGAATTAACTCCTGCAAACATTTTAAGCAATGAGAATACCGATGAGGAGAGGAGACTATGTCCCAGTCATTCACTTTTCTGGGAACTAAATCATCAACTTGCTTAAGAGCTTCTACTTTGCATGGCTTCTCAAGTAGATGAAGCCCAAGACTGGATGGTCTGGAGACTGCTTTGCATACTGTGCGGTTAGGAAGAGGTTAGAAAGAGAAAAAGCCTGTGCACACTCCCAGGCACTCCACAAATGGTCCATCTAGGAGGGATGCACTGAACAAATGACCTAGATCCCATCTTTGCTAGCTCATACTTAATGGTCATCTGGTTTTGTCTTATTGTCCCCTGAGACAACACTTCTGGGAACAAATCCTTTAAAGCTTGATTGGTTTTGTATTTCCATTGTTTTCTTGTCATGGGTCTGTTAGGCAAAACTTGTCTTTGACAGTGGCAGCTCCTCCCTAAAAGCTTCTGATTTCTTCTTTTCGGACCAGCAGGCTCCAGTATAGCATTTCTCTCTCCTAATTGCCTCAGGCCAATTTCTTCTAAAAGAATTAAAAATGCAAATCTAATATCATAATTGTGTAATATGATAAGCTTGGCAGCTCAATCAATACTATCCCCTACTGTCAATAATACAGTTCTGATGCATGTTTGTCAGACCTGACCAATCTCACTTTATCACTGGCACTGTGGTCCTTCCACATCTATAAGATGTGACATTTTATTAGTAGGTTCCTATCAATCAACTCTAATTTTTGCATCATAGAAATTCATTTTGTCGTCTTCCTGCCTGGCAGCACTAGGGTTGCTCTTTGGGCCAGGCGTCAGAGACTTGCAGACATAGTCTTCCCCGGGCTCCAGAGTTACAGCCTGGCTGAAGACTGGGGCTGACAACAGCACACTTGGGTGTCTTCATTACCTAGCCACAAACGACATGGGGTTAGCAGCAAAGGACATGAATGGTAACCACTGTGGAAAGGGAAATCTGTGAATCAATATCAGAATGCCCAGTGATACTTCTACTGTTGGGTGTATCCTTAAATAAAATATAAGACAAGATAATTTCTCACTCCCTACTAAGCTTAGAAAACTGATTCAGTTTTCAGGCAGTATTTTGTTATTTAATATCCCTTCCAAAGCAGATTTTTTTTTAATAAATCTGGAGGGCTGCTGATTCAAAATGCAGGCACACCCAAAGATAGTAATTTTATTTACACAAACATTGTTTTTTCCTATTTGACCACAGTAACTGAAAGCTAAAGGACAACTTGTGTTCTTCTAAAGCCTACATCCAGTCTCAGTGAACAAATCTACTTCTGCTTGAACTTGTTTTGAAATGCTGCGTGTAGGAAGGGTCCTTTCTTCAAAAATAGCTTTTAAAAAGGCTGCACTAATGTGCTTCAATCGACTGTGCTTGGGTTTCTTATAATGATAATCCTTTAATGTCCCTCCAACTCCATTGACCTCTGTAGCACTAGCCTTGATCTATTCCTAAAAGTAAAAATGAGTCCACAGGTCTTCAGCCTGGAGTACACTAATAGAAAAGAGTTACCTCCCCTGAAAAAGATGCACGGTGAAAGTGGAGTCAGGCTTCTTAACTATTCCTCCAAGTTCTGGAATTCAGATTGGTTTGAACAGCTTGCTAGTATTATCTGTAAGTAAGAAGCTAATGCCTTCACCCACTTGCAGTAACATTCACATAATTTTAAGCAGAGGATCCAGCGCTGGAAGGAGAAATTTATGAGTTGAATATGTTTGCAAGGTATATGCTTTGTACCTGGAAAACTGTTGTGTTCTGTTGCATCACTATGAGTCTGACAGGCATGACTTGACATCAGAGAAGTGGGGTGAGCAATAACAGAGCAGAGAAATCCACTCATCCTCCCTTCTTCTGGAAGCATGGGTATTGCACACAGAATTGTAAACAAGAGACCAACTCTAGACATACTTATTTCACTGTATAAGAAAAGCTCCAGGGCAAGGAAAGAAACAAGTTGAAACACAGACAGCTGCATTCTGGATATCAGGAAGCATAGGGATGAAGAGAAAGCTGCCAAAATCCAAGTTTAGTTAAACCTCTTCAGTTATGTAAATAAAGAGGCAGCAAAGAGTGGGAGGAATAGAAGCAGTGCCAATTATGTGGTGTGGATAGATTAAGGACAAAAAGTAATATAAAGAAACTACAAAATATTAAAAGAATACTTTGTTTCATATTCACTGAATGCAGGAAAAAAAAAATGGAAAACGAAGAATGGCTAATGAGAATAAATATATAGAAAAATGGTCACTCTTTGAGGTGAAAGTAAAATTCAAAGATCTTCATATGCTCCAATTGGAGAAATTACAACATCCAACACAGAATGCAGCAGTATGAGGAAGGTGAAATTGCATATAGTTGGGTGTGGTTATGAAAGTTGTCAAATCAGTGATCACAGCAAATCTCTGGAGAAAAAGATGCATCATTTAGGGAGTTTTTCCCCATCAAACTTAGTTAATTGCGGGCTCATTGGCCTGACTTGAAAGTTGTATAAAGATTTAAAATTAATTTTGAAGGAAGGAAAAAGATTTTAAGCTTAGAAGAAAATTGGAAAAATTGTTAAATCAACATGATATTTGAAGAGACAATCATTCCAGACTACCCTAATATTTTTCACATAAAATGATGACTGATTTTTCCAGTTTTACACTTGGGAAGCCTGCAGAATCTATTCATATTTCAGTAAAACATTTGGTTTGGTGCTGCACTAGAAGTTATTAGCTATCACAGTGAAAGATTATTACATAATCTTTATGTAAAGATTATTATGGTTACAGAACCATAAGAAACTCATTGAAGAAAGACGACAATGAAATCTGCTGAAAGAAGAACATTTGGGTTGCTGAGGGGTATAAAAAGGATGGATCTTGGGACAATCCTCTCTTTTATGAGTTAATAATTGGTGTGAATTGTAGCATGCATGCTAATAAAGCAAAGGTTATCTTGATAGTAACTGTGTCAGGATGAAATTTAGTAATCAGGTCTGTGAACCAAAAGAAAATGAAAATTAGCAAGGACCAGCAAAACAAAATTCTACCAAAAACTAGGAGCTTGTCAATTAAAATAGATATAAGGTGAGAGATCTTGACACATTACCTATTCAAATGAATATCACTCAGCTGATGTACCAAGCAGGAAAGGTACATGGCAATGTTTTGGACTTTTGCTGAATCATAGTCTTCAAAGTCCTCCATGTTTTGGCCCTTGTCTTCAAGGCATATCAATTCATTCTGGAAGATTTAAGATAATTAAAGAACAAGTAGTCAGTTAAAGGGACTTTTTTTCTCGCGCTCTCAATGTAGGGCATTGTTGTTTTCCTGATGGTATGCCTACATCAGGTGACACTCTTGTAGCCACCTTCTTAGCTAACTTTATTGAACAAAATAAAGCAAAAAAGGCAGATTTGTCCCTATGATCCTTCTCCTTCTCTCCTCAGCTGAAGTTGGACAGTTACCATTACTAGTATTCTGTGGACCCACTCCAGTGCCCTGTCACTAATTTTTCTTCTTTGTTTTGAGCATTCCCCTGCCTGTGTTAACATTGATCTGTGGCTGGAAATTGCCTGGGAGACAACTACTGCACCAGACCCAGGTGATGCCAGCAGTCAGGGTTGCAATTTGGTGGCGTGGATAGTTATATTCCAGCTTTCTAGGGTAGGCCTTAATCTCTCATGACTGAATGAGGCCCAAACACCTTAGTCATTACACAGTACACCTTAGGTGAGATGCAAGACAGAATTTTCCTGTCAGATCCCTGCTTTTATTTGCCTTAATCCTGATTTTCTCCATCATTCATATGACTGTGCTCTGCAATCCACATCTATAGACTTGGCAAAATCATTACACTTTTCTTTTAGTTATTGCCTGGTACAGAATGAGAATAGAAAGATAGACAAGGGTTGATTTTGTTTTCTTGTATCTCTGCAAGTGAAAACATACCATGCCAATGTCAAAAATCATCAAGGCTGTCATATCTTTATACAGTGATACAAATAGATGGTATTATTAATGTACACATATTAAAAATGGCTTTTCCCTGTGGGAAAGCACCACATGGCCATTAATATACTTATGCTATCCATTCTCTAGTGGACTGCAGTCACGGTCAATTAGCTGCAGATGAGCCTTGAAGTTTCCAGGCTAAACAGAAGAGTTATGAGCTGAGAAGGGAACTAAGAGAATGAAATATTGTAAATGAAGCAAAGCAAGGAAAGAATCAAGCTTATTTACTGTCTTTTATCTTTTTACTTCACTTTGATTGAGAAATGGGTTCATATTAGCCCTGCGACAATATTGCTCCAACAACCACATCAGTACATTTCTAAATATCACAGCCATGATCACAAATGAGAAATAGCGCTCCCAGTTTGTGACAGGTAATGGAGAGGATAAGCACCATTTAGACATGTAACCATATGCTGTCTTTCTTTCTGACCATTGTGAAAAAAAACAGGGCCGTTCATTTGAGCAAATGAGGGTGCAAGTTCAGAAAAACTGTTAACACAGAGTAAGATTTTCTAATTGTTCTCTTTGCCATTGATTAATCTTCTCATTAACTATGGAATAAATAAAAAATAGAAAATGTCAGAAAGAAATTTTCAGTGTCTGGAATGGTTCGTTTTGGACTACTAGCCTCAAATGAGGCCAAATACATGCATAAAATTTGTCATAGTGGCATCAGTTTGTAGTTTCAAGTTTAAGAGGACTAAACATAAACAATAATCAGAAACACAGAAAATGCAATTTCTCAAAGTAGGAATAGTCTGCAGTTAAGAAAACCTTACTTCCATTTTATTGAATTGAAAAAATATGTAGTATTCTCTAGAGATAACAGTGTTCTAGTTTTTGCCTTCCAGAAATCAGTTAGCAATAGGATGATAGTTTGTAAACTACTCCGTTCTAACAGCTTCCTTTACAATACAGAGAAAGAAGATATCAAAACTAGAAAAAAAGAAATCTAAGGAGCTGCAAGGATGCTAGAATATTTATTGAAGAAATACGTAGGTCACTTGGAAAGTAATGCCTCCAATTGATTTCCATGGAAACCACAAAAGATACAAAGAGCATAATAACACTATTTGATGGAGCAAATTCTCAGCTACAGAACACTGTTTTTCTGCATAGACACTACCACTATCTATGCATTTTGACCAGCAACGAACAAGAAATTGCATGCCATGCTTGTAAAAATCTGCACCAGTGGAGGTGAGCTGTTGTTGCTGACACCACCACTGCTGAAACGCACCACCTATCCCTCACTGTGCTCATATCCACTGTTTGATCTCCATCGAAGTTCAGCAAGTGTAGGTGAATATCAGAGTGTCATTTTTTTTCTGTGTGAAGGAATTCAATGGCACACTTTTGCTTCATGTGCATTTTCATGTCAGATGCCATTTTTTCAGACTGCCCCTCTGTTGCCATCTGTCATATGACAACCAAATGTGATGAAATATTTTTGGGAAGGTTCAATCTCTTCTGTCTTACCACCAATACCTGCCTCTGTCATGGGTTAACATAATACAATAGGAAGCATTACTATTGGAGCAGTCCCTGTATCCAGACAATAATTTCTCACTGGTTCTGGGTTACCATATGTTCTGTCACTCTGAAAATAAGAGTGGATTAATCTTCAAGATCTAATTTGCTCTCTGGAATGAAGAATTCGGGATCTGGAGGTAAGATTGCCATAGATACAAGTTTTCACCTCTCTAAGGACTTGCAGCAATCCAGAGCATGTTCAGGAATGTATCTAAGTAGCTGTAAAACGATTCTTTGCTTTCTGATTTCTGCAGTTCTGCACTAATCTTCTTCAATATCTTGATAGATCTCCTATGATCTCCTCTTTTGATCAAAACACAGAAAAAGATTCCTTCCATTCCATGCTATAAAGTGACTTGCACGCATGGATAAATCTTTTCCTCTCTTCACAAAGTTGTGAAGAAGATGTTGTCAGAAGTCAAGAAAATACAAGAACACTTCGTTTTGGATTAGTTTGGGATCAGCCCATCACACCACATCAGTGATCCCTCTAAACAAATAAAACATCTTGTTCTTGACAGTATTCATGAAAGGAGCATATTAGGGGACTGAGGGTTGTGGACTTAAGTTCATCACAGCAAAGACATACCTGGTAGTATAAAAAAAAGCAATTTTTCACTGTGAAATTTTACATCTTCTTGACAGATGCCTGTCAGTACATTGTTTTGAACATTTATAGCAAGAAAATTTTTCCTCCAGTAAGTGTTGATGTGGATCTTAACAGCTTCTTTTCAAAGAAGTCTACGTACCACAAGTTATTGAAATTGTGTTTTAGGTTGTATTTTGTGATGACCGTACTTTGCTCTACTGGTTTGGAAACCTAAGATCTAAATTTCTAAAGTCACTATGTAAAATAACATTCATTTCTTTAAACAAATGAACAAAACTTTTGAAACAGCTTTTGTTAGTTCATCTTTGAATGTTTGCTTTCAATCTCATTGGCTTGCAGCTGTCTCTTCAATAGGAGAGTACTCCCAACCCTGACAACATTGATTTTCAAATTTATGATCACCAGTGAAATATTAAACTCTATTGATTTGAAATTCAGGATCAGATGCATGTTAGATACTCTGCGAATTTTGGGAATGGGCAGTTTCATTTATCAGCTCTTCCAACTGCAGAATAATTAGAATTCCATCATGTTCCTGTTTTGAGATGTGTACATTCCCATCAGATTACAGCATCTGTAATATTATAAAGTGTTCTATGCATTATGTTTACTAATTGGTCAATTTATCCTCACTATGAAGCCTTTCCATTAATTTCTCAGGAAATGTATAGGAAAAAAGATACTCATCTTTTCATCCACTGAAATTTCTTAACCCATGGAAAAAGTAATAGGAGCATAACAGAGATTTCCACAGTTAAAGTAAAATCAAGGAAGTTATCTGAAGCATTTGAAACAGAGCTGAGATATCTGGGAAGTGCTTTTTAAAGTAGGTCACAATTTTTGTTTAGAGCTTTCTATTTCAGGAATGAAATTTTCCACAAGAGTGAAACTTACCACAAAACTGCTCTGGGAAAAGTGAAGGAAGAAGAATGAAGGAACTGTTGACTAGTTGACCTTTGGAAAGTCAGAAATGTACAGAAACATTAAAAATGAAAAAAGAAAAAGTTCCACCATGGCTTATGGCTTTCATGATCAGAAAAATTCGTTGACATTCGCCTGTCTCTGTCTCTGAGGCCTACTACTGAAGGAGGAGACCTCAGTCTACTCAGACCAAGTGATGTTTTGCTGATTATTTCAGTGGGAACAGAGTTTAATCTTCAGCAGTTAATACAGAAATATTGAAGACTTTCCCCACAAAATGTATTAGTCGTATCCTAGGAAGGTATACAATAAATAATAGATTCTACCCTTCTGTCCCTCAGCAGTCAGGGAATATTTTGATAAAGAACACTGGAAAAATAAAACCTTAAACAGTGTTTTTTTTTAATTTTAGAAAGAGATAATCCAAGGCAGATTTATATAATATTGCAAGTCATTTTGAAGGTTTGGTTGTGAGTCCCACATTTTAACTTCTCCCAGGTTCCCTGACTTTGACCATACTAGGAAACTACTTTTTTTTTCTTTTTTTTCTTTTTTTTAAACTAGAGATTAGATTTAAAAGAATACTCTTACCTAGGCTTGGATTCAGGAGTGTTGACACTTTGGGAAGTCAACACATTGGTTGGTAATTAATGCTTGCTTTGCTGAACCTGGAGGTTGTGAACACAGAGATGGGGTAAGAAGGGGAAGGTTGGAGGGCATTAAAAGAGTGTGCAGTAGACAGTAATAGTAAAAATGGGGGAACAGAATAGAGCAAAATAGAAGCAGAGGAGACAATTTGAAAAAAATTGCTGCATAGACTGCACTGTTGTCAAGGAAGACGGTTTTCATGGGGTTTTTGGTGTGAGGACAAACATTTACTTTTGACAAAATGTGATACCATTCTTCAGTCCCATATAATGAAAACTACAGCACCCAGGAATTTTAGCCATATTCCCATTTGAAATTCATTGTCCTTTAATCCCTTTGAACAAAAGAGATGTTTCTTTTCTTTGTTTATATATTTTTTGCAAGATTCAATCTGTATTAACATCATGAATAAAGCTTCCTGCAATCAAAATAGATAGGGATTTCCAGACCATAGATGAGTCTGATGTAAACCTCTGAACTCTGTGAAATTTTCCTTCAGCCAACCACAAAACAAATTTGCCTATAAGTAAAATTTTTAACCAGCCAACATCCAAATTCACAATGATGATGCAAAAAGTTTATAGGATGAGAAACTGCATCTACTAATCAAAATCAGTGCAATTCACTGATACATACAAACTTACATACATGGGCTAAATTCCTAAGAAGTTTGTTTGTTGTTGTTGCTGTTGTTGTTGTTTCATTTTGTCTTGTTTTTGTCTACAGCACATGTACACAAAGAATAGACATTAAAAGTTTAATTATAATAATGAGACGCCAGTTTACTCTTCTTACTTATGCACATTTCCAGTAAGGACAGAAGAGTGGATTAGGATAAATCTTCCCAACAGATAGGTCAGGACTTTGAAGCATCTTACAAGTATGAATTAATAAATAAGTCAATGACATCAAATCTAGTCTTTGATTTACTGAGGAGACTAAGACTATACCCCTGACTCCATTAATTTCCTCTCCACACTGAATCTCCAGTTGTTGCTGACAGTTCTATTGCTTTGCTGAATTATGCATTTTTTTCTTTTTTAAATTCACTAGGAAAGCAACCTGACACAAGTCATCTCATTTGTATACATTCATAGTCTTTCAGTTTTCTCCACATTAAAAAAATTCTGCTATCATTTTCAGAAAAATCTTCCTTTCCTTGTTTCTCTATTTCTGGTATCATTTTCAGAAAAATCTTCCTTTCCTTGTTTCACTATTATCTGTTTTTTTACTGATAAAGGGTGTCTTGTAGTATCATGAAGATCTCATTGGCTTTCCACAGTGAGAGTGATAGTGAAATATGAATTATATCCACATTACTCTTCCATAGTCTTTCTCTTTGACCAGAAAATATTCCCAGAGTACAGTTTCTGCCAGCACCTAAAATCTAACTGTCCTGTCAAAGTGTCAGGCATACAGTTGCAGTCTGAAGTAGCAACTGATAACTATTGCCCTAACACACCTCCTGAGAGATGAGAAATTAAGAGTGTTATATGTATTATAACAAAATATCTCAATTTTTGCGTTGACTAGTACCAACAGAGATCTAGAAAGTTTTTAAGTGATTTCTAGCATATGAATTGTCTGAGAGATCTTGGGTTGCATAAGAGATTTATTCTAAAATTTCAGACCAAAATGATAGATTTTCAGGAACTCCCAGGTGGAATCGTACTTTGCACCTCTACATACCTCCACACGGGTAGACAGCAGGGTAGCAGAGATCTTTCTACAAGATCTGTGCTGGTATCCACACTCTCTCAAAAAAAATGCAGTGGTTTTGTGCCATCGACTGCTTTATTGAATTAACATCATTCTAATTCTGTGAAACATTTATCTTAATGCCTGCTCATTTTTATCTCATTAAACAAGAAAAGGTAGAAGTGCCAGGTTTCTGAGTCTGCCAGTTACAACATCAGTATCCCTCTGGGAATTTAAAGCTGATGATTTTGCCCTATAAAATGCAGTATGTTCAAAGTATAGACTTACAAAACAAGAAAATAAGAAATAAGCAAATCTTACGTAATAGAAGAATAGACACTTCCGAAAGAAAAGCTAAGAATATTTGCCTAAATTTGTGGCTATAGGCACAGTAGGCTCAAAATGAGTCAGCAATCTGCACTTGCAATCAAGAGGGTAAGCTGCATTTTGGGGTGCACTAAACAAAGCATATCAAGCAGGTCAAAAGAGGTGATTCGCCCACAGTATTTAGCGCTGGTATGGCTTCAGTTTGAACACTGCGCACGGTTCCAGTCTCCTCAATATAAAAAAGATGTCAAGATACTTGAATGCATCCAAGAGGAGGACAACAAATCTTGTAAGAGGACTAAAAGGGATGTCCTGTGAGGAGAGGCTGAGGACACTTGGGTTGTCCAGTCTGGAGAAGAGGAGGCTGAGAGGTGACCTCATTGGTCTCCACAACTTGATGAGAAGGAAGAGTGCAGAGGGAAGTGCTGGGCTTTGATCCTGGGCACCAACAACAGAACATGCAGGAACAGCACAGAGCTGCACCAGCAGAGGTTCAAAGTGAACATTAGGAAAAATTTCTGTACCACGAAAGTGATCAAACATTGGACCAAGTTTTCTAGCAAGGCGGTTGCTTTTACATGCATGTCAGTGAAGTGCTCAGGCAACTTGATAATCTTTGCAGCTTCGTTCCAATTGAACTAAACTTAAATGAATGAACTGTTCTATTCTAATTTTCTATCATAGAAGACTTCACGGAGAATATATGCAGAAAATCTGTTTTGATCATGTCAGCTGTGCTTGGACTTGAACTAGGTACTTTCTGCAATTCCAATTCATCAGTGAGTCTGTGAGAGACTGCTGAGAGCCTCTGCTTGATAATGTGCCAATATACAGAAGATTTGTGCAGGTATTTTGTTCTGGACACGGCAATTATGAAAGTTAAGGGTGAATTTTAAGCAACAGACCGACATTTTGTTAAGTAAACTTATCAAAAGAATTTTTATCATTTACTTTTTTTCTTGTTAATGTTTTTTTATAAAGATTCTCTCATTGCTGACAGCCACATGAAAGTTTCTAGTTGGGAATTTACTATTCTGTGTAGGGGCTCAAATTCAAAACAGCACAGATGAAAACAAATTCTGTTCTCTAGAGGCAGGTCAGATGCACATCTCCAAAATACGCCTATGCTTGTCAGCGCAGAGGTTCAAAGGGTAGGCAGATGAACACTGGCTTTCAGGCAGACAAGATGAAAAAAAAAAAAAAAAAAGAGGAAATGACAACCAGTTCAGGGGAGAGAAAGTTACTGGGATCTGAGGGAACTTTTCTTCAGCTGACCCCCAGCTAAAAACTCTTAGTTGCTTTTAATGTAGAGGCAGCAAAGACAATGCATCATTCATTATGTCATTTTGGTGTTTGCCTTTTTAAAATATTAATGAACAGTCCAGGCCTTTCTTTTGCTGACCATTGAAAACAGTCCCATTCCCCTGAGTAAATCAAAGCTGACTCTTTAAGCTTGTGATTGAAATTCAGTCAAACCTCTGGGTGAACGGAAATCATTTGTTGCGTGACAGTGACATGCGGCAGCTCCTTTTTGTTTGCAAGAGAGCTCAGGGATTCTGTGTCTATTGTCATCAGTTGAGGACTCGGTATTGATGGTTACCCAAAGCTCTGTGGCTTTGGAGAGGGAAGGCAGCTACAGATTTTTCAGGGAGAGCAGCCGAATCTGAACAAGAAGTACTTTGTTGTTTTTAGTTCAACAAACTCTATGCCAGGCAATCCCATCTGATTGGTCTGGAGGGAGAGAGTCAGGGTCAAGATGACCCCAGAAGAAGGGAGAACAGATATGCCACAGAAGGATTACCTTATCTGTTCACTCCCTCTGGTCTCCGTATGTGTTTGCTACTGGTCACTCTCAAAGACAAAATCCCAGGCTCAGATAAACTTTTTCTCTAACCCACCATGGTGACATTAATGTTCTGGAGAGTATAGACAAGTGGGAAATGATTTGCCTGAAATAAGCTATTACATGGAAGAACAGAGAGCAGCTTTTTGAGTGTGTTTGTGGTCCTTTCTGCCCACTGCTGTTCTGCCAGTATGAATAGCCAAAGGAATAATATTAGGGAAAAGACTGGCGAGCAGCAGACACTTAAGATTGCGGTCAGATGTCTCAGTTTGTGGGTTGCTTTGAAGATGATCTGGTTTCTTACCCCCTCTGTTATCAAGCAGCTTAGGAGTTAACATGCACATTCAGCCTATGGACGTTACTCAAAAGAAAATAAAGGACCCTCTCTAGCTTCAGACCAGACTGAGACTCTGCTCACACAAACCAGCCATATCATGGTGAGTTTTAAATACAGAGCTGAAGGGGCCCTTAATCTCTACTCTTCCTGTGGCCCACTGTCTTTCAGATGAGAGATCTTTCCTTTAAGAGAGGATGCTGTGAATGAATCTGTGGCCTGTAGGAACGAAATGTCCAATGGAGCTTTTTATAGAAAGAGAAATATATCCCATATTAGGAAAGGTGGATTAAATTACCTTCTGGTGATTGTGACCAGAAAGAGAACCAGAAAGACTGACCTAGACTCAAGCACCCAACTCTCAGCCAGAGTGTGAGGAAGCAAATTCAAAGCTATACTCAAGATACCCAGTAACTTCTCAATCCAGAAGGACCCTACCAACACTCTGCACCTATGATGGAGCAAACCTATTCGATATGGAATGCATTTAATATGTTTTGATCCCTTCGAACACAGATATGGTGATGAATAGCTGTAAAGAAATTATGCCCTTCCAAAAAATCTGCAGATCAGATTTATTTCTTAAGATCCCTGAAATGGGCAATTTCTTTTCTTCATAGAATTTTTTTACTCCTGATATACATGCACTCAACACCAGAGCTGCTCACTGAGCTCACTGTTACAGCGGCTGTGCCAGGCTTTACCCAGACAGACTGCATTAAGCACAGTGCACACATACAGAGAAAAAAAGCAATTTCTGACACAGTTTCAAAGCGACAGTCTGATGTAATAGACAAAGGTAGATGAAGCAAACAGGGCAAGAGAGAAAAAACAAAGTGGTAGTGAAACAGTTAGAAAATCAGCTCTGTACCTTATAATCTTAGCATAACACCAAAGATTTTATAATCATTTCATTTCCAGCAAAGGTGATAAAGAACCTCAAAAAGGTGCCAGCAAGAAGAGATTTCCTGGGACATACCTGATTACTGCACAGTTTTTCCTTTTTTTCATAGTACTTACCTCACAGGAACTTTCTGCAGGGGAAAAAAAAGAAGTTTTCGTACTGGAAAGCCCAGTGAGACTTTCATCAGGGCTGAATTCCACTCTGCATTTTCCTCTTGCATATATATTTTTTCCAAATTAAAAAAAATACAAATAAATAAATAATGTAAGCTCCCCAATTACAGTTGAGACTGAGTGTTTGTGACCTTGTGTTCCATAGAGGTTAACCTACTCTGATTAACTTTCCCATGTTATTCCATTAAATAAAAACAGTTTTGACACCCAGAGACTAAGGCATCCTAGAGATAATACAATAACCTCATACAATCATTCCAAATTGAATTGCAATAATTCATTTAGGTGACCATACATATTTGTTATGTGTAATATGAAACATTGCAAAATGAAATCAATAGAAATGTTTCTTGTTAATGAAGATATACTGTGCTGTTACGTGTGGGGTTTGGACTCCATATCAGAGAAATCTTATTTGTATTCTACATTTCATGGTTTTATACTAGTTAAAAATTATGAAAACATTTCTTTAAAATTATATGGCTGGATGGATGGAAAATTATATCACGCATTTTGCTACTTGTCTTGTTCACTAAACATGAAACTCCATACCTCCTGAGAGCACTGGGAGTTTTGCTGTTTTCTTCAAGAAAATAACAGACTTTTCTCTGAGGTTTTCAGAACTTACTGTTGCATTCTCAATGAAATTTATAAATCTGACATGAGTGATGATTTTTTGAAAGTTATAATGGAAGGTTACCCAGTGTATAAAATATATTTAAACAAAAAAAAAGTAAACTTTACAAATGTTTCTGATATTGACTAATTCCTATATAGGACAAATACAGCATTATGTGTATGAAACCATTCCCTGTCCTGCATATGCTCCTCTGCCCAACTCTCACTGCCTGCTGGTCCACACACACGAGCTGGCTTACCTTAATGGATGGAAAAGTCTTCAGAGACTTTTCATTTATCTTTAAGGGATGGGAATCAAATGATATCAGTGTATAAGCAGTGTGCAGGAAATAGAAGACTCTGAAGACACCAGTTCCAGGTTCAGCCATCATCATAAAGAGCTGGACCCAAGTGTGTTGAGCTCAGCATGAACTCAAACTGAGCTTATTATCCAATAACACTTGCTTGAAAAGTTGCCTGCATAACCAGGTCTTTACCACAATGGCTGTATGTCAGAGAAACCAAAGCAAAATACATTTAGATTTCCTCTAATGCCAAAGCAACTCAATTTCAAACTAGCTGGAAGACAGCTGCACTGTAGCATGGGAATGTCTGGTGTCATTGGCATAATCTGGTTCTGCTCACATGGTCTTTTGCTTCAGAGAAACTTTGAGTCAAGAATCCAGGGGATTAGCAGAGCTGCTAATAATAAAGGAGATGTCTGGAGAAAAAAGAAAAAGAAAAAAAAACCGCACAGAACTGTGGATATAGCTGAATCTTTAACAGCACAGAATGCAAGCTGGCGCCCATTTTCCTGTTAGAAGCATGGGATTCCTTCATAATCACTGCAAACATTTAAGGAGCATCAATTTTACCATAATTTGACTGAAGAAAGCTCCTTAAAGTCCTAACCAAAATATGTAATAAGTTCATCCAGGGAAACACTGGAGAGAATACAGAGGCAAAGACTGTAACTTAATGGTAGGTAGTTTAAATTGCACAGAAAAGCTTATTGAGTGTAATGGAGAGCTATGGACACAGTGATTAAAGGAAGCTGAACTCTTTGACCTAGAAAATCAAATCGGTGACAACTCAGTATGTTAAACTACATTAAAATTTATGACATTGAAGAAGAAGATCAATTTGTCTGTGTGTATCTGCGCATCAGTGTGTGTGTGGGAGGCTGAATTAGGGGACACTCATAGCAGGGAAAGCAATCACCTCCAGGATTTTTAAGCATCCAAAGAAGCAAAGGTTCTGCATTCATTTACTGACCCCAGAATGATGCACAGGCCTCTTTGAAAGGAGGACGCAGATAGACACAATTCCTTGAAAAAGATAACTGTAAATGGTCATTAGAAGGAGATATCTGAACAAATTTCACAAAGTAGCCATGGTACTTTTTCTGACTCAGGCAAATGACCCTGTGACAGCAGTAACCTCTAGCTAGGGAGCAGGGCACTGTGATCTCAAAAATCTCTGCCACGGTTCAGGTGTCAGGCAGGAGTTTATGCAATGAAAAAACAAACTTAGTGTAGAGTCAAAAACTTATGATGAAAAGCAGTGCATTAGAGTACACTTTCTTAAAGCAAGTTTTTCTTTTTAATTTCAATAGTGATTTTTGAAACTAAATGGATGTTGTCAGGGTAAAGTCATCTTTTAAGAAACAAGCCGTATGTATGTTGCTAATAGTAGTCTTTTTTATTTCAGAAATGGATATTAAAAACATTTCATTTTTTAGAGTATTTCTTTTAACTTGCATTTTTATATATTTCAATCCAGACTGACTATTTTACTTCTTTTATTAACCAAAACCATGTCATAACTGATGAAAGTAAAAAAACTGATAACTTCTCCAGATGTCTTTTAATTTCCAAAGGAATCAAAACAAAAAATAAAATGCACTGACTTTTTTCTGTTCCAGTCTCATATTGCTTACTTTAAAACTACTTCTCCTTACCTCCGTTTTGCAAATCAAAAAGGGAGAAACTAATGAAATGCAGATACACATGCAGAACAAACCAACCATAATTGCTCTGAAGAGATGTGACACAGAAAAGAAGTGGTTAAATATACTCAGAGGACCGTTCCTGGCTCTCTGGAGTAGCCACAGATGGTCACTGAAATTGGCAAATATCCTTTACTTACCGCCCTGGCCACCACTTGTCAAGGAACACCCATAAAACATAGCACCACTCCTTTTCAGACATGTTTCTGCCTGCCATTTACATGCATTTTATTCTTCATCCAAAAGTGAAGAACTTTGGGAAACTTTGATCATTTCCAGGGACTGCCTCAGCATATTTTTAAGGAATTTTCTCAAAAAAATTCTTGGGAATTTCATGGAATATTTTCATGTATGCCACGTGAGTGAAAAAAAGTAATCCCACAGGGGCAAAACATACAGGTGTCACTCACCAGAGTTGTTTTTTTGGAAGTTGCTCTGGCTGCAAGTTGAAACTTAAGCTAGATGTACAATCAGTCATCCTTACAACAGAAACAAGCTTTGAAAGCTTTCAGTGTGGTCGTCTGCTTGTTTTACACCACCACCATGTATATTCACCTCCATAGTGAGGAGATAAGGCCCAGAACCTTATTTATTTCTTTGCCTTCCACTCTTGTCTCCTATACTGTCCTCTGAGAGCTAGTCAGTACTACCTCAACAAGAGCAATCCTGACAGCAAAGCAGGTGTGTTTAACAAGCAATAAATTAAGAGTTTAAGCTGCTTTGACTGAATATGCTCACATCTAAATGGCACCTTTGCAGTGCTGAAAAATCCCTCATAATGATGAATGAAAATTCAATAAAGATTTCAGAGCCAGAAAGGAAAAGAGAGTGCATATGACTGCAGTATTGACATGCAGCTGGCCTTCTGCTTTATGTGCATCCTAATCATATGTGGCTTGGGGTGAAATCTGAAGCAAGCATTGGAAAGAGTGAATCAAGTCTGCAGTACCCCATGAGTGTGCGGATTTGGTAGTTTGTTACAGGAATTCATTTAAAAAACAACCTAATTCTCCAAGATTTGCAATGGGTCTGTAATAAAAAGTACTTGAGCTATAATAGGTGGTAAAATGGGTCTGGATTTTTGTAGATAAATACATGCATCTCCCATGGGCATCCACTATGGGATTTGTTTATAGCAAAGGTAGACATCCCGGTATAAGAGAAATGATTAACTTTTTGTTTAACTCCCGCCCATTTCCATGAGAGACAATGTCACCTCTTATAACACTTAATGAAGAAAACAGAGGTGAAGACCTTCTCTTCACTCCAGCCTTTCTATGCCAAGACACTAGAGCAGTGCTCCCCAGCTTCACATTGTCAAGAATAATAAATCTGGGTTCATAATATTAAGCTTGTGAGTTAATATGAAGAGATAGCTCATAGAAAGATCACATCTATTGTGTCTTCGCCCTTTTCACAGGGGAAATTTAATTCTCTTCCATTCAGAAAAAGACTGTCCCTCAAAATGTTGTGACTTCCTGGAAACTCTGCTCAAGCATCATCCTCTTCTAATAGTTCTAATTTAGTGCATAGCCGTGCAGCTTAGTTCTTGCCCACTCTTTCTTGCACTTCTTCCTCTCCGACTTTTCTTCACACCCATCATCTGTTCAGCCCTGTAATCTCTGTTTCTCTCCCTGCTTCACCCACTTGCAAAAGCGGACAGAGCCCACCCTGCCCGCTCCTTTCACCTCCCACCACAGCGCCTCAAAAGCGGAGCTGCCCTGGGCCACCAGCCGTCGGCCGCCCCGCGTGGCCGTGGTGGTGGGGAACTGTCCACGGGAGGGAGGTGCTGAAAGAACTTGGAGACACGCAAGCCCTTGAGAGGGGTTCTGCATCGCATGGCAAAGGAACCTTGCTTCAACCTGATGGATACCGAGAGATTTTTCGGTGCTCCTTTCCAAAATGCTACTCAAGCTGTGTGTGGGGTCTTGTTACAGCAGGCAAAGGTTTATTCTAGATGAAGTACATGAAAACGTTCCTTCTCCCTTGCATGTGGCTAGCAAAACATTCTGTTGTGCCTAAAAAGACAGCTCTTCCTTCTCTGCTCCTCTTAATGAATTATTCTCTATCCAGAACTTAACTTAATGGAGAAAAAAAAGAGGGGGGGAATCTTCTTAAGCTGATCTATTGCTGATCTCTGAGACATTTATGAGCTAAAAAAAAAATGGTACATTCTGTTGAATGAAGAAAAATACTATCCAGATCTGGCATTTTTAACTGTTCAATATTGTTATTACATTTAATAGGAGAGAAAAAAAGAAAGAGAGAAGGAAAGAAAGAAAGAAAGAGAGAAAGAAAGAAAAGAAGAGAAAGAAAGAAAGAAAGAAAGAAAGAAAGAAAGAAAAGAAAGAAAGAAAGAAAGAAAGAAAGAAAGAAAGAAAGAAAGAAAGAAAGAAAGAAAGAAAGAAAGAAAAGAAAGAAAGAAAGAAAGAAAGAAGAAAGAAAGAAAGAAAGAAAGAAAGAAAGAAAAGAAAGAAAGAAAGAAAAGAAAGAAGAGAAAGAAAGAAAGAAGAAAGAAAGAAAGAAGAAGAAGGAAAGAAGAAGGAAGAAGAGAAGGAAGGAAGGAAGGAAGGAAGGAAGGAAGGAAGGAAGGAAGGAAGGAAGGAAGGAAGGAAGGAAGGAAGGAAGGAAGGAAGGAAGGAAGGAAGGAAGGAAGGAAGGAAGGAAGGAAGGAAGAAGAAGGAAAGAAAGAAAGAAAGAAAGAAAGAAGAAGAAAGAAAGAAAGAAAGAAAGAAAGAAAGAAAGAAAGAAAGAAAGAAAGAAAGAAAGAAAGAAAGAAAGAAAAAAAACCACCTCTCTCCTATTCTTCCTGTAACTTTCCGTACCAAATAGCCTACTAATGCTCTTATTTTTTGTTTGATACACAGGGATCCAAAGAGAAGACACTTCTTCTCCCCCGATATTCATTCTTTTTACAAGTACTGCCTTGTTAAATTCAAAAGACATTACTTAGCTAATTTTTAGTTATTATCCACTTCTAGAAGTGATGTGAAGTCCTGTAATCATTCATTTTTAAGACAGTTAAGATGCTACCTAGTATGTTGTAAATATTGGCTAAGTTTTATAGTTGTATTATAGAATGGTTGTGTTGGAAGAAACTTTAAAGTCCATCCAGTTCCAAACCCCTGCCATGGGTAGAGTTGCCACCCACTAGATCAGGCTGTTCAAGGTCTTATCCAACCTGGTCTTGGACACCTCCAGGGATGGTGCATTTACAGCTTCTTGTGGCAATCCATTTCAATCCCTCAGTATCCTCCCAGTATCAAAACTAAATCACATCTCTTTTAGTTTAAAACAGTCCCCCCTTGTCCCGTCACTATCAGACCATATAAAAAGTTGGTCTCCCTCCTGTTTATAAGCTTTGTTCAAGTACTGGTAGACCTCAGTGAGGTCTCTCTGGAGTCTTCCCTTCTCCAAGCTAAACAAGCCCAGCTCCCCCAGCTTTTCCTCATAAAAGAGGTGCTCGAGTTCTCTGATCATCTTTTTTTCTTCCTTTGTACCCACTTCAACGTCTCCTCATCTTTCTTGTGCCCCAGGCCTGGACACAGTACTTCAGATGAGGCCTCACAAGAATAGAGCAGAAGGGAACAATCCCCTCCTTTTCTCTGCTGGCCACATCTCTTGTGATGCAGCCCAAGATGTAGTTGGCCTTTCAAGCTGCAAGTTCACTCTACTGGTTTGTGCAAAGCTTTTCATCCACCAGAACTCTCAAGTCCTTCTCTGCAGGGCTGCTCTCAATGAGTTCTTATTCCAGTCTGAACACGTATATGGAAATGACCTGCCTGAAGTGGACCACCTCGTACTTGGCCATGTTTAATCTCATGTAGGTTCACATAGTCTCATTGGGCCAAGTTGGATCAAAAAAATTACTTTTTGTTTGTTTGTTTTGCTTACATCACTTATCAGTGATTAGTCGATATTTCCTATCTTAACACTGTCTGCTTGACTGCACCTGTAGTCTAGTAAAGAAGCAAGGGAAGTAATTAAAAAAATGGTAGGTCAAAGCAACCACTGAATATCTACTTCTTTCTTCTCCAATCTGTTTGGATTTTTTATTACATTGACTTCTATTATGACCAAATATTAAAAGACAAAATTTGGTGACACCAAAAACAAAACATTATTTTCTTGCCTTAGTAGCCTTTTTTCCTATGTGATTTAATTCCGTTACATTTTATTTTAACAATGTCTTTTCTGACACACTGTTCTTCAACCATTGCATCTCTCAGGTAGAAAATCTGAGTGGAAATACTTTTCTTCTAGGATTTATCTGTAACTGATCTATGTTCAGCTTCATCAATTTCCAGTGTTTTTGTTCTCCTATGTGTTATTTTTTCTACTGAAATTTTCAGGATAATAATTCCTTATGGAATGGTTACTGGACAGAATGTTTTGGAGCCATCACTGGAAAAGTAGAGTGTAGGCACTTAAAAAGGACCTTGAAAGTCTATTTAACATTTACAGAGGGTAGAGTGAATTTCTTTTTGTTGATTCATTCAAATTCATGAGATTTTTTTTTAAAGTAGTACTTCCTATAGATTCTCTGTATGTATGCAAAGTACACAGAAAATTATTTGACTAATAAGCTGTCTGTTTTATTTTATTCATTTTTTACAAGACAAAAAATATTGCTTTGTTAATTAACTAATGTTTCCTTTAAAAGCGAGTAGACTTAGTTTTTTATTTTTATTTTATAAAAAGAGTGATAGACACCTAAAACAAAGGTCAGAACTAGAGATTGTGGAAAGGAAAGAAAGTGAGTAAAGGAACAAAGATCCTGAAAGAGAACACAATGTGAGATTCTACCCAGAGGAATAGAAAGATTTTAAGCCAGAATGGCATTATTACTAAGACATGCTATAAAGGAAGAGTAGATTTCAATAGAAATTTGAAGGAAAAGCAATATGAATTATCTTTCATCTGTCCTACTGAAAGTTTGAATCACATCAGAACACAGTTGACATTCCCATATGAAATTTCTCCCTTCTATTTTAGTGGTAGTAGTTTCAATGAGAACTCAGGATCCAGACATCCAGTGCTTTGATATATTGAAGGTACACAGCCTAAATTGTTTCCAACACTTTTACAGATCTTAACACAATCTACTAAAGAATTAAATTCTTCCTCTGTTTACTGTAGAAGTCCAGTGTGTTAATTATCCAAGATCCAGCTATGCTAAAAGAAATGTATGGAGGTTCTGCATTTGATGGCAGGTGGAAAGAGCCATTTGTTTCACTCATGAACTGTACCCCTATTAAGTAATGCCAACCTAAACTGCACAGCTGGCTAGTCACCAGGTAGGTCTAGGTTACAAATGAAGCTAAGAAGCTTTCCATCTTAAGAAAATGTCAGTGTGAAGAAATAATTACCTCCAAGAGAAATATGTAAATACCTATTTTGGAAATTTATTTCTCACATCAGAATCCTGAATGTTTAATCAAATTTTTGATTAAACATTTGATTAAATTCTACCCACAGAAACAAAACCTGTTCCAACAGCAATGTCAGGCTTTGCAGTAGAAAATAAAAGAAATGAGAATTTCAAGCAAACAATTGTTATTCTAAGATTGCCTACAATATTTCAGCATATGTTTTTAAATACGGTTCTACAACCCTGCCATCAATGCTCCCATCAGAAGAACTTTGTGTGAGATGTGAACAGAGATTAGGAAGATCAAAGATATAACTTTGATTTGGATGGTTAAACATCTTTAACAGAGGCTGCATATCTCTACAGGGTTCGTTGTAAAGCTAGAGTCAAAGTCGAAATTGGAAAAACACTGAAAACAAGAGGAAAGAGATCTATGATCTAGAGGCTTAAGGGATACCATATTACTGTCTTACAGTCCCTGAAAGCTACTTACAGCAGAGCAGGGCCGGTCTCTTCTCACTGGTGACAGGTGACAGGATAAGGCAAAATGGCCCCATATTACACCAGGGGAGGTTTAGGTTGGATATCAAAAAGAAATTCTGTACAGAAAGCGCTGTTAAGCACTGGGATGGGCTCCCCATCAAAGGCATAAAAGAAAAATAAGTGATAAAATAAGAAAATGAACCCATATCTTTGTAAGTTTCCTAACAATAAGATAGAAGGAATAATCGTTATCTCAACAAGAAATATTGCATTCATTTCATCTGACGGAACAGCATAAAGGTGATTACGTGAAGCAAAAAAAACCCATCTATTAGATAGCTATTTTATGTTGAGTTTAATATATCAAGTGATCACACATTTGTCTGATCTGCCAAGCTGATAAGGAACTTCACCTTCGTAGGCATGTTGACTCAATCCATGAAGACAAGGTACTGATTCTCATCAGGCTAATGCCAATGCACATAGCATGCAGTGCAGAAGTACTAGACAAAGGCTACTAGCCTGAGTCCCACATGCCCTGTTAGCAGAAGAGTTTGCCATAACCATAAAGAGTTTGTAATCCCTTCTTCTCACATCTCAGTCATACAGTCTGGGGATGCTATAAATTAAGTATTGTATAAACAAACAAAAATATATGCTCGTCAGTGCCATTTAATTTTGATATGTCAGAAGAATAAAGAATAAAAGTTAATTGAATGGCAATTTCTAAATCTAACAGATGTGCATCTTCACTTACAGCAGGCTTTAGTTACCTTTAATATTGCAGAAAGGTTAAGCATTGACTCTTGTGGTGTGACTGGAGGACTCCAGTACTGGTATTTCATTAAGATATATAGGAGTATTCAGTGGCTGCCATAGTGATGGTTGTTATCATTCTATAACTATAGAAACCTTTTCTATATTTTATGATTAAAGTAAAATTTATTCTTAAATTCCTAAGTTGAACTAAGTGTTTGTAAAGTAAGAACCCCAATTTAATGAGAAAGTCATGACTACAATATTGTAACACTAATTCTTCTTTGCCCTAAACCTTACTAACATAAATTAAATTATCCATAATTTTAAAATGCCAAATTCTTATGCTTTTTACACAGTTTAAAGAGCGCAAGCAAATTCAACAGATTTCCAATAAAAGATGTTAAAAGTTCAAAACAGAAACACTAAGATGAGTTTGCCTAGTGACTGATGAGGACTTCATGGCACTCATCATGTTCTGCCACTGCAGAGTTCATGGTGATAAAAAGGAGGTGCAGCAGAACACGAATTTGTCATCATGTGACCTGGAACTGCTGCCATTAGTGAATGGCCATTAGAGAACCTGGCACAACTCGCTTAAAAATCACCTTCCCTTTGGTTGCCACTGATGCTGCATTTTGCATTGGCATATTTATTAATCTAATTTCAGAGTTAAATTATTGTCATATTTATCAAGTTGACATTTCTGCACCTTCCTTTTATTTCTTGTATAGTTTTGTTCATATTTGGGAAACAAAGTATTTGTGAACTCCTCCAGGAAGGCATTTCAATAGGAACTTACAACTACCATTTCAGTAAAGTGGTTTATGACTTTACCTCTCATGTACTAAAATCAATGGAGTTTACGGATGTTTTCTCTTTAAGCCCTGACTGTATTTCAAACAACTCATGAATAGAGTGGGGCAAATTTTTTTCATTAAAAAGATGCATGTGTTTATAAAACTCTCCTATTACTCTAATCTATTGATTCATGCAGATGGCTACTAAGTTCCTATGCTGTAGGAAAAGGCTCTAAGTGATTTACTATATCTTTCCTCACCTATTTCTTCCCTTAGGCTCTGTCACCATACCAAAAATACTGAAAGTAGTGACAAGTACAATATCAATAAACATAATAATAATTGATTTCTGGGAGATGAAAAAGCTGAAATTAGTGGCAATTTCCCCAGGAGCATTATCTGATTAATCTAATGTTCATCTTGCTCATTCTAAGTCATTCTAGTACTGCTTATTTGCTCAGCAAACCTTTGTGATATGTCTAGGCCAAGGCCCCTCCCCCCAAAAAAGTGAATATTATTGCATAGTCTGGCAGTTTCTAAACTAGGATGATCTTCAACTGAAAGAAAAACATGGCTCATGGAAATGCTTAAAGTTGTGAGTTTACTCTGCATTTTTAATTCAACCATTCTTTCTATAGAAAAAATGCCAGTGTCTCATGGAGACTGTTGTATGTGACATTGTCTGTCATGCCTGTCACTCCTACACCTAAAGAGCTATCTGAAAGTATGAACTGGGCTCAAAGAGAAGGTGAGAAGAGTGGTAAAAAATGAACTGAGAGTGTAATATATACAAACAAGTGTTATCTTGATGGGGGTGATTGAGAGCCTGGGAAACAAGTGCAGATTTACAGAGATCTCAGCTTTATAATACAGCTAAATGAAGGATGTGCAGCCATATAAATGTCCATAAATGTCATGAGCTTTAGGGGGGAAATATGCTTGTTAATGAACAGTGTTCACGCAGTAAGAGAAAATATGAACTAGGTTTTTTAGCATTGAATTTCGGGAAAGTTTCTAAGTGTCAGAGTGAAAACTGCATCCAGGAGCACTAGAAGAAACAAATATGACTGGTTCCATTAACAAGAAATGCAGCACTATCCCTCAGACAGCTGGGGATAGGATGGACTGGGAACACCAACATCTGTGCAGGGGAACAATTCAACAGTTTTTCATTAGATGAAGTTTTCTACATTTCATTGCTCTTGCTATTGCATTCTGATCAAAATGTTAGAGACCTCAAGCAAAGGAAAGATCCTGTGAACTCAAGAAATCATTGCACAACACAGTTCTGAGATAAGTTTTCTTAGTATCCTACTGAAGCCATTAATGATTCAGACACCACTAGAACAGTTCATTACTGAGAGAGACAGCATTCATATTGTTTAGGCAATGGCATCCTTCGTCAGTCCTTAATAATATCTAAATTGAGCTCTCCTTAGTGGGCTTCCTCTCTTCAGAAAGTAGGAAGAAACCCTGCACTACAGGAACTATAGTTAACAGCCTGATTCTCTGCACCCAGTGTGGCTTCAGAGAGGAAATAAAGAGCATTTAGAGTGACTGAATCACATCAGATCTTCCAGACATCCTCATTAAGCTGTTATAATTAGGGCTGTGTTGTTCTCTTCGTTTTCTCTCAATAGTGTTATCTGGCAAAGACTGATGCCTTTAGCCCTCTAATAAATTAATTATTAATGTAGGAGTTAATAATTCATGTTAATTGGTAGTATGAGCTACTTTCCCCAACAAATGTGAGCAAAGGTCAAAACTTGTTAACAGCAGAGGTGAATTCTATTTTTAAATTTTCTGTTTCATAACATACACATGAAATCAAGCTATCACTTGCAAAAGTTAACTGTATTTCAAAAATGAACACATACAGGGAGCAAAAATCTAGTCAGCTCACTTCAGAGTACCATTAACCACGGCACCTGTGCTGCCTTTGTCATACCAAGGATTAGAACTGCACACCCTTGATCAGAGGAAAGCATCTCATATGTTGTCAGGAAGGATGGCACAAGTCTGAGCAGGAAGCAATCACCAGAAATGTACAATGAGAAGATGTCACTTACAGAGGTTTTGGGATGCAATTTTAACACCATCTTGTTAAGTACATTGAGGCACTGAGTATATATGTTGACATTCCTGAAACACAAGAACCTGTTCAATCAGCATCATAATTGTGATTAGTGGAAGATCTAATAATTCTCTAGAATTATTCCTCACTGCTCAGATAAGAGAGGTTCACCACTCACTCATTGTATGAGGTGAAGTGCTTTGATCACTGTCTTCTTAAATGCAGTACAGTTTCATGAGAGTGCTTGTCCCAGCCCCATGGACTTAATCTGGAACATTTGAGCTGGAATCTGCTTTTAATTTGATAGGTTGTTTGAACAAGGCCATGTGATGTCACATGTGCTCAGCAACCAAACGTTTTCCCATGTAAAGAATAAATCCACAGTCTTTCTTTAACAACCAACAGGAAATCATGTTTTTGTTTGTGTTTTGTTTATGAAACAGAGATTCAGAAAAGCAAAGAGGAGAAAGATATGTGTAGACTTTGGGAACAGCTTGAGAGAACCAACAAATGTATGCTTTTAATAAAAATAATCAGCTTTTCTTAATGGTTGTAATAATCTATTTTAACTAACTAATGTAACAGAAGGGTTTCACTGCACTCATTATAACTTGACAACTCATTTTTCTGCATTTAAACATGAGAACGAGGTGGACTTTATCCAACACCCACTGTCATCAGTGGGAGTTCTTCCACTGACTTCTGTGGGCATTGGATCCGACCCCTGCTCAGCAGGACATTTTCTTTCTGGGAAGAAAAAGCAATCTCTTTCGAAAGGTTTTTCTTTATGACATGGCCAGTATAGCTGTTTACTCTTTTCTCATTGTTTTGCAAAATCAAGCTGATGTTTTTTAAAGAGAAGAAAGTACAGGAAAAACAAGTATAGTTTTATAACACTTTATTCCATTAACGGGGAGCATTAAAAAATACTGAAGGAAAATATTTCACATCTTCTGATTTGTATTAAGCTTTTCACTATAAATGGGTGCAGTTCCCATAGCAATACTTCAACGTCTAATTGAAGTACAATTAGACACATTAAAGGAAAAAATAAGAAGTATGTGCGGATCTTTCATTTTTGCCATTATGTAATTGAAATATACAAAAAGTGTACAGATGTGAAGCCACTGTTCTGCATACTGTTGATGAAGAAAGAGAGACTTTCTCATTTCTTCCAATGGCGTCTGCAGAGCTTACTGTACTGCTTGAAAATGCAACAGAGGACTGCTGGGTTTTGCAGTCAGTAACAAGGATTCACCCTTGTGTCCAGCAAATAACAGGGAGAATCTTTGTTACTATGTGCAATTTATAGCATGTGACTTGGCGAAGAAGTTGAAACAAGGGTCATAGCAATACAGTTTTAATCCTTTGATCTAGAGCAGGAGTTGGTTTTCTCCATTCTGTTACTGAGATGTCATAGTTAGATATGCATCACAACCTGAACTGTCCTAGGATATTTCCCCCTGTACTCAGCTCTGGTGAGGCCGCACCTTGAGTACTGTGTCCAGTTCTGGGCCCCTCACTGCAAGAAAGACATTGAGGCCCTGGAGCGTGTTCAAAGAAGGGCAACAAAACTGGTGAGGGGTCTGGAGCACAGGCCTTATGAGGAGCGGCTGAGGGAGCTGGGATTGTTCAGTCTGGAGAAGAGAAGGCTCAGGGGAGACCTTATTACTCTCTATAACTACCTGAGGGGAGGTTGTAGCGAGCTGGGGGTCGGCCTCTTCTCTCGTGTAACTGGTGATAGGACTAGGGGGAATGGTTTCAAGCTGCGCCAGGGAAGATTCAGGCTGGATATTAGGAAATACTACTTCTCTGAAAGAGTGGTCAAGCACTGGAATGGGCTGCCCAGGGAGGTGGTGGAGTCACCGACCCTGGAGGTGTTCAAAGAACAATTGGATTTTGTGTTGAGGGATATAGTTTAGCAAGAACCATGGGTGATAGGTGGATGGTTGGACTGGATGATCTTATAGGTCTTTTCCAACCTTAGTGATTCTGTGATTCTGTGATTAGTGGTGCAGTAACTACAGATACGTTCTTTCACAAAATCAGGTTAAAAACAAAAAAGACCTTTCAGGCAAAATGGTGCGGCCTGTCCGAAACATCTCAGACCATACAGAAGATCAAAGTACTTGAGGTTCTCAGTATAAAAATCTTTCCCTTTCTTTGACTATATAGAAGCTTCCCATATTGCACCCACAAATTCAACACTGATTTGAAATAGCCTTTTCTGCCTCCAAAGTCCATTGGGAATTCATCTGTCTTTATACTGCAATAACCTCAGATTAAAAAATCCCTCTAGTATATAGTACATATTGCACCTTTCTCTGGATTGCCCTGATTTTGGTTTCTGTTTTCAGGTAGCATCTAGATGACAAATGGCAGCATTTCCATAGGATAATCTGATCTGGTTTACACTGAAGCATTATTTAACAAGTCCATCCACTTGCAAAATTTCACCTTTCCCTCCTACCCTTATTCCTTTTGCACTACTGGGGCAGTGTCCCTGGATCTGGGAACAGAGTATTTGAAGCTGGAGAAGAATATGTTTACTCTGGCTGTAGCTTGCCTCTTGTTCAGACCCATGAGTTCAGAGCCATGATCTGCACAAGATGTGGACTGAGGGCATCCTCTAGAGAACAGTAGTGAAGAAGAAAACTAGGCCAGTGCTGAACTCAGGATGGACACATGAGCCTACTGATCTGACATGTAAGAGCAGCTAGCATAGGGGACGGGGAGGGGGAGGGGGGGAAGGAGACACAACGAGGGAAAGGAAGGGGAGCGGAGGGGTGGGGAGGGGAGGGGAAGGGAGGGAAGGGAAAAAATCTTGCAATGGATAACTTGTAAATATCCTGCGGATACATACCAGTAAGTATGCTCGTGCATAGGAGGCCACAAACAGTTTTCGTTGTAGGCCAGGGACATGAATCAGTGAGGCTATTCATGGTAGAGGTACTACAGTAAGTGTTTGCAGGACCCATCCCTCCATGTCTTCTCCATTATCAGTTTCTAAGGCCCAGAAGTGTTACTAATGCACAGCAAAACGTAGCTCAGAGGGTGTTTAATCAGAGAGATGAGTAGCTTCTTGTTCTCTACTCACATGGAAGGAAAAGGGACAGAGCTAAAAGGCTAACGTAACAGCCTGCTCTTGGCATCGGCTGTTGATAATTTTCTTTGGCGTGCTTTGACTACCTGTCTGAAAGGCTGCTGCAGTGCAGGAAGGAAATTTTTCAAGAGATTAAACTATTATTGTTTCCTGTGTGGCTGTCTTCGCTGTATATGAAAAAAAGCTTTAAGGGCACTTGAAAAGAGATTTGTCTGAATAGCAAAGTTGTTGTGATTCATCCCCCGCCTCCTTCCTCAAAGAGTCGGGATTTGGCCAATTTCCTCAGGAAAGTGGTTGATTAGGGCCCGTGGATTTATCCACAGCCTACATACGAGATGTCATAAAGGTGATTAATGGTGAACTCTCCATCATAGGAAGCTCAGAGTTTAGAAAAGCTATTTTCAAGGGCATGGAAGGAAAATAAGTCATTTGTAATTTTGCCAAAACGTTTCAATGTTTAAATGCCTCTTTGTGCTTCTGGCAATTAATGCTGCTGCCTATCAGAGGCTAGTGCATTTTCTGATTTTACAAGTTTGTTTGAAAAGATTGATTCAATGTGTTTTAGTGTTTACGTAAGAGGATATTGTGGAATTAAAATAAAATGTTTCCACAAGACCAGCATTTGTTGTTATCCTTTAATCTAAGCTTGATGTTAGAAGACTTTTTTATGCTCCTTCCTAAGAAAAAATTCACCTGGTCTTTCCACGGAAGGCCGTAGTGCAACTTGATAAGTGCTTTGGGAGATAATTACCTGACCTGACAAAGAAAACCTACACTGAGCCTTTGAGAATTCACTATGAGTTTCAAACCATGAGGTTTTCTTGTACTTCTCCTGTCTGGCACTTACTTCTTTTGTCCAAGCTTTCTTTCCAATAATTTTTGTCCTAGCCTTCCCTCCAGAGACCATCTGCCAACTATCACATATTCCTTTAGTTTTTAACTGAGTGGTTGGACAAAGGGAAACACCATGAACCGTATGAATCATATGCAAAGACTAAGTATAGTTCCCTCTTTTTTTCTACTGCCATGCTCAAATCTCAGTATAAGTATCCAGGACAGTGTTTATAAGTGTTAGACACCACAGGAAGTGTGTTTACCATCAGACAAAGAAGATCTGGAAGGTGGGGAGCACAGCTCCACCACAAACATTTTATCAGACTTATATCTTTCCTTGCTGTAAGCATTCTCTGTTAAAGCGAAACACTTGAAAGTGGAAAGCACAATACTGGATTAGCCTTAGGGCCCTCACTCTACAATTAAGGTCAGTGAAAAGAAATCCACTGCAGGTCTTCCTCTGGGAAGCTTTACATACTGTGGATGCTGTGCACATCATGTAGGACTGAAATGTCTCTGAGAAACAGGACACCTGCAAGTAATACTGTAATGATCTGGACAATCTATAACAGCAAGTATGGCTTTATACTGGGAGATATCTCTACAGATGAAAATCCTAAGAAAAGCAGTCAAATAAAACCCCATAAGTACCTGGTTCTGGTACTGTTCTGTGAACAGAGATCACAGAGCAACACAGGTGAGAAGACAGTATCCCTAGTCCTCTCCTGGGAAAATATTTTCAGTACTTATTCCTGGCATCTGATCATAACACAACAGCTTTTTCTCACACAATGAAGTAAGCAATTTGTGCCAGGAATAGGATAGAGGAAACCAAATACATCTGGGCATTGTGCAACATTATGCAACATCTGTTAATGGTAATATACTTTGAAAGAAAAAGAAATGAGGACTCTGTGTGAACTGATTTCCCAACTGTATGTTTTTGGAGATATTATTACCCAGTTTCCTCCTCTTTAAAGCTTAAGTGTTTGTTCCTAGTCCTCCTTCCCCTTCTTTTCACACTTCTCTTTTCATAGCTTCTGCTACTACCAACTGTTTCACCTCCATCATTCTAGTCATTGAATTCATTTCCCCTGCTTCTCCTCTCGCAACATCCTGACTAGCATCTAAGTCTGGTACTCTGTCTCCCAGGCTTTTGTAACTCCATATTGCCACCCATCTCTTTTTCACACCCAGATACTTTGTTGTTTTACAGGTTCTGATGTTTTCTTACAGCCACAACAGGGCAATGTGCACTCTTAGCACCATCACCAGAAATAATGCACTCAGTTCAGTATCCCTGCTTTTGCGAGATACTACAGTCAGCTTGGCTCTGTGTTATTGTGGTGATCACCAGAAAGTTTTTAATCATAGAATCATTTGATCACTGAATCACAAAATTGATTAGTTTGAAAGGGATCTCAAAGATCATCAATCGCCAATTCACTGCTGTAGGCAGGACTGCCCCCCACCAGCTCAGGCTGCCCAGGGTCCCATCCAATCTGGCCTCAAGTGCCTCCAGGGATGGGGCACCACAGCTTCTCTGGGCAGCTGTGCCAGCGCCTCACCTCCTCTAAGGAAAGAATTTCTGCCTAATTTTGAACTTAAATCTCCCCTGTTTTAGTTTAAAGAAGCTCCCCTATGTCCTATTACTGTTAGACAGCGTAAAAAATCAGTCCCCTTCCTGCTCATAAGCTCCCTTCAAGTACTAGGAAGTTTGGTTCAGCGTTTTAAGACAAAACATCAGTGCTCTGCTTGGCTCTTCATCTTCTCTCCTGCAAATATACTGTCTAGAATGCTAGTGCCTTTGTAATGACAGAAGCACCAGCTGCCAGAGGATTCACCATACATTGGTGGGTTTGATAAATCTTTGATGGGAACAAGGAACTAAAGGTTGGTTTTTCAGAGGATTTCCCACTAGGCAAATACATTATCAGGGATAGAGAGAAGGTATCAGCAGAACTTCTTCCTCTCAAATAAATGCGTGATGTAAATAATAACACATGTTCTTAGAACTTTGAAATACCTGAACTTTTAGCAAGATCTGTGGTCTTTCAGCAATTCCAGCACAGCTTAGATTTTCTGGCTTAGAGTTCAGAACTGAGCTCCAATGTGAAGTAATAAAAAAAAAAAAAAAAAAACACCTACTACAGAGACTCTATTTAGAGCTTCCTGGCAGCAGGCAAGTAGGAGGGGGAAGTTGTTTATCTTGACCAAGGATTTCCTTAGCTGTACATGAAAAACATTCCTTTTGTTGAACATGGCTAGCAGTCTCACAAAGAGTGGCACTCAGGAGGCTTAAGATCACCAGGGCGTTGCTGGCAGTGCTGCTTGCCCAGACAGGAGGAGTATCTGCTGACTTCAGACTAGGGCACCTGACATCTGACAACATTGACGATGATGACGATGATGACCTGAGAGAAGGAAAAGGTTATGCAGTTAATATTTTCCTGTAGGGAAATGTCATCACTATCCACCCAGTAGGCAAATAAAGGTCATAACAGAAGAAGCACAAGCAAACTGGATTACCAGCCGTTGCAGTTTTCAATAAGGGTTATGACTAGCACACAAATGGGAAGATATTTTCCCATCCCACAGACATTTTTTAGGAGACAAAAAGAACCCAAGTTTTCATGATGAGATAGTGAAAAGAAGATGCTCTGTAAAAATAGCCAGGAATCTCTCATCCTCATGATGTGGGTTATGGTAGTTTGGTTCCTTGCTCCTCATTCACTTAAATGAATGAATGAGACAGCTTAGCAAGGAATATAAATGCATACAAAATGCATTCAGAGGGCTTAAAAGAAGATGTACATCCTTCATTTCAGCTGACATCATGAATTATCAGGCAGCCCTGGCTTAAGATCTGACCAGAGATCCTAGTCTTTATGTCAGTAACTTTTCTCATTTTAAGTTCTTGAAGTTGGTTCATTCTTGCTAGGAAAAAAAAAAAAAAAGTTTCTGGTTTTAAGTCTTGGATTTGTTACCTTCAGTCCTGGCCTTACAAACAAAGGGAGTTTTTCCATTGTTTGGTCCCCAGTCTGGTTTGGGCTGAGTGACCAAAATAGAAGTACTGAGCAAGCCATTAAAAAAAAATTATATACAAAAATTATAGAAACAGCTATATTTAGCTTTTTCAGGACAACCCACTGACCAGTTTCAGCACTTGGAAAAATCTCCAAAATTCAGCACTCACATAATAAATCCACTCTTTTTAATATATTAGTAGGAATTCTATAAATGCATAGCAGATGTTATGACCCTGCAGAAAACTGAAGTCTGAAGCAGGTATAAGAGAGTTGCCAGTGGTAACCTATTCTTGTTGTGTTGAGCATGCAATATTTGCTTCTATTCAGAAATGCTGTGAATAGATCCTCATCAGAGAAAAAAAAAAAAAAAAAAAAATAGAATGGAAGACCTAGGCCGCAGGCTGCATTTAGGAATAACACACCAGGGCATTCTGAAGAGATACGGAAATCAAGCATATCCTGTTTCTTGGATTTCACATTCAGAAACAGAAAATGTGACCAGCCACCTCAAAGCTAGGTCTAGCCTGTCCTCAGCATTCTCACCTTACAGCTAAATTAAATGCTTTTTAGCACTGCATTCTAACAGAGATTTTGGCTCAGGCTGTCTCACCCTTATTCAAGAAGAGTATAGAATTATTCAGGCTGAAGAAGCAAATGAAAAATACTTCAGATGAGAGGCATATGGAAATAATTAGAAGGAAAATACAAAGAGAGATCATGTCAAATGCAAAGTTTGCCATCTCTTCTTGATCATCAGATTAAATTTTATAGTCCACAGATACTGTGAGATGTTACAGGAAAGAAGATTTCATTCAGACCACATTTTTCAGACATTATCCTGATATTTGCCACCTGTTTCTTTGGTGTATTGCTAGGAAGAAAAAAAGATGGCCAAACTGACTCTTCAACAAGAAAAGAGCAGTAGTAAAGAAAGCTGTAACTTTCTGTTTCACATCTATCCAAGAAAAATGAAAAGAGAGTAGGAGTTTTCTTACACTGCAGTATTGGTACTTTACATGTAAACAACATGGGACTTTTCTACAGTAACTGGAATAAGAGTTCCTACTGAGAGAGAAAACAATGTGGCACAATGTGGCAGTGGTGGCAGTTCTTCTCACTCTACCATAAGTATAAAAACATGAGAGACATAAGTGGGACATTTCTGAATATAATGAGTGGGCTATGAAAGGCAAGAGGAGATGTGATACGGAACTTTGGATATGTAATGTGGGGTAAGAATTTCTCCCTAGTTTGCAGCAGGATTTCTGAATTTGACAAGCAGATGGTCTCCAGCTCAGTCCACCTTTACACTCATTTTCCTATTTGCTCTCCTCAAGCTTTGTGTTACTTTGCTTCCTTCTTTCCTCTCTTGTATCTGCGAGTTGCATTCACCAGCTGAGCTTAGGTATGATGGAGGAGAACAAAGCTGCTGCTATTTTTCTGTTCTTTGCTCCTTCTAGGGAATGAGCATAGGTTGGAGCTAGCTATCACCACTTCATTTAGGGACACAAAAATAGCACGATTCATGAATTTTAACAATATAAAAATTGATAGCATAACAAATGCAAAATCATTTGTGTAGATGAAGTATCTCAGAGTAGGCTACAAAACAAGAAGGTTTTGTCAACATTCATTTCAGATCAACATCTTTCCTTAGTTGGAACTTCACAGGGGATATCAGTTGGCCAGCTGTACCTTTCACTGGGGACGAGTTTTTACCACAGTATTGTTTGAGACATTCTGTCCCTCACAAGACAGACGGGTACATAAGCAGAGCACAGTGTTAACACAGCTTTAAATTACTGTTTCCATAGAAGAACTCCTATGGCTTAGCTAAATTCATCGATCCTTTCCCAATTAGCCATACACTACATTTCATTCTTGACTTAGTTTTCTTAAGAGCGATTGGTCTTTCAGAAACTTATAAAGCGACATTCCAAAAACAAGCTTATTTTATTATGCTCAATTATTAAATTTTCTCTGACATTTGCTGTTCATATTTGCTGGTAAGCAAATACACACATAAATATTTTCTGAGTTCATGTGGAGTTTAACAATATGAATTCCTTATCAGTGAAAAATACTGTGTTCATTGGCAGAAGCCAAGTACATGAAGAATTAACAGTTATCAAATTCCAGAGGGAAAACAATTTCTGTTAGAGTCTGTTGCCAACTGTCATACATCCATTTGCAGACATGAATTTCCCTTTGTTGGTCATCAGCTGCAGTCAGCCTCCTAACATTCATTTCTTTTGCACACATATAAGCAAGCCCTAGACCCCAGATCTCAGTTTTCATCCTACAGTAGTCAATAAGAATATTTTAATTTATTTCAATGGAAGCAGTGTTGGAACACTCACTTGAGAGAGATGTTTCAATACTTTTATGACCACTTAACTTAGATATGCACAGGATTGAATGCTCTTACAGACAATACGAGCTTTGACATTTGTTAACTGGAATGACTTACTAGCTATTAGAATGTTTAACCAATGTGTAGCCACTTCTACACCCCAAATATGGGAATCTTTCTTGAAATACTCTTTTCTTGCCTTCTTTATACTTTCTTCTTTCAACAAAAAGCCAACATTTTCCACAAAAAGCAGACAGCTGATTTCCATTAAAGGCTTTTCATTTAAAAAAAATAAGTTTCATCAGAAAAAAAAAGTTTTCCATAAAAAAAATAGTTGAATGGAAAAAATTCTTTACCAGCCCAAATATTTTCCCGTTTTAAATAACTAGTGTTTGAATTACTCTTCTGGGGATACCCAGTAGAGAATTAACTGTTTTATTACCATGTCAGAATACCAGAGATCTTTCCAAGACAACCAAAACTTGGATACTGCAAATGCAACCCAACTCATGGATTTCTCTTCAGTAATTTTTGACAATTATTTTGCAGAAAGAGATCCCCACAGAAGAACTAGAGTTCATGTTGGGAGATGTCTTGTCTTGTTCTTTGATGTAACTTTGAAAAGCTTCAACAGCACTCAAGATGCCTGGTGGAAGCAGGTTTATCCCTTCTATATCATAGCCCAACCTGTCTTCTCTTTTCTGCCAAAAGCCTTCTTTCTCCTCTCTACCATCTTACATCCTTAATAAAAGTTTATTTTCCGTATTCTTTTCCACAGTCACCTGTCTTCCTTTCCGAAGTATAAAACAAGAACCAATTGTAATATGACAAATATTAAAATTTAACATTGACAAAAATTACCAAGCAGCACTACCTGTAGATAGACAGATAGATGGATAGGTGAATAAACTGTTGTTCTCTGTCATCTGAATGAGAAGTAAAAATGGTCTTTGATGGCATTACATGCTTATTGCAAGCAAATGCTGACTTCTTAGCAGTAATTCTGTGTAATTCTGGAGTATGCTGAGCAATGGTAGAATAAAGCTCTAGACAACTAAAACTGATGGATTTTCTCTCTGAGTTGTGCAAAAGATTTCAAGGACATGTACAGCCAAATTTTTCAGCAGTTAGTCAGAAAAAGGGCATCCTCTGCTCTTACTCACTCTAGTAAAGTAATAGTACATTTGTTATGTAAGAGGGTGAACTGAAACAGAAATTGTACAGGCTCTCTTAAAAAAAAAGGAATTGAGAAAAAGTATGCTGGAAACTGTCTCTAGTTTACATCACCATATTTAAGACTGTCCTATCTCAGTACGCCAGTTTTTCCTTCTTCCTCAGGTTATAAAATTATTCATATCAAGGACAAAAATAAAATTACTTCCTTTCTGATCTTGCAAACAAGTCTACCTGCAAAACACCTTTTTTTTAAATCTTTTTTTTTTTTTATCTTTTTTTTTTTTTTTTTTTTCCAGTTAGCTTTCGTTTCGGGCTCTTACTGTAAAAGCTTACATAACAGAAGGAAGTATTCCAGAAACTTGAAGCAACAGCACAGTCCTCCTTCTTTTGACACACAAGAGGTATGGGTATCCAGACAAAGCTATTTGTATTATTCAAGGAAATGAGGAGGCTTCTGAAGGGACAGTTGCACATGCACACAGGAGTAGTTGAACCTTTGAGCTTAAAGAATATACTCATATAAGCAGATTTACTCATGTGCATAAATGTTAGATGGATTAAACTGAATGGCTGAGTTATTTAATCCAGACTGTTCTGACTTGTTACAACAGATTTTAGTACTTGTGCTCTACTATTACATGCTAAGAAAAAATATTCAACCTAGATAAATGAGTTGAAAACTCAGGTAAATGGGATGGAAGAACATTTTTGTTGTCTGTGTGTTACACATTACAAAATATCCACTGGTATGAAAAGTCTATGTCAAAACCACTGTTTCACAGAACTACTTCAACAATGTTAATCACCTTTCAGATAATGATTGGAATCATCAGCTGGCAATTTTAGTGTACTCTATTTCATCAGACTAACAAATAAGCTTCTAGAGCTCGATACAAGGCATCTTCAAGACGGTCTGTTATTTTCCCTGAGAAACGTTTTTTACTGGAAGAATTACTGGGCTTCTCAAGATGTCCTAAAATAAATACATTGCAGTGCAATTGTACCATCATCTTTCCAATGTGGTTAATTTCAGATCTCCATTCAATAACAAATGGACAGTTTTCCTCTGCAAAATCAGTCAGACACTGCTCAGTAAAACAGAGTCTCAGAAAGCTATGGGAAACACTGGCTGGTTTTGACTGACCATGAATGGTTGCAAGACATCCTGAAACATCATTTGCTATTTTTAATGAAAGTATTAAGGCATAACAATAGCAATTATTAGAAGATAGCTTTTTTAACTTAGATTTCTCATTTAAGTACTGGATTGTATGCAGCTGAATACAGTCTGTCACAAAATATTTTTATCATCTGCTTTAGTCCATCTGCAATACAGGCTCAGGCTATATGAAATTTAAAGGATTACTTTTAAAAGCTGTAGTCTATCACAAATAGAAACAATATAAAATTGTGATCAGTTGAGCTGTGATGTTTGCTTAGATTTTCTTTTTAAATTGTATGTATAATAATTTCTGTGAATAAGATATTCAAATAAAACTAGACAGAGCAAGAAACCTATGGGACAGAGATGTCAACTGAGGACTTTCATGCTGGATCTATCCAAAATCAATCATCATAGTAACATGTCTCCAATAACAAACATTAACAGGAGGTTATGAAAACAGCAGAAACAAAGGAGCAGACATACAGTGCCCTTTTAATCAGATACAGTTTAGGAACTTCCCGAATCAAGCATAAGATAATGCTTCTGAAGTTGACTAGATTTTCAAAATATGTTAAATTTGGATCTCTGAAAACAGTGAGGTACGGATTACCAAAGTGCTCAAAAAGTAATCTGACTTTAAAATATTAATGGTTTCAAGGACAGCAATAAAATGAAATGATTGGGCATAGAAGACTGCTGTGACAAGAGACTTAATGAAAAGTGAAAAGGAAGCTAAAAAATTAGGGAGATGTGATTAGAAAAGAAGGAAATTACCTTGTGGAAGTAAGTTGAAAAGAGCATGAATTTACAACACAAGTGATTGAAGAGAGTTGGGGATCAATCAGGCAATAAGAAGACCTGACACTGCTCTTCAAACTGAGAAGAGTTGCCAGTGTCTTTCCGATTAAATATGTGTAGGTCGTGCATCTATCTTCCAGCTCCTCTTAATACCAGTGAGAGTCACCAGTATATATCTTCCACCATTGCTATGATTTATTCATATCTTCTCTTCTGCCACTGTGTCACTAAGATTTATCTTATCCACCACCTTTGCAGTGAAATTTATCTAAGATGCGTAGCTACAATTAACATGAGATCTAATACATTTTTACTTCCTATTGGCACAAGAATGAGGACTGAAGCTTGAAAATGTTATTCTCAGTGTGGTGCACATGCATTTATAGCATAACATAAAGCCAAAACACTGTCCTCTAGGCCTCAGAAACAGGGCACAACAAGCACTTACATTTTGTAAAATACATGAACATGAACAAAGGAATAAAGCAAAAGGGAAAATCATGCAGCATAAATATCCACTGAAAACTGGACATGTGAAAGCCAGAATGAAACTTCTGGGAAGAAAAATAATGTACATGTGTAAAGTTTCCTGTCTTAATAAAATACGCAACGAAAGGTAAACTCTACATATTTGATTTTAGGCATTCCAATACACTGCTCTAAAAATTGGATTACACTTGAAGATGTTGAGAAAATACAACCACTTGGAATCTAAAAGCAGCTTTCTCCTTTTGCCCAGACTCCCCTGCATAGTTACCTAAATATACCAGCAGGCAATTCTGACATGTCTTTGCTTAAATGTGGTTATAAAAAGTAATACAGAAATAAGTTCTGGCTTTCCTGCAAATGTGCATAATGGAAAGACAAACATTATTAAAAAGACCATCATTTTTAGTGATTAAAATAATCCACAACAGAAAAAAAAATCTTCTGTAACTTTCCAAGTTCTCATTTATCATAGTTTTGCAAAAAGAAGCCACAGTAATTTCATTTTTCTTGACTTCTATTAAAAAGATCAATACATATGATTCCAAAGAGTCTCGGCTCATGAAAAGATGGAGCTAGTCTGTAATCACATCTGAAAGTATTGGTTGTCATTAGCAGTAAGATTGATCTGTAAAGACAGTCAGCTCAGAGTGAAAGTACTTAAAAATTTCCATTGGGCTATTGCTGAACAACACTGCCCAGCAACCTTTCACCTTGCAGATAATTAAATACAGATAACGAATTACCATATTAGAAGGAAGAATTGCTTTGAGGATATTCAATAGATGCCCACTTTAGTAAAGCAGTTCCAAATCTCAGAATAATGATTTTGTTTTGTGCATAAAATCTAATGAGCTCTGACAGAACAAAGTCATTTTTCAACATGCATTTAAATTTGACTTGTCAGATAAGATATTAATAAGTCACCTGAGGTACAAGGATTGCAAATGGTCTGCAGCATGATCTTTGCAAGTCTTCATTCAGCCTTGGATGTGAGAAGAGGATCAAGAAAGCTTAGCAAGGAAGAAACTTCTCCTAAGAGACAGAGAAATTCCAATCCTACTGAAACCCCTTGGCTTGGCTGAAGATGAGGACCCTCCCCTACATCTGCCCTACCAGCCAGCAGCTAATCCTGCCGTGCCACAGGAATCTTCTGTGGCCCTCAGTGGTTTAGGCTCAGGCCCTTATGCCTGTCTTATGGCAGTCTTGTTGGAAGACATTCTCTCCAAACATCTCTGTGCATGGGCATGCAGAGAAGGCCAAGCAATCTTCAAGCTCTTCAGAGTTGTCCCATAACTGCATCCTGCTGCAGCTAAGAAAAAGCAATGGGACACATCCACAGACCCCACCAGGGCTGAGGTTCATCTGCAGGTTTCTTGCTTGTTTGTACATCCAGTGCAGCTTGCATGAGATCTCCTCAAGGCATAGAACAGGACTAAGTTAGAAACTAAAAGCAAGCAAAAATTCACTAAGTTCTTAGAGCTGAGATTTTACTATATTTTAATTCAAATTACTTGAAACACATCAGGAGGGAAAAAACAGCAATCCTAGTGTTTTTAGCATCCTGTGCGTGAGCTAACAGTCCTAGAGCTGAGGGGGAAGAGGGAGGAGATGAGAGAAAAAATCTGACAGAGAACAGAATATGAAATATCAGTGTAGTTCTGAAAAGAGAAAGGAAATAACAATTTTAGAAGCTGCCATAATTGGGGATGCTATTGGGTCAACACAGCAAGGAATCATAATTCTGTAACATCCAGAAAAGCAAGCCCTCAGTAAGAAACCTCATTTATCAATAGAGAAAAACACAGATACTAAGATCCTGAATTCTACTTGTGATCCTAAGAACCCACACAAAAAAATACATAGCCAGGAACATTGCATTCTCCTTGACATCCAAAAAATCCCTGAAGCGTGTTCATAAAAGTTTTATGTGACTGCTTTGTGTAAGCAGTAAGTATAGTAAATGAAGTGTAATTCAGAGTATCCACCAGGCTGGTAAGCCTGGGAAGTATATGCTCAAGATTTTTGCTGAAAACACTGCAAAGCAAGAAAAGCTATTTTGTATGGATTCAAAATAAAATAATGTAGGAGAGCATGTTTTTATGGAAATACCATAAGGTAGGAATGCTCTGTTTCTTGGTATTTCCTATAAAAATACCAGGGAGAAGGTGTTTTCTTATGTAATTCCAATGAAGAATAATGGATCCAGAAAGGAATTATTATTCTTTCAAAAGCTAAAATTATATTTCCCTTCTAAAGTGTGGCTAATGCTTCCAAATTAGATCTTGGGGTATTACTTTGTTTCTACCAAAAATTCATCTCAATCCTATGACAGGGAAGCATGGTTTCAGGCAACACTTTCTAACCTCCCATTTGCTCCTAATGCCATCACAGATAAATAAACAGTTTTGATTTAAAAGCTAGTTAAAGCTGATATGTAACTGAGAAAAATTACTAACCTCTTAGGCTATTTGATAAAGCCAGGCCCTTAAAAGTAAGGAAATGAGGAGATGAGGACATTGTTTGTTTCATATTGGCCAGCAGGTAAACCTAAAAACCTCAGACGGTTCAAACAGTGCCATCTGTAACTGATTTCCCACCACCCATATGAGCCACCCAGGGTGCTTGGCAGGAGCTTGTGTAAATGGGGAGTGTGGCAGTCATTCTGTTCAACCATACCCTGCTCCCATTACAAACTGCAGGGTATGGCTTAAACTTACTAACTGAGTATTACTGATTTAAGAGTTCCATGCGGCCTTATCAATCTGTGTCGCTGATGTGTTCACAGCTGATGGCTGTTTTTAAGAAGTTTTATTTTATGCCTTTGGTTTGGAATTTCTTGATTAAATATTCTGTAGCTAGAGTCAGAGTGACTGTCTTTGTGTTGGGATGAAATGTTCATTTCTCCACAGTTGTTAAGATTGATCGTTGCGTTTGTAAAGTGGTTTGAAATTAATAAACTTCTTAATCTCCCTAGTGCTTAAATTTTGTCTTAAAATACTTTATGCAAATAGTACAGTGACCTTCTTACCAAATTATTCCTTTTCAATCATACAGAAGGACAGGAAGTACAAGTAGTTCCTTTGGAGACCACCTTATTCAATACTGACTTGTCAAGAGCTTTTCCCTTGCCATATAGGAAACCTGTCTGCAATATGAGAACAGGACGGAAGTAAAGGATCTTGCACCAGATTCCATTGCATGTTTCACCTCAGCAGGTACTAGGTCTCAATCCTGAAACAAAGCACAAGAAATAGCATGGGTTCAAGTTCAAAGTTCATGGGTTCTCTTCAGTTAATTAATGTTTCTTTGTCCCTGAGGTCAAGGCACACTTTTAAAGCTGACAAATTTAGGAAAGGTCTTCCTGGTCCGCCTAAACTAAAAAGATCCAAAAAGGGCAAGAAGTCCGAATGGATTTGGAAAATAATTTTTAATCTTCAAGGATCCAACAGTGTCAAAGTCCCTCTTTCATACAGCTATAATTTTTAGCATCCCTTGTACAGAATAAATCTGGAATTAGGAGGCAGTCTATGCACAGCAGTCATGCTGGCATGTTTAATAATCCACAAGAGAAGTGCTGCAAACAGTCCAGAGCGAAGTGCATGGCAGGGGGACAAGGAGGAAAGGTTGGCTTCTACAATGCATCTGAGTTCAACACCAATTTATTTCCTAAACATGAATGTTAACATGAATATAAACATTTGTGCACAGTTTTTACATGGGATATTGTACAGGGTAAATTGACAGAACTTGCATTTTATTTATAAATCTGGTAGGGCAGAACTTGCATTGTATTAACAGAAACTTGGAACAAGTGCTCCTTTGTCTCTTAATTTCAGCGTAGATGTGTGTTCCACAGTCAAAGTCCAGGCAATGGCAGGACAGAAAATTGCACTGAAAACATTTTTCTTTTCCTAACGCAAGCTCAGGGAGAAACATTTATTTAATAAAATGGAAAATCAATATAATTTTAATTTTAAGAAGTCAGAGCCAATGCCAAGCTGTCCTTTAAGGAAGCCTGATAAGAATTCATGACCTTTTTTTTTTTTTTTTTTTAAGAAAAAAATAAAATTAAAACCAGTACTGATTTAATGATTCTTTTCCAAATTTGTTTAGAGCCTGAAAGTTTGGTTCATCACTGCTACTTCAGTATCTTCTGCAAATTTTGCTTGATCATCATGCCTTTACTGCTTCAAAATTGCTGTAGGTTTTGAATTAATTTACATAGAAAGAAAAACAGGCAGTACAAGTACTGCAGCTATGTGTACTACAGACTGTAACATATTCAACATTTTAAGCATATCAGCAAAAATTCAAATCAGTTTGACAGATGTGTTGGAAGCAATAGAAAAGATAATTCACAAGCCCTTAATGGAAAAAAAGAAAGAAAGAAAGAAAGAAAGAAAGAAAGAAAGAAAGAAAGAAAGAAAGAAAGAAAGAAAGAAAGAAAGAAAGAAAGAAAGAAAGAAAGAAAGAAAGAAAGATAAATAAATAAATAAAAAGAAGGAAAGTAATAGTTAAAGTGAGATTACACTGGAACATATTTATTGTTGAAAGATATACTAGAACTGGAAAAATGCAGAAGGCAATACAGAAAAATTTCATTTCATTGATTTGCTAGTTCATTTAACTATTTCTCACATTTCTGTAGTGCGTGTCTTCTAACCATGTTTCCTACAGAGTTCTTGATTGTCTTGACTGATTCAAACAACCTGATTGTTTATGCTCCATTAACACCAACACAGGAAGAAGCAGATATACACAAATGCATCCAAGCCATGCAGATAGAGTTCTAGAGTTATGAACCACTTCCTTAACACCAACTCAGCACCTACTTGCAGAAGGGCTACTGAAAGCAACAGAGCTAGAACATATGTCTCTTCTTTCCCTGGAAACTTGAGAATTAATTCCTTGTTACAGTTGTTAGTGATCCAAATGGTGAATTTGTTTACATGACTTGGTGCATAAAAACCAGACAATTCCAAGTGCCTTGTGGGGCATGTGAGGAGAAGAGGCCAAAGAATTTTGGCCTACTGAATGGAAACACTCTTAAATCAAATCTCTGGGACTTTAGTCCGAATGGAGTGATGGCTCTCACGGGTGAGGAAGAACCAGTACTCTTACTGTGCAGGGCTCTGAGTCACCAATGACCTCCCAGGGTGCTTTTGAGACATTGCCCTTTTTATGATACGAGGGAAAGCTGTGGCTGACCCTCTTATTTAGTGCAATAATTTTTTTATTACCTTCTGGCCTGATTTTTCTTTGGAACTAATATTGAACCACACAGTGGAAATTATCACACCCTTACAAGATCAAAGTCCTTAACATAACATCAGATTGGAGAAGTCAACAGTGCCCTTAAAGACCACATCCAAACACAGATGTCAGAATCAGAAAGAGACTCTGAGGGAAGTATTTGCATGTGATAAAAACTGAAACCTAGGAAAACCTTGCATAGTTTAGTTAATAAAATCACATCCTATTACACACCAAATAAAGTATTTTAAAAGTAAATATACAGGTGGACTAACACATCTTCACTGAAAATTGGATTTCTGGACTGAAAGTATGAGACTAAGATTCATTCTCAGATAATGTGTTTGTATGTATAAAATCATGATGTAATCTGTCACAGCTGAGGACATAGCTAGCTCTGTTAATTGTTTATATCCCTCAGCAGAATTTTGAAGGCTGTGAATTGGCCCCCCCAAACTTAGAAGAGATCATTTTCCTTTCAAGCTGTGCCAAGGTCAGGCCGTCACCACTACAGGCTTGGGTGACCTATGTAAGTCCAACTGCTCTTCTCAGGATTTAGAGCAGACTGTTCCTAAGTCCAGCAACCAAAGGAACTGATGAAACCATAATATACACAAAGGACATTTAACTGCTTTGGCATGCAGCATGTTTTACGTGTGATGAAGTTTGATTATACGAAGGACTTAAAAATATGCGATATGGATGACATGAATAATTTTCTTTCTTGTTTGCTGAGGTAGAAAGAGAAGTAGAGTAATGTTTCATTGCCTTTAACTGTTTTCTCAAGTGTCAAATTAAGGATCATCTGACTTCCAACAAGCTCCCTGTCAGGCAGGAAGTTTGACTAGTTTTCAAGGGTATATGTGTGTGAGAGAGCTGGCTCATCTGCTAGTCTTTTATATATATTATTTACACTGATTTGAATCCAGAGAGGGTCTAGTTAAGGACCTAAAAATAAATTGTCTTCTGCTAGAGTTCTCTAAAAAGTGGAAGTCTACTGGCAGAGTATCAAGAGCTAAATGTTTGATACATAAACCAAGAGAATAGAGCCATAATTAATCCCACTTCAGTCACAACAACAAAACTAACCAAGGAATGAGATGTATCATAAGTTTTATTAAAAGATGATTTTATCACCTGTGTGTTGGGATAATATCATAGAATTATAGAATCACAGAATGGTTTGGATTGGAAGACACCTCAAAGCCCACACCGCCCCAACCCTTTCTGTGGGCAGGGCTGCTCCCCACCAGCTCAGGCTGCCCAGGGCCCCATCCAACCTGGCCTTGAGCGCCTCCAGGGATGGGGCACCACAGCTTCTCTGGGCAGCTGTGCCAGCACCTCACCACCCCCTGAGGAAAGAACTTCATCCTAACATCTAACCCAAATCTACCATCTTTTAGTTTAAAACCATTTCCCTTTGTGCTTAGTATTTTTGCTGCAATGGAGATATTTTAGAGGAAGAATTTTTCTGAAGTCAAATATTAAAACCTGTGTTAACCTAGATAAAATCAAATGACTGAGGAAGGACAAAGTCATAACATTTCTTTCACAACTATGTGCATTTTTTCCTGCTTTTATCCTCATTAGCACTTTAAGATCTTCTAGAATTTCATGTTTCTGTGTCTATACTGCTGTCTTGTCTTCTATGATATGCAGGACTGAGTCTTATACTAACTGGCATGCAAGTATTCATCTTCACACCTTACTGAAACACGCATCAGCCTTTCCCTCAATGGGAGTATTCATACATACACAGGTTACTCTTGTAATTAATGAGCCCAAGATAAGTAATAACAGTGCTTTCAAAAGCCATGTCCTTTCAGAAGGAAGTCTCCCTAAAGGAAATATTCATGTCTGTAGTAATTTTTTCTGTATTTAAAGTATTTCCTTTTTGTATGGGATTCTAAGAAATGTTTACATGGGGTAATATCTGAGAACTACAGATGGTCCTGGATGCAGAAGTAACACGCACATACGTGTGCTGGTTGTACTGTGTCTCTAGGCTATAGGATGTCTTCTAGGCTTATATATCAATTGACTTTGAAATTTGTGAAAGCAGGCAGATTTTTGTAGCCCTTAATGTGATATAATGGCATGAATTTTAAGGCTGTCAGCCCTTTTGGTGCAATTTAATACAGGCTGGTTAAAAGGAGCAATAGGAAATCTATGTGAGCAGTTTCTAGCTGTCAGCTCCAATTTGCCGTGACAGCCCATGATACAGGCAACCTGCACAGCTACTGAGCAGTTTTGACCACCTTCGAAAAGGGCTGATTTGAATGTGCACACTCTCTGGATCCGCTCCTTGTAAAGCTATCCAGTTCTGTAGCGAAAGAGGAGAGCAGAAAAGCTGCAGCTCCTTGGAGGACGCTGGGTTGCAGTCAGCAAAGACCTCCCATCTGTTGGTGTCAGTGGCTTCATGAAGACTGGTGCTTGGGGCTCAGTGTCTTGCCTGCACGCGGGGTACTGGAAGCCACAGGGGTCCCTGTAGCCCCTCTTTATTGTCTGCACAGTATTGGATTTGTGTTGCATTTTAATGCTCATCTACTGAGCCCATTTTCAGCTTGTTTCATCTCCTTTCCTTTAAATATAAGAGAGTTATAAAAAATTGTGGATCCGGTCCATAGACAGGCGCCTGACAGTAATGGAAATCTCTCAGGTCGTACACTCTGGTGTAGGGGTCAGTGTCTATTTCTGACTAACAACCTCAAGCTCTCCTTCCTTTAATGAATACTAAGGAATTAATTCCCTACAGTACTACAACAGTTATTATTACATGAGCACAGAACACATCATTCATTTTCCTTGCTTAAGGGGCAGTGTAATATCAGACAGCTCTTTCTCCATTAGTTACAGCCGGCTATTGGTAACTTTAAAATCAGGCCTTGGCACACCATACAAATAAAAATACATTTATGCAATTGAATGCCTATGCAGTAATTCAATCAAGGGAGTTCTACTGCTGGTCATAAACTACTTAAGCTGTTTGACTCTCAGTTTAAGACATCAGCAAAAGTCTTTGATTGAATTACAGTCTTAGATTTACCTGCACATTTTGTGTTATTCAATGATACTGTATGTGTGGTGATACATCGGATGTGATGCTTAAACTTTGTGCTGCTACCAAAATAAACTGCTTTTTTATCCGGGTGAAATCTGACGATACTGAGATCAAGAGAAGTTTTACCTTGGATTTTGATGCAGCCAAGCCTGCAGCCCTTTTGCCTTCAATAACCACGTTGTAGTCACAGGTCTGTAACCACAGTCTGCTGTTACTCACAGCACTCCTAAAAACAGCTAATATTTTTCATTAAGTCAAAGAATATTGGAATTAATAATGACTAAATCTGTGGGTATACAAGACCTCCTTTAATTCTGACCAAGACTTGGTGAGCAATATACTACGTTCACACATGGAGCTACAGCTCTGAGTGTAGGTTAAGTGTCACAGCCTGGAAGGAGGGCTCCTAACTGCATGCCAGCAAAATGTCTGTGTTGATACGCGGCAAGGACAGAACTTATCCAGTGTAACATTTTAGACTATTACTTTGAGTCTGTGAGTTTGATGCATCATTCACTCTTGAAGCAATGCCATTTCAGAAGAGCACTGTTGTCCAATACAGAGGCTGGAAATGTCCCTGACAAGCATCCAGAGCTCAGACAGCCTTCCTGGTATATGTTTCCATTAGCAGTCCCATACGCATCCCACTCTCAATTCCCAGAGTAGAGAGCATGTCAGGACAAGCTGTGGTCTGGCCAGGAAAAAGAAAAAAAGAATCTTTTTTTTTTCCCCTCCCAAAAGAGCAGCACTCATACAGAGTAGGAGAAACAGCACAGACATCTCAAAATGTAGATTTGGACAGAAAACTTATATGGCCCTTTGGAGTTCATTTCCGGTCCCTCAGACAGATCTGGTACTCATGTCAATGCTTTTTGCCAGATACAGATTAACAAAACCATCTGCTCCTATTGCACGTGTAAACCAGGCTGTCATTCAAGGCAGGCAAACACTTCCTGGCTGTTCCTGGCGCAATCGGCTCTGAGCCAGGAGCAGATATTTTCCAGTTTGCCATTAGAAAGCATCACACACCTCCCAGCCCTCCCTGCAGAGCACACTGGGACGTTGCAATGGTTTTAGGGCAGTTCTGAGGCATATTGGGGTAAGGACAGGGGCATTGCAGCAGTGCCACTCCCCAGTGGAAGTGGTGCACGGCTGTGAGGTGCTGAGATCTATGAGCACAGAGAAGAATGTTTGTTAGATGGAAAGCTGGGATAGCTTTTCCTTACCCTCTGGAGAGGAAAGTGAGTGCCTATCTCAGTAGTGATGTGCACTACCAGTGGCAGCAGAGACATTTTCATAGAATCATAGAATCATTTGAGTTGGAAGGGACTCGTAAAGGCCATCTGGTCCAACTCCCTTGCAGGGAGCAGGGATGCCTACAGGTCCATCAAGTGCTCAGAGCCCAGTCCCCAAAGTCTGAGCTCCACATGCAAACACCAGCAAACCCTGCCTGTGACCATGAAGAACACACCTCATCCTTCTACTGTCTGTGCAGTGCATAAATCACAGCAGCTTGCACTGTTTCTCACATTGGAATCAGTAGATCTAAAGACAGAGCAAAGGACATCTTGGAGTCTAACATACAGTATCTTCAAATACGCCACAATATTTCTTTTTTGGAGTAAATTCGGAAGAGAAGTAGTAGTACTCTGGTATTTTTTTAAGTCCACAATCTTCAGAAAAACCACATAACAGAAAATGGAATATTGTGAGCAACCCACATAATTACTCATGATAGATAACTGTATTAAAAATTAAACATAAATTATTGGAGGCATTACAGTGTTGGCACAAGATAAAAAAGGTGCTTTATATTACTGAAAGGTTTAGCTAACTGCCTGAAAGTTTGGCTCAGTAGAAAGCAGGCTAGCCTGGATAAATTGAAAGCATTTATTGTTTGAAATATGGATTTTAATATAGCACAGCACAACCCCGAAACATCAGTCCTTTTCAGTATGGTTAAAGTAAGATGGATCTTGCAGATTTAAGTAGCCAGCAGAACACTCTTTGGCAGTAAGAAGCAGGAGAATTAGGAAAGGAGTCTCCTTGGAGCCACTCCATATCTTTGGAGGAGAACTCTTCACTTCTTCCCCAGGGCTCCCCAGAGCCCTGCCTGGCTGCTTTATATTTGAGCGCTGGGACACACTCCTGGCACTGGCACCTAAATACCCATTCTGCTCTGAGGACACTGAATTGCGAGACAGAAGGGAAAAGTGTTGTGTCGGGAGTTTCCGAGACTTTCAGTGATCAGGGAATTTAAAGTGTTTGAAAACATCCTTGTGATTTTTAATTAAATTAAAAAACAAACAAACAAACAAACAAAACAGAAAATTAGAATCAAGTGATACTATTCTGTCTTTGATATTCTTCCTGTGTAAAAAATTATCATGCAGAATGGAGAGGGAAGAATGCATGAATATAGCTATTCCAAAATCCATCAGTTTGCTTAGCTATCTCAAGTAGGAGATTTCTTTTTGCTTTGGGTTTACACAACTCCTTGCCCAGAGGAGCTACTTTCCAGAACAAGAGTAGTAGGGACTACAGTGTTTATAGATATTCCACAGTATGGTTACCTAAACATGTAGGTTGCTCTGAAAGTAATGCCTCCTATATATTTCCACGGGCACTACAACAGATACAAAGAGCCCGATCCCACTACATTAAGTGAGCACATTCTCAGCTACAAAACACTATATTTGTCATCATAGTCGCAACCATTAGCTATGCATTTTTGCCAGCGATGAACAAGAGCCTGCATGCCACACTCATAAAAATCTGCACCAGTGGAGGTGATCCACCGTCACCATCACCACTGCTGAAATGCACCACCCACTCACTGTGTTCACATCCACTGTTTGATCTCCATCAACATTCAGCAAGCATCAATGAATGTCAGTGGGTGCCATTTTTTCCACACAGAAGAACTCAGTGACACACCTCTGCTTCATATACACCTCCATGTCAGATACCATTGTGTCACATTGCCCCTCTGCTGCCATCTGTCACACAACAATAACATGAAATGGGATATTGACGGGAAGGTTCAACCTCTACTGCTGTACTACCAGCAACCATCTCTGATGTTCTGGACCAACATAATAAAATAGGAGGCATTACTTTCAGAACAACCTTTTTGATTTTCCAGTTGTCCACAGGACAAAACTTACTATTTTTGTCTCCAAACTCTTACGTGGTTTTTAGATTATACAGAGAAGAAAGAGGCCTCAAGAAAAAAAAAAAAAATTGTTTTCAGACCGATCAAATACAGAAACTGAGATTCCAGAGCAACATTTGACCCTGTGAACATCATTTTTCTTCACCCCTGCTCCCAGCAGACAGATTCTTCGAGTGTGCAATATCATGCCACAGCGCACACTGCCCCACTGCTTCCCCTTCCCAGTGTTACTACTGCCTGTTCTCAGCACCACATGACATAACAAAGCAGTATGTTGGGTGTCATGTGCAGATCAGCCCATGAGCTGCAATTGCTGTTTGTTTGAACACATAAACATTTGTCTAGCAAGCTGGGACAGTGAGCTCACTGTACCACATATGGCATTTGCTTCTTCCTGTGTCCCATTACTCCTGCAAGTGTGACTCAGATATTTCTGGAGAAAAAAAAAAAATGAAAAATAAGGTGTGAGACCGCATGTCTCATTTTTCAGAAAACACTCTTTCAAAGAGGAAAGCCTGAGTAGCAGCCCCAAGGAGCTTGGCTCTCAGATGTGTGTTATCTATAAAATAAGCAATGGTAACAATGATGGATCTGTGGAAAAATTGCTATGATAATACCACAAGAAACTGTTTCTGCAGCAGCCACCGCAAGCCTGAGATAGCAGAAGCTCCTTCAGAAATTCCAAGCAGGTCTTACCCGAGAAATGTCGGTGAGAAGCCGCTCTGAGCTCAGTTGTGGGTTTCATGTCAATAGGCAACATCTGCCAAGCTTGATCCCTGGCTGAGGAGTCCCATGTGTTGGGGCAGGAGCACAGCCACAGCCTAGCCAAAGCAAAAGGGATTTCCTCCAGCTTGTTTCACATGAAAGGTCCATGAAAGGCTCTCCCAAACCTAGTTTATAAAACCTCAACCATGGGAGTTTCTTCATCCTTACTATTTGGCACTGATTGCTATTCCTCTGACTAATCAGCACACATTTTTCTAACACCATGTTCTACAAAGGTCTCACAGTAAACAGGGCTAATATCTGCAGCTCTGTTTTTAGGTGACACTAACTAGGTCCAAGCAAGAAACTTTCCTTCTTCCCAAGGTATGAACTTCTCCTCCTCTCCCTCCTCTCTAACTTATCAAGCCCTGGAGTTCATCCAGTGAAGGGTGGAGCTGTAAGAAGTCTGGAGCATAAGTCTGGCTGGGAGCAGCTGAGAGAACTGGGGTTGTTCAGTCTGGAGAAGAGGAGGCTCAGGGGAGACCTCATTGCTCTCTACAGCCACCTGAAAGGAGGTTGTGGTGAGGTGAGAGTCTGCCTATTATCCCACATACTAGCAATGAGACCAGAGGTAATGGCCTCAAGTTGCACCAGGGGAGGTTCAGGTTGGATGTTATGAGAAATTTCTTCTCAGAAAGAGCAGTGAGGCAGTGGCACAGGCTGCCCAGGGAGGTGGTGGAGTCACTGTCCCTGGAGGCGTTCAAGAAGCATGTGGATGTGGCACTGAGGGACATGGGCAGTGGGCATGGTGGGGGTGGGTTGGCAGTTGGACTGGGTGGTCTTTCAAAACTTAATTATTCTGTGAGTCTATGATTCTAGGATTTCAGCCTTCAACACAGACCAGAACAAGACCAAAGGTGCTGTGGTTTCCACCCTTGTTTCCCATGGCTTCCCTGAGCCTCTTTGCTATGGCCAGGAGGAGGAGGCCAGCCTGCCTCCTGCAGCCACTCTTGGGTCATGCCCAACTCACCTTAAAGCACCCCCAGTACAGACAGGAAACATGGAGGAATTATATAATCATGGAATGGCTTGGGTTGGAAGGCATCTCAAAGACCCAACCCCTCTCCTGCATGCAGAGTTGCCAACTACTAAAGCTGAAAAAGACCAGCTCCCTCAGTCAGTTTTCATAGGAGAGATTCTCCAGCCTTTTGATCACCTTTGTGGTTCTCTGGATCTGCTCCAAAAGCTCCACATCCCTCTTGTGCTGAGGGCCCAGATTTCGACACAGTACTCCAGATGGAGCCGCATGAGGGCAGAGCAGTGGGGGACAATCACTTCCCTCACCCTGCTGGCCATTCCTCTTTTGATGCAGCTCAGGATACTTAAAGGAGTGAGAATCTATCTCACACTCTCTGTCTTTAGAGGGCGCTTGGCAATAGTGTTACCTTGTAATCATGCTGTATCTATCCCATAGCTTTGTATAGAACTGTTAGGCACCACAGAACTGTCTTACTAGAACACTTTTCCTGTCACTCCTTGACAAAAAAAAAAAAAAAAAAAAATGTTGAGTTTCAAAATTTGTTTCTCTTCCTGAAGAGAACTGTGTGCAGCAAGGTGAAAAACTGGAATCTCCATATGTAAGTACGCAATGCATTTTCACTTCAGCTGAGAATGTGAGCAGGACGAAAAGTAGAGTAAAGAAAGGAGTGAAGTGTTACATGAAAAATGGTGAGGTCATTAAAAATTTATAGAGGAGAGGATCCAAGTGCAGTAATGAGGCATCACACAAAAGCAATGGAGTACTTAGCACTAAAATCCTTTCTACATGCTATTTGGTTACCATCTTATCAACATGACACCCATTAGCATCTGATAATAGTAACTAATCAGCTGTTCTGCCTTCCTTTATTTTCCTTCAGAAAATATCTTTTTCAGTGTGCAGTCCCTCCCCACAACAATATCACACACTAAATAATGCATTGGATTAAAGCCCTGCCATGCAGCCCTGATGTCACTTCCTCCCAAACTGATCTTACCTATGAGGAACACTTCAAGCCTGAATGCATGCTTCTCCCATCAAAATCCAAAAAAAGACTACAGTTGGTAGAGGCAACTACCCCCTTCCATTATTATTTTAAGTCTTGGGCAATGCCTGGAGTAGGGCTGGAGTTTGTTTCTTCAACACTGAAGGACAGTAGCACATATGGATTCAACCCAGTGGCTGGAGAAGTCATCAGGTTTGAGTGATAAGGTCTTGTGAGGACAAACAAAAGGCATAAACTACACAGTTCACATTAAAATTGGTATTTCTAACCTAGGGCAAGACACTGCCACCTGGCTGAAAAGTGCTATCACTCTTATATGCTGAAAATGTGAGAATCCAAGCAGAACTTTCAACATACGTCAGTGATGGTTTCCAGCTATAAAAAGAACATGACTGTTTTGTTTGTTTTGTGGTTGAAACTTTGAACTGCTGCACTGGAACATGGGATCCTGGGCTCCCTATCCAGATCAGACACAGAGTTGCCATGTGATTAAGACAAGACCTTTTTTCTCTGTTTCATTTCCCCATTTATAAAATGGTGGTGATGAGAGATATATAAATAACTGACTTTTTAACTCAGAGCAACCTAAGCATCCAAGACCTTCATGTCAATCTGAAATTTTTAAAATGTCACTTCCTAGAGAAGTTTGAAGTAGAAAATTCTTTCACCATGAAAATTCCAAACAGTTTCACCATCAGAAAGGGGATTGGAGAGCTTTTGTTTGAAATTCATAGCCATGTGACACATAGATTTTGGTGAACTTAATTCAGTACTTTTTTCACAAACATGACATTAACAAAAAAAAAAAAACCAAACCAAAACAAAACAAAAACTAAGGCAAGCAACTCAGTGTTCAATGTTCTTTCTCTTGCTTGTCTACTTAGATCGAATATTCTTCAAGGAAAAAAGTCTCTAAGTCATACTGTAATTAATATTACAGCTATGTAAGTATATAGATATCAAACGGACTTCTGGATACAGTTTTGCAAATTATAAATTGAGGCTGTTCTAGTTTATCAGTTTTCAGCAAGGCACTGGCATGTGTAAACAGCCTTTAAAACAGTCAATTACCACTAAAAATGTTCTTCAGATATTTGCTCTTGCAAGATGCTGAATGTTCCCCAGGGAAGTGGAGTAGAGGGTAGTAGGAATTCATGTTTTATTTTAGGGCAAACAAATTCAGGAACAGAAGTGCCTTCAAGGGTGAAACTAGTGCTTGCTGACTAGGCAATGACCTCCATGCAAAGCCCCAGAAATTGCATAGAGGAAATGAGATAATAAGCACAAATATATGTGCTTCCAGTTTAAGCCTAAGGATGTGGTTTCATCACCTTCTTCTCTTCCAAATGGAGAAGGGTGCATTTTGTATTATCCCAAGTATTACCACAGACGGATTGCCAGAAATGATGTTGGAGCATTCAAGACACTGATTGAGCCACTCTGGGACATCCTTTCCCTTGAAATCTGAGGAAGCTCAACATCTCTGGTTTCTGATGTGCCTCTGCTCCACTTTCACCATCTCTGAAAAGGAGGTAAAAGCAGGAGGCTGTGAGAATTAATTCACTTACATGGTAAAAGTAGGGCACAGATACTGAGCCGTAGCAAAGTGCAAGTGGGATGGTATCATCTTTCCTAAACAGTATTTATTTCCACAAATATATTCATGCCCTGTGGCTATTAGGTATATTCCTTCGTTACTACAGTGTAGCAATCATTTTGTCAATGACAAAAATACTCCCTGCTGTGAACAGGACTTCCACAGTAGCAGACTGCAGTGATAAAATTGACTGAGGCTCACGTCAGACTCCTCTTACACTCATTGAAACTCTAAAATTTTAAGGTACAGTTCACCTTACCTTACATTTCACCTATTGTAGGCATCGATGTTACAGCAAGAGGAAAAACACCCTGATAGTGTCCATTTTTCCCCACTAACTGCAAAGGGACCCTCATGGGAGCTACTTGGATACATGTGTTTATATTGTAAACCCCTGCAGTGGATTCCTATTAATAAACTTATTTCCTAACACACAAGCAGAGTGACCACATCAAAGGAGAAAAAAACCCCGCAGTTTTCCAGTGAAATGAAGGCTCATATTTTGGGAATCAATATTTCCAATTTCATAGCTTAGTCATCTGCCCAATAAGTGAAGCTATGACCAAACCTGTTTATTTGAATCGTAACAAGTATCAAAAGGCCACAATGTCATGTCCATTATGTCGTCCCATCTTTCATACTAAAGAACTACCTGGTTTCAGAGGAAAAAAGCAATTCATGTGGATTGATCACAATAAGCAGTGTGAAAATTTAAATTATGATGGCAGATGAAAGTGGAAGACTAATACAAAGTCATCCTTCCAGTGAGTTTTTTTTTTGTGTGAGATGTAATTGCAGTTCAAACATTTAACATTTGCTATATGAATTAACTTTTAGTGGAATTACTGTTTATTCTCTAAAATATGCTCTGTGTTACCTCTATAGCTAGCATTTCTCTATAGACATAAATATGATGATAAGAAAACTCAACAAAATCCATCAGTGAGGACCAGTGTCAGGTAGCTCTCTCTAAACACCACTTGAACTCTGTGTACAGACATTAGTGCACTTAGGGATTTTGCTTCAGTCAGCTTATCTAGCTGAATATTTCCTATTTCCTGGTCAAATCCAATAAACAGCCTGTGAACAGGACAAGGATTGGCATACTTTTTGCCCTCCTAGCCAAGACTTCATGAAATTGGCAGTTTGCCATGAATGAGCCATGGAGCCAAAACTAACACCTCAGGCTTGAGAAGAGCCCCTTGACATATGAATTCTGAATGCTCCTTATGGAGAAGCAATACGAAATCCCTTATTTTACTGTCATTCCAATACCTGATATAACACAGACTGGATCTGCAGGTAGCCAAGATTATTTTAGCAAAGTTAATTCTTGTGAGTTCAGGAGGAATTTGCTTTCATACTCATGACTCATCATGCACACCTGGAAAGTCTTCAGTTCTGTAGATGTAGACCCTTCACTCCACTTGTAAAATATTAATTTCCAGGAAAATGAAAATCTTTTATGAGTCTTATCAGGATCAGGAAAATGCTCTTTGCATATGTTTACAATTTTTTGTCATTTAGAATTGCTCATCAGAAAGACAAAAAAAAAAAAAACTTTGCAAACATACAGGCTGCTCATACTACCTAGGATTAGCTGATAATTATTGACCACATTACATAGCTGTTCATGCAGTGCATACTGCTGTTACTTCCTCACCTTCAGTGTAGGAACACTGTTTTAAACAAAGCCACATCTTGACTATAGGCACACAACATCATCCAGATGTGCTCCTTGGCGAGAGGGTCAGCTCTGTCTACATCACACCACAGACTAAGAGAGTGCCCAGGAAGGAGCTGGAGCACCAGCGCTGTGCTAGCCCAGACTGCTATTACGCTACTATTACTTCATTCTCTGGCTCTCTTTTGGACCACCTTAACTAGCTCTCAAAGCCAGAACTCCTTCCAAAGAATGGCCAACTCTCAGCATGAATACAGCCAGTTCATTTGACTCACTCTCAGTGCCAGAGGCCCATTTGTCCTTAGCATATCTCGTGAGGGCATGGGGAAGACAGTGACCTATGAGCTGAATTATCTCCCCTTAGCAAATTGCGTAGCAACAAGGCACAGAGCAAAGGATTTACCCTTTTCCATCCTCTCTTCCCATCCAAATGCCAGGTCTAACTGTAGGCATCTGCAGGAAATGGAAGAAGTTCTTTTATAGTTAGTGGGGAGATCCATTTGCGGTTCCACCATTCCCTACATTCAACTCAGGAAATCGGTTTTATTTTGCAACAGGGAGAAAAAACCACATGCTTAGAAACTATCTTAAACTGTGCCCTCTGTGTCCCAGTCTGCCTGCGATAAAATAAACTAGGATTAGTAATTACAACTGGGCAGTCACTTGATTACCCAAACATGTGACAAGACAAAAGGAGCACAATGGGACAAATTCTGGCAAAAGAAACATTTCTAAATATAAAGTCCATATTCCAGTGCTGTTCATGAAGATTTTGATTGCACTGCCCATACACTGCCCTGTTATAGAAGGGATCTATACAGGCAGTCAAACATTTTCCAAAATCTACAGTTGTGAAGTAATAGCACAGATTTATTTTATTCATTTATTTATGAATTTCAAATTTATAAGCAAGATGGACATGATTTCACTCTACTTAGTTAATGAAGAAAGAGATTCTTTAGCCCTAGGTAGATTCCCCAACACTTTCATGAGATTGTTTTTGAGCAACCTACAAGCTAAGAAGAAAGGATTGGACAAAAAAGTTTGTCAACAACGGATAGCTTTAAGAGAAATCTTGATCAGTTTTCAGGCATTTCATAAAGCAAAGTGTAGCTTTGGACAGATTATAAATAGAATAACAGAATCATAGAATCATTAAGGTTGGAAAAGACCTCTCAGATCAGCCAGTTCAGCCACCAGCCCACCCCCACCATGCCCACTGCCCACGTCCCTCAGTGCCACATCCACACGGCTCTTGAACACCTCCAGGGACGGTGACTGCACCACCTCCCTGGGCAGCCTGTGCCACTGCCTCACTGCCCTTGCTGAGAAGAAATTCTTACTAATATCTAACCTGAACCTCCCCTGACAAAACTTAAAAGCATTACCTCTTGTGCTTTCACTGTTACCTGGTCTGGTAAAGTCTGGTAGCTGGAATATGCAGAGGAAAAGCTGAGAAAAAGATACTGCTAAAACTCAGCATGAAAGCAGAACAGTAAATCTGATTCTGGGTACTGCTGAGAAGAGACATTAGTGCCCACAGAAAAGGAAGGAGTATGTGAGCAGCACTAAGTCCCTAGTTCTTTCCTTTCTCTGTCTGAAGTATGTCAGGCTCCAGGCAAGGCCATGTCAGCACTCTTCTATCAGCATCCCAAAGTCATCCACAGTCAAGAAGACATCCATGGGGACAAAAACAGACATGAGAGTGGTGGAAAGGTGCAGAACTCCTTAATATGGCCATTCCACAGCCTTATCCCTTAGAACCACATGACAAATGAGTTACCCACCAGGATCTGAGATACATGACCTTTAGGCAGAGCAAGGAAAGAAGAGTGGGTGGTAACCCGTTAGGGAGGGGGCTGGCTTTGTAAAGTAGAGCAAAGAGCGAGAAGAATTAGAGCTGAGACTTTGGAGACCTAATATAAGAGAGGAGCATATCCTTGAATCAGGGGGAATGTTGGAGAAGGGAAACTTGGGGTCTGAAGATGTCTGCCTAAGGATCCGTCCATCACAAAATGGATTGTCCAGCCAAGCTGGTATTAAGTCTAATGCATTTTTGTGTGTGTGTGTGTGTCCTTATCTTTTTATGCCAAAAATCTCAGGTATTTGGAAAAACATGTTTTTATAGAATTCTCAGACATTTCCTTCAAAAAACAGTTACTGTTTTTTTTTAAATCCAAAAGTTCTAAAATATTTCCCCCAAAAGCTTTATTTTTGCAGTTCTGATACTCTCACAGGTCCGTTTTCTGTGTAGCTGACAAATGATAAGCCTTTCGATCTTTCCAAAGTGACTTTGCACTCATGATTTTAATTAGAAGCTAAGACAGGCTCAGGTGGAAAGCAATCCTTTTCTGACATGCTTAATTAATTTCCTTGCATGTAGCACTTCTCTGGAAGTCCATAAGAAATTCAGTGATGAAAGGCTATTTTGTATACTTCGAGAAGTCACAGCTAAGGTTAAGTTTACTAAAACACACTGGGAAGGTGAAGGCCAGAAGAAGGTGAGATGCTTGTGTTGCTGACTTCACAAACCTCATGTTTTCTTCTTCCTGACTTAATCCAGGCCAGATCACATCCCACTTATTCTTCAGGCACAATGCAGAGATATGGTGGTCTGCCTTGCCACATTTGTTTGCTCATGTTTAGTGCAGTCTGTTGACTTAGTAGAGAACTGGAAAGGTCCCTCTCCATAGCACTGTGCACAAATGCTTTTCTTAATTAATTTATCACCAGTACAGCACTAGATTGCAAAATCAGGACCACGAAAGACATTCTTCTGTGAAACTCAAAAAAAAAAAGTCTTTTATTTTCTGAATTGCTCCTCCTTGACTTCATTTCCTGCCTCCTTCAGAATGCAGCCTCGTTTGTTTGCTTTTCAGCAAGAGGGGGAGTGGGAATGGGAGAAGAGAATTTATTCCTATTTGCTTGGTTGGATTTGATGATGTGTCCACAATTTATGTCCTTAAGAAATTTCTTTTTTCCTGAGGCAGCAGAGAAAACTGGGTGAGAGTTTTATTCAAGGAACTGCAAGACAAGAAGATTCAAAAACTTGGTTTCCCTGGCAGATAATTATAGGGAAAAAAATAGATAATGGATCACCAAAGTACAGGAAAAAAAAAATCTTTTTGTTTAAATATAGAAGCATAAACAGGAATATGCAAATTGGGATTATTTTTTATAAAGTATAGGCAGGGAAAATGCTTCAGAAATGGCTGATGCCAAGTAGTTCTCTATGCCTGATGTGTCAGCAGGGTCCTGGCAGAGTATCTTAAAAAAAAAAATACAGTGTGTGTTTGTGTGCATTCAACATCCCCTTTGGCAGACACTCTTCAGACTGCTGTGTGGGCTGTGCTCAGCACCCAACACATACCACAAGTGCAATATCTGTTTCTTATCTACCACAGAGTGATTGCTAATACCTCTGTAGGTAAATCTTTCCTAGAAAAAAAATTAGCAGAGAGCATAATGAGATTCCCTGAGTACCTCTGCCCTGACTCAGGCCTGTGGAGATAAAGGCTGACCACAAAAAAAGGTGAACCCTCTATTACAGAAATGTTGTAACTCAGAGAAAATACAGTGTAGCAAAAAGTACAGACAGATTAAAGTCTAGATCAACACCGGTATGCGAGAAATGCAAAGCTAGGGTTGCTATAGACCATCCACTTGCAGAGTGCCTACAAAGTCAAGAGACAAGCATGCAGGCAAAATCAGATAATTTCATATGCAGTGTTAATGTAAACAAGCCCAAATGGCAGAGTGGTCAAACAGAGAGGGCAGCTTTGATTTTAGTGTGTGAGAGAATGTTTTAAAAAGACAGTGTATTTTATCCTGTGAGGCCAGTGTTAGCTGGTGTCAATCACAAGCTACTTAAATCCCACTGCTCAGACAGACCTCTTCCCACTCCCTAGAAGATAGCATTTTCAGCTCTGTGTGTAGGTATTTTCTCACATTCAGAAATGGAAACATAAGAAAGTGCTCCTCCTATCTGTCCCATGTTTGCTTCTCATGCTTTAAAAGAGCAAGTCAAGGCTGGTCCTGGATGCCAAAGTAATATATTGTTTCATGCACGGAAATGAACAGACTTCTCAGCCGCCATGGCCACTGCAATGTGAGATGAACTGACAGAGATGTCCAGAGTGTATTGTAGATACTCCTTTGGGAGTGCCCTTCAAGACTCGTCTGAAATGGGAGGGCATGGGATATTGCCTTAAACCTGACCACTTTTTGACAAGCTGATCCTATACTTAACAGAAGCTTGGTAAGTGAAAGCACCATTACCTCAAGTGGTAATGGCAGCTGAAATTGATCTATTATGAGTCCTACAAATTTGAACGGTTACGCTAAATGCTATTAAAATGTATGGAACCACTTTGTCTTCAATTATTAAATGGAGTAATTTATGAAACTTAATCTCAATAACCTCACTGTCCTACTGGCCATCCCTGATGAAAGGAAGAGTAAATGTACAGAATGGTGGTATTGATCTTTTCTTAAAGGGGAAAAGAAGAGGATCAGGCCTGTTAACCCTTGGTTGCAGGAGAAAGTGGTTCATTCGTGGTTTCTTTTCCCCCCAGAGGTCATGTCCTTCGTTCATTTTTGGGGTCAGGTTTCAGCCTGACAAGTGGTAATTGATTCCGCTGCTGGTTAGGCTGGGGGTGAGTGGGAGATGAAGTTTCAGTGAAAACAAATAGCACTTCACAGGTCTGACCTTTCCTCTTCAAGCTTTTATTGTGGTTTATTGGGCTGTGCAGCTTAAAGACTCTAAACCAGTGGTGTCTATCTTACAAAATTTCTGATAGTCAGTCCGAAGCTTTTGGCTTGAAGTTAAACCCAGCTTTTGCCTTTGAATCTGCTGGCAACCTCACCAAGAAAGTATTTTCTTCGTCTTCTTTCCCATGACTTTGCATAAGATATGAGAACTCGGTCCAGTGGTAGCTATGACATTTTGCCAATAGAATGAAGCTTGCAGCTTAAGATTTCAGTGTTCATCAGGGCTGTTATGAAACAAAACATGTATTAAAATATAAAGCCAATCACTGCTTCTCAAATCAAGTCATCTGAGGAGCTGGCAGATCTCTACCAGTTCCTTTCTTGCTGCAATGCTGTCCTTGTACCAGATTACTTCAGGTTGCACACATGCCTACTGGTGTTGTTTTACATACCTAAATTTCTGTGCGGTTTAAAGCCAGCTCTGAAGCAGGTCCCTGGTGCTCAGTGTGCACTTTTGCAATATATATGCATCTTCGTCAACAGTTCTGACAGGGAAGTGACACTGGGTTGCAGGACAGTGCCTTCAGCTTCACCCAGTTAATGAGAAACATTCTAATTCAAAAAGCAAAAAGTGTCCTGACCTGCTTGTGAATTGTTGTTCTGTACACAGTGGAAAGGAAATTAGCCTCAGGGGCTCTGCTCAGATGCTTCCAGTCAGGGATAACATTTCACAAAAGTCATCCTCTTTGTTTACAAGCATGTTATTATTGCCAAAGTCAGCTTTTATTTTAAGGTGTTCTCAGAAGAGTGTGTGGCTCATGTCCTAGCAGAAGCATTTAAATTGTTACAACTCCTATTTTTGGCAACGGTAACATGTTAGCAAGGGGAAAAGTTACCTAGACTTTCATCTTCCCCCACCATCAAGTGTCCTGAATTTTCAAGAGAGCCTTGGCATTCGTCGTCAACTGCCTACCATTTTCCCATCTGTCCCAGCACAGCTGCCATTCCCGGTAGCTCTGGTTCCTCCCTTAGTTGTGCTGCCAGCCCTCAGTGGCCTCCCTGAGTGACACAAGGAGCTAGAGCCAGTCCAAATAAATCCAGGGCCATCTGTATCTGGCTTCCCAGCCTCTCGGCCAAAGATGCACTCTCAGCCCTCGCTGGCAGCTCCAGCCCTGCCACTAACATGCTTGCCAGGTGGGATCAAGATCACATGGGAAGAGGTGCTGAGGATTGCACCATGTGAAAGCATTTCTAGGAACAGGGTAATAAGCCAGTGGGTGAACTTTTCAAACAGGACTGCAAAATACCAAAATCAGGAGGAGTGGGGAGGCCAGCAGGCTCAGTGCTGCAGTAGTCAGGGTGGTCCTTGCTGGCACCCAGGGGCCCTGCATGACCACCAGCTAGCCATGGTGACTGTGGTTCCCAGTGGCTTTGCATCACCATCCTGCGGGGCTGGGTAGGCTGCACTCTTCTGCCCCAACCACAGGAGTCTGGTATACGGCCTCTTATTTTGTTCTGCACCCAAGGAGCTTCTCAAAGGCACTTCAGTGTGTTCAATACTTGTTATGGGGCCCATATTACCACTTTATTCCTAGCAATGGGCAAAAATATTCAGCACTTCTACTTTTGAGGATTTCTTCTCATTTCCTATCAATATCTTTCATCTACAGTAAAAGATAAGTCACAGAACTCTGGTTGCCAAGCCCCTCTTTTGGAAGACCAAACTAGGAAAAAAACTTACACTTCTGCCAGTAGATCTTGAATGTCAGATGCTGGCTGCCTGTGCAGTAACCTACCATGAAGTAAAATCAGACTCATTATACACTATTATTGCTTCATTTGCTGCATAGAAGGACCATTATGCCTCAGCTACAAATGTCATGGATGACATACCCTCCAGCCCCAACCAGTATCCTCCTCCCTCCCACCCCTACCCCCCCCCCCCTGAAAAAATGCCCCCACAGTAATCATGCTATCCTATCAGCATCACAACTGCACTTCAGGGCACGTTCCCATGCAGCTGCCCTACAGGACCACCGAGGTCTTGAGAGAGAACAGTGGGTCAACACCAATAACAAGACTAACCACAAAACTCCCACATGGAGTGAACCACGAGTTCCTCCAAGAGAGTCTAGGGAGCAGCAGCTGCAGGAGGCCATGTCACAGCAAGACAACACATCCAGCCTCTTGGCGGGAGAAGAAGCTGGGGCAAGGGTGCCAGGCCTTGATTTGGCCCAGAACTGATTATCAGGAGTGACTGAAAAAAAGTAACAGGAAGGTTGCAAAACTCCTTCCATGTTAATTTAACTCATAAGAAATCAAAGTAAAAGAATGTAAATTTCTCTCCTTCAATCTGGACAAAACTATTCCATAAACACTAGAACACTTCACAATTGTGGAATTGGAGTAATAATTCATTTATAAAAGGTCTGCATTTACATTATGTTGGAGAAAGTGTATCAGCATATGCATATGCAGTAAAATGCATAAGATGAGGGAAAATGATAAGTAACTTCATCACAAGATGATTCAAATTGTTCATCCAGATGTGCAGGGATATTTTCAGCTAATATAATCTGTGATACTGGATGCATCATCCCAAAGCTTTTAAATTTGAAGGAAAGGGAACTAAAGGATGTTCTGGAAAGGATATTCATAATTGCTGGGATCAAATCCTGATCTATTTTAGCACAGACAGGCATAAAGCTGAAGGAGGAAATATTTAAACATTTGCTATAGCAGCCATGCATACTGTGATATATATATATATATATATATATATATATATATATATATATATATATATATATATATATTTAAATGATCTGCTCCAAATTTTCCATCTGATGAAAGAGGGATTTAATTGCATTGCTAAAAACAAAATAAACAGATGTAATAGAAAACATTTCTGAAAAGGAAATTCACGTTACCAAAAACCCTTGACTAATCATAAAGTGATGCAGCTTTGAAAGGAAATACTTTGGTTGCATTTTTACTCCTCTGAGAAGTCAGTTATTTGGAAATACCCAGGATTTTTACAAAATATTTCCTGCTGTGGACACATAAATAGAATGCAAACTCAGGAACTAGGATCTGATTTTTATCTTTAGGTTTTTTTTTAACTCAGGTGAACCACCTGTGTTCCACCAGAGTAACGGTGGAGATACTTCTGATTCCATAGATAAGGAACTTAGGAGATAATTCACTAAATAGAGCTAGTAATATTAATGCTATATGTCTATCTCCATGTTACATCCACATAGAAAATAGGGCAACTATGTCAGCATTCAACTTCAGCAACCCAATGCCGGCTATTTGCAAATGGCATACTGAAGTAGGGGGTACTTTGATAAGCTTTTTTATATATTAATAAACAAGTTTTCTGTTGTTGTTGTTGTTTTGTTTTGTTTTTAATCCTCTACTAGCCTTAAACTATAAGAAAAAATTTATTCAGTACCTTCTTACTTACCCACTAGGAAACAAAATGATGCCTGTAGTCTTGTCTCAAGAATTATCTTGAATTTACAATAATGTAATTATGAGCACTATTTCTAAGTTGCCAAGAAGTGTAGAAAGTAGAGAGGAATAAAGGGAAGCACTCGTACATTCTCTGTTTTATGTTAATATCTGTCAGGTAATATCCTTCACATGCAAGTGAAAGGGCTCAAGGAGATTCTTGCCAACTGGATCTGTATCAGGACGAGGAAAATGCAGCTCCATTGTCTGAGTACAAGATGGTCTATATCTTCAATAAACCTTTAAAAAGTATTGTTTGACCATCACATCCCAACCCACTGGTTATACACACATTAGACATTAATTAACGTACCATGTTCCCTTGTTAGTGTACATCCTATTCATATGCAAAGCAATGGGAGGGTGCAATAGCATTTGCCATACAAGGTGCCCTGAGCCACCTTTTAAGGAGAAAGGTAAGAAAATAAACTACCAGGTGACTGATTCTGCAGTTGTTGGTACTGATGCACCTGGGGGTGAGAATCACTTCACTGGTGACTCCATGCCTTGGTGTTTGTGACAGAGTTCAGCTGTCCACACGTAGAAATAACATCCCTAATCACATACCGTTAGCCCTAGCGTTGTCTCAGGTGACATGAAGGGCTGGTCCATGCCACTAACTGCCTTGTCTTCTTCACTGAACCATGAAGAACAAAGAAGAGGCAAAGCACTAATATTCAGGCCATGTTTCTGACACATACCATATATCGCCTTGTCCTCATGTCTGCCCTGATAGCCAGAAGCAGATTCTTCCTGAGTTCAGCACTGGTCAGAGAGAGACAGGAACAAACAATCTCTCATAGCTGTTCTTACCAATTTTGAGATGCTTTTGCATTGCCAAAGTAAAGAAATAAAAAGCTGCAGCATAAGAACAACTTTGAATGGTTTAGAAAGTACCTCCTAGGAGACCAAGAAGCGAATTGAAAACTGAAAGGTCATTCATTACCTTCAAAACTCAAGCACACCATACAGCTCACAGCTTGCAGACTCACCCATCTCCTTCAATTTTTCCTGTTCACTCAAGATCCCATTTTTAACTGCTTCCCTCTTTCTGTTGTTGACCAAAGATCCTGGACTCTCTGAAACTAAAGGAAGATCTTGTCTTTTTGTCTTTGGTGGGTCTCTCTTTTCATTTCAGGCCTTAAATACTTCTTTGAAGCTTGAAAAGATACTGGAAATTAGAAGTCTGACGAATGCTAGGTTCACATGCAAGATGCTCAGACCCAGTATTTCCTGCTGGCAAGGTGTGTGTGACAAGAATGTGACTGAAAAGCCTGTTCTATGGAGGAGAGTAAACAGTAACCTTCAGTTGTCTGCATATATGCTCTTCCAAATCTGTAAGTGGCTAAATGCCCCTGCTCCTGAGCATCTTGGTCCTCCCCATCAATTATCAGGCAACCAAGAAGCAACATACACAAACACCCATGGTAAATGAATGAGAAGAGAGCCTGAAAAACCTTAGTGCAACATGATCCACCTCCTTCCACACACAGGTGGCCCAGGATTATGCATCTCCCTGATAGAAAGTTATGGAAAAAAGTATTACAAAAAGTGATACCCAAAACCATCTAAGTGAAAGAAAGCAACTCTCACTAGATAGACTATGAGCCAGATTACAGAGACTTTCAGCTTTTACTAAGGTAATAGAATATAAGGCCAGGATTCTAGCAATGAGTAATATTGATGTGTTGTGTGAGTAGCTGTTTGGGGGGAAAAAAAAAGCCCTTCAAGGAAATGTTTTCATAAGCGCTGTTATGTTCAGAGCAGTTCTACAAATCTGAACATTATTTACATGTTTGAAGAGAGGCTGAATTCCTTCAAAAATCTGGATAAACTCACTGGGTTATGAGATCTACGTAACAAAAAGTTTTATAGGGAGGCACAATCTTCTTTGCATTTTGTGTATCAAAGAGCACTCTGCATAAGCCCTAAGGACAGCTAATGTCCTTATGTGCTAATGATACAGCAATAATAGAAATGCTGAGATTTCAGTTGTTTGCATGCAAGACAAGAACATACGGTGTTGTATTATGACTGGCAGTAAAAGAGAAGAAAGAGATCATTATCTGCACTTAAATCATATTTTTTTTTCAGGAGGGAAAGTAAAAACATTGGAAAGCCTGAAGGATTCCAGGCAATTTATCACAATTATCTTTAGAACTGAATCCTCCTCTTTCTCTATACTCCAACAACAGATGGTTTTGAGATAAAGTATCATTTAAAGAAACAGAGCTATGCAGAAAACAAATTAGTATTCAGTGGTCAGAAACCAGGAGACACAGTTCATTTTGTAAAAAATGCTTAGATTTGGTGATAGACCACTGGGGAAGCTGGCATTTTCCTGTTTATAAATATCATTGTTGCTTTGACTTCTGTTCTAATTCTGGGTATTTCATCAACTCCCATAGGGAAGAGGTTGTCCTTTTTATATCCTTCTTAGATGTTTATTCAGCATCCAATACCACAGGACAGGGTAAATGAGGAAGTTGCATCTGCAGAAATAAATTTTGCCAATAACTTTTGCCCATTAGTTGCCAAGGTCCAATACACATGATGCTGCTTGCTGTGGACCTGGCATTTCTTGCTCTTCCCTGGATAATAAGAAGAGAATTTTCAGGTTCTTGCTGCTCCTTCCAAATGTGAGCATAGAGGTTTCAACAGATTTAATATAAGGAGATTTGGCATAGTGCTTCCCACTTAGTCAATTGCAGTAAAATCACACAGCAAACCTCAGAATAAATTGAGTAGCCTGATAGTTGAAGTGCTAGCCATCTGAAACGCACGATGTATTTGTAAATTTATAGTTTTTCATCTTTCCCATATCCACCATTAACCAGGTGAACAAAGTCCAAGGGCTCTTTTTTCAATAATGCAAAAGCAAAAAGGTAGCAACCCACCCCACCTAGCAAAGGATGTACTCTCCTTTATGTACATGAAAAAGCCATAAGAAGCGCCACTCTAAGTTTGGTATGTGCAATGTAGTATTTCAGAAATTCTTCAAAAAGCAGTGGGTTTAGCATATATCAAACCTATTTGTCTACAACTCACAGATCACTACAGTCCAAATATATTTTAACAGGAAGCTCCAGGTGATCTGATGTATGGAATTTTTGCTATACTATAATTCAATGCAATTTACTTGTTAGGAAACACTTTCATACAAACTTGTATTGTACCTCAGAATTTCAGGTTCATAGTGTCCCAACTTACTGAAAATAAAAGACAGACGAAGTTACAGTGAGATGGACAGTTTGTGTTTCTGCGTGTTTATATGATTCTGTTGGCCTGACAGGTGTTGTTTTCTCTCTTATGAAATTAATGTAAGTCTACACAGCAGCACTGCTATAGAGACAGTTTGGTTTTGACAATTAAAATTAGCATCTCAACTTAATGACCAAAACAAGACAGAGATTTCAATGTGGCACCTCAGCTTCTCTCGGCTGCCAGGATGTTTCAGCCCATGATGGCCACATTTTAGTGAAATTAATTGAGCCCCTGTCCTTTATACAGCTTTTGCCAAAGTGGAAGGAGATCCTCCCCTCTCCTATGTTCTTGTATGGAAGGGCCAAATGGAAGAGAGGATCAATAGCAGGGAAGGCTTCACTTAGTGAGTGTCAGCACTCTAACTTCCCAAGGAGGGAAAAAGAGCATCTTACACCAAACACATTCGGGCAAAACAGGAAATGAAATCTGAGGACACTAAAATTCTGTCCAAAACTTTCTGAAGCCAATAGAAAAATACACCTGTTGATTTGGACAGAAAATCAAACATATCAAAACTTTAGGGGTGAAGCTTCTAAGAGGGGCAAGTATTTTTTAGTGTTTGTACACAGTCAAGTTGATACTCATACAGGCAGTAGTTGCTAGATTTTCATGCACTTCTCTGTTTGATCACCTGACCAAGCATTTTCAGGTGCACGTACCCATAAATAGTCTCATTTATCAAAAATTAATTGATTTCACATAACAGGAGAATTACCTTCTGAAAGCTGGACCACTAAATCACAGTTGTAGGGTGATATGACCTGACCTGGTGTCCTGGTTTCAGTTGAGACAGTGCTCATAGTACACTGGTGTTTGGATGGTGCTGAATGATGGGAGCATATACAGGGCTGGGCTGGGCCACCTGATGGGGGAAGAGCCACCACCATGATGGCATGGGGCAGAGCCAGGATAGCTGGCATGAATGAAGCCAACAGTTATTCCAAATTGCATGCAGAAGACTGTAAGGCTGTAGGGACCAGTGGGTCATCAGTCAGAGGGTGGCAAGATGTTGAGTTGTTGGTGGGGTGTCAGTCAGAAGGCAGTTGTATTGTTAGCTGGGTATCAGTTGGCAGATGGTGAGTAATTGCTCTGTGGAGAGATGTATATACATATACACATATGTATATATGTATATACATATATTTAAATATATTTAACAACATTTTTTTTCTTCCATTTTCTTTTTCTGTCTTAGTAAATAGCTTTTATCTCAACTCATGAGTTCTATTGCGTTTTCTCCAGTTGTCACTTCCATCCCAACTGAGGGAAGTGAGTGAACAGCTGAGCAGTGCTGAGCTGCTACTGAGTAAAACCACAACATGTGGCTAACTAGTCACACAACACAGATAACATTTGTGCACAGGGTAATTAAGCCAGTAGTCTTCTGTAAAGATTCACAGTTATATCTAATATGGACATATACAGTACACATATGGGTACAAATATGAAATCAATTGTGCCCAAGTTGGTACAGAAATGTCCCACCAGAGATACCAAGTTCTGCACATATTTATTAACTTTCCTTAATCTGCTGCTGTGTCTTCTAATGTTTACCTTTCAGAAACAAGTAGAGGCAGACCTTTAGACTTATTTACACTTGAGAAATTATTTTCTCTGCTAACTTACTCCATATATTTATTCTCTTTTTGAGTAAATTATTTCTACTTGAACTCCTATTTTGTCTACATTTTCACACTATATCTGCTAAGATTTTCAACTTTTTACTCATGTAAATGATTGTCCTCCACTTTCTTAGTCAGCCTTATTCCAAATTTGATCATTTAGAAATCCACGTTTGTTGGATGGGCAGTTAGCCTTTTTATCAATATCTTAGCTAACAATGAATTTAATACTAAAATGGTAGATCAATGTGCTGTGACCCAAACTGGGTTGGAAACTTTGAATTTGATAGAACAAGGGGGAATCTACTCATACGCTTTTTGAGTGATAAAGAATATTGATCTAAATCAATAACTATATTTCATTTTTAAAGGTTACTTACAGCTGAAAGCATTTCTTAAGATTTGATGGATCGTGCTACTGATCCACACATTTATTTTTTTCAGGATACAAATCTCTATCGTTATTCTGCTACACATGACAATAATTTCAGAGCAAAAACACTGAGGGGTAAAGATGCTGGAACACCAACTTTCTTCCTCCTTCTCAAGAGATAATGCAACTCTATGATGCTTTCCAAAATACTTCTAAAAACTTTTATGGGCTTTGTATCTAAGGCTTTCCATATTGCACAAACGACTGAAAACTCAATGTGTACGGGGGTGGGAATTCACACAATAACTCCACCGTGAAAAATTTATCTCGCTCTCTTTTTAGAACATTAGGCCCAAGGGATAGATACTGTACAAATGTCTTTTTGTCTTTAAATATTTGTTTTAAGAAAATCATGCTACACCTTAAGAAATATATGAGAGCATGAAATTAGTGCCTGTACAAACAGAGGAATGCTGTGAAGTAGTAATTATTTTTCAGGACAAAATCACAGTTCAAATAATGTAGAACAGAATCTGGTGACATAAAATCACACAGTTTTCAGACCATAACACGCAACTAAGTTGTTTGTCCTACAGATTTTTCAGCTCTATTTTAAAAATGGCAAACCAATTTTAGGTATTCTGATTTTCAAGGGTTCGCACTGATAAAACTTTCAAGGAGTTTATTAAGAGGATGTTTACTCAACATTTTCTAAGCTTACATTTCTAAACTTCACCCAGTGAATCTTGTTGCAGTCTAAAGCCAATGATTTAGAATCATAGAATAGAATCATAGAACACAAGGTTGGAAAGGACCTACAAGATCATGTATTCCAACTGTCCTCCCATTACCATTGCTACCACAAGCACTAAACCATATCTCGTAGCTCCTCATCCAGACACCTCTTGAACACTGCCAGGGACAGCAACTCCACCACCACCCTGGGCAGCCATTCCAGTGCCTGACCACTCTCTGAGAGAAAAAATTTTCCCTTATGTCTAACCTAAACCTCCTCTGGTACAACTTGTGGCTATTTCCTAGGGTCCTGTTTGTTGCATGGGAGAAGAGGCCAAACCCCTCCTCATCACAGCCTCCCTTCAGGAAGTTGTGGAGTGCAATGAGGTCTCCCCTGAGCCTCCTCTTCTACAGATTAAACAATCCCTGCTCCCTCAGCCACTCCTCATAAGACTTGTGCTCCAGACCCCTCACCAGTTTCATTGCCCTTCTCTGGACACATTTCAGGGCCTCAATGTCTTTCTTGTAGTGAGGGGCCCAAAACTGAACACAGCACTCAAGGTGCGGCCTCACCAGTGCTGAGTACAGGGGGATGATTACCTCCCTGCTCCTGCTGGCCACACTATTTCTAAAGCAGGCCACCTTTTAGAATGGCATTGGCCCTCTTGGCCACCTGGGCATCTGTCATATGCTCATTAAGATATGAATAGGAGAAGTTAGCAGTGTTATTTTCCCTACTACAAAGAAAAATGACCATCCCCAATACTGTTCAATTAGACTTTCTTCCAAATATTTGATTTTCTAGGAAAAACAAGGCCATCATAAATACTTCAAAATGTTTTGAAATCTTCTTATTTGTTCTAGAAGAGGATAAAAACTATCATAACATGGCATGTGAACTATAATGAGATTTTTGAGACACATTAAAGTAACTAGTGAATTAATAAATAATGTTTTGCAGAGAGAGATTCCTTTTGTCTGCTCTGGTCACTGACATTTAATGAACTTCAATGTCTAATGAGGAGAGGAGTGGAAACGAGAGGAAAGGAAAGGAAAATTCAGCTCTGTGTGACACTTCTAAAAAGTCAATGGCGTTTAGTAGCCAACAACTTCAACTAAGTAGCACCTTGATAAATACAGGGGAGACATGTCTTTCTTTAAAAACCATTCTCCTACTGACATTACCCCAAGGGAATTCAGATTCAAAGACTGTGAGATATGTAAGGAATATTTCTGACCTACTTTATAAAGAGCCCCCTTTTGATATTTCATATCTGAGCAGGAAATTCATACACCATGGACACAAAGAATCTTTCTGTTAAATCATACTAACTCTCACTTACCAGTGTCCTGAATTTTCCATACATTAAGTAAATGACTAACACTGAGCAGTGGTTAATAAATCCCAAGTGATAAAATAAGTCTCAGAATCACACAATCGTGTTAACAGATGATAAACATCAGTAGATTAGACTCTAGAATTACATGCAACTGGGCCAAGTTTCTAACAACATTTTTTCTCTGGAGAAATATCAATGTAGAGTCAGTTTGAGAATCTGAAATTCATTTTTCAGAATGTATTTTCCTAGATTGTTTTTCATCTCCGGTATTTCATTCTGTGCTCTGCTCTGCATTTTCGGTGTTTTTCCAGTGACCCTTTTCTTAGTGTAGATTACCACAAAAGCATCAAAACAAACAGAAGAAGAGAAAAAAGAAAAACACACAAGGGAATAATACAAGCAGTGAATCAGTAACGAGAGCGGTGTTAGACCTCTGTTATGGATTCAAACATGGCGCAGGGCAGGAGACCTCAGAAAACAGAAGATTAATGGAAACCTTATAAATGATGGCCAGGAAAAAAAGGAAGAGAGAGGCAACGATGTTGCCGCACCATTGAGTCCTGGCAGCCCAGCAGGCACCAAGGGGTATTGCAAATGGAACTGGAAGAATGGAAGGCAGCAAAACTGTCTGGGCAATTGGAATTGAATACAACAGCTTAAGCAGAAAATATATTCTTCCCAATTCAGGACTACAGCTAAACTTGGCTTTCCTGTAAAGGATGATTTACAATTTGTTAGTCTGTAAAAGAAAGAGGAGTATGCATCTGTCCCAACACCATGCAAGGGGAACAATATAGGATTTAACATAATCCAGCTTCCAGACTTGGCAGCTCTTGGCATCTCTGTTTTCAGACAACTCTAGGGCAGGCTAAATATTCTAGAGATAGGCCGGAAAATTCTGTGTGCTGCTATGTCTGCTTTCTGGCTGTATAAATCACTTAAAAGGAGGTGAAAAGAATGAAGATCTGTTGACTACAATAAAACCTCCATGATTTATACATCCTGAAAGTTTGATCCACTCACTTTTTTTTTCCCCAGTGATTGATGTTTAGTCTTCACAGCTATTCATATCAGGATATTGTGGGTTCTGATCTTCTATTATCATGTATTTATTGGTAATAGTAAAAAATCACTGTCATATTCCACCTCATTTGATACCAATACTCATTTACAAGCAATTGGAGGAAAAAGACATTTGAAGAACAGTTATCCCACTTCCAGTCTCACTGCTAAAGCTGTAGAAGATGCAGACTTTGGGAATCAGAGTGAAAATGCAAATCCAGCTCCCAAATAGATTGCTGTCATGCATGTGAGTGGCCATGATCTACCATGATCCTTAGAAAGGAAGAGGAGAGTCCTCTCCTTCTCAAGTTAAATCATATTGACCAGCAAAGCTCACAGATGTCTAAAATCGTTGATGTTGAAAAATAATTGCTGAAGACTTGCAACATATTTTTTTTCCTTTGTCTCACCTAGCCATCTTCCAGGAAAATAGAAGTCTTTCTGTTGCCTTAATGGAGGTTGAATCATGGCATATTTAATCATATCTACTCCCCTGGAGTTTTCACCTTCTGATTTTTCAGACATCATTAAGTTTGAGAAGAAATTATCTACCAAAATGCTAACCCAAGAATCATCTGTAGTAATATCTATAGCACATTCCTTCATTGCTAGCCCATCAGCATTTCTCTTGGTTGGGACTGATACAAAATACTGAGAAGTTTACAGACACAATCAATTTCAATGAGTTTACAATATTCCATTCCTTTAGTATTGCACATCACAGGTGCATGGTTTGGAGTCTTAACGGAAAATTTTGCAAGCCATATGTTGGACATAGGAGCTAATAAGCCTGGTTACTTATAGATTTGTGCCTGTGCCCATCCCTACAGCTCCCTCCAAGGCTACAAGAGCATAATTTCTCATTGTATTCCGTATTTTCCTTGACATTATTCTTTCTGTCATATCTATAATTTCTCTCCATCCCACTAGACCTTTGATCTATCTGCTCTCCCATATAATTACAATCTGACAGCAACGTGGCAGAGGCTATAGCATGAACTGTGCAGGCCAGCTAGGTGGCAATCCAAACAGAGCACGCAACTGAGGAATTCATTTTCTGGCACCAGCAGGAACTTTATAGCAGATATCCCTCTTCCACTCAATCTTCAATTTTCATGAATATCTAGAGAACTTCATGTGTTTGAGCTGTTATTTTTCTCCATGAGTTTAGATGAAATCCTCTTAGTCTTAAGGCAGACAGATAGCACGATACCATGTACTGTCTTTTTGAGAAAGAAAACACAGAAGTATAACAAAAAGCAACTCTTGTTCTTTATGCAGACTTTGTAAGTCTTAGTTAATTAAAGGGGGATAATTCTATAGTCTCTATATCCTATTCAATACAGAACAGATTAATCTTTTTCTGTGTTTAACACCATCTTGAAAGTTCATATTTATTATCATTGTATTTCTTTCATTTATTTGTAAATGCTTACCTGAAGTCCAAAAGATTTGATCCCCTCACATGTACGTTTTTTTCTTTTCTAAATACTCTTTCTATAAACCAAAGTAGTAGAACATGTAGAGGATTCTGTGCTGTGTCTAACACCTGACACCTGCAGCTTGTTCTTGCCAGCTCCACAAAGAAAAGCTGTGTACTTGTTGAAATGTTGTATTGGGCTTAATTGTTCTTCATGTCACTAAATCTTAGATTTTATTTAGAGAATGCACATCAGAGATAACTGGAATTAAAGCCAGTGATGTCCAGGATCATATTCAGTTTTTAGAGAGATATATTTTGAAGTCTTGGACCAACTTCTGAAAAAACTTAAACAGTGTTTTAAAGCAAAAGTCTCCATCATCTTCCCAAAGAGCTCTGCAGCTGTTTGTCTACCAGAGAATCAAGTGATCCTTTAGAAAATTTGCATCCAGCTCAGAGTGACCTGAAGATAATGACCAAATCATCACATTTGACTCGGTATTCCACTATGAAATATATGAGGTTTCTACCACACAGAGAGTGTTGAACCCAGAAATCAAGAATACTCCTCTGATAATGGAAGTATACAACTCTGACCAAAGCAGACTAAGCAGGTCACCAACTCTTTTCCCATCAGAATAACTTCCATGTTGGTTTAGTTCATAGAGTTATTCTTAACCTATTCTATTTTAAAAGGGGAAGAAATAGGAACAGGGGAGAAACTCAAAACTGTCACTGTGGTGAAAGCTTCTTATGAGAGTGAAAGGAAGGCTGAAAATTTCATAGACACGCTTTTTCCTGTGAGACGTCTGAGATATTTTCTTCGAAGATGTTCAAGAGATGTTCCTGCTTGCAAGCAGAACACAAAGAAGTAAAAAAAGGAAAGATAAAGTAGAAAGATGATTTTTTAAAGTTTGGTTTTAATCTGAAATTACACAGTCTATGGGAGAACAATTTATTTTGTGCAAACTAGTTCATCCATAATGACCTAACAATTTCAGCCCATATCATAGGAGATAGTGTCATTGTTTTGCCTTACATCCATCCAAACACTTCTTTCCTCATATGAAGAATAGCCCTCACATTGGGAAGTCACTTTTCTGATACCGAGGAATAAAACTTCTCTTCAGAGATGGTAGGAGGAATCCAAGCTTAGAGAAAGACAAACGATTCAAATGGGCTCATAGAACCACAGCCATGGAGCAAGCTGGCTTTAGAAGATCTACGTTTAACCTGGAGCTTCCTACAAAGCCAGTCTTCCCCTAGATGGTCTAGCTTTTCCCCAAAAAACATTTGTAATAGAGTACAAAACAATCACTTCTTCCACTATGTGAAATAGCCCCTGTGCTTATCAGTATACGCAGCAGAGCTAAGAGAGCTTTAGCCACAGCCTGAATCTTACACATCCGCCAGAACTGTGGGAATCATCTCACATCACAACAAGAGCTCCATTCTGCCTTAAGCCTAAACACCAGAAAGCAGAAAGGACACATAAATAACCAGGGGATCGTTGCCTACTTCTTGTTTCAGAAAGTGAAAATCCAAGTATATGTCCCTAGGGCAAAACGTGAGCAAACACAAGGGGCCAGAGGAGATCTGGGCACCATGCCATCCTCTCATGCTGGGCTGATGCCAGCAAGGCATGTACCATGCAAGTGTGTTGTGCATGTTCATGGCAATGCCCAACAGTTAGTGGCAAGCACAGTTAAGAGGTGTTTGTGGCCCCTGCATAAAGAAACACAGAGGTCTGTATCATATGGGATGGAGGGAGATCCTCACTCAAGCAAGTCAGAGCTTATTTGCACTCCTGTGGGTGATCTTGAGGTTGCCAGCCTCGATGCCTTTTCAGTCTGTGCTCTAGAAGTCTGCTGCTTTGTTTTCTAGACATGCTGTTAAACCTCACCTGCCTACATTCATCAAAAGCCTTAAAAAGAATATTAGGCCACTCTGAAATAAGTACAACTCCTTAAAAATCACATGCTCATCCACTCATGTGGTATGCAAATGTTGCAAGGTAAGAGATGAAATGCAGCACTCAGGCTTTGAGCCGAGAGGAGAGATGTACTCACTGTAACTCACCTGCGGGCAGCACAGCATTCTGGACAGCATATATTTTCAGTAGATTAACAGAGGAAACAACATTTTTCTTCTCATAAAAAATATATAATAAATATTTCTTTTAAATAGCCATTCCTTCCCTTCAGAGGCTTCCTAAGGCCTCAGGAGATGCAGATGGTAGAGCTGGCCTGCCCCTAGGCCATGCCCACATTTGCAGCCCTATCTCCTTCTGGCACCACTGCAAGAGGAACTGGCACAACAACAAGCGCCCATTCTGGCAGTAGGAATGGATCTCACCTCAGAGAGGGAAGGATGTGACATTACCAGTGCCAATACCTCTCCAGAAAAAAGGCAGATAAGGAAAGGGCATCATTTTGTCAAAACTGCCTCATGCTACTGGGAGAAGGCTGTGGCAGTGCTCGAGGTCCTATCAGATAAGTAAGCAAGTTTCAAACAGGGAAGACACATTCACCAGCACTTTGGCTTCTGGGCACTTGCCAGAACAGCTAAGCCACATTACGATGGCGGCCAGCACCTGAGAACAACAGGGAAATCAGGTGGGGACTCTGAGAAGCCTGGCGAGGGCATTCAGGTGGAGAAAGAAGCATATGCGTGAAATCTCCAGTCACCTGTCTCTTTTGCCTTTCCACATGGTGCCCTTTCACATCTTCAGCATGCTTTATAAAGGGAGGAAGTGTTCTTCTCCAAATGACATTTCCCACAGTTGTATTTAATTGCTCATGCCCTCTGGATAGGAGTTTTTATTTTTAATCTTGGCTGATTGAAGTTGTTCCTAAAATCTTTGCCCCCATTTTCCCAATCAAGTAAAAGGCAAGAAAATGAAATCCACACAAATGGACTATTTTTGTTTTGTTGTTATTTAGATGGTTACCACATCCCATTACACTCTTTCCCATTAGTAGTGTGTCTTTTTAGCAGCCACTTGTGGTTGTTACTTGTTTTGTTCCTTAATAGTATAAATATGTAAGAAAGATAGGTAGATCAACAGGCAAGTATGTGTTTACATCTTTGCATGACTCCAATAACATTTACATAGTTTATATACAAAAACAAAACATTTGCAATCATTAAACATTAGTTAAAAAAAACAAACAAACAAACAAAAAAAACCTAACAGGAAAGAAGGGATGATATCCTGTGATAGAGAGAATAGAACGCCTTGCTTGTTCTCGGGATGTTCCCTGCATCTCCTGACACTGCCCTGGCAAGGTGAATAGGTAAAGCCCTGACACTTAAAGTTCCAGAAAATTTATGTGCACATACTGCTCTTGATTTCCCTACAGAAACTTCTCTTCCTATTTGATCTACCAGAGAAATTAATTGATCTTGCAGTATCTCTGTCATCTACTATCCTGGGGTATATAAAAGAAAGGAAATAAATATAAAGTAATGTTTACTTTAAACCATCCAACATTATGACTGGTTTTATAACATAATGTTTGTTTCTTCTTCACACATTTTCATCTGCTGCTGTCAGCCTTTCTGCTGTTGCAAAGAGTTTTCATTCCAACACTGCTAAGCATCCCTTTGATTCTTTTCTTAGTCTCAAATGAAAGGAGGATTGGACCCATAAGTTCAAGGGTCCTAATGATCTCCAGGGGAGAAACACTTTCTCACTCTCAGGGAAATAGTAGGAAATTCTTGCCCATGGAGAGGAATGCAGAAATCACTACTACTGCAACAGCATATCTGTCTGCAGCAAAATCCTGATGACACCAGAGCTGTCTTGGTGCTCCTTTTTCATAACCACAAGGACAGCCCTGTGCAAGGCAGTGGATTCCAACCAATTTCTTCAGTACTTAGATGTAAGAGAAGATGAAGGCTCTGTAGAAAAGAATGCAAGGGGTTTCCATGAGGCTTGTATTTTTATTTTTTTTTCAGTACACCTCACTAAGGGACATCTTCACTGATAAGGCACCTCGTGCTGCGCAAATGCATGAGCAGAGGCTCTGCCTGCAACCACAGCCAGAACAAGATTGGTGAATGAACACGAAGCTGAGCAGAGCTGCTAAAGGAGCCCAGTATTACCCTGCTGAGGTGCCAGCCTCAGGTACCCCCATCAAGGGTGCAGCAACAGCTGGATCAGCTGTCCATGTCTTACACTCTTAGAATTACAGAATCATAGAGATTGAAAAAGACCCCTAAGATCAGCCAGTCCAACCGTCAGCCCACCCCCACCATGTCCACTGCCCACGTCCCTCAGTGCCACATCCACATGGCTCCTGAACACCTCCAGGGGTGGTGACTGCACCACCTCCCTGGGCAGCCTGTGCCACTGCCTCACTGCTCTTTCCGGGAATAAATTTCTCCTAATATGCAACCATTCCAACAACCCTGGTGTGGCAGAACACACTCTTGAGAGCTCCCTCCTTCTAAATGCTGAGTTTCTGAATCATGTTATCCTAATAATCAGTGTGTCTTCAAGGAAGCCTTACATGGAAAAGAGCTTGCCTGGAAACACTAGGCACTGGTCTGACTTTTCAAGCAACAAGAATTGACTTCAAATTTAAATATCTGATATTCATGTACCATTCTTCTCCAACAACAGACACACCTTGAATCATTGCAGGAGTTTAATACTGTCTTTTAGGGTCATAATCACACTTGAGATCAAGAGGAAGGAAGATTAAACATCATCATCATTATCATCATCATAGAATCATAGAATGGTCTGAGTTGAAAAGGACCACAATGATCATTGAGTTTCAACCCCCCTGCTATGTGCAGGGTCGCCAACCACCAGACCAGGCTGCCCAGAGCCACATTCAGCCTGGCCTTGAATGCCTCCAGGGATGGGGCATCCACAGCCTCCTTGGGCAACATGTTCCAGTGCGTCACCACCTCTGTGTGAAAAACTTCCTCCTAATATCTAACCTAAACCTCTCTTGTCTCAGTTTAAAACCATTCCCCCTTGTTCTATCATTATCCACCCTCATAAACAGATGTACCCCTCCTGTTTATACGCTCCCTTCAAGTATTGGAAGGCCACAATGAGGTCTCCCCAGAGCCTTCTCTTTTCTAAGCTAAACAATCCCAGTTTCCTCAATCTTTCTTCATAGGGGAGGTGCTCCAGCCCTCTGATCATCTTAGTGGCCCTCCTGTGGACCCACTCCAAGAGCTCCACGTCCTTCCTGTACTGGGGGCCCCAGGTCTGGACGTAGTACTGCAGATGGGGCCTCACAAGAGCTGAGTAGAGGGAGACAATCACCTTCCTCTTCCTCCTGGCCACTCCTCTTTTAATGCAGCCTAGAACACAGTTGGACTTCTGGGCTGCAAGCACAAAATCTGTAATCTATCCACAAGCATGAGCCGAGGCAGGTATATATAAAATGCATATCTTACATCAGCAACAAGTTAGGATGCTGGTTAAACTGAATAAATCTCCTGATAGGATTGCACATTTTAAAATCAACTTCAAAGCCATGGCATTGTCATATGAAAACTGCATGTGTGTATAGAAAACTTTCCCTTTTTGATACAAAGTGACTGTTTATTTCATCAATGCTCTATTTATAAAGGCCCACACTCAGCCTCACAAAACTTCTATTCAAACACCAGTGACTCAGATTTTTGGGACTTTCCTACTTGTCGGGGAATAATGTTTATAATACAAATGTCTAGTTAATAAAATGCCATTTTATGTGTGTCACTGATCTTTGTGTTCTGAAAGAAGCAGGGAAATAGCACCAGTCCTTCTTTATTCTTGGAAACATGGAATGACAATTACTGTTTTTCACTAGCAGATGACAGTGACAGATCCTGTTTTGATCAAGCACTACTTCTTCTGCACATGTTACTGCAGCCAGAAAAGTTAGCACAAATTAACACACTGCTTGCTCTGAAGTAGTAATATTCTTATTAGGTTGAACTGGAAAATTCTTTTCCTCTGTTTTCACACTGCTGAATCCATCAGGGCCCATAAGAAAGGTGCTTAAACATTACAGAAATATCACATTAAGATATAAACCACGAAGACTTGAATTTAATTATAAAAAGGATTGATCATCACAATTAGTGCTTCACAAATGGAACCCAAACATAGAGAAACACAAAGAAGAATGTTTAGCTGCTCATGTCTTACCCAGGGAAGAGCCCCTCTTAGACTCATCCAGAATGAGTCTCCTCCTACAGATGAGAAGGATCTCACTTCTGTTGTCAGCACCTCAGTTGCTTTGTAAAACATTCTTTAATGGAGCCACTGTGCCTGTCTAATCTGCTTCACAGTATTTCACTGTCCCACTTACTCTTCAATTTATTTAGAGAAGATTCTTTATATATCAGCAGCCAAACCAGATTTGGGATTTCCTGTGATTTTAAATGACAGCACCTTAAATGTACTGATTTAAACAGGTTTGGAGTTCTTCACGGAACCACCATCTGCCAAAGCCCTCAGCAGGATTAGGTGCACAAATCAGAAAAGCAACATTTCAACTTCTGGAGGGCATTGCAGGCTTTCCCAGCATGATTTAGAAGCAGGGTGCAAACTATAAATGTTCACAGATGTTAGAGCAGTGCCAGGTCCTGGCCTTAGACTTCCAGTACTGGAATTTGTCTTCATCTGCTTTTGTATGCAGTGGCACCTGCACAACTGCACAGCTTGTCTTCCTCATAACACTCTGAAAGATTGCTGTACTGGGTCAGATAAAATGTTCATTTAACCCAATATCTTGTTCCTGGCAACAGCCAGTAGCAGGCGCCTGCTACTGGAGCATAAAACCAGAGTTTTCCCTGTGCCAGCACCTCCCTTGGAGACATAGGGGCTGGGGTGGAGGTGGCATGCCGGCATCCTATTTGTCCTTATGAACACGACAAATTCCTATTGTCACCACAGCTCTGTGACAGTGGGCCCCCCAGCTTCACCCCACACTGGGCTGGCATGCCAATGTTGACTGTAAATCTTGCATCTGCTAGTTTAATTTGTGCTCCCTTCCTGCCTCCCTGCTTCTTGTATCAGATGAGACAGCAGCCTTGTTAATTTTGTTTCCAGGACTTCATTGGCTTTTCCAGTAATCAATGCCAATTTTCCTCTTCTCTTAAATATCTTGGTATTTCCCCTTTTTAAAACTCTATCTGCTCTAACCTCTCATGTTTTCTTTAGGAGGAAGAGCCTACGAAAAGGTGGCAATAATACTGAAAGCAACATCAAACTTTTTGGAAGACCTAAAGATTGTTGAAAGTTTTCCCAACATTTCAGTTCTCCAAAGGACAAAAGACAGATGTGAATGTATTCTGGAGTAAAAAGTACAGGATGCAATCTGACCCACTACAGCACTGTTCTAGCACACACAAATGATGGATGGAGAGATCCAACACCAACCCACGCTGGGAAGAGGGCTGGCCATGCAGTGAGCAGAACTGGGCCTCACTGGGCCTGGACTGGAAGGAAGTGAAGACAATGGATTGGGATCAACGGTAAATGCCAGATAGCAATCCAGGTAAAGTGACCACACCTGACTTATAGTGAGATGAGACCTTGAACATCAGACCTCTAAATTCTCATGCTCTTAATACAGAACTCACAGAGGACACATCATACAGTCCCTGGATTTGGTCCCTTACAGACGCCATTCTCAGCCAAAAAGTCATGCATGTACCCCAGCGATCATCCCATAAGCTGCAGTTCCTACATATTCAACAGCAGCACAGCAGTCTTTGGGTTTACTTACATATTTCTAATGGGCTTAAATACAGGACAAGGAGCTAATTTTCCCCACCTTCTAAAAGTTCTCCATTACCAAATTGGGTTGCCGTTGGCCAAAATGATGGGGAAAAAAAGTTATAAGAGGATATAGTGCTAAACAGAGAAACAAGAAAGTAGAATCCCCCTGGAAGTAGTTTCTACTGCAAATGCAATCTACAGTGTGAGATGCTGTACTCCAACAGACTGAAAGAAAACAAACGACCTGGCAAGACATCCCAAATTCACAGCCCTCCCTCTGCTGCTGGACTGGGAGACCATTGCCAGCAAACCCTGGAATACTATGAGGGCTTGCTACAGGCAGAACATACACTGGATATCTAACCAGTTTGTTAAAAGAAGTTCTACTTCTAACTTCTTTTACTGTTCACATCTGATTCTGAGTCTTTCTGACAGCATTGTGGTTTCCTCATTTTTTCTTGTTCTCATTTTTTGAACACCCTGTAGTATTTGGAAGTGTAGAAGAGGAGAAACTGAGTGGTTGATCAGTAGTCAGGGTAAAGAGTAAAACAAACCCTTGCTAAATATCTACCAAATAAATAAAAATAGAAAACAAGAAAGCACTTCTGTCTGCACACTGTTTCAGTACTCTTATATAGTATGCATAAAAGAAAGCGAAAAAAATTACTTCAGGTCAGGTGGGCTACTTTATACTGCACGCCGTTTTGGACTAGGGTAGTTGTACTAAATGGTCTTAGTGGTCATTTCCAAGATGAATGATTCTACGATTCTACAATTCTGTGAAAACGTGGAGCTGTATTTCATTCATGTTATCAAAGTTAACTGAGTTCCTCCAGGACCAAATGTGCTTGCAGACCAGGATCTGAAAGGGAAGAATCCCTGAAGAGTGCAAGCTACTGGTAGGCAAATCTGTGTGGACACTATGCTAGACTGTCTGCTTGGTTTAATGAGTGGTTTGGGTTTGCACATCTTGCAGTACGTGGCAAAGGAAAACAGCCATTAACACACTCATGATTTGCTGGCAAGTCACTTGTAAGGTATGTAATGAAAATAAGCATGTGACTAAAAGCACTGACTGAGTGAAGGCTCTCCTCTGCCAGTTCTTTGCAGGATTTATTTATCGTGTAAAGCACATTGCATGCATTTTTTTTCACTGGGCAAAAGACTGCTTAAGAGTGCTTAAATGACAAGATATAAATTGTTAAGATAAATGCTGCAGATGGAGCTGATAGACACAAACACGACCCTGGCATCCTCACAGAGCAGGAATAGAGCAACTGAACCCACTGGAGTCCTACGGGAGCAAGAAACCCATGAGAAAAGTTTAAAAGAATACATTTCTTCTGTGGCAGTTCTCCTGCTCCTGGCTGAACAATGAGCACTTAAATCTGCCAGCTTTCTCTGTGTTTCCATCAGCTTGTCTCCCATTGTTCATTATCCAATATCGCTCAGCCTTGTAACGTCTGAACAAAACCAGGGCAGCAGGCATGACACTTCGTTACTGCTGGTGATTAACTGCCTGCTCCCCACCGCCCCAGGGGAAAGCAGAGATTGAGCTCTGGGGAATTCCTCCAATTAATTTAAACTCTATAGGCTCCAGATACACTTCTCCAACTGCCACAGTTTGGAAGCTCAGCACCACGAGCCCGAGGCTGATGTGGATGCACACACAGCGCTAAATGGAAACCCAATTGGAGCCTTCTCAGATTTTCTTCCAACAAAGGATTTCCCGGGGGATGTCTGTCAGTGATGGTGTCCATCACTGATCCATTTCATGCCTCCAGCTCCCTGGGGATGGCATTTACCCTAGGAAGCAGAGCTGGGGAAGTGCTTCAGCATCACATGTTGGCCTTCGGATGGGGCCAGCACAACCCTGAGCCGACACCCAAGCACAGCAATGTCCATGCACCCATACCCAATGTGTCACACGCCCTGCAACATCTGGGCAGAAGAGGCTGATGTTCATTAGGTTGGTTAATTATGGGAGTTTTGCAGCTCACTGCTTAATATCGAACAAATTGCCAGTTTGGGTGCGCACAATCACTGTCCAGATTGATAAATAACTCTTTAATTGGTAAAGCTTGCGTGAGATGAACTTTTAAATCACAGCATTTCCACACAATATGGTGTGAAATTTCTTCCCCCCTTCCCCCTCCTTTTTTTTTAATGAGTCACAAAGAACTTGTTTTAAGATATATTGCTATCTTCTTTTTAAGTGGAGTCAGAATGGCTGTACCATAGCCTAATATTGCCAGCTCTTGGTGCCAACACTTTGATCCATGCACATGAACTGGATATAGACATAAGAGCTTACTAAACAAACTGGACAGAGTCCCAGTGGGAACACTCAAAAATGTATTAATCAAAGTCAAGAGGCAGAGCAAATTGAACCAGTTCATTAATTATGAAAATTCTCTCACGAAGTGACATGTTGTTAACTGTGTGGAGACTTAACACATTTTAATCTGTAGAGATCTTTCCCTACATGCAAAATTCAGTTAGGGATGGGAATTTTCATTTTTCTTTCCCCTTCTTTCAATTTTAACAACAAAAATAAATGCACTATAAATACTATGTGGGCATGGCGGTGCATAGCATATTTTTTGCTGCTTTGTAAAGGTGGGTAAATTGAAGAATCAGGAGGTCTGGGAAAAAAAATGTTGTGTTCAGCAATTTTGGGAAGTAGACACTGGTGGTTTTGGGAAGCAGGCAGTCAGCTGCACCCCAGGGCAGCCCCAAGCCTGTGCAGCTGCATTGGTGGCTGCACAGTCCCAGCAGCAACCTGTGGGCTGCTGAGCTCTGTCACCCATGCACAAAGGCAGATGATGGGCAGAACAGTGGGGAGGGGATGGTGGTGGGCAGCCAAATGTTAGGCTCCTTGTCAGCTTGGGAAAATATGAAATAAGAGAGAAAATGTCCTTATTTTTCTTGCTGATGTACAAACGTCATAGGCAAGTGGTTTTCAGTTTCTTGTGTTTGATGGATTCTGTTACCTTTAGCAGACCTTTCAAATATAGACCAGAAACTCACATATTGCAGGCTTAAAAAAAAATACCAGACAATATTGTTTCCCTTTCTTCCACCAGTGGAAGAGAAACAGTCGCCCCCACATTAAATTCTGCAGCAAAGTGGATATTTTTAGGGGAACTTTTGTAGAAGGTGGTCTCAAACTTCTTGTGGGATGCAGAGCACATATCCTCATGGTCCCCATAGAAAAGGAACAATGGAGAGCAATGCAAGTGGACATTACTGAAAGAAGTTATATCAGTTTATATCAGTCTTTGAATGCTGTGATTATCTGTCCAACGGATGTTGTAATTACCAGCCCTATAACGCACACTTTTTCCTAATCATCTTCACTTCTGTATATGTGGTAGTTAAATATATACGTGAACAAATGAGAGAGTGTGGTTTCAGATTTTCCCCAGATCTTTCAGGCTGATTCATGTAAACTATCCTTCTAGTGCAGGAAAGAAGACAGAAATCATATTTCTAAAGTAAAGAAAAGTGATAAATTATAACATTCATATAGTCCAATGCAGTGAACTCTTTCTGATGATAGCTGCTTTTGAGAGGAATAGAGATGCTGGTTTTCATCAGACAGATACAGTTTAATCAAAAAAATATGTTTCATTCCAAGTTTTCAGATTTATTCCAGGTATTTTATGTTTCTTCCCAAGTTTTCCTCCAAACTATTCCCTTTTCCATTCTTTCCTTGTTCCCCTGGTCAAAAATCTTTATTCTTTCTCTTTTCCTCTTTCCCCTACTGCTGAGAACTTTGAACAAATAGCCACAGTTAGTTGTTTTAGGAAATACAGTCATCAAAAAAGAACAGCACAGTTTGTTTCAACGTTTTTAACATGAGAATGTATAAGAGGGAGAGAAAAGCACTAGCTGCCATGTACCAGCATTTTTTTTACAGAAAGCTCAGCCTCACTTCAACTAATTTCAGTCTTCCAGAGGTCAGACTTTAAGTAAACCAGCCCTTTGGGCTTCCTCTGTCGTCAGCAGAGGCAGACACGTGCCCAGGTGGGTTCATCCTGCCTGTCTTCACCACCTGTCTCGGGATGGGATGGATCACATTTGGCAGAGCCGAGCTGCTGGCTTCCATTACACCCGGACCTTGAGGCAGCCGCAGCCCGGCTGGAGAAATTCCACACACAGTGAGTGCACACGTTGTGAAGAACTGCACTGCTTCTGACACAAAACATTCCAGTAGGTTTCAGCAAAGCGGGAGGGCATTTTGGCTGGCAACACTCACTGCTATATTTAGTACGGATTTAGTTAAATAAGCACTCTGCTCCACACTTCCATGTTCTTCAAGATTGTTAAGTATTTTTCTCTCAAATTTGTGTGTTTTCATCTTCAATTCAAATTTGAATTTAAAATTAAGGATTCAACATTTTGGTGAAATAGAAGTTACTTTTGCACATCTTGATTGAGTAATTACTATCCACAAATTCACTCCACAGATTTCAATACAATATCACGTGCATAAATGCTGTTGATGTGGGAGATATTTCAAAAAAAAGAACATGCTTCAGCAGTAGAAAAAAAAAAAAACAACATATTCAACACGTGAGCCCAAAGGTATGGGAGTTAATGTTTGGGACACTAAGATTTCCACTGATTTATGAAGAACTTTGTTCAAGGACTAGGTGAATACAAATTCCACACGTTGAGTCACCATCCCCGGATGTGTTTAAAAACCATTTGGATGTGGTGCTCAGGGACATGATTTAGTGGAGGGTTGTTAGAGTTAGGGTAGTATGGTTAGGTTGTGGTTGGACTCAATGATCTCTAAGGTCTTTTCCAACCTGAGTGATTCTGTGATTCTATGGTGACTCTGAGCTGACAGACGATGACCCCCTTTTGCCTTCTTTTCAGAATGAAAAGGACAGCTAGCTCTCTTTCTCATGGTACCATAACTCATTAGCCCCAAATCCTCCCAGTATCCAAACAAATCACTACATTCTTCAGAAACATCTTTTCTTGAATGGCATTGAACGGATGATCTGCTTTGCTCAGCAGCATCCATTAATAACAGAAGGGCACAGCTTTATCAGAAAATGAAGGCAGAGGGGGCTTTTTTGTTGCTAGCATTTATAAACCGAGGGAAGTAACTGCTTAGGTTATTACTGATATGACCGTTCTCTTACATCTGTGGAGTTGTACGGCTAAATCAGCCAAAAAGACCACTAACACGGACACCTAGCAACATCTAGTGACCAGACCAGGCTAATGCAGCAAAATATCGGGAATGTACTCTTGGAAAAACACTTAAATTTGATTCTGAGAGTGGAGATGACTTTAAGCTATTGATCCATCTGCATAAAATTCATTTGATTCCTGCATAAAATGTACTAGTTTTAAAATAGCCATTGACTTTAATCAATGTGCAAATTTTCCAAAATCCCACACAACCAAATGGGTCAAAAAATGAGTTTTCTGGAGGTTGCTGCTCATCACTTGAAAAAAATCCGCATATTATATCCTGCTTTTTAGCAGCACTGATAGTGTAGAACCATTGAAATCACCATGATAGAATTTGAGAATGTTGTTCTATCTTTTTTTAGGAGTTCAGAATGTAATATATAACATATAAAAACATAACCGATAAGATATTTTAATCAATATGTTTAACAGATGGTGATTACCCTCACTCAGTGCATGAGTGCTGGAGTCACATACAGGCAGCAAAACTGATCTTTTTTTGTTCTTTTTTCTTTTTCTTTTTCTTTTTTCCTTTTTTTTTTTTTGTTGTTTGCTTGTTTGCTTGTTTGTTTTGTTTTACTTCTTTCTTTTTTTCCTCCTTTCTCTTTTTCTTTTTTCTCCTTGAACATTGATTTTACTTGAGGGAAACTGGGGGGGTGAAAACTTACTGCTGCTTTTTTTAAACAAATGAACTGATCAGCTCTTTCCCATATTAAATTTAACAAAGACCCAAGGGGGATAAATGTGCATTTCTGTGGGTAGACAAATTACCGGCAAAGAGACAGAAGTGGTTAATTTGTGACCATGTCAATAGCAGTAATTTGGGATATAAATCTCTGGGGCTCTGTTCTGAATTTTTTAGACTCCCACAATTCTAAAAACTTGTCTACTTTAAAAATTAATACCAACTAAGAGAGGATGTAAACTTAAGGCAAAATAGCCATTCTTGGATATTAGCATGTGTATGGTGAGGCAGTGGCACAGGCTGCCCAGGGAGGTGGTGCAGTCATTGTCCCTGGAGGTGTTCAGGAGCCGTGTGGATGTGGCACTGAGGGACGTGGGCAGTGGGCATGGTGGGGGTGGGCTGATGGTTGGACTGGATGATCTTAGGGGTCTTTTCCAACCTTAACGATTCTGTGGTTCTATGATTCAGCTCCTAGCTGAGAACTACAATATCTTGTTTTAGGTGAATTAGCTGTTTCTATCAACAGAGCCCAAGATATGTGAATGGCACTGGTGCTGTCACTCCACCACCAGTTCACTAGGATGGCACAGGGTTCTGACTCTCTTCCCTAGCCTTCAAACATCTCTAGGGGCACCCACATCTTACCCATGCTTAAAAAAGTGAATTAAATGAGCACAGATTCTTTACTGCCTTTTCTGGTGCCTTTTATTTCTGCTAAACCAATTCCAAAATTCAGGGCAAGAAGGATGCGTGAGTGGAATAACTCAAAAGGATGCGCAGGCACATCAGTGAGGGTCTTGGCCTTGTTTTAGTTTTTGAAATAATTAGATTTCATCTTAGACATGCTGAGCAAAGCAGTGTTCTACTGTGGCTAGCACTCCTCTCCTGTTGCTTTTTACTGGTCTTCAGTGAATGTCTCCTCTCTACACAGAAATTAATTTTTCTCTGCAAAGACATTAGAACATAAGCTGATTCATCCACAGTGTAAATACAGAAAACCTTATAGCAGGAGCCCACTTTGAAAGAGTTTTGCAATCATTTTTAGGAGAAACAATATGAATACTCTCACATTGTTGGCCAGAAAGAGCAGAGCAGCTTTTGTGTCTATCATTCATGTGAGATCTACCTGTCTGTGTGGTAAATACATACAAGAGTTACATGCACAGGACCAAATGCCAGATGAGTTCAATATCATAAGGCATGGACAAGATACCTCATTCCAAAGTATCACTTCCTTAGACTTACACATTGTCTTGAGAAGAGACAGGCAGGCAAAATACTCAGGATCTGCTCCAAAGCCTTGTGTCACTGGGTTTTTTTTTTTCCAAATGATGCTAAATATATATTTAGAAAAGTGAACATATACTCTGATTATTACTTAATCTATGAGTAGCTTTCACTTTCTGGGCAAACGGAGCTACTCATTACATAATTATTGGGTAAATGCAACAGAAAATTCCCATGAAAACTCATTTGACTATTTAAATGAATTTCCTGTGACCTAGTTCCTGATTTAGTGGTTGGCAGCCCTGCCTACAGCAGAAGGTTGAAACTAGATGATCTCTGGAATTTGATGATCCATGGAGTCCCTTCCATCCCAAGCCATTCCATGATTCTATGTTTCTATGATTCTATGATTCTATGATTATATATGTGTTATAAAATCTCTCTGCTAACATTCTCAATTAATCTATCTACTACAAAATAGCAAAACTCAGTCGTAGAAAATTAAAAAGGGGTTAATTTCTGTAATAGTGAAGGCCAGAAACGTGAAACCTCCCAAATTCTCCCAGACAAATGTTTTTCTGATATTGTGAAGATACTCACAAACCTCCTTGCAAATGCTGTGTCGTGTCCACATGTGCCAATTTTCATTCTTTCAAAGACTTCAGAAGTCAGGCTTAGTGCATATGAGAGCAGCTGATGCCTTTGATTGAGGATATTGTTATTACTGAATGCAATTCTGTCACATTTGCTCATCTGAATGCAACCTCTGTGGAGCTGTCTGTGCACAAGCTGCTTTGGAGAGTGTGCAGTGCAGACCTTTTCTTTTTGATATTACATATGTTTGTTCTCTTGAAAGGCTTTTAGCCCTGAGGTAAGGATTAGAGAACAATTTAGCAGCCTTAAAAGACATCATAAAAAAAATAGACTCAACTGTCATCTTCAGAAGAAAGAGGCCTCATTTGGTTTTCAAGGGTGTTGCATTGTTTTCTAATCTAGGTTTACTGCTGCTTACAGCAGATGCAAAACAGAATCATTTATGTAGACAAGAGTAGTCTGAGAAAATCCACTGCTGTAATCATCTATTTGATTGCTTTTTCTTCAACCAATGCTCATCAAACACCAAATTCAAAGTTCACCTGATCAACCAGCACTCTTTGAAGTGAAACACCAAAACAGAGCCCACTGCCTTGCCCATCTGAAAAGCCCATCACTCCCATCACTCCTATTGCTTCCATTGCTCCAGACAGAGCTCCCACCCCAGGTCAGCTGGCATGCTGTCAGATCATCTCAGCAGTCCTCTGGGGAGTGCTCATTCCCTCCTTGGACAACAAAACTGCACAAGTGGGAGGGCAAGAGCATGGCAGCATGCTTTTTTTCTGGAGTATTTAATTTCTGCCAAAACTGCATTTCCTTTCACAGAGCAGAGATGCACGAATGCAGCCAGCAGGAGCAGGGAGGTAATCATCCCTCTGCACACTGCACTGCTGAGGCCGCACCTCAAGTGCTGTGTTCAGTTTTGGGCCCCTCGCTACAGGAAAAACATTGAGGCCCTGGAGTGTGTCCAGAGAAGGGCAGCAGAGCTGTGAAGGGTCTCAAGCACAACCCTGACAGGGAGCAGATGTGGGAGCTGGGGTTCTTCAGTATAGAGAAGAGGAGGCTCAGGGGAGATCTTATTGCTCCTGAAAGGAGGTTGTGGCAAGGTGGAGGTCAGCCTTTTCTCCTGCATAACCATCAACAGCATGAAATAGAATGGTCTTAAGTTGCGCCAGGGGAGATTCAGGTTGGATATTAGGAGAAATTTCTTATCAAAAAGAGTGGAGAGACACTGGGACAGGCTGCCCAGGCAGGTGGTGGAGTCACTGTCCCTGGAGGCATTCAGGAACTGGGTGGATGTGGCACTGAGGGATGTGGGCAGTGGGCATGGTGGGGGTGGGTTGACAGTTGGACTCAGTGATCTTAGTAGTCTTTCCAACCTTAACGATTCTGTGATTCTACAATTGTATTCCACAACCTTCTCCAGACAGTTTTGATGTTTTACACATTTTTTGCACTGCCAGAAGTGTCTGCAGAGATGGCTTGGGTGACAGTTTGTGTATTAGAAAAGCAATTAGTGCAAGAGAAAGCACAGTATGCTTTAAATCTGCAACATGACAAAAATGCTATTACATATTGCATTAGTGATAAGTGTAACTAATGCCCAGGTTCGATGTAGTAGTGCATAAAGGAGCTACAAAGTTCATTTATGGAGTTAGGTGACTATGAGTTTGAGAGCACCAACTGTTGATCAAGCATTCTCATAGAGTTAGTCCTAAGTAGAAAATATCTGTCATAAAGGCATTTGGTACTGATAGAGAACATGCAGAGGTTTGGCTACTAACTGTCAGTGGAACTGACATTTATTTTCCTCTTTTCTAGGAATTCAGAGAAGAAAGCTGAAAAAATAAAATAACAACAGAAAATCTAACAAAGAAGGCAGTAAAGAAGCAGCAAACACAGGCTTTGTGGCTGTGACACAGAACAAAAATTGAGAAAGTGAGTTTTTAAGGCATGGCTTGAATCTGTTACAAAGATGCTACTCTTGCTTGATCCAAAGACATAAGAGATTGATTCTAGCCTCAGTTTCTAATAAAAAACACCTGGTGGGGCCCAAACTAAATGCTTCAGGCCAAAAAGGGGATAATAGGATGCATTCACCAACATTTGGAAGCCTCTCCAGAGCATTATTTTGCAGAACATACTGCCTTGGGCATCGTATCAAAGAGGTAGACCTCAGCTAGAAAGCCAAGTCAGTAAGCTGGTCTCCCTTGGATTCTCTTGGTATTGTCATTCAGGACTGACAGAGTCTAAAAAGGCTCTAAATGAGCTCAGCAATGACTTAACCCATAATGTTCCAGTTACTATACCACTGTGGTTACACTCTGAAATGTCTTTGGCAAGGTTTGCAGTGAAAGATAAATTTCATCTCATTCCTCCTTCACCAAATAGAAAGGGGAAGCAATTGTGTAAAAAACATATGTTCTTCCTCAAAGTTCCACCATTTGTTGAATGGTTGATCAGACAGCCTATACTGCTGCTAAGTTCTTCTAGCTTCCAACAGGATAAAGATGTCCTTGTTAATGTTGTTGAGTTTTACAGCTAATTATGCATGAATATGTTCCACAATAATACCTCTGAGGGAGAAAAGAATGCATGATTTCAGAGAATCTTGGAATAATTCAGGTTGGAAGGGACCTTAGGAGACTCCAGGCCAATCCTTTTCTTAGAGGAGGTCCAACTAGATCAGGCTGAGATGAGGCTGGACACAGAAACCAGTATGGGATTCTCCAGCACATGGGCCTAATCATTGCCATAAAGCAGAATCCTGCAAAAGAAACCAGAATAAGGCAGTGCAACAAAGTGTGCAATGAAATATGTGGAAAAATATGTGGGAAATATCAAGCTGAGTTAACATAGCACAGCACGGCGCAGCACAGAATTCCCATTGAATTCTTCAGCTACTCAGACACATTCCAAAAAAGTTTTGTTGTTGCTGTTTTCTAACTTGCAAGCATTGAGCAAGAAAAACAGACAAACAAACAAAAAAACCCTAAGCTTCACATCAAAGTTATCTTTCAAGCAAGTAGCTGGAATTTTCATTCAAATTCTGATGCTTGGTGTAGTTACACATTATAATGAGATATGAAACACACATCCCACTGAGCATGTTCCTGCCAGGTTAGTAGAGAACTGGGATCATGAAGAAGGCTTTTGTGATTACTTGCCTATGATTCAACAGGAGAAAGCAAACATGAAACAGGATGGTGAAGAAAAGTCACTGATCCTCATGCTGAATAGAGGACAAAGAAACAGTCAGTACAACTGCATTCAATCAAAACCTCAAGCATGTGATTTTTGCAAAGTTCTAAACAAAATGAATTATCAGACACTGCATCTTAATGAGGGCAACGTGACATTAATATCAATGCAGGCACTCGTGCCAGTACCTGCACACAATGCTGCCAGTAACTCAGAAGCCTTAGTTGACCTTCTCAGCCATTAGTCAGGGCTACAACAGTCATCAAAAGGAAGACCTGAAGTCCATGTTATCTTGCATTATGTAGATACACTGTATTATTTACAAGATACTGGGAAATGGCTTATACGTCTGAAAAATTAGACAAGAGAGTGATTCTGAGCTTCTTTAAAGTCCACTCAAAGCCATAAGACAATGTCTCAAAATCCTATTTGGTCTTCACTGACAATACTTAATTGAAATCAGAGGGAAACTCGGCCCTAACTTAAGAGGTGCAGGTTATGCTGCATAGGCTGAATTTATCTGAATAGGGAATGTAATAAAAAGCCTTCATAAGCTATTCCAAAGTAAAATTATTCCATTGACATTCTAGGAGAAAATTTTTTAAGCTATACAGTATGCTCCTTTGGAGGATTATTTCCCAAACTGTAATTGTAAGTTACAGAAACTGAAGTGAAAGCACCAGCTCAAGTAACAAAAGAATGGAATAAAAAAAAGAAATATTTGAGTTAGACATATCCACCAGCTTTCCAGAGTAAGGGACATTTCTGAGAGTTTACAATGAAAACTACTGTACTAAAAAAAAAAAAAAAAGAAGGCACACTTAATAACTAGTTAGAAGATGACACATGCTAGCATATAGAGCTATGAATTTGAGGAGCTGGCAATAAAGTGTAAGCCAGAGCTGACAGTCTTCCATCATGCACATTACATGGTATAACTCATCCTTCAGCACATGAAGAAATTAATTCTGCTCTCTGCTGCATAAGGTGCAGCCATCTATTTGTGCACAGATACATGATTCTGGTATGAGCCCTGCTGAAATTTGTCAGAAGGCTTTTGATCACCTCAGTGGGTCTCTGAGTCAATCTGTAGCTGACAGGAGTTTAGACTTCATTAATATTTTGCATTTGCATCCTATTGTTGAGGATTAATATATTTCCACAATGAGCAACCAACACCAACCTTATGAATTATGTTTATCAAATTATATCTTTTCTGTTACACCACTGTTTTTATGCTTTTTTTGTTTATTTTATAGCTGATGTATTTTTCTTCCATCTGACTCAAACTAATAAGGTAACTCACATATAGAGGTGAATGAGAACAATTTTCTAAACTTAGCTTGCTCACTAGCACAAACTTCCCTGCTGTCTGCCCTGCACTTTTCAGCCATGTGCCAGGACTGATTATATATGATGATTCCACATAATAAATCTCCTAACTAAAGCAAATGAGAGCTTACCTCAGTACGGGACTACCCTGTACAGACATTTATCGGAGATTTGAGAAAACTGGATTACACTTCTGGCCTCTGCCATGAGACAGTTTCCTGACCCTAGGCAAGACTCTTGCTTCCACTCCCCTCTCATCCTGCCTCCTCTGCTGAAGTGGCACCTTTCCAGGACAGTCATTCTTCATGCATCTGTGCTTGCATCTAGTCCAGTGCCACGGCCAGATTGGCAGACAACCGAGAGTAACCACTCCATAGAGACTAAAGGTCATGGATATGCAGGAATGATTGCCATGGTGACCTAGGGTGCTGGGAAAGAGTCATAAAAACAATAGCAAAAGATGTCAAGTAAATGTGCAGGTTAAAATGTTATTGATGCTTTTGTATTACACTCATTGGTAATGTGTAGTATCCAAAATGTTCTTCACTTTCTTTGTACCAGTTCAATTTCAAAAACAGTCTTGAGAAAGCAGGACAAACAATAGAATCATAGGAAATCCCAAGTTGGAAGGGATCCTTAAGGATCATCAAGTTCAACTCCTGGCTCCACAAGGTAGTGGTAAGACCCAGCTCCTTGCTAGAAGTCAGAGGTTGGAGTCAGACTATCTGGCAGAAGAGGGCTCACTGAAGACGGAGAAGGAGACTGAAGAAGTACATCTGCATTCCTTGTTCATCCCTGGGAAGGAAAGAGCCACCTATCAATTCAAGATGTGGGCATTAATCTGTATGGAAATCTTATTACAACAATCTGACGAAATCGCTATTATTGCTTGCATGAACACTGCAAGACAAAGGTCTAAACAAAATAGTGCTTTCTGATTTTTTTGTGATTATGATTCCTGGTTCAAAGTGCTCCAGACAACATGTTAATACGTGTTTTCTTTCATTTATTAAAGCACCTACATGAGATTTCATCATGCATGCATGTAGTAAATACAATCTTAACACTTAGGAAATGGCCTTTGTTAAATTATAATCTCTTGAGCTTCACACTGTATTTCAGCTGTCATTAGAGAGATTAAACTGCACCTTTTCTGCACCTTGTTTATTTTAAACATTCAGGACTCAAAACTATACCAAAGGTAAGATTTACTGTACCAAAACAGAAATGCATAATGTCTGAGGAGACAATGAAGGACTGTGTATGCTGTCACTGACATATTAGCATTAATTTGGAAGTATCCCAAGTATTCATTTCACCCATAAGGAGACATCTTGGTTTACAAGAACAGTTACAACCACTTGTTACCTTGTTTTTTTAATGCATTTTAGAAGGGGAGGATTGGACTTTAGTTTGCTGTAGTCATTGACATGAGTAGTGCAGCAGCCAAGAATGCATTTGGACATACACAGGTCTTGGGAAGTCAGGTGAGGGAACTGGGATGGTTCAGTCTAGAAAAGAGGATGTTCAGGGGAGACCTCATTGCTCTCTACAACCACCCGAATGGAGGTTGTGATGAGGTGGGTGTCAGCATCTTCTCCCAGATTACAATGACAGGATGAGAAAAACAGTCTCAAGTTGTGCCAGGGAAGTTCAAGATGGAAATTCTTCTCAGCAAGAGCAGTGAGGCAGTGGCACAGGCTGTGCATGAAAGTGGTGGAATCACCGTCCCTGGAGTGTTCATGAGCCCTGTGGATGTGGAACTGAGGGACGTGGTCAGTAGTCATGGTGGGGGTGGGCAGGTGGTTGTACTATACATAAGCATACATAACTTAGAGTACTGATAGTTTTCAAATCTGTTTAATACATTTAAGTATTTAAAGGACTTTGGTAGAGAAGAATTTTGTCCATTTTCCATGCTGTATGAGTTACTGCCAAACAAACAATGAAATGATAAAAAAAATAGCACAGTTGCAATGGTTAATTAGCTTTAGCTAATGAATGAGATGCAGGCAGGAACAGAGCAATAAAGCAATGGTAGGCCTGGTTTCCTTGGGAGGCTTAACACTTGAAAACTGATGCTTTATTAAGCTTCATTCAAAAATGAGATCTGTCCTTTTTTGATACCAATCAAGTCCTACAAGAAGGGTTGTACACATTCAGATATTGCAGGATTAGTGTCAGGCATCCAACAGAATAAAGCTTTTCTTTTGAGTCTTGGTTTTAAGCTGTCAGTGTTAGTCTTGGAGACAATATTCTAACATATAGCCAATCCCTGTATACCTCTACCTCTGAAATGATACACTGAATAGGATGTTGACTGAGAGAAATCTTGGAGAGAGGTCTGATTTTTTTCCTATTACCAATAAAGTGTTTTTTCCATGACCTTTACTGTGATTTCTCATTGATCATGTGTATTCTCATTCTCAGTTTTTTTATTAATGATAAATTGCAAATATTTTTTTACTCTTGAGATATTTCAGAAAAATAAGTGACACTTTTAAAATCCACATGCTTAGCAGGTCATTAATTACTGCATTTAGGAGTTGACAGCTCTCATGTCATACTGAACTCTGTTTTTCAAACTGTCACACCCACACTCTGCCTAAAAGCTGTTGAGTATAAGCGCCATCATTTATAATGCAAAATGGGTATCATTGATTATGTCCTGATTATTCATCATAATGCTTTCTTTCATGTGTACTTAATCATTGCGGTTTCTTGGAATATGCAAACCTTTCAGGCAAATCTTTCTGCAGACCAACCCAAAGAGCGATCTGAGCTGACACCAGCTGGGCAAACAGGGCCAGCAGTGCTGTGAACAAAGCCATGGCACTCACTGCCTGCAGACCGCTGAGTCGGGTGCTGGGTGGAGGTACTGAGGGGGAAGGATGTGTCAAGCTATGAGGTATGGGCTTGATTTCAATCCCAAAGTCACATGCAGCTTGGGTCCATACATTTGAGGTGGCCATCCTATTGCTATCATGCTGTTTCTCAATAGAATGAGGATCTTACTGGCGCTGGGTAGCACTAAGGTGAACCAGAAATTGACTATGTATTGTTTTAAAACAGTGTTATGAAGAAGGTAACAAAGCTTTCCATATGCATGCTTTGGATTTTAGGAACCACAGAAAAGGGAGACAAGTGTCCAGCTTGTCATCTAGTCAAGACACCAGCATGGACATCATTTCTCCTGTTTTCCTGAGTGACGTCACAACACTTTTCCAGATCTCCTTTATGTCCTGTTCAGAAAGCATCACCACACCAGGAAAACAGCTTGGTATTTACCTGGTATCTACCATTCACTTGGTATTTATCAAGGGAAAACAGGCCACTCCCAGTTCACCTAGAGGTAGCTCTGAATTCTGTGGCATTAACACTGTGTGCAGAGCCAGATCCAGCCTAACCAAGCCTGTGGCAAGCAAACCACGCATACATGAACGTAAAGATTTGGAGAGAAATGTCTTTAATGAGATAGTGACTGCAAAGACATGAGCACATCTTTTCTAGGAAAGCTGATGAAGCAGCAAAATCCATACACATTAGACTTTCATGGAACACGGAACATTGGTTCCCAAAATCACACTGCTTTCTTCCTGAGAATTCCTAAAAATCCTAATTTATGGTGGATACTTAAAAAAGTGAGCATTTCCAGAAATCTCAGAGACATTTGTCAAGAGAGAAATATAAATTACTGTATTCTAGGGTTTTACCAACTAAGATGAACATAAATGCTAAATACAAACAACTGACATCTAACTAACTAATAAGGAAAACGTCACCCAATATATTTTTAATTCTGAATTATAAAAATAATCACAACTCTGCTAGAACTGTTTCTTGCTATGTTTCTATTTTCACCAATGAATTTAATAATTTAATAGTGAACAATATCTTCTTAAAATTTCATGGAGCTACTTAAGTCCCTTCCATTGCAGGAGCCCCTTGCCCATGGGTCATGCCCAGCATTTTGGGCTCAAGTTCATCCAAGAACACCAAGTACTGGAGCACAACAGGAGGCTGGCCTCAGGAACAAGATCTGTGTCTGGAGTTCAGCCTTTGCTTCTGTGAATGTATTTTCAACAGAAAGCTCAAAACTTAAAATATTTATTGGTTGGAGGAGAAGAGCCCTGCGGTCCTGAATGCTTTCAGCCTTTGGGAAGGGGCCTGAGGAGCCAGTTTTTCTTCTTCTAAAAAAGGGAGAAAGAACATCTCTAAATGCTACCACAGGCAATGCTTCAGTTGACAGAGATGAAATTATTCCCAGAGGAGCTGTATTTCTCCTATTATAAAACCTTGCTTTTCACATCTGCGAGCATGAGGCTCTGGCTATTTGGCAGATGCATAATAAAGTTATTTTAAAGGCAGAGCATCACCTCCTGGGAATATCACTACGTGGTGCTAGTAAGAGCAGGAGGGAGAGACTTGCCTTTTCATTACTCTCAACGTGGGGATCAAAGAGCCTTGGCTCCATCCTCTCCCAGAGGCCAGCACAGTTGCATGAGGGGCAGATGCAACCACAGGCCGTAGAGGAGGAAGCTCCTACCTCTTCACCCCTGGGAACAGCTGTAGGTACCCAACCCACCAAGCCTCTGGTGCTGGAGGTGAGGAGGGAGGGGTGTTGAAAAGATAGAGCCCAGGCAGAGCACTAAGAAAAGCCACCCAGGAGACAGTACCAACCTGGGGAGCTATACCAAGAAAGCACAGCAGACAAAAGCAGATTGCAGTGGTCTCATGCTCTCTCACTTGCAAAGCACTTACCTCAGGACAGAAAAGGTCAAGCTAACTTGAGGTTTTCAAGTATGGCTTTGAGTACAGGTACTGTAGAGGTTTGATCCTATAGGAACCCTTCCAGCACTCGAGGCAGACCCTGATAATACAGTGCCTCCATGTGGGGTGCAGGGAAACATACAACTTTTAAAATGCTATGAAGTGTCTGCCATATCTTTACCAAAAATAATTGTATAGTGTATTTCATATTATCTTTTTATTTCTTATTCACTATATGGTAGGCAGAGGCCTCATTCAGGGACTGGGACTCATTTGTGCTGAGGTATAAGGATTAGAAGAAACTGTTGGTGGACCTCTCAAAATCAAGCTGCAAACAATTTTCTTCCTAAACATCTTAATTAAGCATCCTGAACTGTTTAATACATAAGGCAGGCCTGCACCAAAACTCCAGAAGTAGTCATTCAGGACTGAGATTGAACAGGGAAAGACAAAGCAATCTAAAACAGCACAAGGTTTTGTTGCAGAGCCCTTTATTTGTGAATAAAGCAGTTGATAACTCCTTCCCCAAACACTCAACCTATCAACAGTGAGGCTGAAGGCCATGTTTTACATTTAAGAAAGCTTTTCCCAGGCAACTCTGTAGACCACTTCACTTCATATTAATGATTTTTTAATCCTAACACAGTTTCCAAAAATATGAATTACCTGCCTACAGGAATAAGTACATATCCATGTTATATCCTTTTGCAGGCAATCCTCAGAGGACAGGACAATTGCCAATTTTGTAGAGGATCCACAAATATTAAAAGATTGCCCACACCAATGGAAGAGAATCAGGGAGCTGAATAGACACCACGCAGTTTGCTATCTGATCAGTTGGATACTTCCTTTACAAAACAGTATTGCAAACTGCTGAAAACAGTTTGTTTTGTGAAGACCACAAGACACATGGAAGCTACTAAGGGGTCTTCAAAACCACAATCAGACCACAAAATTCACTACCTTTAAACACTATAGCTACACACATGGTGTCAATGTTAAGATTAAAATGGAGAACAGTGTTACAGTTCTTAATGGCAGAAAAAGTAATGCTGATAACATTATCTGTAAGGTTAATTAATGCATAATTGTTCCTTGGGAGTCTTTTTCTTTTGTTCCAAACCAGGTTGTTTGCCAAGCAAACGCCAATAGATGTGTGAACCACCTACAGCAAATGTTCATACAATGAAAATTTCAGAAGTGACTGGTGATATTTGCTCAGGTATTATTTTCAGCCACCTGCATGGAGTTTACAAAGCGGGCGGGCAGCCGTCCTATCTTTTGTGTTTTCAGCTTTCGTTGCTGAGTTACTGCAACTCATTCCCAGCAGTGAAAATAAACTTATCCATTTTATTCCTCTGCCTGAACCCCAGGGCTTCCAAAGTGAGATCACGTATTTGAAAAACACAAGAGGACCCTGTGCCTTTGAACTCCTTCGTGTGTACAGACAGAAATTGCCTTTGGAAACCCAAAGCAGTGAATGGTGATCTAGGGGATGTATTGCTATACACCTGGTGAACATGAAAAGTGCTCCAAAGAGAAACATCAAATTTCTGGTACATTTTCTCTGACCACATCTTGCTGTGGCCCTGATGCCTGGTCTCTAATAAGCCGGCATAATTATCTGATTTTCGCAAGTAAAGAAGGAGATGATTGTGAGAGATTACAAGTGTCTCTCTTGTTAGCAGAAGCCATGACAACCTCTTTTCTAAAGTAATCTTCAGTGTGGATATATAGCACATATTTTAAAACAGGGATGTAATATCTGACCTAAGCCCATGTAATGGTGACAGAGGAGCCAGAGGCAGACAGTGCTGGAGGCTGGAGCAAAGGAGCCAGGTTTTTAACCTACGGTGACTTGGAAAAATTTTTAATACAGATGTAAGAATGGAGAAGGGAAGAAGCCTGGAAATTGTGCAAAGGAAGTGCACAGATGGACACAGTGGCCATGGACACAGAAATATCCTCTATTAAGAGGGGTAAGGGGAAGAGCAGGGCAGCCATAAAGAAAGAGACTCACATTAAACTGTCATAGAAGTGATCAGACAAGTTTTTGCAGAATTCTTCTTTCAAACTGTGAACATGTTGAGAATTTTTTTTAATAAGGCTTGCTGTTCTCCAATTTCTTGTCAGTTGATCCCAGGAGGATATAAATGGAAAGTCAGATACAGGAAACATCTTAATACAAGATGCTTGGAAAGCCCAAACTATATGGTCCAGCAGCTCAGTAGCTAGATAATAGATCACACTGCCCAGGAAATGTACCAGGAGTATAAGCAAACTTGCTGATGGCCCAGAGCAAGTATATCAAGACCACTTTACTATAGATCATGTAGATTCACAGTTTGGTTACTATCATAACAGTTCTGTCTATCCAAAGTGTGCACTGATGCTTGAGTTGCAATGCTATAGAATCATAGAATCATGGAATCATGAAGGTTGGAGAAGACCACCCAGTCCAACCATCAGCCCACCCCCACCATGCCCACTGTCCCTCAGTGCCACATCCACATGGCTCCTGAACACCTCCAGGGATGCACCCCTCCCTGGGCAACCTGTGCCTCTGCTTCACCACCCTTGCTGGGAAGAAATTGTTTCCAGTATCCAACATATATTTGTTCACATGGTCATCTACTTTGCAACGAGGTATAAAACTGCCTTTGCTGTCTTCTGAATAACCAAAGGGCAGTGATATTGTGAGAAGTTACAATCATTAGCAAAAGTGCTAGGTGGCCCTTTGCCTGCAGTTGTGCCTTGAAACTAAAGCAAAATGTTAGAAAGATTATTTTTTGCACACAGTTTTTCAAGATAAATTTCAGAGAGATACTGAGCACTAGAATTACACTTTAGTAGTTTCAGACACAGTCTGTGAGCCCAGGTGTCTGCAATGGCAAAAATGCCTGCAGTGCTTGGTAGCAGTAGGGTGTCAGCACAGAAGACTCAGTTCCTCATTTATTTTTTTTTTAGTAATTAAGCAGTTCAGGGTACCTTTTGTTTGTTTGTTTGTTTGTTTTGTAGGTGAGAACTAAATTAAGGATGCAGAGCCATGGCTTTTTTTTATTTTTTTACATAATTGCAAAAGACCAAAAACCAGCAACTTAAAAAATGACCAAGCTCTGACCTTGCATTATTGTTTAATAGTCAGTATTCCACACTGCTTTTTATAGAACTTGTGTGGATTTAATTTTTGAAGTGTTCTCAAGGCTTTGTCTTAGACTTGGACTCAAATGTGCTCAGTGCTATACAACATAGCACACAAAAAATCTCCCATACTCCAAAATGTTTACAGTTGAAGCATGAACCAGGATACGTGTAGGCAAAAAAATATAAGGAAATGGGTGTCATTATTTATTTTTATTATTATTGTTTTAGTTTTATTTATTATTTTATTTGTTTTGAATTATTATTTGAGAGATAGTGAGGTGACTTGTTAGATATAGTTGTCTCATCTTGTAAGCAACGTGGCTTCCAGTTAACAGATAAAAGAACTGCTAAAAACAGTGTAAGATACTGAAATTGTTTCTGAATATCTTTGGGGCTTTTTATTTTTCATTTGGTGAGGATTTTGTTGATGTTTTAACAGGACAATAAATTAGCCTGATGTCAGTATGTTCACTATAAACTGAATGACAGGCAGAATGATGATATTGTACACTTCCAGTTAGGCTGTTTTAGAGCTGACAGATGGACACCCATAAGGAGATTGCCAAGAGGCAGCCAAAGTTTTTGTTTGGACAGAAGGTGATGACCTGGATTGGAGAGGTATACCTCTGACTCATAAGTATGAAGATTAATGTTGTGTTTACAAATAAGATTATCTTGAGAGAAGATGTAAAAGAGCATTTCACAGATGGCAGGAGAATTAAATGTGAGGTAAGAGTCTAATGTTCCAAGAGAGTAAAATTATCAAAATCTGTCTTAATAGTGGTGCATATAGCTCAACAAAAAAACTTCAGCAGCAGCTATCTTTCTTAATCGTGTCACTTTCTTTCCCCATCATCTGTATGACCTAATTCTTTATCATGTTTTATATTGAAGCAGGTACAGACAATTCATATGACGCAAAAAGGGAGGGTGTGTTTGTTTTGGAAAGTGCTGTGTTAAATTCCGCATTCAACATTACAATACAACACACATACATACACACACACACACACTCACTCACAAAGAAAAGTGCACTGTTGCCAAAATATGGCACATATCTCAGGGCATGAACTCACTCCGGGTCCTCATGTGCTTCCCTGCCACCTGCTGCCATTTCTTTCTGCAATGGGACATGCAAATCTCCCTGCCTTGCCAGGGAGCAGGCATTTCGAGCCCAGGGCAGCAGCTTTTCCATGTGCAGATAGCACAGGCCATAAGAAATCCTTTATCACAGAAAACCACAGTGTGTCATCAAAGATTTTATCATCAAGGAGTTGTTTGCTCTTCAGAGCGGAAGCGTGCAGTTATCTCCACATACTCAAGAGGTTTGCTGCCCACATCCCTTCAGAACTAGTGAAAGCAGATGGAAACCTCAGTGCAGGAAGAGGCACACACACCAGAGTGGTTTATTCTCATCCAGACACATGTGTTCAATGCATTTCTCCGGCAGCACTGAGCAGTGGGTGGGCCACAAGACTCTGCTACTACTTCAAGAGCTAGGATTTTATTTTTATTGGCTCAAGCTGTATAAGTTTGCACTTCAAGGCCCTGAGGTTCAGGTTCAGTACCACTTGCAAAGGCACTCTGACAAACACAGCATCCTCCATTCACGAAGAGAATGGGCTCTGCAAAAAATGTCAACAGAGACATTGCAGGTGCAAAGAAGCTTGGGTGAGATTTAGACTGCATGTATTCTAGGGCGTGTTTCTGTCCCATAGGCATTGCACTGGGTGTGTAACACGAGGCGATTAGCACAGAAAACTGCTATGTTCAAAAGACCTGTGTATAAGCAGAGCTAAACCCAAAGACAGAGTAAACCACAGCATAACTCCACTCGTAGCATGAGTCTGTCTCTCACGATTTAGTGGTACAAAGACTGAATATTAGAAGAATTTCTTCTCACCAAGAGCGGTGAGGCAGTGGCACAGGCTGCCCAGGGAGGTGGTGCAGTCACCATCCCTGGAGCTGTTCAGGAGCCGTGTGGATGTGGCACTGAGGGACGTGGGCAGTGGGCATGGTGGGGGAGGCTGACTATTTGGACTAGGTGATCTTAGAGATCTTTTCCAACTTTATTCTGTGGTTCTGTGATTCCTATCTAAAAGGTGGAGACTAGCCCAGGTTCAGCTGGGCACAAGATGATTATCAGGTAGCTAAATCAGGTTCCGATGAACTAGATGGCTTCTCAGATTGGTGCTGTAGGCTGCTCCTTGCACTATTGCTTTGGCACTAGCACTGAAGGAGCTAGCTCAGGTATGTTTAGAGAAGATGCAATTGCACACATCTTATTTCCTTCATATAGATCCTATAAATCAGTCAGAAGTGTAATAAGGAACCATTTCTACCACGAGAATGCTGTAAAATCCTGCTATTTAAGACATGTCTCTGGCACTGCTGGAAGTACGAGCCAAGTTACCACTTCAGCTTTGGGTGCTCAAGGTGCCTGAGGTCATCAGGTGCTCAACGTCAGTCGATTTTCTCTGTGTACATCTGACACAGCTTTAAACCCCCTGCTACCATGCTTTTCCAAGCAGTTGTGTCCCTGAGGAGCATGACCATGTGAGACAAGACCCTGGTTTTACCACTCACATGGCCACACAGCACAGGCCTCACCACAGCCCCATCAGCAAGAGTCAGCTGGGATGCTGCAGGAAGATACATTTTCCAATTACTCTCCTGGTCTGCACGTATCACAGAAGTGTATCAGTGCTGAGGTTTTCGTGGTAAGTGGGGAGAGGAGTTAACAGAGTGCTACTAGCACTATCTAACCTCAGTTGTTTTATCCCAACATGGCTGTGGTTTAGTCTTTAAACAAGCTGAAAGATAAGCAAATAGCTGATGTGACCCCTCTTGCATCATGTATGTTTTATGAAAGCAAACAGCACTGTGTAATGTTGTGATTCATACCTTACCACCAAACACTCACCAGACTAATCATTTCAACAGAACAGGTGTTGTACGTGTTTTCATTCCTTCCCAGAATGAACACTGAGGAAACCCCATGCAGAATCGTAGAAGCATAGAATCATTAAAATTGGAAAAGACCCCTAAGATCACCCAGTCCAACCATCAGCCCACCCCCACCATGCCCACTACCCATGTCTCTCAGTGCCACATCCACACAGTTATTGAACACCTCCAGGGACGGTGATTCCACCTTCTCCCTGGGCAGCCTGAGAGTGAGCATCCAGAGGATCCTGTCTTGATTTTTTGGCAATTCTCATAGGCTAGTGACCAAATAAAAGAAGGCAAAGAGTAGATCTTAGTGGTACATAGTGATAAATCTATAAGTCAGCTTTTGTGATTCCTTCCTGTGCTTACAGGGGCACAATATCTTCCTTGTCACTAGCACCCCAGAGTTAGATTTGCATAATTGCTCACTTTATTTCTTCTTAAAATAATACACAAAAAGGAAAATCTTATTTCTGTGAAGCATCTCATTTCAAAGGAATCCTGGAAAGAGCAGAAAAAAGCAAAAAAACAAAAACAAAAACCAACAAAAACCAGCATTCGCGTCATCAGTAGAATCACACAAGTAGAAAACTAAAAACAATTGAACATAGTTCTCAGCTCCCTTGAGAGTTGACATTTAAATCTCATATATACTTCCTGAAAGGCTTACAAAGCCTTCTTAAAAATACTCTTGTCTGCAGCTAAGTGATGAAGCACCAAATCCAAGCCATGCACACAAAGAATCTTAAACTGATTTTTCCTTAATATCTACTGTTCTAAATAATTTTAAATTAAGAAATTTTGAATAAGAGACACACTGAGCCAAGGTTACTAATATAATTTTTTACAACTTGCATTTAGGTCTGAGAACATCTGGAGGAAATCTATAAGGCAGAAATAAAACATTGTTTTGTTTTTAAGATGGACTTCTAGGATCCTAAGGTCCTGAAATACCACTGAAATCCTCTAAACAGATCACGTTTCTCTTTTAAACATTATAAAATTTAAAATGATTTGCAGTTTTAAAAGGAGGAGGGGATTATTACAGTGCCAGCACTTTTCCCTTAAAAGCTCTTCCTGACTAAATGAAATTTGTAACCTAGAATGGATTTGCCAAAGAAAAGCTCTTTAAGATTTAAATAATAAAAATGCTGAGGAACTCTTAAGTTTGTTCTTAAATTGCAAGGTTGGACAGCTCGAACAGACACAGGAGACTTGTACATTTAATAAGCACAATTGTGTAGATAAAGGGGCACGCACTGCAAGTTTCCAAAGTGCAACCCTATCAGCTGCTAACCTATGGACTCTGTACTGCATTTTCCGTCCTTTGGAAACATCGGCAGCCCTGTGCCAATCTGTTCTTTTGTTTTGACTTTCTCATGTATTGTTGTACAACAGTATTATTTGGTAATTCTGGGAAGTTATATCATAATTTCCTTTCACTCTGCCATGAATAATTCAGTTTGTTTCTCAGAGTTGTCCCTCAAGTTCATCTTTTGCAAAATCAGAAAGATGCTCTCCATCAGTACGCGCCTTGAGCGCTATGCTAGTGCCATGGACACCTTTCAGAAACTACCTGTGATGAACTAGTTCTGCTGTGAACTATACTACTGGATAATATAATCAAATGCTAATATTTTTAGCTGTTTTGGATATGAGTTTATCACACAAGTTATCCATTCAGGAAGCAAAAATCAGCTCTTGTGTCCAACTTGTGCCTTAATACACCTATTGTGGTTCTGGAACTGTAAAACATATAGAGGTACCCAAGTGAGGTGATAGTCAGAAACGACCATATGGTGTTTTCTGAACATAGAAACATCGACAAGAAATGGCAAATCTGTATGAGAACTAAGAACATTTGTCCCAGTGTCCAGTCTCTGAGAGCAGCAGTATCTCAAGGGAAAAGCATAAGACACAGCATAAGCATGGTGGTCTTGTTGCAGTTTGCATCCAGACCATTGTCTCTGTCCTTGTCTCGTTTCCCTTTTGGAAATCCTTTTGGCCTCCAGGACATCTTGAGACAATAAGCTCAATAAACCTATTACACACCAGTGTGAAAAAGTTTTCCCTTTTGTTTTTGTTGTTCTTTTTTTCCTTTATAATCCCAATAGACACCCCCTACTGTTTGTATTTTGAGAAAAAATAAGTAATCTTTTCCTATCTGCACTGTCCATACTATTCCCGATTTTATAGTCTCCTATCACTACTTTTTACCATTCCTTTTGTCTATTTTCCCAGACTTATGAAAACTGGTGCATTTAAATTCACTTTCTGCAGGGATCATTTCAGTCTCTGCTCTTCTCTTTACCTTTTCTAGTTTTGTAGTATTCGGTAAGTGGTAACAAAAGAGGGGACTGTTAAATTATTTAAACTATATTGCATTATATTATACTATGCTGCATTATACTATAATATTCAGAGAAGGTTTCATGTTGGATATTTGGAGATGTACTGATGGTTGGACTAGGTGATTTTAGAGCTTTTTCAAACTTAATGATTCTGTGCTTCTGTAATTCCTATCTAAAAGGTGGTATACTCATGAGTTGTACAGTGACTAAAAAATACTTTGTTAAATCCTTATCCGTTTCCCAGCAATCTCCTGTTTGCCTTTTTGACTGCTGGTTTTTTTTTGACTGCTGCTGAGACCTGAACAAGAATTATCATACACCACAATCTCACAATCACGAGGTGATAGCAGGATCCTGAAGGCAGCAGAATCCACAATATAAATACCACACTGACATCAAAGTGCCTCAGCCAAAGAACAAATGTGCAATGGAGAGAATCTTTCCCAAAAACAGGGACAAAATACGGCCTATCCACCTCTTAGCTCCTATTCAAATGCCTCACATTAGACAGTAATGGAAGCATGGACATTTTGCATAGAATCACGTTTAATCTCAATTAATTTGACCTGACAGCCAGTTCTAGTTGGCATGAACTCATCAAGAAAGACTCTGATTCATTTATTTAATATTAAAATGTCTAGAACAACGCCCACTTGGCAGTTACAGTGGCTTGTTGCTTGTTTTGACCATAAACAAACTGTTTTTGGAAAAGGAGGGATGACTCCCTACCTCTACAATTTTTTGTTCCTGATGGCAGATCAGAACATTTATTTAAAATGTTGTTTATAAAGATATTTGATTAGCTGGTACCTAGGGAAAGCTACATAGAAAACTGTGATACAGGTTACACAAAATCAGCCCATAATTTTTTCAGAATATTTCTGCTGTTGAAAAGTCCATTACATACTCAGAAACAGTTATTCATGTGAAAACCACAACTAATGCTGATGAAAACCCTGTGAGTACTGCACGCACTATTCTCTTTTTGTATGCCTTGCAACCATCTCTTCATCTTCCTCAGCAAGAGAACCAGTCTGTTCTCCTGCACAGCCTATGTTTCCAGTGCCATGACTGATCAGTCCATTCTTCCTTTCCCTGTTCCTCCAGTTTCTGACATGCCAACATGAATCTTTCAGCACTACCACATTCATTTGTATGGGGTTGTTCCTGGGCCATCGTCAGGAGATTGAGCCAGACTACGGAATCCAGACTGATTTGAAACTCCCCTAAACCTGCAGATTTTAGACCCAGGACTCTCATTTGGATCTATCACAGTGCTCTCCTAATTCTGAAGGATGCCCTAACCTCTCTGTGGGCCTCTTTTGCCAGGTCTGGCATTGCTTTCCAGACCAAAGGCCTTTCAGCCAAAAGATTTTACCAGTCTTTTGCAAAAGCCTGTGATCATCTCTAATGCACATCCCTGAGCCATTAGCTCCATGTGAGACAAATGGTTTTTTTTGTGTATTTATTGTTCTTTTGATTGGTGACAAAAAATAAAGCAAAGTATTTCTGAACACTCTCACACAAGATTTACAAGAAGAAAACAGTAACCGCCTGTGGATAATGATTAAATGAGACCCACTAAACTTTTGGGGCTAGAAGACTGTTGCAGCTTGTCTTTAATTTTGCTCATGAGCTCACGTAGTTCTGTTGAATAATAATGCTATTGACTTCAAAATCTCCGATGTGCTGTGGAACACAGGAACTGTGAAAAAGTGACAGTCGGATCTGCAGCAGATGTGGCTGAATAGCTTAAGCAACAGACTGCAGAAAGAGCGGTATTACTGAACTCTGACCAGCAAGAGTGGGTGAGCATCCCTAGAGGCAGGAGAGAACGAGCACTCATTGAAGATAAGTGAGAAAACACCAACAGACCACACTAAAACCAAGTTATTCCATCCATAGGTGGCAAAATGAACAAAATCACATTTTCTTTGAGTTTGTGGCATGGATGAAGCAGGGTGAACACAAGCTGTGTCTCTGCTTCCATTGGGTTCCCTGAGGTGGCATTCCACCCTCTGAGTCCTTAGCCAGCCCTCCTATTGCTTCAAAGAGCAGCCTGTGAAGACTCTTAGCCCTCTGCACACCCACAAGCACACCAAGAGGGGTCCTGGTGGCACCCAAAGACCTGCTTTTATCTGACCAAAGCTCTGGTTCCAATCACATGAGCTTTATCTGACCTCCCTTAGCCAGTAATCCCAGAGTGAATCAGTGCAAAACACACAGTTCTGCGTGGAGGGAAAAAAACTCTGGTTTACATTGGTACAATGTAAACACAGCATTGCTTATAAATAAGTTATCCTTTTCCCTCTCATGGGATTATACTGTGATTTTAAAGGTAAAAGGAAATGTTGATCTGTTAAAAGAAATTATACATATACACATTTGTGAATATTTTGTACACACACAGCCATCTCATTATGAGCACTTAGTGTGTCTATAGGCATGGCAGCATCTTGTTTAACTGTAGCAAACCAAACCATGTTATTGAAGTTTTCTTGCAGATAACCATCATTTTAGCATGTCATTAATTGTTGGTCATACAGCCAAGGTACAGATAAAGAGCACGTCAGAGCTGCCCACAGTCTTTCTTTAAGACAGAAATTAAAGCCTCAGTGTGTGAACTTAGGCTTTTAGTTTGCATAGAACAATCACTCTTTTTTTTTTCCCTTCTAAATCTGATAATTGTAAAGAAAATTCTAATTTAGTACAGCTGGAAACCAGAAGACAAGTGAAACAACACCAAAAATCAGCATCATATAATCATGCCTTGTGATGAAAGGCAGATGCGAAGCCCTTGGGTGACTATAGAGGTGCTCTCTGAAGAAGTGCTCATTGCCATTGCTAGGAACACCTTACATGGGCACCAGTTTTATCTGGTCCAGCAGCCAGCAGGGGATGAGCAGTCTTTTCTCACATGCAAAGACAGACGAGGCCAGCCCAGAGATGCCAGGGGAAGAATCATAGAATCAGAGAACATTCCAAGTTGGAAGGGACCCATCAGGATCACCTAACCCAACTCCAGGCTTCGCAAAGCACCACCAAAAAATCAGATCATGTGTCTGAGAGCACTGTCCGAACACGCCTTGATCTCCAGCACTGTGGACCGTGCCCACAGCCCTGTGCAGCCCGTTCCACTCCCACCGCCGTGTGGTGCAGACCCTTCCCCTCACCCCCATCTGCCCTCCCCTGACACAGCTCCATGCCGTTCCCTCGGGCCCTGTCGCTGTCACACAGAGCAGAGCTCAGCGCTGCCCCTCCGCTCCCTGTGAGGAGCTGCAGCCGCCATCAGGCCTCCCCTCAGCTCTCTGCTCTGAGCTGAGCACAGCGAGGGACCCTGAGCAGAAACAAGAATCATTCCGGTCACTGTGGTGCTACCAAATCATTGCTGTGCTCCCTAGCTGGAAGAGGTCACATTTATTGCAGAGCAGCCACTGCTGTCAGGGCTTTGTAGCAGTGCCAAAGCAGCTGTGTTTGCAGTTCACAGATGCTTGGGAATTGCTAGGCCAAGGCATTCGAGACTTCTACAGATGTAAAAAATAAAAATAAATAAATACAAATAATTTTGAAAGTTAAAGTGAGTGCAAGATGGGAATTGGCTTTATCACATACTGTACACGGTGTTGGATTTCTAAAATTCTGGGGAGCAAAGGAGAGGTACTTTGAGCAGTGCTGGAGGCTGTCAGAGCCCGCAGAGTCAGTACTCATCCACTATTATGTCCTCCACTCCTTTGTGTTGGGCTTTACCTGGCACTACAGAAACCTCAGCTTTGTGGGCTTGAATCACAGTGTTAATGCAACATGCTATCCATCCCTTCTGTTGATGACCGAAAAGCGCAGGGGCAGAGGTGACCAGAGTAATAATACATTTGTCCAATTGCATTAAGGAAAAGTGATTTATTGCATGGCAATCTTTGAGGGAGACACTATTTAGAAAGAACACATCAGGAGAAATACGTGTCTAAATAGAAATGCAGATGAAATGCAATAGCCACAGTTATCATCAAGAGGATCTGAACCTTGCCAGCAAGCAAAACCACAATAAATGGCTAATAAAAATGAATCCCTGTAAAGCATTAAAAAAATGTACATTACCATTATGTTGTGGTTAATTCTCAGACAATACTGCAAAATAACATTGAAGTGTTACTTCCTGTCATTTAAAGGAAAAGAAACCCAAACACCAAGAATTCTTTGGGCTAAAGAATGCAGACATACATCATGTCTGTGAGAATCATAAAAAGATCAAATGTAATATTTTCTTTCAGTGCAGACAACTGCTTTGAGATTTTCCATTCAGACAGCCTTGAAAACCGCCTCCAGCATTTGCCAATTACTACTGACAAATACCATTTGGTAGTGAGTGATGTTTTAAGTGAAATAAAACAGCGAAGAAAACTGAACATGATGAAAGGATTTTTTTCTCCCTCTGAAGTGACTGTAAGTTATATATTCACAAGGTAGGGTTTACGCTTCCTGCCAATGACAAATTCCATGTGATGTTGAGCGCGGAGGTGAAGTTTGTTTGACAGTAATAGGAAAGGAAGACAAAACTCGTTTTCATGTTCTTTTAAGCAGTCAGATATTTTTTAGCTATAAACAAAGGAAGAGTTGCTAATACCTCTGTTCCACATCATTCTTCATAATATAAGTGCACTAATGGAGAGAATGATTCTCTAATATTAAAGTGCTTGGAGTGCAAAGAGGGTATATAGTGGATATTGCTGTCAGGAGCACTTGATTTACATATAAACTACAACCTGCAGCCAGTAACAACTAGCATATACCATATTTTTAAAATATTTATTGTTCATGGAGAGCTTTGAGATGAGGAGAAATAGCTCAAGCCATACAACTGGAAGAGGTGTTTAAAGAATGATTTAAATAACTGACTATTAGTACTCTTTTGACCTTTTCTCCTTTTAAACACAGACTAACAGTCCATTTAGCTCTACATTTACTACCTGAGATTGTCAGAAGCATTTCTCACAGGTCCTTGTATCATGGTATCTGCTTTCCTCACATTCTCCAACTCTGCAGCCCCATAGGAGGCAGGCAAGTGTTTATGAGGAAGGCACAGAGACCCCAAAGCCCAGACCCAGAGATATCTCCCCTGATCTTTGCCTGGCCAGGGCTCACACAGCATCACAGCAGTGTTGCTGTTGGCTCCAGGACACCAAGTTACCAGAATTCTGTCTCTTCCTCCCAAGGGGAGTAGCATCTTTTTCTAACTTGTACAAAGCTGCGTCGCTGCAGCAGCTGTTTTCTGAATTATCCAAGTAATGCTCATATTTTCCCCCCTATTTGACATTCAACAGTTGTATCTCATTATTGACTCAGATTCAAATCTTACCTTCATCTTGAAACAGTGGGGTAAATGGGGAAAAATCCAGAGAATGTGGGTACATTAAGAACATTTTTCATGCTGTTTCATTTTGCTATGGCCTGGGGTTTCTTTGTTTCACAATTCTTCACACATTTCCTCTAACCAAAAAAAAAAAAAGCTTAGAAGTGCTCAATCCATCTTTTTCTAGCACTGCTTCTTTGTTTTAGGTGGAGGACTGATCATCAGGGGATTCTTCCAATAATCTTGAAAAACATATTAATAAAAACAGTCAGCGTTGTGATACGAGTTTCCACTATTTTTGATGCTATAGTTGAAAACTTCAGCAAGGATTTTCCTTCAGATCTCAGGAAAGGACTCCTATCTCAGGCTCCTTGATTATTTTCATGGAGGAACAACCCAGGGACTCACTTGCCAGCCAGTCCCACAAGCATGAACATAGTGGTGCATTTATTGTGCATGCAATGTCAGGTGGCCAGAGCATGTACAGATGACATGAATCAGGCTGTGCACAGGTGCAGAACTGTCTCCTGACACACAATCGTGACAACCAACATGCACAGGTCTCATTGGACTTAGGGATGCTGCTTGGCTGTGTGCATGTGGCCAGTCAGCTGCCAAGTGCCACTTCTATGCAAAAGGGGGTCTCTGTCTTCTGGAAGTCCCAGAGTAAGAACCAGTTTCTGCTTTTTCCACCTGAGCAACACTCCTTTTGGGAAAAAACACAGACATGTGGCAGCCTACCCTCAGCACTTCAGCTGCATCAGGTGCTGTTCCTCTCTAGCTGTGCTGTTACTGGAGGAGAGTAAGAGCAAGCTCAACAATGGGCAGATGAAAGCCATGCAAACCTTTTAACTGTGAGAGTTACACCCGCAATGGAGGATGTTAGTCCCATCTCAACACAAGCATAACATGCTTCAGGATAGCCAGAGCTACCTCTTAGCCAATCCAGCCACGCTGCACAAAAGGGAACTGGAGCTCAATGCATTCGGGATTCCCCATGTATGTTAGTTCAGTCTACACCCAGGCGCTTCCAGTTCAAACAGTGAGCTGATAGAGGAGTCATGCTCTCTGATACTTTTAGGAGGCTGCAATAATTCCCATATAATTGCAAAATATTTTGTTATTTTCTTGTTAAAATGAACATTATGCTTTGACCCCCAAAAGACAATCAATTTCTGTCAGGAAGATTTGGACCACGGCTATGCCTAGTGAAGCCCTGAGGCCAAATATCAAAGGTGAGATGTATCTCCATTCAAGCTAGTGGAATTAAACTGACATAGGATGAACTGATTTTCCAGTTTTAGCCAGAAGCAGTCAAGGAGAGACAATATTAGGTCTCCTGTGGTTCAGATAAGACTGGTCTGTGTTGTACCAACTGTACATGCTTTTCTAGCTGTATCTAGAAGCAGAATGGCCATTCCCCAAGGGCAGGAACCTCTTCAGAGATGTACAGTCACCTATCTTTGCAATCATCTCCAATATAGTTATGCTCAAGGTTGGCTTCAAAGTATATTAGGTATAGTTTTCTGATTTTCTGATGTGAATTTAGCCTGGAATCATAAGGAAGCAAATCTCTATATCTGACTATCCTATCTTCTCGCTTCTCTCCTTTATTTTCTGAATACATTAACCAGTTTGTACCAATGTGACATAAAAATAGTAGTCTTAAAGCAGCAGTCACACCCATGCTGTCCCTTTGAGTGCTGTTGGCTGTACCCTCAAAGCCCAGCTCTCTGACTATCCTCTGTCTTAGCCTTGGATCATGCGCAAAGGATTGATCATGAGTGCACCCCATTGCACATCCTCTGTCCAGTGGGGCCATGCTGTTCCTCCTGTTCTAGCTCACCCTTCCCCTTCCACCTCCACAGCCAAGCCCACACTGCACTTCCAGCAGTCCTTTAGGAGTCTCCCATGACCCACACAGAGTTTTCCCACTCCAGGGGCTCAGCATCTTAAGTGATACTTAGAAACATTTCAGAGCAGTGTGAGTCATCTTGGGATGGCAGAGACCCTTATGATCTCTTGCCAACATCCTTTGCAGACCAGCCCTCCCACAACCAAGCATCTTTGTCCATATGAAGTCCATCTCATGGGAAGGATACACAAATGTACTGGATCTTTCTTGTAAAGAGAGCTGGCTTCTTAAGGATAGAGATACAGACTCTGGAAGCTGGCCCAGGCTGGGTGGTACAGACAGGCATGGCACCAGCCTCACGCTGAGAATGTCTCTCTGTCTTCTCCATGGTCATCATTGTCTGCCAAAGGTCAAAAGAGCTGAATGCCACTGCCAGCTCCTTCCAGAGCAGCCCCAGCAGGAAGGAACAACTAAAATAGCACATCTGTTCATCTGGATGTATCTGCAAAGAACATGATGCTTATCTACCAATTTCTCCAGCTCAACTCTAGCACTCTGTGGAGGGGTAAGACACTGGAAACGTGCAGGTGTATGTAAAAAGGGAAAGTAATCTTCAAAGGTGCACTGTAAATTCCCTGCTTCCTGCCACGCTTATGGTGCTACTAGAGCTCAATCCACTTCAGCGCTTTCAAGATTGGCATATTGCAGTATGATACAGCACTGGAGACAGAGGAAATTAGGAACAGGAGAGAGGATTTCAGAAGTAAACAGTAGCCTTGCAAGCAGCATTTCTCTTCACTCTTTTATCTACAGGACAACAGGGACAATCCAAAAGAGCCACAAAGATGTACAGTGTAGACACACACTCAGTGCTTCAGGAGTCCCTGGGAAACAAATATACATCAATAATAATAAGCAGTCTCATGCCTGACCATTTTGAAGTCCTTTTATGATGGAGTAACAGCATCGGTGGTCAAAGACGGGGCAACTGATGTCATCTTGGACTTGCGCAAGGCCTTTGACATGGTCCCATACCACATCCTTATCTTTAAATTGGAGAGATATGGATTTGAAGGGTGGACTATTCGATGGTTAAGGAATTGCTTGGATGGTCACAGTCAGAGGGTTGTGGTCTATGTCCAGGTGGAGGTTAATGACAAGTGGCATCCCCGAGGGGCCTATCTTGGGACTGGCATTCTTTAACATCTTCATCAATTACATACTCAGTGGGACTGAGTGTACCCTCAGTAAGTTTGCTGGTGACACCAAGCTGAGTGGTGCAGTTGCTACAATAGAAGGGACATCGTCCAGGGGACCTGGGCAGGCTTGAAAAGTGGTGCCATGGGAACATAATGAGGTTCAACAAGGCCAAGTGCAAGGTGCTACACTTGGGTCACGGCATGTGAGTACAGTATGGGAGAAGAACTCATTGAGAGCAGCCCTGTGGAGAAAGACCTGGCAGTGTGTGCCCAGAGCTCAGAAAGACTATAGTATCCTGGGCTTCATCACAAGAGGGGTGGTCCACAGGAAGAGGGAGGTGATTGTCCCCCTCTACTCTGCCCTTGTGAGGCCCCATCTGGAATACTGTGTCCAGGCCTGGGCCCCCAGCACAAAAAAGATGTGGAACTGTCAGGGCAGGTCCAGAGGAGGACACAAAGGTGCTCAGAGGGCTGGAGCACCTCTCCTGTGAAGACAGGATGAGAAGCTGAGCTTTAGCCTGGAGAAGGCTCCAGGGAGACCTCATTGCAGCCTTCCAGTATTTGAGGGAAGCTTGTAAACAGGAGAGGGACTGATTTCTTGCAGAGTCTGATAGTGGTAGAAAAAGGGGGAATGGTTTTAAGCTAAAAGAGGGAAGATTTAGGTTACATGTCAGGGCTAAGTTTTCACTCAGAGGGCAGTGATGTGCTGGCACAGCTGCCCAGAGAAGCTGTGGTGCCCCATCCCTGGAGGCCAGATAGGATGGGGCCCTGGGCAATCTGAACTGGTGGGGGGCAGCCCTGACCACGGCAGGGGTTGAGGTGGCGTGGGCTTTGAGCTCCCTTCCAAACTATGCCACTCTGTGATTCTATGAAAATGGGCAGGGAAGAAATTTCCAGAGAAGGAAATTAGTGGTTAAATATCAGCTTATTACTATTATAGAATAGAGTCACTAGGTAGAGTCCACAGAAACACTGTGCCCAGAGGAGATATTTCAATCAGAGTTCTTTCAGCTACATCAAAGGCCATTATTGGAGGAGACTTATGCAAATGTTTGCATCTGGCACCTAAACTCTCACAAACAAGACACGCAAGTAGACATTGCAACCCCACTAACTAAAGCATTAGGATTATGGTAATAAAGATGATGTGACTCATTAGTTATGGCTCAGGTGATAGTTTCATGGAAGAGCAACCTGATTTAACTCGAGAAAGGAGCAACTCCGACAAAGTTAAAATACAATAGAAGTGAAAGAAAACATAAGTCTATGTATCCTCAAGTTTCAACTGAACTCATCAGAAAGAAAACCACATCTTTTAATTATTTATGTAATACTAACTACGGTGTATCCATTGAAAACTACATTGTCTACTGCTAAAATATAATATAGAATATAGAATTACAGTTGCATGTAGCTATGCTGTAAATTCTATTTCTCTGTAATACAGCTGCATCATCTAGTGGACAATGCAGAAATTGCACCCGTTTTACCCAGTATAGTTTGGGGTTCATTAAATATCCTTCCTTTTCCACTTAATATAGCTCACCACAGTGATTTCTAAAAATTAATTCCAGAATTAAAAGTATGCTCTAAAACACTCAAGAGCAAATCTTGGAAATATTTTTTGTTTTACTTTCTACTCCAATCTCCAACGGGCTAACACTGCCTAAATTTTGTTACAGACAGGAATACAATTGAGTTCTTTTAGTTAATTCCAGTCACTGAGCTGATTTCCCTTTGTGCTGAAATGATAAAAATTATGACTCTCACATGGCTCAAAACCAATTACTGTGCCAAACTCCCCAAGAAAATGAGGTAATCCTTGTAAATCTCGTAACAACTTTCCTTCATATTTATTGTCTAATCAAACTTATTGTTTTGATGGAAAAATTTCCTTCAGTCTTACTGTTCACCCTATCTGTAGTCACAGATGCACCAAGTGCAAACAATCACTTCAAATTATGCCAAAGTGTGGCATTTTTAAAGGGGGTATTATTTACCTTCTAAGTAAGGGAGGGGCTACATACCCTGGGAGACATCACTTTTAAAAGCTCTTTCTTTAGAAATGTCATCTTTGAAATGTTTTCATAGAGCATCTAAAAGCTTTAATTATCAGAGTATGAGAGTTGATACTCCCTTATCTTGTCCCGAATAGACGGGTCTAAAGGCACTTAGCAATGATGGATGAGCTCCACATTGCAGCTGAAGAAAACTGTAAACTAGAAGCCACTCTCTGTAGAAGATCAAAGAAAATCCATGCCGTATTTACATAAATTGACACAGGAAAGATACTATCATAAGGTTTCATGTTTATCATTTTTCAGTGACTTGAGGCTGCAGCAGATCAACTCCCCCTACCCTAAAAGTAAAAATAAAATAAAAAAATAAGTTGTACTATTTCTCTCTCACATTTTTATCACAGAATATAAAGCTTCTCTCATTGCACCAATCTAAACTCAGTGTCTACTCTGCAGTCACACAACACAGTCCTACTTCAGCTCTCTTTGAGTAATAGTGCACAAGCTGGAAGAGAATCTAGCTCACTGCCATGGTCTATACTAGGTTTGTATTGCCAATGGCGAAAAGCTGTTTATTCCTGTTGCTGAGATTTGCAGATAGGATCTGAAAGAAAATTTTTAACAAGAAGGAAATAAATCGTATCTTTTCCACACTAGAATCACAGCTAAATTTCTTTTTAGACTAACAGATAGCCAGAGCCAAATGTTAACAGCAAGTCACTAAAGCTACAAGATGTTTGAAGCTGAAAGGGGTTCTGGATGGAGACTGACAGTATCTTCACTCTTTGAAAATGACTTAATGTTCTCTAAAACAGCTGGAGAACATTCCCAGTGCAGTTCCTTCCTCAGGCACCCTACCTCATAGATCAGCTTAGGATGTCCCTTTGGCCTATAGCTCTGGTTTAATTCAAAAGAAGTACCTAAGCTTTTGCTGACGACACCTGTAAATATACATATAAATGCTGATTCATTACCTATGCTGTGTCAGTTTATTCATGTTAAAAATGCACTGCTATTGATGCTTTACAAAAGTGCTAGTCCCTGTTCCGTAATTTATTTGGGCAGGAATTTGTCTTTGACATTAAACACACATGGTTCTACTCAGAACACTTGCTACAGTGCTTAAGGTAAAGCTGGGGGCTTATTGCTGTGTTTACATCCAAGAGACAGACAAGCAATTCAGGCTGCATAACATCTTGCACTGCCAGATCCCCTTCCTATAGTCCCTCAGAGAGTGTAGGAGTTACAGAAGTGGATAGAGCCCATATTCAGACCAGCTGGTGTGGCCTATACTGCAATAATACTTCTGTCAAAGTAGTATCCATTTTGAAAGGCATAAGAAAAAAGCCACTTATCTTCTTTAAGTACAGTACTATCTCAGTAAAAAATTATCTCAAAACCTCCAACATAAGGGAAAAAACAAAAAAACTGGATACTCAGCTAGGTTAAGCTAACATGGCCCTACTGACTGCAGTGAGACTGTGTAGCTTTACTATATCTGGGAAACATATATTTTCTCAGAGAATAAAAAACATACTATGAAAACAATCTAAGAAGGCAACCAGTTCAATGCTAATCATAAAAACAGTAGAACATATTCACAGCAAGAGTCTCTCTAGTCCAGTATTCCTCTTTCTCCCACCTTAACAAGAGTAAGAACAGGTTGAGCATATACAATACTTAGCACACCAATACTCCCTTCAACTACTTTGGAATCTGGGAACTACCTAAGACTGAACTGCTTTTTGGGCTAGTAACTGTCAGTGTCAGGTTCTCAGCTCTGCCATCTCTGCTGTAGCCATGTTCAGTGATACAGAAGGACTCTCAGGCATCAACAGGACTGGGACATAAGTGAGATGCAAGAATTCTGGGAGATGACAAATAGATATTTTGTGTCCCAAATAGAACAAGGCAGAAAAGAAACAGCAAGGAAAACCCCTGGAATCCTCAAATCCAATCAAGTTTATACAATTACTCTCTTGTTCACAATGAATGTTCACAAAGAAAAGTCAGAAAGTACATTTATGCTAGCTTATTTCTTAGAAGTTTTCATTTGCTGCATTTTTTTCTTTAAATGATATTAGCTAGAATGCTTTTATTGCCATATATAATTTCATTTATTTAAAAAATAGGTAACAGTCTTGTAGAAAATTAATCACTATAATTAGAAAAATAAACATTCTTTAAAAGCACAATTCTTTAAAAGGCCTAAAAGTATTAATGAAAAATTACAAAATATGAATCCCCACACAATGGGAAATAATTACAACACAACAACAATTACAAAGTTTATAAAGCTTAGACATGGATCTGCTTGGAAACACCCTTAGAAGAAGCTTCCTTCTCCTAAACAACATAGGGACCTTGAGCTCCTTATTTAGGTTGAACTAATAATGAAAGGTAGCTCATGAGAATATCCTCTTGAAGGCAAGATTAAAACGTTTGTCAGTGTCATCACCAGAAATGACAGAAAATAGAATGAAACGTCTGGGTGGGCTTCCAAACTGATAACATCCTTTCTGTTCTCATTTCCAGCAGGAGTCAGAACACAAACTAGTGAGTTTGGAGGAAGCACTGAGAGTAAAGGAAAAAATTCTCCCTTCCTTAAGTTCAAGAAACATGAATTGATACTGTGCAGGGAACAGTTTGGCATCAGTCACAAAAGGGCTGATTGCAATCTCTGCTCCAGTCCACATTTATTGCTCCCATAATGAATTGACACTGCAAACTACTCATTCTTGGGCACCTGCACATATCTCAGGGAAAAAATAAAGGATTTATTCTGGATATATACAAGTAGCTCCCTCTTTTCGCTCTCTATCAAGTGCCAGAACTCAAAATATATGCTGAGGAGTGTACGCCTGACCCTCTGATCCATGCCTTTGCCCCACAGGCATGGATCAGAAGGTCCGACTGCTGGAGTCCCCAGTGCTAGAGCTACTCAAATTACTCCATAAGCTGTTTTGCTCAAAGCAATTATGATTTAGATGAGGTGTGATGAAAGCTGCCTATGTTCCTCCCTACCCTCCGGGCTAACCTTTTGTATTACTGAAGATCAGCAAAGAACAAAATAAGCCTTTGGTGCCCATGTGATCCTGCAAACTAAGCTGGGCACTTTATGATGACTTTTGTTATTCTTTGCTGCCCAGGTCCATTAAAACAGTTGAGCAATTTGTCCATAGCAAATGAGATCCATTTGAGATCAGCTGCAATTATCACAGTCCCAGGTGGATCAAACTGTTGTCACGTTCAAGCTGCAAAGAATCTCTGCTGATTTCTGTAGTATTTTCAGATCTTCTAAGCGTAGTGCTTCTACCAAAGTCAGCTGTTCTTTGAGGTTTTCTTTGTCCCTCTTCATCTGGAAAATCTGGAGTTTATACAAATGGAATGAAATTATTCAAAATTCCAGTTATTTAATATATCATATGAACAGAAACTTTGTGGAAAGCTCACTTTCCATAGGGATCCCGTGCAACTATGTCAAAATACAGGGTGTTTTTTATCTTTATGTAAAAGTTATTTTGAAAATAGAATGAAACGATCGTTATGTGGACAGGAACCACACCAAAAAGAAGGAGAGGAAGGGCAATGCAACGAGGTAGGTCTGCAACACCATATGTGCCTAATTTAAGTCTGCATTTTCTTTTAAGAGGTAAATTCAACAAATATATTAATACTGTAGGTAGAGAAACGTTAAACATGATACACTTGTTTACAGTGCTTTGTAATATCCTGATGTTTTAGTTGTTGCTGAGCAGTGCTGTACAGAGCCAAGAATGTTTCCGATTTTCAGCTTCTCATACTGTCCTGCCTGTCCTGTCAGTAAGGGAACTGGGGGGAGCACAATTAGCTGGGAGGGGAAAAGAACCAGGACAGCAGACCTAAACTGGCCAAAGAGGTATTCTATAGCATATGAATTAATATGAAAAAAATCTACAGAACTGATGACAGTTGGCCAGGGGCTGCCATTGCTTGGGGACTGGATGGACATTAAGCAGCAGGTGGTGAGCAACCGCTTTGCACATCGCTGGTTTTATAAACGTATAGATATAAATATAAGTAATTATTATCATTTTTGTTATTTCTCTCTTCTGTCTTAATAAATTGTTTTTATCTCAACCTATGAGTTTTACTTTTTTTTTTTTAATGATTCTCTCCCCTCACCCTCTGGGAGGTGGGAGGAATTAGGGAAAGGCTATGCGGTGTTTAGCTGCTTTCCAGGTTAAACCACAACACACATAAGCTCTGTAACATGGTTTGTTTCTCTGTTGCAGCCACAAATTCTGCTGAGCAATTAATTTAGGGGTGTCACTAACCCTCATGACAAACCCCTACACCACCCCAGTGAAGTCAATTACCCCAGTCACTCCATTCTCAACCCTGAAAATTACACTGCTGTACATCTATGCTAGGGATAGAAAATATCTCAGCTACCTGGCTCTTCTAGCCAAATTACCTGCAGAAGGACATGCTGTGTCTCCTCTATTAAAAAATGGCATATCTTTGTTGTTATATTCAAAGCCTGCTGTTCATTTCTGGCTGAAATTACATCACCAAGCAGTGCTCTCCTCCAGCAAGTACTAGAAGCATAATGTTTAAACAACACATAATCACTTGCTGCATTCCACAACTGAATAATAAATACATGGTTATATTAAGAATAACATCATTGGCATAAAGAAATGTAGGTTACCATATCTGAAAAAGGCACAAAGAAGAGACAATCAAGATAAAAAGAAGATTTAATAATCCAGAGCAGCAATTCAAGTCCTCCAACCTCACCCTTTCGGACAAAGTAACAGTCTGCACTTGGACCAATGCTTTACTGCTTTGTCATGCTGACACCAACTTCAGCAGCACCAGTTAGTAGAACAAGCTGTACTCTTAGAGCTTATTAGCACAGCTTCTGCTAAGCTTCACTTTACATATTGAATATTTTATGGGCCTAAAATTGGTGTCAGTGGGATTTATTTTTAATTCTTATAACCAACTTTTTCCACTCACCAATCAATCTCTGAAGGATAAACAGTTATCTAAATCAAAACCTAGAAACTTTTTTTTTTTTTTCCTATTAATCCTTCTTATGGCAAATGTGTCAATTGGAACAAATGATCAAAACTGCACTGATAGCTACTGGAGATGAATTTCAGCAACTTTCTTAGTTCTAAAATTTTAGAAGCAGTCTGTGGAGCACATGTCAAAGAAATCAAGCAAGGTGAATAGCACTTAAAAGTTCCATCAAATCAACAGCAAAATTGTCTGCTGTCAGAATGTTAAAGAAACATCTGGTTCTTGAAATAGAAAGGGAAAACAGTGGGGTGAGCATAGTGTTTAATACAAGAAAGTCAAAGATCAAAGCAACAAATAAGCAATGACTTTACAATATGTTCTTTTCTCTGACTTTCTTCTTTTCCTTTCTCACACAGAGTCAGTAAGATAGATACAGGAGATCCAGAACAATTGCTCCCAGTGTCTCACAGGCAGCAAAGAACAAATAAAGGGAAACGACACGTGCACATTCTTTAAATATTGTAGTGAAACTTAAAATTCATCTTCTCCAAGACTCAAGACCTTGAGAGCTGTAAGAAGTCTCCAAGATGGTCCATCCCAACCAAAGGTCAAGTTTCTAAAAAGTCAGAAGTGCTGAGATACAGAAGGTACAGGGTGTCTTCTACGACCTGACAGCTTTCTTCCCGACAATTTTCAACTTCAGAACTAGAAGATTCACTGACTAGCCTTACTCTGCTCCTATCCACAGTTAGAATGAAGACAGGCTGGACACTGAAGCCTATCTCAAGCTTTGATATTGGTATTTACCAATTGCACATTCTCTCACAAGCAGCAAGCAAATCAGTTTGCTACATAAAAATGGTTTGATGGTGGATTTTGATACCAGAAGCAAAATTTGACTCCCAGAAAAAATGAAGAGTAAAAAAGAAAGCTCACATAGAAACAAAAAACATCAGATACCTACTCTAATAAATCATGATCCTTCAGAATGGAAAGTTTTGCATTTTTCTGCTTGTCCAGTGGTGGGAAATATTTTAAAAGAGTATCTGCATAAAAACAAATTTAAACATTTATGTAAATCATATGCAGAAGAAATGACGATTCTCAATTCTGAAATGACATTTCACCTGTACTTGTCAATTAGCTAAAGGAGAAAAGTGCTAAATTTGGGGAAACTTTAACATAATCAAAATATATTTGGGCTCACTATTTCTCAAAAGCAATCAGCAACCTGCACAATTATATCCTTACAATGAAAATCATGACTCAAATCAAAGTTATCAGCAAGACATCCAGTCATGGGAAGCTCTAAATAAATGCCAGTAAGAATCACAATTCTACAAAAGGAAAATTTATGGAAAACACTTTCAATTTTAAAACTTTGATCTTTGAATCCTATGCAGATCAAAATGAGCTCTATTCCAGTTCTTAGAAATACACATAAATATTTTGATAAAAAGACCATAATGCCTTAATATGCGCTGTGCATAAATGTATACACAAGCATATGAACTTCTTCACCATCCTTTAGCTGTCCATTTCTAACCACACCTTCTGTTGAAGAAACTCTGCTCTCTACTATTGTACCTTTCAATGTTAAGACAATCTATAAATCCAACCTGATGAGACATAAACACTGCTATGAGGGTTATCAATGGCAACAAATCCATATTCTAGTAGCAGTCGCTGATTGTCATGAGGGCCATAGCAGATAAATACTTCTTCATACTTCTTGCACTGTGAATTTGTCTGAATTTCATAGCTTCTTGACTGTTCATTAAATGCAGCCTTTACCTATGGTTAATTAAAAACAAAAGGTTTTACTCTTGGCAGGAAGACAGGGGGAACAGGAATCCGAACTTTAATATTAAAATCCAACAGAATTAAGCACTTCTCTAATAATGCAACAATAGGGTGCAAACAAGTGTTTTAGATGTCTGAAAAGGCAACATATTTGGACAACTGCACTCTAAAATTACTCTAAAAAATATGAGTATGAAGAATGAAAATCAGAACCTTAGGATGTGCCATCCACTCTGAAGACTTATTACAGAAACCCCAAATCTGCATATAAAACCAGACTACACTAGTGCTGTCCCAGAAATATGCTGGCACACAGAGTTCCACCCCTGTCATCAGGTGGAACTGCTCTATACACTTCCTAAGATGACCCAGAAGCTTTAAGACAGAGGTGAAGTAACACAAGGACTGTGTAACACAACATTTGTCTGAGGAGTTGAACTCATGGGAAGAGAAGGGTTATATTTGTGAACAGGTTCTTCGTAACTGTTACCCTGGAAGCAAATTGCATCCAGTCACCGTGGGCTTTCCCTGTACCTCTGCTTTACTGAATAACAGCTTCCAGGGTATATATGAACCATGCATACTCAGCTTGCAGGTGTCCTCCAGATAGACAATTTCTCCACTGTGAGATCTCTCACTGGCCTCCAGACACTCCTAATTTATCACATAAATGCATACTTTACTGAGGTAGTACGCTCATATATATCAAGATATTAAGTGATCTATTTTCAGTCTCTTACCTGAACATTTGGACTGTGGTTTAGCAAATCTAAAAATGGTGCCAATGCATAAACATCTGGCTCAAGAGAAAAGCATTCCCTCTGGGAATGTTTCATGTATATTGTTCTGGTATTAATAGTGCACCAAGCCCACTCCAGGGCACTATGGTTAAAAATAGTTGCCGTGTTCTCAGCAAACAAAGATTGTAGAGAAGAGAAAAAAGCCTTGGAAGACATGTACAACTCATGGACCGTTGTTCTTTGCTCCTGAGCTTGCTTTCTTAAAGGTTCGGGAAAAAGTTGTACTACCTCTTGCTCCAAACAAACTGGGCAAGTGTATGTCTTGGGTAAAACATCAAGATACGGTTTCCACAGAGATTTCTCACCAGCGTGCTTCTCTGCTATTAAAAATGTGCATAGTGCTATCAAAGGAGATACAGGAGGCTTCCATCTATTAAAAAAATAAAATAAAGCAGATATACAGAGGTGAGACAGGAAATGGATGCAGTAGTATTTTATCTCTCTCTTAGTTCTTTAAAAGGTTATAAATAGCTTCTATTTTAAACTTCTTTGTAGTTAATCTCCATGTACTTTTGATGATTTCTAAAGGGCTTTTGACTTAATTTTACTGAGAAGCTATAAAAACTGGTTTGTGTAAAATTTCAGGTTCACCTCTTGAGTTTTCTTTCTGTCAGCTTTTTTTTTAGGCCACATAACAAATACTCAGTGTCCAGCACAGGCCAGGTTCTGCATTTTCTAAAAGGCTGCGTTCATGTGATTGCTTTGCAGCCTCATTTTATTTTACTTCTCTTACTGAAGGGTATTTTGAAATCCCAAGAAGCCACTCATAACTGCTATTTAGGTCTGAGCTGGATCTAGAAGCAGGATACATTCAAACCCATACCATCTCTCCAACTCTGTATTCAAATCTCACTTCCTGAACATTCTGAATGCATGAAAGTTCACAATAAATGCTCACAAATTAGGGTAAGCAGTTATGTCCTACCACCACTTAAGATAATTTGTCTACTAATTCACAATCCAGAGGAAGGGATAGCTGAAAAGTCTTGTTTTCCTTCCTTGCCACAGAATGTCACTCTTCACTTACTTCATAATGTATTCTCCTAAACAGCTCTTAAGGACAGTGCTGGTGGTGACTAAGCATTTTTCGGGCAATGAAATAACCAGCTCTCCTGCCTTTGAGGAAAACAAAAACAAAATAAACAAGAAAAGAATAGTAAAGGTCAAGTATAAATGGCTTATCTACTATATGATTTATAAAGAAAGAGAGAGAGATTCCCCAGAAAACAGTAATTCCGGGAACCAATCAGATGTGATATTGAATTTAATGGAAGCTAGCATGGTTTTATGACGGTCAAAGTCAAGGGAAAGAGGATGACTGCAATCAGTAGGAACTTTCACCTGAAGAAAGTCAAATGTTCACAAAGAGTTTGGTGCCTGGCTATTCAGCATCACCACTTGCTTTGTACTAAGACATATGAGGGTTGCTCCAAAAGTAATTCCTCCAATTTTATTATGTTGGCCCACGATCTCAGAGGCGGATATTAGTGGTATGGCAGCTGAGGTTTGAACTTTCCCACCAATATTCTGTTACATTTTGTCACCATGTGACAGAGGCAGCAGAGAGGAATCTGACACAGTGGTGTTTCACATGGAAGCGTATATGAAGGAAAGGTGTATCAATGAATTCCTCCATGTGGAAAAAATTGTACCCACTGACATTTATCAATGCTTGCTGAATGCTGACGGAGACCAAACAGTGGATGTAAGCACAGTAAAGCAGTGGGCAATGTGTTTCAGAATGGTGCAAGTGGGTCACCTCTGCTGGTGCAGATTTTTAGCAGTGCAGCACACAGGCTCTTGTTCATTGCTGGTAAAAATGAGTAGCTAATGGTGGTGACTATGTTGAAAAAATCTCTCTATTTTGTAGCTGAGAATTTACCAAATAGTGTTATTGTGGTCTTATCCCAAGAGCAGGGAAGACTACTGCAACCAGCGTGAAAGAAACTATGCAAGCCAGTGGCTAAAGGAGAAGGCATACAGCAGGAAAGGAGCCTGGTCCTTCTGGTTTCAGTTAGCCCCTTATTGCCTTTAACAGAAACACAAGGCTGCATACTGAATCACTGTTGATGAGTACAATAATATTTTCAGCCAAGAAGTCCTCAGCAATATAATTTAAGATAAGCTGCAACTACAGTTTCTGGTATTAGGCTAGAAATTGCACTCACAACAAGGACTGCAAACATCTTGTCTGGAATTTTGAGTTTCTTTGTTATAAAAGCCATTATATATAAATGATTCTAGAGATGCTCTTGCATTAGAATCAATATTACTAACCTGAAGAGCTCTTGTTGTCATCAGTCCTCTTCCTGTACCTAAAGTAGGAACAAAGAGGATGCTTAGAGTAAAATACAGGAGATAATGGTAAACTGCAATAAACGAACAAGCCTCCAAGGAAAAATTCTGAAAGAACATACATATCCCTTACAAATAACAAAAAAGCAATAATAGATTGTTCCAGATACACATCTCATTTATTTTTTCTCTGATGCTCTCTTTACTTTTCTACTATTTTTCAGGACCTGGTGAAAGCCCTTCCCCTGCACCCCTGCAACACTTGCTCTCCAGTTCTAGCAATTCTCGCTTCCTGTTTCCCATTTTTTTCTTTAAACACATCTTTCATCACTGGCTCTTGTTATTGTTTTCAGAGTTTTAACTAAACTTTATAATTTCTATTCCCAATATTTTTCTCTGACTATCCTCTTCTCATACTATCCTGTCTACTCTCCCTTTAATATAGCAAAAGTTTTTGAAACACTACCTAATTAAAGAGAAAAAATACAAATAAATATATTTACTGCAAACAGTAGTAAGTGAATCCAACCTCTAAAATCATTTACTTGTCTGTTTCACTAGAGCTGCTGAATTTGCATGGAAAAAAAAAAGAGATAAAGAAATGATACCAAGGTTGGGTTCTAATACTGTAAACACTTAAAAGATAGTATTCTTCTTGAAAAGTTACTCTTACCACTTAAGGAGTATCTTTATATAAGAAACAGTAAACAGTTCATGTTAAATGACATTCACATGCATTTGCAGAAAGTCTTTAGAGGACTAAGGGTAAGGGGCTCTTTTTCCCGATGCTAGCCATGTGTGAGACCAGAAAGAAGGAACCCAACATTCCCATAAAAATCAGATGTAAGTACCATCAATAAATCATTAAAACATTACCCCAGAATTGCGCTGGCCTTAAACTACTGTCTCCAAATCCTCTGTCTTTGAGCCACTTCTTAAGTTTAATGTATTCCAGTTTGTGACTGCAGTTGACTAAAAATGAAAAGGGGATGAATGCTATAATATCTCATTTTAAAACAAAAGAAACAAAAAACATTGACTGTACATTCAGAAAAAAAACTGTATTTTGGACTTCTTAGTGTAGTGTAATAGAATGGCAAGTAAGTCTCTCCTTGAACTAGTTTACTAAGCTGTGGGCCTCCGGATACTTGGAGCTCTCAGAACTATAGGATTTATTCAACATACGCAAGGGGCAAAGAATGTGAAAAGGTGGCTATGCTTTCCACTACTCAGAAAACAATATTCACCATCCTCTGACTGGAACTGTAAATTAACACACACAAAAAGTAATGTTTACAGATGTTATTTTCAAAGCACAAAGGTGTTTGTGAAACCATAAGGTGATACTTAGAGAACTTGATTATGTTATTATTTAGCATTACTTCCAGGGATAGTACCTCCATACATAAATCTCTGCAAGTGTTTTCTTCTTCTCTTTCGACTTGTCCGGCCTCTGCTTTTCTTCATACTAAAAAACCGCTTTTTCCTTATTTAGACTGTCTGATTTAAAAATATATTTATTTTAAAAATGTGTAATGACCTTTTCAAGCACTGCATGTTTCTTTTCATAGAATCAAAGAACCTTTAAGGTTGGAAAAGACCCCTAAGATCACCCAGTCCAACCATCAGCCCACCCCCACCATGCCCACTGCCCACGTCCCTCAGTGCCACATCCACACGGCTCTTGAACACCTCCAGGGATGGTGACTGCACCACCTCCCTGGGCAGCCTGTGCCACTGCCTCACTGCTCTTGCTGAGAAGAAATGGTTCCTAATATTATCCTGAATCTCGTTGGCACAACTTGAGGCCAGTATTGCTCGTCCAGTCACTGTTACCTGGGAGAAGAGGCTGAACCCCACCTCACCACAACTTCCTTTCAAATGGCTGTACAGAGCAGTGAGCCTCCTTTTCTCCAGACGGAACAATCCCTACAAGACTACAAGCAAAGCCATAAATGAACATAGGTGATGAGGGTGAGGGGAGAGGAGAAGCCCATATCTGCAGCATCACCTGGGCCAACGTATGCCCATAACAGTATACAGGAAATGGGACTTGGGTCCTTATGAACACAGAATTAAAACTCTTTTCACACAGCAAATGTATTACAATTAGAGAAGACTGCATAAATTGCCTCTGTGGCTTCTCTGAAAGTAACAAAAGCAGCAGAATCGGGGCAGCTGACCACACAGAGAACACCCCCAAGCAGCCCAGTACCACACGGCGCAGTAACACCGCATGCTCGACAGCCGTACTGCATCGACCCGTCTGGCTACGACTGGGGAATCCCACTTCCCTCCAGCTCCCGATTCACTCCCGAGAGAGACAGCACAAACGGTCACACGATACCCACCTGGCAAAGAGGAGGAACGAACCTCCACAGCCGCTGCCGAGTCCGACCCGACCCGCCCCAGCCGCCGCGGGAGGCGGGGCCGCCCGCCGCCATTTTAGGTGCGCCCGCCTTCCCTCACGCTGCGTGCGGTTGCTGTTGGTCGGTCGGCTCGTTGCGGCGCTGAGCTGAGGCGTGGGGGAAGGTGCGTGGTGCTGGAGGTGGGTCGGGGAGAGCTGCAGCCCCTCGTGCACGCCCTGGATGGGCTCTCTGGGTTTTGCGGCGGTGTGGTCTGTTCCTTTGGCCCGCGGGGTGGGTAGGTGCCCTGGGGTGGTTGTGGGGCGGCTGGCAGGCGAATTCGGTGCTACGTGCGGGTCTTGGGGGCTGGCTTAGGTTTCTTCGCTAAGAGGTGCCGGCTCAGGGTTGGCTTGGAGCCTGTTTGGAAGGGAAATGACAATTAAGTGTAAAGTGAGCGGACTCATTTCCTCACCGTTTAGTGAGCCCTTGTTTATCAACTTGGATTGCCTCAGTGCTTGCACTGAATCAGCTACCTGTCCTCACAAGACAGGGGTAGTCTTCCTGTGAGGTGGATGTGCCAAAATCCCTCCTATCAGCAGCTAACATAAGGCTGCGGCGGTTACTCAGTGACGAGGCTGGTTGGATGTTCTGTAAAACATTGCCACCTAATGCAGTTCTTTGCCAAAGCCTCGTGCTACTTAAGTAAATTAATGTGCACTTACAACATGGACTTGCATAACTCAAAGAGGAATTCTGAATAGAATTTTTAAGGAAAAAAAAAAAAAAAAACAACCTGGTCCATATTTAGAGATACACTTTTGTCCTTCTAGGTGTGAAACATTGCCTAACTGCCCATGGCAGGGTGTGAAACTAGATGGTCTTTAAGGCCCTTTCCAACCCAAGCCACTCAATGATTCCCTGAAACTTTCCTCCTTGCCATTTGCAGTGACTGTTGCTTTGGCATCCATCCAGAGAAGACAATGTCCAGCGTGCCTGTGGCTGTGGTGACTGGCTCCAACAAAGGGATTGGATTCTCAATTGTGCGAGATCTGTGCAAGCAGTTCAAGGGAGATGTGTACCTTACTGCCCGAGACCCTGCCCGTGGTCAGGAAGCAGTGGCAAAGCTCCAGGAGGAAGGGCTGCATCCACTCTTCCACCAGCTGGATATTGATGATCTGCAAAGCATTCGAGCCTTGCGGGACTTCCTAAAGGAGAAATATGGAGGTCTGAATGTGTTAGTTAACAATGCAGGGATTGCTTTCAAAGGTAGGAATCGGGCTGTTTGGGATAGTCATGTTAGTCATGCGTGGTATGAAGTTACATGGCAAAGTATGGTATATGCAGCAAGAATTTCATAAAGCTATTTTATATGGAACTTCTGGGCTGTTTTTTGGCTGAGTAAGCTGCCTATCATCAACCAAGGCATGACAAGAAGGTAGTGTGAAATGACTCTTTGTCCAGTGCTTGTTGTGTTAACTGTGTGTAAAGATGCTTCCCTGGAGTATTTTATTTGCATCACATACAAAACATGAAAGTACTCAGGTGTACGGTTGGGTTTGTTGCTGCAGTGCTTTTGAGTTCCATCAGGCCCACGGGAGCCCATTACCTGCATGAATGTCAGCCATATTCTTCTGGGATATTGTTTTCTGTCTTCTGCAAGCTTCATACTTTGCTCTATGCATTATCTGCTCAAAGGTTCAGGGTGGTTAAAGAAAACCTTGGGGATGGGTGTTTGTTTTCTTTGTTTAACTTTCTCAGGCCAATTGCTCACCAATAGAACGGTTAACCTAAATCTAGCTGTGGTGAGCAGGAGTTAAATCCTTTCATCTCCTGGGGCGGTGGAAAAGTAGTGGAAGTGAGGAAGGCACAGCAGTTGTAAGGTAGCAGAGTGCGTTCTATTTGTAGTTATGAAAAATCATTGAAAATCAAGTTAGCTCCAGATGGAACAGGTCATGAGCATGACTACTAGTTCATTTCTCTGCCAGTACAAACTTGCTCATTCTGTGTCTTCTAGACTTTTTAAAAAAACTCTTTGCCTGATCTCTAGCTAAGACATGTTACACTATTCAAGCACGGCATAAGTATTAGTTCACCTGCTCACAGTGTGAGTTAAGGCACCCTGTCAGGTAGTGTGGATCAAATCTCACTTGCTGCTCGTGCAGTCCAGTCAGCTTGTTTGGTACTCTGCACAATAATAGAGTGGTTTGGATTGAAGTGAATCTCAAAGCTCACCCAGCCTCAACCCCCTGCTGAAGGCAGGACTGCTTCCCAACAGCTCAGGCTGACCAGGGCCCCATTCAACCTGGCCTTGAACATGCCCACAAATGGGGCATCCACAGCTTTTTCAGGCAGTTTGTGCCAGTGCTTCACTGCTCTCTCAGTGAAAGCTTCTGTTGACATCTAATCTAAATCTCCCTTTGTTTGCATTAATCATCAGCCCGGTAGAGGGCAGCTGTTACTATAAATGAGTGCATCCTGAACTGTGGACAAATAGGTGCTAAAATTTTACAGCAGTGATCTCAATCCGAGTACATCATGCAAAAACTTTGCAGGTACTCAGAACAGCATTTCTTTAAGTCACAATGAGATCCTTAGCTCAGCCTACTGGTGCTAGTGGGTTTAAACTAGACTGGGCTGTAATGTAAGTGCAGTGTGTTGTTGCTGATTTCACAGCAACTTGGCCTTCACCAGCTTGACAGCACTGTAGCAAGATTTGCTATAGCTTGTGTGGGGTATCTTAAAATTATTGTTGTGTACTCACTTAACAGATAAATCACAGACTCATTTAGATTGGAGAAAATCCTTAAGGTCATGAAGTCCAATCATCAACCATGACCAAGGCCACCATTAAACCATATCCTTAAGTGCCATGTCCACAAGTAGGTAAAAAAGTCATGAGCGATGAAGTTTCTGTTGCTTTTCTTGTAACATCACAGATTTTCTGTTTAGAAGTTGTTTCCAGTTGCTCTGCCTTGACTTCATGCTTAGAACTCACAGTGAGCCAGCAGTAGGTCATATGGTTAAGAATTGTGATAGAGAAGCTGTTTATAACCGTTGTTGTGTTAAGTATCTAGTACAGAGGGTAGAGGGTTTAACACCTGTGTAATCACTGTGATGCTTATCTCATATTTTGGCATTTGTACTGAAGCTTGGCTTGTTAAGTTTTTGCTGACATCCCAGAATTTATGCTTTCTTTATTGTAGTACTGTTTGTTATTGCTGTTAAAGATTAGTCACTTAATTGCTGTTTTTGTACTGTGCTACACATAGTCTGAAGTCCTTAGTCCACTAAAAAATATCCCTTTATGCAATGAATATGTACTCATGACCAGCATTCTGGGTGAGCTTCTGTGAAAGCAGTGACCTGCTGCTGCTTCCCTTTGGAATTTACATAGGTCGGGGTTTTGGAGACAAGTGAAGACCTACTTCATCTGTATAGGTGGCCTTTATTACTGCTTAGATTGAGCCTATAGCAGATCAGGAGGAGTACTGACACTTCAACTTATTTCCCTGCAAAGTAGAGGTTGCGTAGCATATAGCTTACCGATAAGCCAGGTTGTCAGCTGATGGCACATCCTACCCCACTTTTGTTGGTGGCAGGCTGTCAGTTCTGTCTGAAATTGCAGCCTTAAGTGCAGTTCTGTGGTCTGACTTATGTCAGTTTCCAGTTCTTTGCTAACTGCTTTGCTGACAGAAGTAAAAGAATGGGAAATAGATCTGTCAGCTCAGGGGAATTATTTATGACACTTGTATTTATCAGAAGGTTGCTTGATTTTTTTTTTTTGTTTGTTTGTTTGTTTTGTGTTTTTTTTTTTTGACTGCACCAAATGTTATCCTTCTATTCTTATAGAATCTTCTACAATGTGTCTTGCTGTTTTGATCAAGTCCTGGGTGAGAACCCAAATGACGACAAAAGAGTTAGGTTGTGGAAGCTGTTGTCTGCCCTAGTTTTGAATCTGAATGCTGTTAAGGGGTAGTAGTTAAACTTCTGCATCTTCAGTGTCAGTACCCTAGATTCAGGATCTCCTTTCCTTTTGATTGTCCCTTTCTCCCATGCCCTCCCCACATATATCAGGTTAGTGACAAAGTACATTGCCATGTGTTTAAGAGGAGAGGTAGAATGGATGGGAAGAGGTAAGTCAGTGGACTGGTTGGGGAGCCATAAGATAAACTTCTGGGGTTTTCTGTTCATGCAGTAACTTCCTTTCAACAGTAGTATAATTCTGATTTATTCTTTCTTTTTTTTTTTTCCTCCCCTCCTTTGCTACCACCACTTTAAAAAAAAAAAAAAAGTTAGTGACAGAACTCCATTTGCAGTCCAAGCAGAGGTTACACTGAAGACAAACTTTTTTGGAACCAGGAATATTTGCACAGAATTGTTGCCTCTTATGAAGCCTTATGGTAAGTATAACATAACAAGTAGAGAAATATTTTAATATGAATCTTGGTGCTTATGACAGGATTTTGCTATTTAATGTCTTGAAGCACACTGCCCATTGAGGAACTATATTTGTTGTCTGAATTGTTGTGAATTAGCAAGAAAAAAAAAGAAGGAAATAAACAACTTTCGTACAGATGAGTGAATTATTGATTCATCTGACTCATTCCTGTGTACTGAAATGCTAGGACAGAAAAAGCTTGCTGCAGTTTTGCGTGCTGGGATTTGTATTCTGGAAACAAGCTGATAGTGCCAATGCATTAATGACTAGATTGCTTTTGTTGAATTCTGCATTATTCTGGCATTTGGGCTACATTCTAAAAGCTGTTGCAAAACTAGGAATATTTTTCACTTCAACATCTGGCTGCCATTATTGAGAAAATCGCCTACTATTCTGAATATGCCTACAGATTGTAACAGGCTATTTCCTGAAAGCATTCCTGAAATTCAGTGTTGAGTTTTTGCAGATTCACGCTTTATTTTTTGTAATGAAACTCACTACAAACACTGAACATAAAGTGAACCATGATCAATTGTGTCCATGTAAAATATTTTACAGGCATTCGTTTCAGTGAACACAGCTGTAGAGTAAACAGACCTGAATTTGGAGTTTAGTTAGTATGTACAAATATAACCAGTCTTTATTCTCTTTTTAACAGGTAGAGTGGTGAATGTTTCTAGCATGGTAAGTATCTCAGCTCTGGCAGGCTGTAGTCAAGAATTGCAGAAGAAGTTCCGCAGCGATACAATCACTGAGGATGAGTTAGTGGAGCTCATGACAAAGTTTGTGGAAGATACTAAGAAAAGCGTGCATGAGAAAGAAGGCTGGCCAAATACTGCTTATGGGGTATCCAAAATTGGTGTCACAGTCTTGTCCAGGATTCAAGCCCGGATGTTAAATGAGAAAAGAAAAGATGACCACATCCTTCTTAATGCCTGCTGCCCTGGATGGGTGAGAACTGACATGGCAGGTCCAAAGGCCCCTAAATCACCAGAGGAAGGGGCTGAGACGCCCGTTTACTTAGCCCTTCTGCCTTCTAATGCTGATGGTCCTCACGGCCAGTTTGTTAGTGAGAAAACTGTTCGAGCCTGGTAAGCTTAACATCTGTGGACCCTTGCAAGTGGTAAATGTGGCTGTGAATTAACGTGTGCCTTGGTAGGGGTATACACCTAGATCAGTCTTATCCTGGCCACTTGCACTGGGTCTTTTGTCTTTGTAGCGAGGGCTGCAGTTACTGAGTTTCTCTAACATGTTGTCTATACTATGGGACTTTCAGTAGTGTCTGTTGGCCTGTTTGCGGCATTGACTGGGTAGCCTGACTTCTGATTTGTGGGGCGTTCTGACCTAGTTAACATGAGTTGATTTGGTATTTCCCCCAATACAGGAGGTGCCTGACCTTGTTTTACAAGAGTTTAGTCTTAGTGAAATCATTGCCAACCCTTTTTTTTTTCTCCAGGTAAGAGAGCCTACATATCTCTGTGATATGGGGCTTATATGAGGAGACTGATGCCTTATGCTTTCTCTTTGCATTGGATCTTTTTGGGGGACCATAGTTGCTTCTTAAGATTGTATGGGATTTCTTAAATGGAGAGAGGGTTTTTCTCAGTGCTACAGTCTAACTAGTTTGGGTTGGGAGGAGCTAATTGGATTCAAACTGAATCACTGTTGTATAGAGATTGCTTATTGTTATAGAATGGAATTTGGTGGAAATAAAAATAGCAATGATGTACAGTTAATAGGAGAAAATTACCTAGTTGGTTTTATTAATATGTATTTGATGTGATTACTTACAGACTTGTATTCATACAAGTGGCTTATTCTGATACTAAAGATCTATGTTTGTTGAGACTATTTTCTGTATCCAAGTCTGTAATGCGAGTGTGTGATGTTTGGAATATGTAGAGACAAAATAAACTATAGAACTGGTGTAGCAAACATCTGAACTTCTGCAGGACTTCAGTTTCATTTATTGCACAACCTAAAGTTTTCATATTAAGTATCCACATTAAATTCTGTAATGGGATGGAAAGTACCACAATAATAATGAGGTAGCAAAGTCTCTGGCTACAGCAAATTAGAATGAGCCCACTTGCAGCAGCTGCAGACACAGAAATGAAAGAAAAGAGCTGCTTACCTTTGAGAAGGCCTCAGGTAGGCAGGGATCTCCAGAGAGATCCTCTTGCCTCCACTGTCAACACTTAAATGAGGTCTGAGAAGGGATGGATCCTTTCTCCACCCCTTTTGGTTACTCAGGTACACTGCATGCCCCTGAAATCCCCTGGGTTGACCCTGCCTTCCCACTAGGTGCTCCATCACTGGTTCAGGCTATGACTTGGTGTTTCTGCTACAAATGCCGTCTGTGTAGTGGAAAAAATGAACTAAGAATATAATTATCACAGGTTGTTTTTTTTTTTTAAAAAAAAGGTCCTTCAAGCAAAATGACAAGTGGGGGAAGCAGTAGTAATATGGAGAATGTTGTTTTAATAGTTGGTCATTTTGTTTCAAATGCTTAACCTTGAGAGGCAGAGCCATGAGGCAGCCTATGAAAAGGGTGAGGTAACTGGTTCCTGCTGGTAGGAGTGAGATGGGTTTTGGTCATACCCAGGCACTAACTTCTTAACCTTCTCCATAATGTCCTGGTTTTAGCTAGCATGACAGCCATGGCTAGAGTCTTGAAGACCCTGCCTGTCCCATGTTTCCTGCATGGCAGGGAGTGACTGAAAGAGCTGTGGAAAATTGCAGGTCTCATGTAGTCATGAAAAAAATGCTATAGTCATATTAATTCTTAATCAGGAGTCAGCAAGATAATGGCAAAATGGCTTAGCCAACTGAGTTTTACACTGGCTTTCTGTGGTAGTTCGTGTTCAGGGAAGTCTTAAGTTATGAGACGCTGAGCACAGTATGTGTTGTTTTGGTAATCACTTAATAGCACAGAACAAAGCTGAGAGTATTAATCTTTTATAGATACATAGTTATTGGGTTTTTTTTTTATTAAGATGGAAGTGTTACTATGAGTTAAGCCCCAAATCTCATAAAAGAGGATGAGTGTTGCCTCCTAAAGTTATTATGCTGATATATTCTCTATGAAGAAAAACATCTGAAGCCTGGTGCTCACTGGCAACAGATCAGTTGAACAGGGATTTTGTAAAGGAAAAAAAAAAAAAAAAGCTTATGCATTCTGTGTAGCAACTGTAGGCTGCCTACAGCATCATAGCTCCAATGGCCATTCTGCTAGTACAATGACTCATTCACACACACAGTCTAATGTGTGACAGAAAGGACTGTGGTTTTTCTATATTCTTTGGCTGTCTTACTGGTATTGGGGTGGGGGGAGAAGCTTGGCTGTTCTGATTTAGTAATATATTGTGCAGAACTGTTGAGAGATGTAGTTGAGCAGTGGAAAATCATACATAGTTTGATTCTTGACACGAGTCATTATGTTTCAAGAGTTGTGCGCCCTTCTAGGTTGCGTGTATGAACTTTACAAATGAACATTTACCCAAACTTCTACACCTATTTTCATAAGGTCTGTACAAAGAGCAGGCTAAGAATCTCTGGTAAGTTTAATGCAGCTAAATGATATCCATCATAAGAGAAAATCAATTTCTGAATCTATTCTACACTCCTTAAAGCTCTTCCTTAAGTCTAACTCAGCATCTGGGTTGTTGGTGTCTTTTGTTTTTTTACATTTAAGTCAAACAAATGATGTTTAACAGTCTTACAGATGTTTCAATTTCTTCCACTAAGCCCTTTTGCAGTGCTTATTCTTCTTTAAGAAGAAAAGTGGAAGACTACTTAGTAGTCCATCAGAAATGCCATTTTCATAGTGACTGATTATAATACAGTTTCTTCTGATACAGATCAAAAGAACAGAGGATACATCTTTTACAGCCTTTCAGTTGAGTGGTGCCATATTTGAGGAAGGAAAAGCCAAAAAATTGCTGTTCACAGGATCAGCCTGAGGCAAGGAGGAGCTTGTGCAAGAGATGCACACCCATCTCCTTGTGACAGCAGAATGAGGACTACATATTGGGAACAGAGCTGGGACTGCGCATGGCAGGCTTCCAGAGGAGGTCTGTTTGCCAAGAGCAGAATGAGAGGACAAGCTGTACAGTGTGCCTGGCAGGCTGAGTCTTTGGACAGGGCTTGCTTTGTTCAACCATAATTTATTTTTAAGGCTGCTTCCCTGCTTTTCTCCCGTGTCTGTTATGTCTGAAGTGTTTGTTGTATTCAGATTCTGGCACGCCTGCAGAGTGGTCATTGTATAAAGTTTAAGGGTTAGGAAAAGAATGAAATAATGATCTGTTCTACTTATGAAACCTTTACATGTGAATTACTGTTTTTCTTTTTACAGCATGTCACTAGCATTTTCACTTCGCAATTTATTAGCTAAAGAAAATGGCTGGCAATGCAGTGACTGTGGTGACATGGAACAGCAAAGGAACTGGACTGACAATTGTGAGAGCTCAGTGGAGGCACTTCATTGGTGATGCCATGGCTTGTGCAGGAGCCATTCAGGCAGCAGTGGCAAAACTTTGGGAATGGAAGCTGTACGTGCTTCTATATCAGCTGGATATAAACAGTGCTAGTAATAATGTGGTGTTTTCCTACTTGAAAAAAATGATGAAAAGAACTTTTTGAACTTGTTGATGTCTGTAGATAACTTTAATTTAACCCAACTCTTGTGGTAGCATGATCCAACATATAGGCAATCTTGAACTGGTTTTAAGTTGAGGGAGAGAAGATTTAGGTTGGATATCAGGAAGTTCTTTACTATGAGAGTGGTGAGGTACTGGAACAGGCTGCCCAGAGAGGTTGTGGATGCCCCGTCACTGGAAGTGTTCAAGGCCAGGTTGGATGGGGCCCTGGGCAGCTTAGTCCAGTATTAAATGGGGAGGTTGGTGGCCCTGCCTTGGCAGGGGGATTGGAGATTCATGATCCTTGAGGTCCCTTCCACGCCGGGCAATTCTGTGGCTTTGAGTGCTGTGGAGTTCCTTTCAGGCTAAAAATGCAAAAAGAAAATGTGAATTATATAAACCACATAGTATTACCTAAAATGTTTAAATGAAGAATATAACTGAAATGCCAGTCTCAAATTCATATAAAAACATTTGTAGTTTATTTTTTCCCTCAAATAATGGGAGGGGAGTGGGAAGGAAGAATGATGTTTTACAACAGCAAAATTTCAGTTTCCATTTTTACTCTGCAAAGACTGTACTTCATTTTGGAGCTGACAGTAAAAGAAATCATCAGCTGGAAAATGTTCTGGTCTTGGAGGCCAGTTGTCATTGCCTGCGGATTGCTTCACAAGGTGAGCCATTCATAGCATATAGATCTTAATCAATAGTACTTCACATTTTCCAGCTAGGATTGTCTCCTTGTCCTTGGGCCCTACTCACCATGTTGTCACAGTTATTCTTAAAATCCTACCTTTGCATCTTCAGATACATACCTGCACTCTGAGTCACCCAGGTCCGATAGCAGTGTCTGACTGGAGTTGTATAGTATTTAGAGGGTATACAGCAGAAGTGCCTCTGGTTTTATTTCTGTATATGTTGGTTTAGATTCTTCTATGGAGGTAACATATGGAGAAAACAAGCAACTTGTTAAACTTTCATCAGTAAGTAATACCAGAAATAAGGAAGTAGGCTGACCTGGAGGCTGGTTGGTTTCAGTGCATGCTCCAATCCGCATTTGCCATCAGGCTGACTGCTTCCATGGCCTCTCCCTTCAATAGACTCTGCCACAGCTGACTTGACACCCTGAAGGCACTCAAAGCCAGGTTGGATGGGGCCCTGGGCAGCCTGAGCTGGGGGGGGGGAGGGGGGGCAGCCCTGCCCATGGCAGCAGGTTGGAGACTGATGATCTTTGAGGTCCCTTCTAAGCAAAGCCAATCTATGATTATTATAGATCTGTCATTAGTTTAGAACATATCTGAAATGAGGTGGTATCTCATGCAGTGGGTTGCCCCAACCCAGGTGCAGCACCTTGCACTTGGTCTTGCTGAACCTCATTATGTCCCCATAGGCCCACTCCTCAAACCTGCCCAGGTCCCTCTGGATGGCATCCCTTCCTTCTGCCGTATCAACTTGATGTCAACAACACACTTGTAGAGGCTGAGAGGAACTTCACAGCACTCAAAGTCACAGAATGGCAGGGTTGGAAGGGACCTCAAGGATCATGAATCTCCAACCCTCCTGTCAAGGCAGGGCCACCAACCTGCTCATTTAATACTAGACCAGCCCACTCAGCTTGGTGTCAGCAACTTGCAGAGGCTGAGCTTAGTCCCATAATCTATGCTATTGATAATATATTAATATTCCTGTCCCTGGAGGTGTTCAAGGCCAGGTTGGATGGGGCCCTGGGCAGCCTGATCTAGCATTAAATGAGAAGGTTGGTGGCCCTGCATGTGGCAGGGGGGTTGGAGATTCATGATCCTTGAGGTCCCTTCCAACCCTGCCATTCTGTGATTCTGTATGTTAAAGACATAGAATAATGTTAAAAATATTGCAAAATGCTTCATGCCTTTGTCACGCACACGTTACGTGTTGATCAGCTGTTACTTATGTGCTCCATGTGCGCACGCTGATCCTCACACCGTCAGCAGATGCTGGCTTCTCAAATGGATGGAATGCGTGGCAGCCGCATGGGCTGCATAGAAACCTGTGAGTCACTGCTAAGACTTTAGAGATAATGAGCGGTGAAGATCTGCCAGCAGCGCTTTTTGATTCCAGGTCCATCTTTGGAAAGACAGTGCAGGAGTGAGATAAGACTTTATTACCACAGAACCATCAGTAAGTACCTTGCCGGTTTGTTTTCTCACCACAAAACTCACCTACTCACCCCGGGAGGCGGCACCCCTCCGCGGGATGGGGCGAACCGCCGTAAGGGCGGCGGCCGCCCTGTTACCGCCAGGGGGCGCGCGAAGCCCAGCCGCGGCGCTGAGCCGTCCCATGTCCCCGCTGGAGTGCGGGGGGCATCGTGGGTGAGCCGCTGCGTGGGTGAGCAGCCTGCCGTGTGGGTGAAGGCGCGAGGGGACGTGGCTGGGCGGGACAGCCAGAGGCTGGATCAGAGCTGGGTTGCGCCTGGACGCTCTCTGCTCCCCGCCCCTCTGTTCCCCCCGTGCTGCGTTCAATGGTATCGCCCGGCTGCCGACCGCAGCGCAGCCCGCCCGGAGCGGGAGGAGCTGCTGCTCGGTGGCAGGTTGGGTCGGTTTTTTTTCTCTCCTTCCCGTTGTCATAGTGACTGCGGGCCGGGCCGCGACACCGCGACACGTCGCCGCCGTCAGCACAGCCACAGCCCGGCGGGTCTGCGGGGCGCTGTCAGGTACCGGCAGTGCGTGGGGGTGGCAGGGAGCGGCGCGGGGCTCCTGCCGCGGTCACCTGCGGGTCGGCGGGCGGTGCGGTGCGGTGCCTCCCGCCGCTGGGGAGCTTCCTGACAGCACGTAAAGGTCGCTGTCTGGTGCCGTGTGTGGATTTTGGCGTTGTTGCGGGCTTGCTTTGCTCTGATCAGCACGGATGCTCAGCCCTGCTCACGGCAGGGGGTTGGAACGGCTTCTGATGCAGTCCAGCAGTCCGGTGATTCGGGCAAGTGAAGGAGATGAGGGAAACGGGGCTTTCTGCATCTTTATTCTGATGGGCTAAAAAATACCACAAAAACAGGCAAGCAAAAACACACATGGCCTTGCCATTAACTTAAGATCAATCATAGAATCATAGGCCCGTTTGAGTTGGAAGGGGCCCTTAAAGGTCATCTGGTCCGACTCCTCTGCAACGTACAGGGACGCCTACAGGTACACCATCATTTATGTATGTATGTTTTTATCATAGAGATGTATCTAAGCTGAACAGCATCAGGTATTGTGTTAGCAGTGGCTGAGCCCTGCTGAATCCTGCTATTAAAGAGCTCAAAAGTAGCTTAAACATGCCTTTGGAATCATTTCTCACTTTGGGTCCATCTGCATTTTTCTGTTTCTGAGTTTCCTACCAGAACCCTCTCTCAATATAGTTATTGTTTCCTATTTAAGGATAATACACAGTTCAGGTTTTCTTCTGGTGTTGTTATTATTTTTTTTTTAAGAATACAGAAGACTGCTTTGACTTATTTTTGTGACTTAGAAGCAGGAAACTGAATGCAGGCGTCTTTCAGAAACGTGATAAAATGTTACTATAGGACTATACTCACTTTCCTGTGTCAGTGAGACAGCACGGACTGACCTAAGCCTGGCATTCTGAAACCTAAGCATGTGTCTAGGTGCTTATTTTGATATTAGCCAGCAGAACTATTATCATAGCTGGTACAGAAGTGCAGATAAAATTTCTTGTATGCACGGTGCACCCAAGCCCATTTCCCATTGTTCTAAACCAGCTTTGGTTTGGTTGTGTTTTATCTGAACATACTGCAGAACGTGAGGAAAGCACGTCTGGAAAACTTGTTTTTCTACTCTGCAGAAATATATGAATACATTGTGGTGAAGTAAAGGAAGACTTGGATGCATGGTTTGTCACTTTTGCACAACATCTTGAGCCTTTTATGTCAGCGTTTCCTGCTGGCAATTAGACATGTTGAGTTCTGAGGAATCCTTCTTCTAAGGGCTGGGAATCCCATTAAAGAGCCTCCTCTGAAGAGTCATATTTTGATATGAAATGTTTCACATTCCACTGCTACAGATAAGCCTGCAGAACACTGCACAATGATGAAAACTACTCGTGTCTCTCTGCTTGTCAGCATTCTGCCTATTTGCAGTGAGACTTTATAGTTTCCCTTCTTACTGTGTGACAGATCTTTGGGCATGGAATTAAAACAAACACAACAACAATAAAAAAAAAAAATTCATAAACAGGAAACTGTGTCTGCAAAGCCACTAAAACAGGTGATGGAGAGTTGGAGTCATGCTTCCAAAGTTATTTTTAACTTCATTTTGCAACTTGATCATCTGACCACTTTACTGGGATGTCAGTGTTTCTATGTATCTATTGTTATTTATAACGTTTTAGGTTTACCAGAGCTTAGATGTCTATTATCTCTTTGTAACTCTGTATATATTTTAGTTTACCAGGAAATTTCACCTTGCTATGAGAACTGAAGATGGACCCAGAGGAGCAGGAGTTACTTGGTGATTACAGATATAGGAATTATTCTTCAGCAATTGAGAAAGCTTTGAGAAACTTCGAATCATCAAGTGAATGGGCAGATCTTATTTCTTCCCTTGGCAAACTCAATAAGGTACAGTGTCACAGGACTGTTTTTTCATTTGTTTGTTATCTTATTATTTTTATTCACTGTAACTCACAGTGCTTACAAAGAATTAAAAATCAGTTGAAAAATATTAGTTTATAAAAGAAGGGGTAATGGAAACAGCTAAATTAGTATCTGTTATACAAATATGAGAAATCCTGATAAAACTAGCAAAGGTTTTCTTCAAATGGTGTTTGTTCCCTTTATATAGATATGTCTAATTTAGATTTTGGTTTTAAACAGTCTCACAGTCCTTAAATTCAACCTAGAATAGAATTGAACCGTGGTTAAATTCAACCTGGAATAGTTGAATAAGGCTTTATGTGGGACAAGAAGTTGCAGATTCTACTATAGCTAGCAAGTAAAAAATTATATTTAAAGAACATGTTTACTTGACCACGTCCTCATATTTGGGGAAATAACTGATTTGTTGCTGGTGGTGGTTTGTTTTGTGTGACCATGGAAAATATGGAAAAAAAAAAAAAGTCTTATATGGGAAAACACCTAGGAAATGTTTTCTCCTCTTGCCCAAGAAAGAAGGAGAATGTTATTTGTGTCCCATTTGGTCTATTTTTACATAGTGCTCTTCCTGAGTGTACATGGCGCGTGAGTAGTTGCATCATCAAGTAGATAGGAATGGGAGGAGGCAAGCTCTTGCAGAATTTATAAGGAAATGTGTTATTACCACATGTGTGTCACATGACTTTGCTGTTGTTACTAAACCATAATGCTACACAGGTTTCAAAGGGAAGGAGAATCAAAGTGAAAGGTTTTCTAAAGGGCAGCCACCTTTTTTCCTTATCAACAGAAGGAAGCTGCATATTGCTTTGTTAATAGGAATTGCATGTTTCTGCCTACACTATTTCTCCCTTTATTCTTGCTGAGGACAGTCATAAGGAGAATGAAAGGCCTTCAGAATGCTTCTCTTGAAAGGAAAAATCAGAATTTAAATGAGATTACATACCTATGGCAGAAAGTAGGCTTTGATCTTTTATCTGAATCTAGGTGAATACATCGCAACTGACTAACACCTAGCTGAAACTCCTGTGCAGGGTACAGGATTGCCAAAAATACATGGCAGCATAGTGGGAAACAAACAGGAAGGTTTTTTGCTGTTACATCAGTCCATCTGCTGTGGTATTTTGTGGACTTAATCGTATTAGGAGCATAGCAATTGGTAGAACAGTATTCATCCCTAGTGTTCGTCTGCTTCTGTCTTTTATCTGAAAAGAGGGATGATAACAGAAAAGTCAGGGGAGTGTGCCACAAAAAGGAAGATTGTAAAATAAGATATCAGTAGCTATTTGCTTAGCTCTTGTGGTATCTCGTTTTTTCTATACCGTAAAAGAAAAATATTGTTGGGGAACTCTTTTCATGGTGTGATTCTAACATAAAAAGCCTAATTTATTCTACAGACAGTTTCTGATTATCCAAGAATGAATGAATGAGCAGGGAATGAGTGGGTGGAAGGAAGGAGATCAACATTATCTTAATGACAGAAACGTCTGTAAAAATACGTATTATTTTGCATAGCACACAATTATATTCAGGAGTGTCAGTAACGGTGATGCCTATTACTAAGCAAACATGAAAATGCTGAGAAAGGGAGAGAGAGCAAAGAGAAGGAGTCAAGGAGTTTTGGAAGGACTTTTCATGCTTTTGGTATTGCTTGGGAGATCTTAAGCATGTGCTTCGAAAGGATCTTTGTATTGTTGACTTGAATTGTGAGTGCTCTTGCTTACATACTTGTAATATTTTCTGAGGCTTTTTCTCCTGTAGGTAGAGTACTGGGTTTTGTAATACTTGTGCTACTGAGTCTCGCAGGTTAATACCCACACCCTTATTTCCATAGAAGTTCAGTGAAATTACCCTTTCAATACAAGGGCTGGAGGAATTGGCATGGGGCTCCTCCTATTTAGAGATGAAAGATAAAGGGTGGAAGAAGCTGATACAAATGCCTTTGGCCATGGCTAAAACAAGTGGCCTTGGAGCTCTTGCTGCTCTTATTGCTGGTGAAAAAGAGACGGTTTTACTACTTCTTGCTAATATTAAACCCCTACCAAGTTTACGCTGAATATTATTTTTAACAACTTCTTTGTTGCTTCTGTGGTTCTCTGTTTCATGGTGACTTGTAGAAACACAGAAGCAGAGAGAAACTTCCTGACATCAGTCTGAATGATCAGCTAAAATGGTCTGTCTGGAGATCTCAAAAGACAGTTTCGTCACTTAAGGGAGACAAACCTTATCTAACTTTTGATGTCTTCACTGTGGACATCTTTACTTTGAATCACTTTTAAACAGGGAGAGAAATAAGGTTAAAGGTTTTAATTAGTTAGATGTGACTCACCTCTAGGAATCCTGTCCTAAAATTGCTTATGTTCTCCACTAGCTTTGTAGGAAGCCTGGAGTGATTTACTACCATTTTGCCCGTGTTTTTTTAGATGACCTAGACTTCTAAGATTAGGTAAGATGAATCTCCTGCGGTGCTCTGAACAGAACTGCAGGTACCAGCTGTGAGTATGAGTGCAAACAAAAGCTAGCACTGGCAGAAGTTGCTGACTTACACTACGTCAGATATTTGTTTTTTCATTTTACAGTGTGTTACACATCATGATGATGGATCCTATCTCTAGTTACATAAACCAATCATTTAGTAGCTGCAGCGTGGGCTGCTCCATGCTTCAAGAAGTAGGATTACCATCTTCTTGTTGCTCTTAATATAGCCTTGAAGTGTGTTTTAATTATTTTTGGAAATTTGCATACATCTGCTATCTGGGGAACACAGTTTTGTGGCTAAGGTTTTCAGATCTTCAGTACAGATTGCTGCATCCGGGATTGTTTGAGTGCCAAAAAGTGATGCTGCTATTGGAGATTTTGCCAGCTTGTTCCAATGCTGTAATAGGATATAACTTTATACAACTCTGCAAAGTCACTCTGATAGAAGAAATTTTTAGGTTCTCCTCCCCCGCCCCTTTTTTATTTTTATACCTAGAAATAGATGGCAATTCAGCATATGCAGGCTTGCCTTGTTTCACATTTAAAATGCTTGTAGCAATCTGTTCGGAGTTCAAACAAATAAGAAGGAAAGGGGAAAGAAAGAACAAAAATCATTGCTGCTGCACAGCTGGCCTTTATTTCAGCAGTAACATTTAGTGCAACACTATGTTCTTGAGGGGAGAGAAAGATTCTTCCGAAACACAGATTTTTGTCAGCAGAGCCCTTAATGATGCCAGTTAGTTGTATGAGAACTGTGACTGCCATGTCTTTATGACAGCTGTTTGCTGAATTACAAACACAAACACCACTTGCCTTCTGTTGAAGGGAAGCCCTGCCTTCTAATGGCTTTATGGAACTTCACCGCACCCAATGCTCAAATGCAGTGTGCAGAACTGGGGATATGTCTCCTTCTTTTTATATAACTTAAGTTCTCAGTTTTCTCATTACTAGCTTTGAACTTCATACTGCTGTTTTTATGGAAGCTGGAGCTCTGTTATGAATTTCTCTCAAACTTATCTGGAAAATGAATCAGTGGAAAATGGATGTATAGGCTGGCCTTCTCCCTCACTCCTCCCAACCACTGTTGACTTAAATAAGAGTTAGCGGATTTCCTGGTTGAATATACATGCTGCATTTTTTTTTTTCTGAAATTCTATTTATGGGAATATAAATATTTACTTGATTTGTTTGCTTTTTTTTAATGCCTAGGCAAATTGATACTGTGGTGCTATAAAGCAATGTAAGCCTTAACCAGTAACCGTGGATATAGAAATATTCCTGCATGTGTGCCTGTGTTTGTTTTGTGTTTTCAGTCACGTGTACATACACTATAAAGCCACGTGTATACACTATAAAGAGAGATAGTCTTCTCTTCTGCCCTTTATAGCTCATGTTCAAAGAAGCATCTTTGTGCATTAGAAGATGTTTTATGTGTATAATGTAACCCTTCAGCTATCATAGTTGCTCATGTGTAGGAAAGCTGGAGAAAAGGAGAAAATGTAGATCAGGGTGGGCTTCAGCCCTTATGTAACTGAAGACCATCAAATTACACTCACAAGAATTAAAAAAGGAAAAGGGGCAGAGGGAATAATGTCAGTTCCCAATCCTGTGAGGACAGTTGTCTACCTGCTGTTTTCTATATAGTTAATATTAAGATTTTAGCAGATAGTATACTAAGATGGTATCTGTTTGATCCTAAACTCAGAAAATATTTACCGCTGGTGTATTTTTTTTTTTTTTTGTCATCTTCTTTTATATTTACAGAGGGTGTGGGCAAATATATACCAACCAATATAAGCAGAATGTTTCAAAGTCCAGCTTTCAGACAGTCTTCAAAGCTGGTACAAGACAACATGTTAAAAAGCTAATTTTGCAAGTATGGCCCGTTAAAGTTTCATGTGTGAGATTATGCTGTATTCTTCAAATCTGGCTTTTAATACTAATTAAAATGCAAATCACATCATGGGGGGGGGGGGGGGGAGGGAAGAAAGGAAATATAATGGCTCTGAATGGTATTTGTACTGTATGCATTTCTTTCTATTTACTGTTGTTAGAAACTCGCAGCCTTTTTCTTCTTGAGTGAAGTTTTTTTTACTAGAAACTCTTCACTGACAGCTAATCTCAGCTTAGGCAGGGCAGCAAATAGGAGAAATAATGCGGTGTAGTAGATTTTTAACTTCTCGTGCCCACTTACTGTGAAGTCTTAAATGATACACTGCACACACCTTTGAAGTAGGATGAGTTTTGTGTCTTCTTCTGAATGCTGATGTGAATATTCAGGATTCTCCATTGAAGCGAATGCTGTGATCATTGATGTACTGTGTTTTTCTTGGAACTGGACAAGCATGAGTTGGTTCCTTTGTCTACTGAGTTTTTGGCTTTTTTTCAGGCATACTAGAATAACATAGAGTTTTAAAGGGTTACATGGGATAAGATCAAGACTTAGCCTTTGGGAGAGTCATGAATCTGCCTCATCCTGAAAACATCCCAAAAGGCAACCTGCAATAAAACGCTTGTTTGTGTTAATAGTCGGTGATTAAAGGCCAAAGTGGCATTTACTTGCAACTTCTTTCTTTTAATTGTTGCTTTCTCAATTTTAGAAACTTAATAATTTGTATGTATATACTCATTTGCTTTAATGAAAAGAGCAATGTTTTCAAGAAAGGCAATGCAGTTTGGTTTTCCTGAGCCTTAGCCTATGTGCAATACTTAGTTGTTTCCTATCCTGAAGATCTTTTACTTTTTCATTCATACAATGGCTATAGTTACTAAAGCATACTGAGTATAGCCACGCAGGTTTACAAGCAACTTCAGAGATCTTATATGCGTACTTTGGTGGGAGGATTATTTGTTTATTTCAGCTATAAGAGCCATGTTAATTTATGAGGAAAGATAGTTATTTAATTCTTACACTATTCCCTGTCCTTAAAAGCTGAGACACTTCACTTCTTGGTTTCCCACTTCCCTTGGAGATAGGATGAGAGTGTGCTCTCTTTGTCCATTTGACTTCAATTTCCAGTCTCTGTGGAAAGCAAGACCAGACTTTCCTATGCTATTCATAACTGATTTCATACTAAAACTCAATTGCAGAACTCTGAAGTGAAACAATCCGCATTTATCAGAGAAAAGTCTTGAATGTGTTATTTAGTTCTGTTTGCTAGTAGGAAACCTTTGAAATACAGTCATATTATAAACGATATTTCACATTACAGATATTCATTCTGACCTGTTTTTTTCCCACAGGCTCTTCAGAGTAACCTGAAGTATTCTCTATTGCCAAGACGTCTGATCATCAGTAAAAGATTATCTCAGTGTTTGCATCCAGCACTTCCTAGTGGAGTGCATTTAAAGGCACTAGAAACCTATGAAATAATCTTTAAAATAATTGGGACAAAATGGCTTGCCAAGGACTTGTTCTTGTACAGGTAAACTTCTCTTTAAAAGCTTATGCATTTCACAGTCTACTCTAATTAATAATTTTTTTATTTTTTTTCAGTTCTGGTTTGTTTCCTCTGCTGGCAAATGCAGCAATGTCAGTGAGGCCTGTTCTCCTTGGTTTATATGAGAAATACTTTCTTCCTCTCCAAAAGTCCCTCCTGCCTGGTCTTCAAGCCTTTGTAATTGGACTGCTGCCTGGATTGGAAGAAGGGTCAGAAATCTACGACAGGTGAGAATTAATGTAAAAGTAATATACAGTATTTTGCTTTCTTATGGAATTCTGAAGAAATTTCTGATGGCTGGCTGTGGAAAGAGAAAGTTTGTTAAAGGGCTTTTTCTAAGGGCAGAAAAATGATGATTCCCTGAAAGCTGCAATAAATAGCTTTGAAGTAGAAAAAAACCTTTCCCCATCTATTTTCATCTCAGGAGGAGGAAAGGAGAAGAGAAAAAGGAGGGATGAAAATCAATATATTGAAGGAAGAGAATGAAAAAGCATTTTTAAATGCTTTTCCAAATTCCTGAATAATTGACCTGTCTTCCCGAACTGCTGCTCTGTAAGGAAATTCTATTTAAATATATATTGTGACAGAAGAGAGCAGCTGCATTCTCTCTTCTTTCTAGTCTCTCTATGTCAGATACTTAGCCTCAGTTTCTGAAAACAGAAGCAAGAGGCAAACCTTTCAGCATCTGTTGTGGAAGAGCTGTCTTACTCGTTCCCTGGGGCTTCAGACAGTAATGGCAATGATGTTTGGTATGATAAAGTCAGGATCAGGGAGTGTGCTAAGAGCAGCTCAGCACCCACTTGTGTAATGGTTTTATTTCAGTTACCAAAACTGTTTTGTAAGAGCTCAGCTACTGTAGATTTCAAACAAATGTTTCTTTGCTTAAACTTTTATAGTGTATTTCCATCTGTATTTACAGTCTGGATACATTGGCTGTTCTCACTGTTCTTTTTTGAATGCTAAGTTATATATAATATGGTTGATAAAATAGTTGTAGATCTAACGTCTCAACAACAAGTATTGGATTGATTCAGTCACTCAAGCATGTAAGAATAGGTCACATGTATTTGCAGATTGGTAGTATTCAGTTGACAATTGCAGAGCATCTTATCTGTAGACATGTGTCTACCTCATACAGTCTGCTATAGAAGGATGCATTTTATTATATGTTTTTTCCAGGCAGGTTTACAAGACACAGTGATGTGTAGCTTTCCTCTTTGCGACAGCACTAGCTGCTGGGAATTTGGGAAGTAAGGGAATCCTTTGAAACTAAATATTCTATCCATCTCAAGACTTAGAGATTCAGCTTATTTTGAAACTCCCTATAGCTGGTGCCTATCTAATGAGTTACTGCTAACTGCAGATTTGTTCCAAGATCCAGCTTCTGTTTTTATACCTTTTTTTCCCTGTTCTTGATGGGATTGTTTTCACCTTGCACAGACAGAAGTTGGCCGTATATTTCGCTGTGAAAGATTTATGCTGAAATTTAATTTAATGTCATTTTACAAAAGACACAAATCACATAAAAATATATTTCTTTAGTTTCCTCGAGGTAATGATTCTGGTACAATAAAGATAGGCAAGATTTCTTGTTGGAAGCTGTGCTGGATTAGTTTTAAACTCAGCTTTGTGAGAGACGTAGATACTGTATCCTTCTAATGCTTAAACACACACACACACAGAAAAGAAAATGTCTTGAAGGGTACTTTATGAGGAAATGGATAAAGAACATCGGGTTTGGTGTCTTTTTTTTTTTTTCTCTCTTCTGTACTGGACTTCTCCCTTCTCACTCACTTCTGCATTCCTAATGTGAGGTTTCTGTACCACAGAACTGACAGAGTTGCCAAAACAGAATGTGCCTGAAGTCATAGGATCTCCAATGTGATTGCCATTTAATAAATTTTAGTGTTCCAGTTCTATGTGCAGTAACTGTGTTTTTTTCTCTCATGTTTTGCTTGTTCAAGACTTAAAAATTGACCCCGTTGATTTTTAAGTATGAATATATGGGATATCTTCCAATACCCAGACTGGCAAAATCAGCTTTCACAGCCTGCCATCAGCTTAAAGTATTTCCAGCTCAGCATCAGGCACATCTCATAGTCAATATTTTGCAATTAGAGCTACTGCAGTAGTTTGGTCAGAGCTTAGTGTTGGCAGATAATTACAGGGGAAGTTTCCATAGCATGCAGAGAAACTGTTTCAGTGAATGTGCACAATGACAAAGGCTTGAAAGTTGTTTATTTTGTTGTTTTGTCGTTGTTTGTTCTGCTTTTGTTGCTTGATTGCTTTTCTTTTGTTTGTTCTTTGTGCAGTCACACTCTGGCCATCTTTCTAGAAAGGGACAATGCTGATAATACAAAAATGGAGAAAATAAATGAATTCTGTGACCTACAATACTAACTCTGTATAATTGCCTTTTTATGGTGTAAAACTATAGGAACAGAAATCTTTGCTCACATCAAATATTCTTTCTTACAGAACAGATGCTTTGCTTGTGAAGCTCTCCTTATTAATGGGCAAAGAAGTTTTCTATGGAGCACTCTGGGGCAGTGTTCTGGTCAGCCCGTCCATTAGGCTCCCTGCTTCTCTTTTCGTTGTCAGTCATATCAACAGAGAGCTGTCTGGAAAACAGCAGAAGTACATGCTTGGCACTGATTATAAGCTTACAGTAAGTTCATTATGCTTCTTGTGGAGCAGTCTTACCTACCATAATGGCAGCATGCTAACAAGTTGTATCTTCTCTGTATTGGATTAGAACATCATGCTCTTAAGAGTGAGAAAAAGAGAGGCTGAAAGGTCTGTACTTCAGAATTGTATTATTAGGCAATTACTTCATGGGAACATCTTACCTGAAATGTACCAGAGAATCTCCCGTACATACTTTGTTCAGTTTGCAAAATGCAAATCTTCTGAATTTTCTGCACTTTTTGATAGTCAGTATTGTATACAACCTTTAGAAGACTGACTCAAGAGATAAACATGACACCTTGTCTCTGCTTGTTCTGAATTATACCTTAGATACTATGAATACCTTACATACTATTTTTAATGTAGATTTCTCAAATGTTTACAATCCTAGAAGACAGTTCTGAAATTTAATGCCTTTTTATTTTTTCACTAAAGTAGAAAACGTCAGTAGGTAGTAATTGATGCTGAAGTGATGCAATTACTGTAAAGTCAGCTTAAGTACTTAACATCGGCATTTTAGTAGACTTCACTTTCTGTCTGATAGTTAGTGGTACCATGTTGTGACATTCTGTACTGTTACAAAACCAGGTATTTTGTAAGTTTTAACAATATTTTAACAGTATTCTGCAAAACTTTTGGCTTGGCTCTTTTTGGAGGGAAAGTAAATGGGTGAATGATTATCCTCTCACATAAAATAATATTGGTCATATTTAATCAAGTTTGGTTTTTCTCTTTCTCCTCATGATGGTATTTTAGGTATGATCATGAAGTAAAACACCATTGTGCTTTCTTGTTGTTTCACAGATCAAGTCTTTGTGTGTATCAGTACTGGATTCAAATGTCCTTGTGCAAAGAAACACTCTAGAAGTGATTCTTTTCTTCTTTCCATTTGATACAGCTTTGGTAAGAGGACTACTTTAGTATTGTCACATGTGCACTTTGTGCAGGGAGATAGTTACTGTGAAACCAATCCAGCTGCCACCTCTGTTATCACTAAATGTCTCACCTTTGTACCTTCAAAACCAATAAACAGATTTTGCAGTTTCTTACTCCTCCATCTATGCATTCATACTCCATACAGCTAACTAAGTTCTACATCAAAATGCTTCAAATGAAGCTGTGCTTTGATTTGAGTGCTGTGATATCTGGAATGTGCTTGAAGTGTTCAGGCCTGGGAAGCTGCACAGAGAAAAATATAGAACATTTGGAATCATCTATGTTAAACGAAGATAACTTCTGTGAATAACTAGAGAAACAAATAATACTTGAAATATTAGCTGTCCCCCATCATTTTCCAGCTTGCCTTGTTGTGTAGTAATTTGAAGGTACCAAATAACTTTAAGTCTTAAGATGCAACAAAATGAAGTCTTCAGTATTATTAGCTTAACTGTGGCTCTGTAGTATAAATAGGAAAATAATCACATATAAAATCACAACTGTCAGGTTCTCTTTCCTGAAATTTTTAGTAAACAAAATATTTTGTCATTGATGGTTCATTATCCGTCTTTTTTTCCCTCTCCCAAAACACTAATATTACCAGTTTTAAAAGAAATACAAAACCCTCATTACCAGTTTGACTTGTTTCAGTGTTCGTAAACAACTAAGCTGTCTTTTTTTGTCCTAGGACTACAATGAAAATGCTATTCTACTGCGCAGGACTGATATAGTCTATGTTCTGTCAGCAGCTACGCAAACATTGTTGAGGAGAGACATGTCACTCAATAGAAGATTATATGCATGGTTGCTAGGTATGGCACAATATACAGCGATATTCATTATTCCAAGTACCTAAAAGAAAACTGTTTCAGTGCTTAAAAATACAATACGCTTTTTCAGCAGTTGATGAATGATGATTAAAGAAAATGTTGTTCTACTTGCATTTACAAAGTACCCGTTTGTCAAATGAATGCTTGATTTTTATTAAACGGGTTTTCTCTTCAGAGGTTGAATTCATTTCACTGTCCTGAATCACTGGGCATCTGATGAGTTATTTATGATTCCCTTCACAGTTCATCCCAGAGTCATCTGAAAGGAACAGAGTGCCATTTTAACCTTGCTCTTCTGGAAGTAATAGCCTGTTAAAGATTCCTGTGTAGGCTTAATAGTCAAGGAAGGAGCTATAAATGAGCTGTGGCTTCTCCCAGTCTGCCTCTTTTTATGTGCCAGAGGAGACTGAAAGTGATAGGACAAGAGTTGCAGCTGTGTAATTGCATGAAGCCTGCCTGTGATGATCCCGTATCTAGACCTGACCTTGGTTTTGATTTATGTTTGAAGTTCAGTATAGTACACCTGGATGTCTCAAACTGTGTAACACATAAGCTGTCCTTGGGCACCTTATGTGTTAGTTTCAAGTAAATTGTTAAAATTATGAAGATAAAAAATGCAGTGTAGTTTCAATACTTTTATAAACAAGATGTGTGTAGTTCTCTATAGTGTATGTAGTGCTCTTAATGTAGTGTTGCTCTGTTTGTCTTATAGGCTCTGATATTAAAGGGGGTACTTTTGCTCCAGAGTCAACAACTTCTGAAGACCATGCTATTTATTTTTTTGGAAAATACTCTAGAGATCTTTTAGTTGAGGTTGGTATTCATTCTATACAGATATTTTTATGATCCTTTTAAATTTTAGCACAAACTGTGTCTGTGGTTCACTGCATCACTTCATATGTCCTTCAGAGCTTTCTATCCCTAACTATAGCATTCCCTTTGTGTTATATTCTTCGATCTGAATGCCTTCTGTGCTGTATTTGTCCCAACATTATAAGTGCTTACAAATACAAATAGAATCTAATTGAAATTATTAAAAATGCCTCCCTGAATAAGATGATGTCCTCAATTTGTCTACCCTATGTGGAAAATTGGAGTTCAGTTTAGATGATACTACACAAAATAAAACTCAGGAATTGTAGAATCACAGAATGGTTTGGGTTGGAATGGTCACTTAAGATCATTAGTTCCAACCCCCTGCTGTAGGTAGGGACACCTCCCTCTAGACCAGGTTGCTCAAACGCCATCCAGCCTGACCTTGGAAGACCAACTGTTAATAGAATGGAAGTCTCTCTTCTAGGTATAACATTTTGATTCTTTCCTTCTACTAGAGCTTGGCTGAAATTTTACATCAGAAATTCTCTGAGTCTGATACAGAGGAACAGCATCAAGCTTATCTGAAACCTTTCCGCATCCTTATCAGTCTCCTTGATAAACCTGAAATAGGTAATGTTACCTGTCACTTCTGTTGTGACTGTTAAAATTGTTATGATTTTTTGTTTATCAGCTTTGGAAGTAGGACTTGGGACAGAACCATGCAGAGTTCTTCTGAATTCTGATTGTATGTGTTTTGTGTGCATTGCTGTAGAGGGGGACTGTTTTACTTGCCTTAAAACTGATTAAGAACTGTGCTTTAAAGCAAACAACATCCAGGTTATTTCTGGCCTTTCTGCAGAGCACTGCGTCCTGTAATAATCACAAGGAGAACCCTCCACTGTGCTCAGAACTGCAGTCAGAGTCCAATTCAAAAGAACCACTACTATCCTAACTTCAGTATTCTGCTCTATTCACTCCCTGGAGCTTAATCTCTCAGGTGTAATGTCAGACATCTCTACTTTCTGTCTTGTAGGGAGGCTTCTATCTGAAAAACTGCCAGTACTACTTTTTCCTGGATTTGTTTTTATTGTTTGGCTGCTCACATGCCTTTCTATAGGCCTGCATCACTCTGACTGCACTGTTTTTCCCAACAATTTAGTCCCCCAGGCAGCTTGTTTACAGTGCTACTGCTGCCAGAATGGGCAGTACCATTTACCTGCAGCTACTCCAGCTGCAAATAACCTCCTCTGAGTGTGGGAGATGGAGGTGCCTCTGTCAGTGGCACTGTGTGCTTGCACTGGCCTGCTGCTGCTGTGGGAGCTATAGTCTGAGGCTCTGTGACTGGGCTTTGAAGAATTTCCTCCACTTCCTTGGTCACATGTCTATGCTGTTGTCTGTGTGAACTTCCCAGTTCTGCAAGGGTGAGACCCTGCCAGCCTGCCTTTCAAAGGTCAAGGTTTTTCTGTGTCAAAAATAAAAAAATAAAAATAAAATGTAAGGGGCTTGACAGAATTTAGGTTTTCGGAGTATTCTTGTAAGAACCGTGTACAGATAAGTCTTTGAAACTCTATTATGAGAATCTGATGGATATGAGAGGTTAACAGGTAGTTTTTAGAAGCCAGTGTAGTCTTAATGACTGACTGTATTCCTCAGCATTCTAGGAGTTATTCTGGAGAAAGATGTTAGTAGTCTTTACCACAAATAAAACTCATATACTGAGACTAAACTCTTTATTTGTAGGCTTCTGTGTATTAAGATTATCCTTTTTCATGGGTCTGGAAAGTCCTCTTAAGCACATCTCCCATTAAAGTATAATCAAAACATTGCCAGGACAAAGGAGAATCCTGTATTATTTCCCTTAATGGAGGCCGTTAGTCTATTTATTAAATGGTGCTTACGTCTCCTCAGCTGTTAATTTTTTTTAAGAATATCTGAAAAACAGTTGTGATTAAAGAATATTATATAAAACATTTTTATTTCCTGAAAACTATGTTGAAGGAAGAACAGGTGACTGAGGTTGTTGAATTAGTCGCGTACTTTATAATCTAATTTAGAAAGTGGATGACTGATAGTGGATGGCCTATTATATGTTTTATTTTGTTGACAGTCATTGTTAATCTGAACCGCAAAAAAGGATTATTTAGCTGAGCTGCATGTTATGATTTACTCTTTCTGTTTCAGTCAGCACACAAATTATAACTTCTTGAGCCTTAAACCTGTATAACTTTCACTTCCTTTTCAAATGAATTAAAAAAAAAAAAAGGCAAAATAAAACAGCAAGAATCTTTGACCTTTTCTGCTACTTAGTTATGTAACTTTGTTTTTTCCTGTAGAAATGCTCATTGGAATGCTTTATATACTCTTTTTTAATAGTTCCATATTTGGGATACTGTACATATAAATTGTTCATCTTTATGTGCAATTTTACATAAAATAAAGATGTGCTGACCCACCTTCGGTGGGTCAGATGACAGCACACACCTAACTTGTGGGTTCTTAAAACTGTGTATGAAAAAGCACGTTATGTTTCTATTTGTCCAATTGAGCTTTCTCTATTACAGTTATTTTCCCAGATTTTGTTCCTCAAAATTTAATCATAGCTATTATGCTGAACGAGTATAGGAAAATTTGCTTGTTTTCCTCACAGTTATAGATATGGTGATTATTTCTGGCGTGTGAACTGCAGGTTTGTGGTATGCTCATACCCACTTACAGTGACTGCAGTAGATGTGCCTTACTGAAATGTCTTAGATGTAATGTAGAATCAGTGCTTTAAAAATACCACTTTAAAAGTTCCTAAAAATGAAACACAGGGAATATTTGACTAAAATAAAAAACAATAATAATAAAAAAAATCCATGTAAGTAGTTAATTTCATTTTAACTGAGTTGTTTCCCAAAATCTGATGTTTTAAAAAGCCACATAATCATTTTCTTCATACTTCAAAACTCATGTTGTTGTTTTATTTAAATCTAGTTACTCCTAATTCAAGTTTATACAAGCTTGTAACTGAACTACCTAGCAATGACTTTATACAATTGCAGGATTTATTTTTTTCTTAAATTGTAGGGCCGCAGGTTGTTGGGGACCTCTTCCTTGAAGTTATAAGAGCCTTTTATTCCTACTGCAAGGATGCGCTTGGTTCTGATCTCAAACTTAGCTACAATCAAAGTGGCAATGTACTTGCAAGGTACAACTTTTCAATTATAAACTGAAACAGTTTCATATATATATTAAAGCCAAGTTAATAAAAGCTAACCCAATTAAGCAAATTTTTGTTTCAAAAGCTAAGTATCCTTCTATATAAAATACCAGATTTCTTGTGACTTCCCTAACGTTTTTCACACGCACGCTTGATTTCTTTGATTAGAATAGAAGAAATTGAAGAACACTGCTTATCTTTGGTGGTGATTAAGTTCAGTAAGGTTTGATTTCTTTCATCTTGGAACATACTCAAAGTTTAGCTGTTCTAGAATTGCTTAGTCCTTGGATTCAAGCAATCAATATCTCGGAGGAAAAATAAGTTTTTGGAGTACATCAGCTAATGCTGTAACATACATGCTCTTAAAATCTTTGCTGATATCTTTTTCTCTTTTTTTCTTTTTCTTTTTTCTTTTTCCTTCCATGCAGTGCAATCAAAGAGAACAAAAATGCTTCAGAAATTGTCAAAACAGTCAATGTGTTGATTACCTCCTTAAGCACAGACTTTCTTTGGGATTACATGACTAAATGTTTTGAAGATTGTTTCAGGTATTTATATTATCTAAAAATAGAGCACCCTCCCTCCCCCAAAATGGTGCATAACAGCTATCTATGTAAGATCATAAAGTTTATCAAAACATTTACATTCTGGTAGGGCCTCGGTACAAGTTAGATTCAGATAGCTATATGTGTTGCTTCCTGAAATAATTAAAGAATGCAAACAAATAATTGCATGCAAATAAATAAATAAATAAAAATTAAAAAAGAAATTATGTTTAATAGCAGCTAGGACTGAAGGGAAAGACTTAAAAGGAGAGGTGGATGGGGAAAATGCTTTTGTCTTTTTTTGAAGAATAAGTGTATCCTTTTTTTTCTTTTTAAATGTAAGACAGAAGATTACACTTAGTAAGAGAGTCTATAGAGATTTGATCTGAAAATTAGAAACACTTGAGCATCTCACATACATGCAGCAGTTTAGGTGGTTTTGACAGAATGCTTTCTGCTGCTGTATTAGAAATCTCTTTTTACTTTACTTTAGAAGGCCTAACTGTTCTGCTGAAAGTATTCCACTGTAACAAGAATTTTGACAGGAAAAAAGTTTTTAAAATGGTGTTTATTTCCATGCTAGAAAGAAATCCACACAGACGAGAGATCTCCTTGAAAATGTTAGCATGCCTCCTACAATTTCAGAGCTCTGCACATTATTGGTGTTTCTTCTTGATGTGATTCCTTTGGTAAGGCAACCTGCAGTTAACTATTTTGATGTCTTTAGATGCCTAAGAACAAATAATTAGTAGATTATGTATAATAGAAGCAAGCAAGCATGCACATGTGCATCTATGACATGTTTGGCAAAGTATAATTTCACGTCTGACTTCTATATGGTTATCCTTGCTATTGCCTAGCAAAATAACTGTCATTTCAAATTATGGTAATTCAGTGAAAGGAATGAGACTTCTTTGTCTCATAGTAGCTGGCAGACTGTCATAACTCTTTTAGGGTACGATCTGTTTTTTATCATATAGAATGAAGGAAGAAGAATAGCTCTGAAGCAAGTTTGTACAGATTATGTATTCATGAACTGATGTTATCAACGATTACCCAGTGTTACTACACAGTTAAATAATAATGTCTGATAGCTATTTTAAACAATGCTTATTTATTTTAGGAACTCTACTCTGAAGTGCAGACTCAGTATCTTCCCCAGATGCTCAGTTACATGGTGCAGTCTCTCCTGGAAAATGTGGAGGTATTAAGTTTGCCAGAACTCACTCATGCCTTAAAGACATGTTTTAAGGTGCTTAGCAAAGTGCAAATGCCTCCTTCCTATTTGGACATTGAGACGGGAAGTAGAAATGGGGTAAGTATTTCACAAGTACTTATCGATATGTAAAATTGATTGTCACAAGTCTTGTTTTTAAATACTAGTTCTTTAATCTAAAATGTAGATGATGAACAGAAGCAATATACAGATGTTCAAAACTTATTTTGTCCCCTTCCAGATTATTCATGTCCTGTAATTATTGTTCCATTTTGGACTTGTTTCAGTTATTTGTGAGGGTGAAGTAGTCTCCTCTGAAACAGAGGCTGTGATCCTATATATTAAGAAAAATGTGCTTTTGATAGTATTGAAAAGACAGATAGCATCATGCAGTTCTTAAAGATGAGTTGACAAATCAAGCTCAGTATAACAGCTGGTGAGGTCTATAAGGCTTTTTGTTAATATTTTAGCTTAATACAATGTGGAATTACTTGGGTGCAGGAGACTATGATGGCAAATAAGGAATTGATGGTATGAAGCGGTCACACAAGCACAGCCTGAACGTTTTTCAGTAGAACACATAAATGCATTTGGCTGAAAATAATCAAGCATAAATAATACTGTTCCAGTTGTAAAGTGGATTTAAGGAAATATTTCCATTTGCTAAGCATCTGTAGACAGGGATTTGTTGATGTTTGAGTGAAAGTGTGAGGACTACACAAATATTTGTTATGTTTTAAATGCAGTTGAATCAAGTTAATTATCAGTGACTAAATACTGCCACATTAATCATGTTAATGTTTCTGTTTTAGAGCCCGGTGAAAAAGGAAAATGTGGATGTAACCTTGGAGACTAAGTCAGAGCTGCAGGAGGAGGATGAGACTCCATTCCCTCCCCTGAAGTCAGAAGACAGTGGCATTGGTCTAAGTGCTTCCTCCCCAGAGCTCTCTCAGCACTTAGGAGTGCCAACTGTGACACTGGAGAGAGATGATGTCTGGAAAAAAGGGGGGAGCATTCAGAAGACTTTGCATTGCATCCAAGGGCTGGTTGCCAAGTTTTCCAGTAAATACATTTTTGGGGTGCAATTTCAAGAAGCAAATAATGAAAGCATCTCAGCAATTAATCTGAGTGGAAAAGAGAAAAAGGAGAATGGCTACAGATTATCTGAGAGTGCCAGCAAGAAAAAGATTGCAAAGCAAATCACTGTACCTCAGTTTAAACAAATGCTTTCAGAATTGTTCTCAGTTCGAGGGTCACCATTCAAGAACAAGAGTTCTAACCTTCTTTCTTCCGATTGCAACTCTGATAATAAAAAAGAAAAGGAGGAAGACTGGGACTTGGAACAAGTGATGCTTGTCTTGGGACCCCTTAAAGCTGATTGTAAGGAAGCTTTTGCTGCAGCTTGTCACCTTCTGTTGGATTGTACCACATTCCCAGTCTATCTTTCGGAGGAGGAAATGGAACAGTTGTACATCTCTTTGTTTCAGTTTCCTGGTAAGAAAAGATTTCTTTCATGGACAAGTTGTGCATTTGGGAATACAAATTACAGTTCAGTTGCTTGCAAGAGATGCAATCAGTAGGTAATGCCTTTTGACTGAGCTTAAGGCAAGTTGCCTATGAATTCAAGATTTACTACATCAGTGTATATTTTGTGTCTTGGGGATATGGGACAATTCTTCTCAAACATTTTTAATGAATTTTTGAAGACTTTCACTACAAAACTTGTAGATGACGGAATGAGAATGTCTTCTGGCCTGGGGTGTTTTTGGCAGGTTTCAGAAGTTTCAACAGATCCATAAAAAAGAAGCATTAGAGGTTGTTGGACTAAATGAAAATTGGAGCCCATAATAAAAGCAAAACATCAATTTTCCTAACCTGAAAGTTCAAAGGAATTTGATTAAACTGACATATATAAAAAAAAATCATGTATGATTGAAGGGCCTGTCTGTGCTAGGAATTTTCATTAGGTTTAGCAGCAGTTACTGGCTTGAAGACTTGTTGACAAGACTGTTTTGTGGTGAATGGAGAGGTGGGAAACTGAAATTTGTCTTTCACCTCAATACAGATTTCTGGTGTCTTCCTTAGCACAGCAGTGATATGCTTATCATTTACATGGGTGAGCTCTCCTTGATGTAGATGCTTGCATATTTGCAGTGCCTTCCACTTGATTAAGCAATTTAGCTGTACTGAGTGTACTTAGAAGGCTTCCTTACATATTTGTGTTTCTTTGGAATATTGTCGTAGGATTATGCAAGATTACTTTTAATATAATTTTCAACTGCACAGCTTGGAGAGAAACAGTAAGGTTTAAAGGCAAAAGGATAGAGACCCTCTAATAATGAAGGTGTAGGCTGAATGCAGTACAGAAGTTGTCTGATTTGGAGAAGGAAGAGTATTCATTTTATTCTGGTGCTAAAGTAGATAAAACATTTGTTTTTGAAGCTGGAGACGTGAATTCATACTTCAGGCTGTATCCAGTCAAGTCCTAATAAAATGTTATCTGATTATTCATGCAGCAGAGCTAAAAGTGGCTTGACGTGCTGTTAGTTGTATCAGTTCCTTGTGTGCTTTATGGTTACTGAAATGATACGCCTCAATGCTGCTCCATGGAGCCACTTTAAATCAGCAGACTTCTGTTGTTATCTCTGACAGTGACAGCTGAAAAATGGCAGCTGTAAAAACTAGTTGTGCCTAAACAATCCAGAAAGCAGAAGTGCACTTGCTGTAGTAGGGAAAACGTACACTTTGTTTTGAAGAGAGCTCTTCTGAAGCAAGGGACATTATGATAGTATCACAGCTGAATCTGGGTAGTCATTTTTGTCTCTTGATCTTGTGAGCTAGATTGAAGAATAGTTGGAGGTAAGACTATAACCTTTGAGTAACCTAAACTTTTTTCTCACTTGTCTTCTGCGGAGGTTGTGATGCCAGCTTCCCTCTGTGGCTGAAGTCCTTAATGACAATATGCTGCTGTGTGAATGACTGCTATGTTCAGAATGTGTCCATCTTCACGCTGCTGGAGGTGATCAACCATTCCCAGTCACTGGCACTTGTGATAGAAGACCGAATGAAGCGGTACAAAGTCTCTGGCCACAACCCCTTCCTTGGGAAGCTGCAGATGGTCACGCTTCCTCCCATTGCTCCTGGAGTTCTAAAGATCATCTCAGAGAAAACGGATTTCTACCAGGTGTCGACCCTCTCTTTCTTTATTATTGCCCAACTGTAAATCCAAGGTGGGGTGGGAAAGGAAGTAGTATCCGTATGAATGTTTGGAGCAATATGTTTACTTCTGGTTTTGGTTGGTTGGTTTATTTATTTTTTTTTTTTTGACCTTCACATGCATTTGAAAGAAATTGTATTCTTACTTGTATACTTCACAATAAGATGTTCAAAAGTGACAGGCTATTTTTAAATTTTTGGTTGTTTGTGTCCAAATTCTTGAGATGGAGGTAGACTCGAGCTGATTTTCATTAGCTTAAGCGCTATACTTCAGAGAACTTAGATGCCACTCAGATTTTTCAGTAAGAGTCAGTACTAGTGGGTAAACAATAATGCAAACATTCCTTCCTCCTTGTTTTGATTGCATCTATTTCAAAGATGCTTTCCTCATCTCAATCATTTGTTGGTATGAGAGTTCATTCCAAGCTCTTACTGTTCATTACTGCACTTCCAGCTGCTGTGCCTGATGTGTGTGTATGTTTTGACCCAGAAAATAGAAGTAAAAGTGCTTTCCTGAACTCTGGTGCACATCTACTTGAATTACCTACCCTACCAAAGTTGGAAAGTATATTCCTTTAGGTCTGAGTGTCTGACCTGAATTCTTGCTCTTTACTAAACTAAGATGATTTGGAAATATCTTTCAGCAACAGAGTGCTTTTATGCAATAGAAAGCTTTGAAGTCGGTGAAGAAATGACATTCTTATTGCCTATTCATTTTATTTTATTTATTGTTACTGTACCCTAGAGAGTAGCCTGCGTGCTCTGGAATCAGCTGAACAAAGAGACACGAGAACATCATATTGCCTGTGTGGAACTATTCTATAGGTTGCATTGCCTGGCACCATCAGCAAATATCTGTGAAGACATTATATGCCATGCACTTTTGGATCATGATAAAGTAGGTCTTGTATTCACTGAAGTCTGTTTGTCACTGTAAAGTTCTTCCAGTGCTTCCCAAACTGCATCCAGTTCCCTCCCACCCCATGGTCTTTGCTTCCATGGTCCCTCTGTCTCTCCACAGACCCTCTGTCCACTCCACTGCAATTCCTTGGGACTACTGCTAAATTTAATCCCTGAATACAAGCTGTATCAGTCAGTGCTGGAATATCTTTAGTTTTGGCCCAAATAATTTAGCATCTCAAAACTTGCAGTGTTTGTCGTTATTTTTAAAATGACCTAGCCCCACAATTGACTCTTAGTCCAATGCAACATTCTATTACTTTGTAAATGCATGCCAGCATAATATTGACCCCGTGTCTGCCTTAGTATTTAGTTCTCTTATTAAGTAAGCTGCATTTAAACAAAGCCAGTTCTTAATTACTTTACTTACCTGGTTTAATGGCAAAACAGTTCCGTAATGACTTAGTGTTTGTTTGTGAGAAATGTCTTGCACAACAAAGTTTACAACAGCCTTCTTCATTCTCCAGCATTGTTTTTGTATCTTTCTACTTGCAATTTGGAAACTTAAAAGTTTGGAAATATGTTAAAGCTTTTCAAACAAAATCACCAATAATAAACAGTATCTGATACAGCAGCGTCTTTCCCATTTGTCATCCAACTTTCAGACCTCCTGAACATCAAACCAGGAGTAAATCTTTATAATACACTTAAGTCCTGAACTATATTTTTGGTGTATTGGTGCATCTTTGTGGCTGTCAAGGTTTGGTTGTGCATTCACGGGTATTTGGCATTTTGGTTTAGTCTACTGCATAAAAGTACTCTCAAAATACCTGAGAAGGATTAGTAGTCATCTGTGTAACAATTATTGTTCTGGTAGAGGTTTAAAAATCACTAAAACTTTATTCAGAGGTAAATACTGTAAAAAATAATGTTCGTGTCTTGTTTCCTTGCAAAGGGAACAAGGCTGGAAGCACTGTTCAGATTCTCTGTCATGTGGCATCTGACGAGAGAGATCCAAGGCAGCAGAGTATCTTCTCACAATCGGTCCTTTGATAGGTATTTTCTATTTCCACTTGCTTATATTTATGTTTATATTATGCTTTGTTCTGCTATTTTTTTCTGGGATAGGAGAAAGTTCTGTAGGGCCACATGAGCAAATGAAAACCCTTCAGACTCCTTGCACTCCTGCTTGCACTCATTGCATGGTGCATTGAAGAGCAACTTTATGCTCTGGTGTAAAGGAAGCTTTTGTAAAAATAGTAGGAGATTCTTCTATGAAAGATAACTGGCTGACAAATTTCTGCATAGCAGGCACTTTTTCACTTAGAATGGGTTATGTTTTTTGTTTTCTCAAAGAAAATGGAACCAGTGTGCACATGCACACACACATAAAAGAAAATCCTTTTGTTTAGAATGACTTAATATTTACGAGACAACAACTTTTGTAGAAAATGGAGAGAAAAGTATTAAGAGTTTTCCTAAATATATGTATCAAAAAACTTTTCATAGTATGTTGTTCTTCTACAGTGTGAATGCATGTTTGGCCTTGCTTCTACAAATGCATGTGTAGTTGACCTCTACTCAAGAAAATATGCATGATCGAACTGTTGTTAGCAGAAATGAGCTATTGGCTGATGCTTACATGAACATGTGTTAAGTCTTCCACACAACTACTTTGTTGTTTGCGTTAACTTTTCCAGGTATTTCAGTTGTACTTATTAGTTCTGATTTCTCCATTCAGGTCTCTGTTTGTGGTACTGGACAGTCTCAATTGTTCAGATGGTGCAATTGGTGCTGCAGCACAGGGCTGGCTGATCCGTGCTCTTTCACTTAATGATGTTGCACGGATTCTTGAACCAGTCCTGCTGCTGTTGCTTCATCCAAAGACACAACGCACGTCCATCCACTACATCAAACAGAAAAATTCAACAGGTAAAACTGTTCTTGGACTGAAACTTTAAGTGCTGACGTAGCATAACATACTTCTGAACACCTGCTGAAGGTGGTCTCTGGACTGTGATGGCATCCTGTTGCACTGGGTTATCTTGCCTCAGTTCCATAGATTCTTCCTCATCCATGTACCCCTGGTGATGCCTAAAGCAGAATTCAGGAGTGAGTCATGCTAATTCGAGGACTAATGGCAATTTCTGTTACAGTAGTTGCACCTGCACTGTTGGTTTGGATTGCTTCTTGCTTTGCTCTGGGATCTTGTCCCACACTTCTCATCACCATTCCTAAATGATCCACACTGCACGTGTGTTCACTGTTTACAGGATCCCTTCACGAGCAAAACTAGGTTTGCAACCAAATGAAATCCAGGAGCAGTTTGGTGACTATGTCAGTCCAGGAGCTGTTCCAGTAAGTGGGATGGACAGGCAAATCTTATTCTCTCTGCCAAGCCTTGTCCCAGCAGGCCATGCACCTTCAATATCAGATTTCTTTCTTCAATCAGTGTATGTTTTTTGGTTTGTTTGTTTGTTTGGAGTTTTTTGTTTGTTTTTTTAGTTTAATTTGGCAATCATTTTAAGATCTATAATGAGAAACATTATGAACCACACATGATCGTGTGGCAAATGTGGAACAAACAACTCATGTGACAGAGACCTCTGGGGAGTAGCTGTGGAAGACTTAGATATATCTAGGTATGAATCAGGATTTGCTCCAAGTGCAGAATCCTGTGAAGGCTGGCAGCCTATTTAGGTTTGGGATTTCTGGGAACAGTGTGGCTATGAGATGCCCTGCATCATTTGGCCCAAGTAACCAAGGTTTTCCCTGGAGTAGGTCAGGAATACTGCATAGAAGTGTCCAGTATTTTTTTTTAAATAAACTTCTGTGTCACCTGTCTTCCTCATTCTGTTAGCCTACCTATCTGTTTGTATAATTATTTTTGTCCCGATTGGCAAGTAATTAGATGGCAGACACAGAATCCAAAGAAACTTGTTTAGAAGATGCTGTAGAAACACCGAGCTAATATATTCTTTCCTTGTTTCACAGTATGTAATCAAGGAAAATTTCAGCTCTTTATTCTCATTTCCTTCTTAATCTCAACAAATATTTTATGCTCAGAAAGCATAAAAAATATTTCCACATCTCAAGCATCATAGCATAAGAAAAACAACACATACTTAGTGCTGTGATCCTCTTGTCTTGTGCTTTAGAGTAGCTTAGTATTGTTCTACCACTTAAAAAAAAAAAAATTGCTTCAAATAGCAAAATCTTTTTTTAGCTCTGTTCATTACAGTTAATAGCAGAGGAGAGTAGCTTTTTAAAATCTTTTATTTTTTCTTACAATTTACTCAGTATAGAGAATGTTGTGTGTAATGACCCATTATATTTTATTTATTTATTTATTTTCCAGAAGATATACATAATTGGCTTTCCAAGAAAAAGGTCTCCTGGAAAGAATCTTGTGTCTCTGAGAGCAATTCTGAGGAAAACCTCCCACTGAGTCAGTTTACTGCTGTGGATAGAGAAGCAATTTGGGCGGAAGTGGAAAAAGATCCAGAGAAGCTGGAGTTAAAAACTGAGCAGTCTGAGAATGATGCTTCTTGTAATCCTGTAACTTCGCATGAGGCAGATGGTGACCAGGATAATAGTGAACACACAGAATCAGCAGACACCAGCACAGGCCATGACAGTGAAAATACATCTTCTTTTTCTCCTTCTCTGGAGCTACAAGAAATGAGCAATGAGGACAGTGCAGCTGATGGCAAAGAGAACACGAACCAAGTGTTCCTTCCTGAAAGCTCCAAATCCAGTGTAGCACTAAACCTTGTGCGTGCTGACTCTGAAAGGACTCAAGCGTCAGAATCTCTGTCAAGTGATGAAGAGGTGGACTTGGAGCTCCAGGAAATTACAAACTCTAGGTTGCTCAAACAGCAGAAGGAAAAACAGGAGATGGCTGAAGCTCTGTTCAAACATATGCTGTTATATTTGCAACCCTATGATTCCAAGAGGGTACTGTATGCTTTTTCTGTTCTGGAGGCAGTGCTTAAAACAAATCCTAAAGAATTTGTTGAAGCTGTAGCTAGTACTAGCATGGATACCAGCTCCACTGCACATTTGAATCTTATTTACAATCTCTTAGCTCGTCACCAGGAAGCTCTTGTAGGGCAGAGTTTTTATGGCAAGCTTCAGACTCAGTCCCCAACCATGTGTCCCCATTCTCTCCTAATAGAACTGCTCACTTATCTCTGCCTCAGTTTTCTGCGCTCGTATTATCCATGCTACTTGAAGGTTACACACAGAGATGTGCTTGGCAACAGAGATGTCCAGGTAAAAAGTGTGGAAGTCTTGATTAGAATGATGACCCAACTGGCTACCATGGCAAAAGCAACAGAGAATAAGAATGTAGAATTCATACGGAATTTGCTAGGAAGATGCAAAATTCAGGAGTTTGTTCTTCTTTCCTTGTCTGCATCTATGTACACAAGTCAGAAACGGTATGAACTGCTGATGGTAGGTGGAGTTAATAACGTTCCGGAAGAAGATCTTTTTGAAGAGAGCCTAATCAATTTTGGACATGATCAAATATGGAGCGAACACCCGCTCCAGATTGAGTTGCTGAAGCTCTTGCAAGTATTGATTGTCTTGGAGCACCATCTTGGACAGACTCCAGAGGAGCAGGAGAATCAGCCAGACCTTTCCAGGGAATGGCAGCAGGCTCTTAATTTCCAGCAGGCTATTGGTGCAATGCAGTATGTCTATCCACACCCAATAACTTCACAGGGATTATTTGTCTCTGCTGTTGTTAGAGGTTTACAACCAGAGTATGGTTATGGGATGCATCCTACTTGGGTAAGCTTAGTCACGTGTTCCCTGCCTTATTTTGGGAAGTCTTTAGGTTGGACTGTGGCACCATTTGTTGTACAGATTTGTAAAAACCTGGATGAGCTTGTCAAACAGTACGAAAATGAAGCTGTGAAGATATCTGTGAAAACATCTGCAAGGTAAGAGTCTGCAGTGTGGGCTTTGTTATGCTGAAACTTTTTTTTTTTTTTTTTAAGTCCCCTTCACTACAGACTAGTGCATGGTTACTTACTTAGCATTGTAACTCACAGAGTTTGATCTTTTGATCCTTAAACCCTGCTGCATATACAGACATCTGACCCTCAAGTCTAGATGAGGTAGGTGCAGTTCTGTTAACGTAGGGCTTACAGCAGTTGGATGAAGAGAGGAAAGGGGACCAGCAGCAAGAATGACCAGCATCTGTGATACTGCTTACTATCCAAGTACAAAGCAAGGTCTCCATTCTGACAAGATTCAGGATTTTAGAGAATTAATTGGAGACACAGACAGTAAGTAAAAGGAGCAGGGAAAAAGAACTGAACCCTAAAGATTTACATTGAGGCGCGGAATAATATTCTAAAAGATTTAGACAGGTAAATGGGGTTGTCCAAGCATAGTTTGTGAGTCCTGTGTTCTGATAATTACTGTCTGTCTGGTCATTCTGATGTTCTTTTGCGATGTTCCTTTACTGAATGGTCATAGATCTCTGTTGGAATTTTTCATCATGGAGTACCGCTTGGACTGTTGAGCTTTTTTTTTTCTTTTTTCTTTTTTTTTTTTTCCTCCAAAAGCTTAACCTCTAAAAGAGAGAATGTTACACCTGATTACCCACTAACCCTTTTGGAAGGTCTGACAACTATTGGTCACTTTTGCCTTCTGGATCACCCTAATCAAACTAAAAAGGTAACTGCTTAATGCCTGCCATTTCCTACCACTTGCTTGACATCTTCATATTAGTTTGTCCGAGTATGCATCCCTTTTTCATTCTGAGGTGAATTTAAGTAGTAAAGGCAAGCTTGTGAAAGACAGGTAACCTTAGGGAAGCCTGATAATACATCAAAAGAAGTGAACTATGTAAAAGTGTAAGGAAGGAGGGAGTTGATTTTCTTTTATTTGAAGAGGAAAGTTGATTGTGATGATCTTAGTCATGTATATACTAGTCCTATGTAGCTTGTCTATAGTTGCTCTGTCATTAACCAAGTCTTCTATTTTCCTTGCAGTTGATAAATACTGGAAATACTGCTTTCCAGTATGTTCCCTAAATTTTTGTTCCTGCAACATAAGGCAGAAAAGGATATAATTCTAACAATTTCTTAGATGAATGTGCACAAAAACATTCAGCAGCCAATTAAATACTCTTAACAACAGCAGGATAATTCAGAAATAGAAGCGTTTGATTATTTGTGAAGTTGTCATTATTAAAAGACTCCTAATTGCAGCATGAAAGCAGTCACTGTAGTGCACAGTATAATGTATTTTAATCTTCATATTTTTGCTTTCCTAGTCATCCTGTCTAGCTGAACCTGCAAACTTGAGAAATGCTAGGAATGCCATTTTGGAAGAGTTGCCTCGTATTATTAATACCATGTCCCTTCTTTGGAATGTTATAAAGAGGGAAGACTCTCAAAAACGACCAACCGACTTCTTTGGAACTACAAAAGGCTCTTCCTCAGTCTACTTTAAAGCAACCAAAGTAGGAGTTCTTTTTGAACTACTGTATATCTCATCATTCTTATCATTTCATCTCTCACCAGTGTTTTTTAGATAGAGTTCATAGAAATAGCTTTGCCATTTCCAGAATGATACTGGGACATAAAGAGTTTCTGAAGAAATCTTAAAAGCTATGAACTTTCACAGTACTTTCCTACAAAAGTATGTCTTTCGCTGTTCCTTCTGCTCATCTGGATTCATTCTTGACCTGTTTAATGTTTGTTTTGTTTTATTTTTTTTTCTGTGAGCTTCTATTGCTAACTGCCGTAGAGCCTGAATTGTCTGCACTTTCCACAGGCAGTAGAGCATGTATCTGAGGAAATAAAAATGCTAAGCTTTTTCCTTTTTCTATAGTTATTGATAAACTGTAGTAGTAAAAAAATCAGTAGGAGAAAAAAAGTATACAGCACAGTAAGAAGTCAGTTTTTCTATTTCTATTTAGAAAACATCTGTTTTCTAAAATATCTGCCTCCCTTCTGCAGGAAGGACACAACTAATTTATTAAAACTAGTCTGATTGCCAAATATATAAGGAGAGTATTTTGTTATCATGTTGTTTTTTTTTTTTTAACATCTTTGGAAAAGGACAAATATTTTACAGACTGAGAATTAGCCTTTACCTTGCAAAGTTTAGCATACTTGTTTCTTTTTTTCTCTCTCTACAGACATTAAGAACTAAAATACTGGACTTCCTGAATCCATTGACAGCACAACTTGGAATCCAGTTGATGACAGCAGTTGCAGCAGTATGGAATAGCAAGAAACCTCACAGGAATCAAAGTAAAATAAAGGTAAAACTGAATAAAGGAACCCTTAGGTTTCCAATGTAAAGGCAAATGCTACATTTATATGATTAGTTCTGGTCTTGTTTATAGATTGATTTGGGTATTTTTAAATTTTTTTTTGTTTTCTTGTTTTTTTTTTCTGTTGTTGTTTACATATGACAAAGATAAATCTAAAATGTTTTTGTTTATATGCAGTTCCACAAAGCATCAGGGCTACAATTAAATCTAATCTGATTACTTAATTAGAAGGACCACATGGCAAGTTAAGTCTGACGGTAGTAGTCATTTTTTTTTTAAAATTCAATACTGGATTGTAATCTTAGTGATTACATATTGCCAGTTTTACTTTATCTGTTCTATCTTCAGAGAAAGTCTAGAGATACAGAGTTCTCTGGAACTATGCGTGTATTCTGAGCAGAAGACTGACCTTTTCTGATTTCATTTGGACACACTGTCATAGAGTCATCTAGGTTGAAAAAGACCTTTGAGATCATCAGGTCTAACAATCAACCTGACTTAGTCCTATCACTGGTCCTGCTGACCACACTTACTTCTGATGCAGGCTAGGACACCATTGGCCTTCTTGGCCAACCTGAGCACACTGCTGGCTCCTGTTCAGCTGAACATCGACCAGCACCTCCAGGTCCTTTTCTGCCAGGCAGCTTTCCAGCCACTCTTCCCCAGGGCTATACCACTGCATCTGGTTCATAGGACAGAACTGCAGAACCCTGCACATAATTGTTTTTAGGAAGGTTTTGAAAGAAATCTGAATGTGGCAAATGGTTGCATGGTTTATGTAATTTATCTGATTTAAATTTTGTGTATTTATACATGAGTAGTCCCACTGAAAGCTGCTCATCAACTTCAAGGTTTGCTTGGTATAATGATCTGACAGATGTGTTTTTTGTTTGGTCAGATACTTCCAGTGGCTAGTGCATCCCAGCTCATTCTAGTGGACTTAATATGTGCACTTAACACAATGAAAACTGATACTATATTACATCTAGTCAAAGAAGTGGTCAAGAAGCCATCACAAATCAAGGGTGAAGAGGTAACCAGGAAGATAATTTCATTTTCTTAATGTGTTGGGATAGATCTAGAATAGCATGCATCTTTAGATATTATTAGAAGAAAAGTTACTTTTTTTTTTAAAGTGCAAAGTTTCCTGAACAAGTTATGCTTTCCAGAATTTGCTTTTCTTTAAACTATCAGTTTAAGTAGATTCTTTAGAAAATTTTGCAAGAAAAGTTATCATGGGTGTGGTAGCTATGGGTCCTCTGGTATTGAAGAAGGTTCCAAGTATCATAAAGATGCCACAGATATACTGTTTAGTGAGATATTTCTATTTCTTTACCCTTATCTGAGCAGTTAGAAGTACTTTTATACTGTTCCTGCTGTTTTCCTCCTAGCAATGCTGGCTTCCTTGAAAGCTATCATGTATACCATCGTAGGAGTTCCTACAGCTCTGAAAAACTCTAGGGGATATTCAGAAGTAATGTCACTGATTCTGAACTAGAGTCCTCTGCTGAAGCTCTGAAATCCCTTGCACTCCTGTATTGACAATTGTATCACAGTTTCTCAGTTGTTCGAGTACAAGGTGCTTCTTAGAAGTGATGTGTTTTCCACTAAATACAGGTACTCAGCAGGTAGAACTTTCCATTTTTCTGAAGGCAAATAATGAATTTTTTTCTTTTATTTTTCAGAAATCCTCTCTTGTAGATATCCCGATGTTGCAGTTCAGTTATGCTTTCATTCAAAGGTAATTCAGTCATTGTGAAAGACGATTTTCTGTTTGAATATTACTCAGAGTAACAGGATAACAGTTAACATTACTGTTTTTGCTCTCAACTTTGATCTTCTTGTTGCAAAGTCACAGGACACCTTTAGGTAGGGAATTGTTATTGGCGCTTCACTGTTAAGTAGGCACAAAATAACGGGGCTGATATTGTTTTCCAGTGATATGTTGCTAATTTCACTTGAAAATCTCATTGCATATGAACAGAGCAATATAGATCAGATATTTCATTAGCAAGACATTTTCATAAGGTGTTACAATCTGTCTCCTTATCAGTATGTGTTTCCATATGACAGGATAGCAAACTTCTACATTTTCCTTCATTTTGAGGAAGGCACAATAAAATTGCTGTGGATGCAGTCCGTACTGGACACGTAGTGGGTCAGACAGGTGATTGGAAATGTTTCTTGAATCAAAGTGTTTCCTTACATATTGGCTTTTCTCATATGGATGCTTTGGGATATATCAGACTGCACATGATACTGCATGCAATAAGCTATGGAGATCGAGTGAGCTGGCAGGCAGTGGATTGGTCAGCTAAGCTCTAATCTTTTCCTTTCTCCTGAAGAACCATTCCTTTTACTGATCTGGCATACTGCACATGCTGCTAGCCCTTACTGATGTAGGCATACAGGCTGTGCCACCAGATACTTATTCCATGTTGTTGGGTCAGATAGTCCTTCAGATCTTGCTTTTTATAACATTAATACAAGCTTGTAGAACACCAAGTTACACTTTTTTGTTGTTTGTTTGCTTGTTGCTTTAACTCCTAACTTCAGGCTTGGGTGTGTTTGTTATTGTTGGTTTTTTTTTTTTTTTTTTTTGACAGATTGCCTGTAGCAGCCTTGCAGGAGAACTTCCAGTCCTTGTTAGGACTTCTGAAGGAGTCTGTGCAGTTGAATTTGGCTCCTCCTGGACACTTTCTGCTTCTCAGGTACTGCATAAGAGAGAAGGTTTATAGATGCACTGAGTAGACCTATCCAATTGCTAACTTGGAGTGAATTGATTTTCCCACAGTACCCTGAATGACTTTGTGACCAGGACACCTACTCTAGAAAACAAAAAAGACCAGAAAGACTTGCAGGTACAGTCTATATAACCTTTTCTTCTAGTTTGTTTATTTGGCATGTACATCTGAGTAAAAGTGGAGATGGCCTAATCTGTACTTTGGATCTAAATTCACCTGTCCTTTTGGAATGGATGAATGCACATTTACACGTTGTGACTTAGATGTTCTTAAATACAGGAGACTGAAATATGAGCCACGTTGCACAGAATGTCTCTAACCAAATTTTCTTAAAAAAAAAAGTATGAAATCACAGTAGCAACTATGGACTATTCAAAGCTAGTTTCCTTGGGTAATTGTATGATTTTTCTCAGAGTTGAAATTGTAACAAAAATTTGACTGTCATGAGTTCGTATCATGCATGTAAAATATCAAAATCTCAAAACTGTCTAGAAAATTAGTGGCATAATTGTCCTTGAAGGACATAGCTAAATTTTGCAATGTCAATAACCTTTCATGTAAAGAAGGAATGGAGCAGAGCAGTATTCTCTTCCTCTACTGATTGTGATTTTGCTAGAACAATGTAAGCACATTACACATAAGTGTAGTTTTGGCTCTGAGCCAACCTAACACTTCCTATGAGGTGAGACACTATTATGGTTATGGGAATTCTGTGTCCCAGCACTTCTGTGTATATCTGCTTCAGAGACTGACCAGCAAAATGACATCTTGCAGTGTCTTCACATATGATCTCTGTTTTAATTTGGATACTTAAGATTTACTTTCCTTAAAGTGTGACCAGCTTTTCATTTTGCTTGGAATGAAATGTGCTAAAATATGTATATAGTTTGATACTTACTTTACCCCTAGTAGAAAGACTGATATGGACAGATGAATTTCCATAGAGTAGAACTCAGGCTTACTAAATGCTTTCCAAATTTGAAATGAAGACACTACTAGGTCTCAACACAGGCACTGGTATGTCATTCCTGAGGGACTGAACAATTCAGATTGTGTCTTTTGACAGTTGACATTGGATATATAAAGTATGTCAGGACTGATGCTGAGCAGATAAATACTGTATTAGTGATTTCTGTGGAAATTAATTACTAAAACCTCCATGGTAATCTAACTGCAGGTTTCTTTCTTGCTTCCCATCTTCTTGTCTTATTTGAAGTGAGCAGTAATGTATATTGAGAGCACAGATAAATAAATATATCATAGAAGTATATATGTTTCTAAGAGGTAAAAGTGCCTACTATTGATTTTAGTTTCATGTTAAAAGAACTTCATTGGATTTCACAAGTAAGTTTTATCTAATGCCAGATTGACATCTTATTTTATAGGAAGTGACCCAAAAAATCTTGGAGGCTGTAGGGAATGTTGCTGGTTCTTCTTTGGAACAGACTAGTTGGCTGAGCCGGAACTTAGAAGTGAAAGCTCAGCCTCAGATTTTGCCAGATGAGTTCAACACTGAAGATGTGAATGGTAATGTGGTTTTGTCTGACTTTCCACTGCTCTCTCTCTTCTGCTTAAATCAATAAAGAATACTATGTGTTAGTGTGTAGTTTGCTTGAGAAGGAAGTAATACAGATGAAAAGTAAAAGTAAAAATATGCATTGTCTTCCAATAGCAATGCCAGCCTAAGTGGATTTAGTAAATACTATACATTGTGTGTAATACAGAGGAAAACCTATTTTAGGTGCATTCAATACATGGGAAGAATAACACAAAGCATGAAGTATGCTACTGGTGAGATGCCCAGAAGCATTTCTTTGTAATACCAACACGCGAATAACAATTCTGTTTGGGAAGAAAATGGATCAACAGCAAAATTTAAACATGTCTTGTCTGAAGTGAAAAATATATGATTTTGCCTCCTGTAGATACTTCAGTGGCACCATCATCAATGGTTTCTGCTTCTGCCCCTTCAATATACAGTGTCCAAGCTCTTTCACTCCTTGCAGAAGTAAGTAGGATCCTGCGTTGCAATTGCTGTTCTCATCTATAGTTATTTATTGATATTATTGAGCAGAGGGATACATCAGGTTTTTCTGGTAGAGTGTATGGGGGTTTAGATCTCAATGAGGCATCCCACACACATTCACGTCCTATCTTAAAACACAGTGTGCTTTTCCCCTTTGTCAGAGACAACTGCTGTAGGTTTAATGAGATATTAATTTTATTTTTAAGGTTCTTGCTTCTCTTTTGGACATGGTTTACCGAAGTGATGAGAAAGAAAAAGCTGTGCCATTGATTTCCCGTTTGCTATATTATGTATTTCCTTATCTACGCAACCACAGGTGACTTCTCTCTCTGTATATCTGATTTTTCTGAAGTTTAATTTTGACCATGTTACAGGCTTCTGCTTTCTTTCCTTCTCGGGGGTACTTAATAGTTGATAAAGTATCATAAAGTTGATCTTTTGCTCTAGAAAATTCTCAGTCTCACTAACAAGTGAATGTTTCTGTTACAAGACCTGTAAAACTCCTGTACTCGGAGACTGCTGTTCTGACCATTGCTCTAATGAATTAAAATTCAGGGTAATACTTGATGGCTGTGTTTACATTAGCAATTTGGCTAGAGCAGTAGTTTAGTTTTGAAGTGAATCCCATAATTTCTCTCCATTTATAAAAAGCAGAGAGTTCTCAAAGCAGTTTTGGTGCTTGAACTAAATTTCTTTTGGAGGAAACTGACAGAAAGTCCTCTGCAAGTGTGACCCAATAGGGCTTACTAATTCCTGACTGCACTGTCATGAGGAGATCTAGCATATATGTACCACACTTGCCAGTGGAAGGCTGTCAAACCTGGGACATCCTGAAGCAGTTCTTGCCAATCAGATAATCCTGCTCTTCTATTTGCCATCCACCATGATCCCTCAGACCTTCACTGCAACTACTTGTTTTGCTGCTGTTATTTCCTCATCCTTTTGTTTTTCTTACATGTAACCCTTTCCTACTTTGTCTGCCCAGTTGCTTTTCTCTGTTGGTGAAAACTATTGCTTTTATTGTCACTTATTATCATTGCTTTTTAATTTTTACCAATCTGACACCTACCTTCTCTGCCCCTTGAGAAGGAAGAGCAACAAAAACAGTGCCACTGGTGAGTCTTCTCTGTAAAGTGTCTAAACATCTGTTGGTAGTCTGAATGAGGACCAGGACAGCAACTGGAAATAAGGAACAGCCTAGCAGACATGAACTCACTGTAGAGAGTTAGAGGAAATCTTCAAGTCACAGCTCACTGCCAAGCTCATGGCCCATTTCAACTCAAGTCTGAGGGTCACCATGCAAGTAGCATCCAGAGGCACTAATGTCACACATGCTGACATGTCATTGCTGTAACAGTGCTCTGAACCCTTGGCATGTCCTAACCTTATCCAGCAAAATTCTGTGTCAGGAGGCATTCTGAGCACTGGCTATGGGTAGAGAACAGCCTTAGTGCTGTATGCATCCCCTGAAAGATGCAGGCGTAGGTCATTTTTCATCATGGATGGTCTGGGGTATGGCCTGGAGCACACTTAGAGCACATGCTCTATGTCCTTCTCTGTGCCTTATCTTTGCCTCCTTGAGAAAAGCTGGAGGTTCAGGGGTGGGAGGCCACAGATAATAGACTACTGTGTTTCTTTCACAGGCTCTCAGGCTGATTAGGCTTCCTCTTTTCTTGTCTGCAGTGTCTTTTGAAGAGGGAGATGCAACAGATCTAGTTCCCGTGCTACTGTGGTGCAGTATGTACTCCAGAGAATTATTTTGAAGCACTCAGAGGCTAGGACTGCACTGCAAAGGGAGGAAAATACCAGAGGCAGTAGTGGAAAGGGATCTGCATGATGCTTGCATGGTACCAGACTGGCAAATGCTTGCGAGCAGGAGGCTCTTAAAAGTGGAGAATGACAGCCTCTGCAGGAATGCCAGTGAACTGTTCCCTGACTGTGGCTGCTCCACATCTGACTGGAAGTAGCAGCTTTGCTTGCTGCCTCGTGCTGATCCCCAGCACTCTTTCATGGCTGATGCTTGGTCAAACAACAGAGCCCATTTATGTGTGCAAGGTTATAGAAGGGTGAGCTAGGGCAAGAGACAAGGAGATTTTAAGGACCTTTCCTGTTCTCTGTGTTCTCACAGGATGTTGTGCTATTTAGGCAGTGTTGGCCAATATTTGTAAATGTATAGACACTGTGTAGACTTTGTTTGCCCACAGGGAAAGATGCCTAGTACTGTTTGTTCTCTCACCTGTTTCCATTCTAGGGAGGTTACATTCCAGTGTAACTTTTTTGTCCCCATAGGAGCAAAAGGAGGGAAAGGAGAACATTGTCTTCGTGGGGAAATTTAATTTCCATGTTCTAGGGTCTTATAAGTTGGTCCTGTTTCATCTGTCTTCTTCATGCTTCCCTTTTCCCTAAATTCCGAGTGCTATTCACAAATCTCTTAAAATTCAAATGAACTTCCTTCTTCTAGCAGCTCTCTGCCAACTGGCAAAAAGCAGCCTTCTCTTGCTTACTTCTCCAACAAACACTGGACAGCTGCTGCTGCTGTAGCTATTGTCAGGCTTCCCCTCCTCTTATCCGCTACTTTTTGGCTTCTACATTTTCCGAAGTAGGCCAGTATACACTGAAGTGTGGGATAGATCACAGCCACAGTTCAAGGAGGGGAGATGAGATTGTCTCAAGTGTTATTTAGGTTGCAGTCAAAACCACTAGGCAGTATGCAGTAAAGAGCAAAAAAAAGAGTATGAAGGATCAGCGAAGATAAAACCAGAATAACCAGGCACCCCTTTTAGGCATGATGGGGTTGAGTGTTATTAGGAAGTGAGGAAGTGAAGCCAGCAAGCCTGAGAGTGCAGCAGGTATGAAGATTTTTCCATGCTCCAGGGAAATGAATCAGAGTGAAGCATAGAAATTTTAGGAAGCTCTTCTCTATTAATTTATTTGTCATTTTCCAATGTATTTACTACAATGTACTTAACCTATCAGCAAGTCATTCAGATTCTTGATGTATGAAATGCATGCCATTCTTGTTGACCCCAGGCATATACTGTTGCACAAGTGGATCATGTACCTTTGCTATTTGCAACACCTAAAGAAAATCCTGTATATAGCCACCACGGAAACTGTTCCTGGGAATGGCAGCATCATGCTGTCATGCTGAGCTTGCTATAAGGCAAACTGCTTATCTCTGCTCCACTGCTATTAGGATGTCCTTGTAAACTAGTGCAGGGGGTAATGACAACTTCTGCAAGGGCAAGGGAGGTGATTGTCTCTCTCTACTCTTCCCTCGAATTCCCTGGAATGCTGCATACAAGTCTGGGGCCCCCAGCACAGGAAAGATGTGGAGTTTTTGGAGAGGGTCCGGAAGAGGGCTGGAACACCTCTCCTGTGAAGATAAGCTGAAGGAACTGGACTTGTTCAGCCTGGAAAAGAGAAGGCTGTGGGGAGACTTTATTGTGGCCCTCCACTGTATAAAAGGATTTTATAAACATGAGGGAAATAAACTTCTTATGATGTATGGTAGATAGTGATAGGATAATGATGGTTTTAAATTAAAGGAGGGGAAATTCAGTTTAGATGTTGGGGAAATTTTTACTGAGAGAGTGGTGAGGTGCTGGAACAGTTGCCCAGAGAGGTTGTGGATGCCATGTCCCTGGAGGTGTTCAAGGCCAGTTTTGATGGGGCCCTGCACAATCTGACCTAGTATTTGATCTAGCAGTTGGCAGCCTTGTCTGCAGTTGGGGGTAGTAACTTGATGATCCTTGAGGTCCCTTCCAATCCAAGCCATTCTATGATCTGAATGTGAAGATTAAGCCTGATTTTTTGTTTTGTTTTTCATTTTTCTTTGCGAAGAAGACGGTACCATTCCATTTGATCTGAAACCGATGGTTCAAAAGACATCAGATTCCTGACGAGTTGCTGAGATTCCTACAGATATTACTTGATTGTTTTCCAGTGTCAGCCTGGCAAGGCCATCAGTCCCTGTGATCTGTGTAGCCATAACTATAGTGAGATGTTCACTGGATAAGAATATGGAGCCCTTGTCAGGCCTGTAGAAGGGCTAGATGATTTTCCCATCACTCTTATTTGTTGCTCAGCAGCTGGACTAAGACTTTCTTTAATGCCTCTGTTCTTCCTCAGCTGGCAGGAGCTGAGTTGCAGGGCTCCAAAAAAAAAGCCATAGCTTCTTCCTTGAAGACAAGGGGGCTGCCAAAATTTTTTTAGAAGTGTGGTGCCAGCTCACAAGAGAGAACATTTGACAGCATCTCTTTCCATCCAAAAGGTGTATTCCTGTTAGTCTGAGTGCCACCACTCAAACCTCTGAAACCTGTGTTGAACAATGGTCAGAGCAGCTGCTGTACCCAGGATTTCCAGGAAGCTATTTGACAAGCATCAGTTCATCAAAGGTCCCTTCTCCTTGCTCCTACCACTTTAGGCTTGAGCCCAGCACTCCTTCCCTACTGTACCTTGCAGAGCCTGTTGACCAGTTTGTGAACTTTCTTTTGGGGAAGATTTGAACTACGCCTGTAGTTGAGGTGGGCAGTACCGTGATATGTCTAATCAGAAAATACCTCCCCAAGCCAGGTACTCTGGAAATGTGAGGAACTTCTGCAGAAACTGCTTTGATCAACTAATCTGTGCCTGCTCTGAATTAATGAGCTGATGTAAACACAGCATTTTCTGTTACTGAGATAATTTGGTTAGAAGTTCTGCAGAAAACAGTTAATTTTCCAGATACACAAATGTAACTTTTTAAAAAATTAATATTTATCATTACTTTTCCTCTTCCCCCAGTACCTACAACATTCCTAGTTTCCGTGCTGGTTCTCAGTTGCTCAGCTCATTGAGTGGATACGCCTATACCAAGCGAGCGTGGAAAAAAGAAGTTCTTGAGTTGTATATGGATCCGGCTTTTTTCCAGATGGACACTTCATGCACTCAGTAAGACAAGAGATAGTAGCACTCCAAGATTTTATTTGTTGATTTGCAAAGAAAGACTTAGATGATGGGCTAATACTGAATGTTCTCTATAGTGCTTGCTCACAGAATGTAGTAACATTAAAAATGGATCCCAACGAACTCAACTAAATGCATTATAGATATTTAAGTTATCTTTATGGTGCAGAAGAATAAATTTCTCTCTTGCTAACAACTGCCATTAGTGTTTGTAAATGGCATATAATGGAGTTGAAGGACCTAAAATTCAGTATGTGTAAATTGGATAAGGTTCTGCATAGTGAATACGTGTTGGAAACTGTTGACTAGTATGAAATGTTTGTCCAAAATTTTTTTATGTGAGTCTACACCAAGGCTTTCTCTGATTATCTGTCATGTCCTTTATACTGTTGATCTTTTACTTATCCAATTCCTTCTATGTCTTATCCAGTTGGAGATCCATTATTGATCACCTTCTAACACATGAGAAAACTATGTTTAAAGACTTGATGAGTAAGTATTAGCTACTGATAACTTATTTTTGCATTAATTTAAAATTTAAAATTTAAATTTGCTTCTGAGCTGTTTGGTGTCTAATGTGTCAATAAAATGCAGGCAATGCTACATCTGCAGAATTGATTATGTGACCAACTTTATTCTCCACTAAAAACTGTTCTAAGTTCCGACTGTATTTTGGTAACATTAACTTAAAAATATTTACTCCAGAAATGCTAGCATTGGCCTGCTGCAAGCATATTTGGCCATTATTTTAAGTTGCTGAAAGGTGACCATAGCACTGTTGCCTGTGAAAAACAAGGAGATTTCAGTTAACTTTGCATGCATCTGTATACTCACACAGAGCTGCAGGAATATGGTGCACCAGTACAGCAAACCTTTGAGCAACATGCTTTGATTTCTAATTCAGACTTGAAGACGATACAGAAGAAAAGTCATTGGAGAAGAGATGGGATAGGACCCTAACATTTGCCTGGAGCTTTGAAAGATAAAGCAGCTTTTGTCTCTTGTTAAAATCTTTTAAAAGAATAGTTGAAGGCTTACAATGCAAATTTTAATGCATTTTTTTTTAACATTGTATGTTTTTAAACTTACCATTTTAGTTTTTTCTCGGTAAGAATTAAATGTCTTGAAATCCTTCAGCCACGGTTTTAAGAGTCTGAAATGAGAAGGAGATTTCTGCATTTTAGAGACAGGACTTTAAAATACTGGACAGCTGCAGCGTATGCTTTGTATAATTCTCCTGCTAGTTTGAGTAGATCAGGATCAACACCAACATATTATTCCAATTTGTAGGCATAAAGAGAGTAGTTATTTCTAAAAGATCTCAGGATACAGAAATTATTTTCATCTCAAGTCACTAGTGATTATATGGCAGATAAGAAGTAATTCTTCTATGTGTTACAGATATGCAGAGCAGCGCCTTAAAACTCTACCCAAGTTTTGAACAAAAAGCAATGTTGTTAAAGCGGCAAGCTTTCGCTGTCTTCAGTGGAGAAATTGATCAGTATCATCTCTATCTTCCCTTGATACAAGGTAAGATTTGTGGTCTTTTTCATTCAGCTCTAATACGTACGTAAACATTAAAATTTAAAAAAAAAAAAAAAAAAAGGAAGTACAACATTCCTTTCTCACATAATTTATTTCAGAACGACTGACTGAGAACCTCCGCGTTGGGCAGACTTCTTTAGTTGCCGCACAGATGTTCCTCCTTTTCAGAGTTCTATTGCTAAGGATTTCTCCTCAGCATCTAACCTCCTTGTGGCCAATTATGGTAACTGAATTGGTAAGGAATGACTGTAACTTAGAATTAGTTTCTTGCGTTCTTTGCATTTCACCTCCCTCACAGATCCATCCGTGGATGGAAGGAAATGTTTTCGTAGGTCTGCACTAGTTTGATAATTTGGAAAAAGAAGTAACATTGGCATTAGGAAATACCTTTCTGATCAATGTTGCTGTTGTTGATAATGCGTTTTCTTTTACAATTTGTTAACTTGAAGTCATAAGAGTAAACTAAGAGTCTGTGGTTTCTCATACTACTTACACTACTATGTGAAGCGTATCTTTTTATGATTGAGTTGTATGAATGATTCAGCATTTCCATAAATTTATTTATTTCAAGATTCAGACGTTTCTACAACTGGAAGAAGAATTAAGTGAGGAAGATGAACCATCAAAGTAAGAATTAGCATTTACCTGATGAAAGCTTGTAAAACCTGTGAAAGCTGTTAGCAATTGTGCTTGTTCTATATCTGCCTTTTTTTTTCACTTGTGTACTTCTGAAATTGGTAAATCAGTATTTTTTAAGCAGCTGAAATAGTTATAGATACAAAAAGCTGGTACTCAACAGTTGCACAAGAATAGAAAAGTCAGTGTTTGAATATTGAATATTTTAACAGTGACTTTTTTCTGAATATTTTAGATATCTCTTTCCACGTACAGCCTTTTATATGAATCTCAGTGTTAATACAGAATAAAAATAAGACTTTCATGCACAGGTGCAAGTGCACATTTGTGTAAATGTGTACATTTCCCTTTTGTTGAATGGAAAACACTTAGTGGATTATGTTTAATCGTGTACTTCTCAATTTTTACGACCGTAGAAGCAACAGCAAGTTAAGCAAACAGAAAGTCTCAGGTGATGGCAGTGGAACCGACATCCAGCAGAATGAGCTATCTTTGTACTTATCCGCTTGCAAGTTTTTAGACACAGCGCTTTCATTTCCACCTGATAAGATGCAGTTGTTCCAAATGTAAGTCCTTTAGTTGCTTAACTGTTCTCCAGGTTGTTTCTGTCCTTGTCCTTTAATGTAATTCCAGATATATTCTAGAGTTAATTACACTGTTTGTTCTTTTCAAAAGTGCAGACTTTGATTCTAGGACAAAAATAATTTGGGATATTTAGAAAAGCAATTTGGACTTGTCAGTGTAGGAAGATTTCACTTTATTTGAAGGTTATCTCACATGGAAAAATAGAAGAAAAAGAAGGACTGTTCTTTGTTTTCCTTTTGCCACACTTGGGAATTTTTTGGAGGCAGTTGCATTTAAGTACTGATATAGTACTGAAGTATAACTTCCTTGTTCACTAAGTTTAGCTCTGGTAATAGCAAAACGTAATAGTTATGACAGCTCTTTCTGTGAACAAAACAGTGCTTTGCAACTCTGTCTGATCCAAACAGGGAATTTTTTTCCTGTCTTCTCAGCAATGTAATCCTTTTGTTTCAGGTATAAATGGGCATTTGTCCCAGAGGTGGACACAGAGTCATCTACCGTGACTTCTCATCTGGTAGAAAATCATCAGGAATGTAGACCACACATAATACGAATCATGGATCTGCTAAAGATGAAATATGGGGTAAAGAAAGAGTGCTTGACTTATTTTTCTTTTTTAAGCCTTTAACTTACCTTTCTAAATTAGTGGTAAGATTGTAAGTTAGGCGAGAGGTTTTTAGATGTTAAGATTCCTAAGGGTTTTAAAAATTATCTGCCTTCTTTCACAAATGTATCTTGAACACGTCAGTTTTCTTTTGCATGTGGAGTGGCAGGAAGTTTACCATAAGAGCATTTTAAATTGTCATTAAGGTTTAGTATTAGTACTTACAGAAGAATGCATTAGTATTTATTGGGTACCTCTGCATTCTGCAGCTTTCTGATGCCTGCTTCTGAAGACTTGTCCAAATTTCCAGTGTTCTGAAGTTGTGGGACTTTCATTTAAAGAAGCTCAAATCTGATTATAGAGATAACTCAGTATACTATCTGTACAATTCATATTGTGATGGAATTGTAGGCTGTGGACCTCTTGGTATAAAACCAAGTGTATAATACAGGCTTCAAAGGAGCCATATTTAGTAGGATAAAGTGTCTTAATGCAGTAAGTAAATCTTGGTTTGCATGTTTACAGGAAAGAAACAACACTGCTGAGGGAATTTCCAAAAGGCACAAATTTCCTCTTTTGAACTTCCGCACTATATCTAGCATTACCCAGCTTATGCCCTTCTTCAAGACACTGTGTTGTGCATTTACGACAAAAGGGAGTGAGGCCCAGAATTCACATACTTCTGCATCTCTTTCTGTGGACTACATTGGCAGCAATGGCATAAAGATCTTGCAACAGCTTGAAGAGAGTGTTGAATGTGACTTCCTTGAAAACATGGAAAGTTAGGCTGCATATCAGACACTTACGTGGTTATGTGGTCAAAAAAAAGAGAAAATATTACTGCAATTCTTCTTTTTTCCCATTTTGAAACTACATTTTAGGTTTTCTTCCAGCTCTTATGGGATATACTTCAATAATTCAAGCTTCCCAGGGGTGATAAAAAGCAGGAATCTTTGTGTTCTGGGGAGGCAGAAAGGAGAATGTACAGCTTAGTGGTAATTTACCATTGTTACTGTATTCTTTTACTTCTTTTCCTTGTGAAGGATTAAAGAGATTTGTAAATAATGGTAGAAGATTTTTAACTGGGTGAAAGTAGCAACTGTACCATTTATCCAGTAATTTCTCAAGTAAGTATTTTACACTACTTTTGGAACTGTGATATGAAAGTAAATTTGAGAAAAAGCTAATATTGCATGTCAGTGTACAATCGGTTTGCAGAAAAGCCATGTCTTGAAGTTAAAACTCCCTTCTATTTCTTCTTCCTTTAACTGATCCTAAAACTTAGCAACTTGTAAACAGATAATTTAAATTTCAAACAGATCTATTTTATAAGCCTTATTACGCAAAAAACTGCAGACTTACCATGTTTGTAATTTCAGCTTTGTATTATAAGAGCGTTCTTCAGGATTAGTGATTCCTAAATAAAAGACATGTACATGCACAAATAACCAACCTATGCAGTAACATTTTATAATTTGCACTACTTTGAGGGCTTTTGATTTTAATTAGCTGACTAATTTAAGAATATTCTAATTCAGTTCTTAAATGAAAGAACTTTGTTCTTTCAATGGCGACTTACGAAATGCAGTTAAATGAAGATAATCCTGTAAAAAATATAAATTACTGTAAACCCAGAGCCTAATTCAAAGGAAAATTCATTATTTAAGAAACACTTTTTATACAAATAAATATACTTGGCTGTTCCTACATATTATAGGAGGGAGGGATGTCATTCACAGTGCCATGACTATGATAATGTTCAAGGTGCAGCTTCTTTTGGATCTGCACCACTTCCACCATTCAGGCCTGGAAGAGACAGTGATTAGTTGTACTACCATACAGTGAAGCTGCTTGTCTGAAGGACACTTCTGACAATTAGTGGAAAAATACCACCATAGCCACACGTACACCAAAAAGCTTAGATGAACGCTTTTTCCATGAGGAGGTGGACTCCATTGAGGTTTTGGTATTTATTGGGTTTTCTGACTGGATTTGCAATGCTGAGTTGTTTGGAAGGGAAGTTTATCATAGTTTTCATGATGAAAAGCTTTGTCTGCTTCTTTATTTAAACAGTGTTGCCTCCACAGAAATGGATTTATAAGATAAAGCTGCAGACTGGTACTTGTGCTATTTGAAACATCTCAACCGAGGTAAATGTGCTTGATATTGGACTTCATCATTATTGGTGTTTTTTCCTAAATAAAAAAAAAAAAAAGATAATAAAGGACATGCCAAATGAATGGTTTAGTGTTGTTAGGTTGATCAGGGATTTTTATTTTTATTTTTTTCAAAACTCACGCAAGAAATATGAAAGGCTACTTGGCAGTGTTTTTTACGTACAGATGTATGAATCCATCTTTGGATTATAAACTAAAATAATGAAATGCTAAGCAACATGCTTTACAACTGTAATACTGTAATGCTGTATGAAGGTAATATGATAGACTTGTGCTAAATTTAAAGTTTCTGTGAATTTTAACTGTTAAGGAAAGCAATAGAATGAGGTGTGATATTGTGTAGTACTAGGGATGTGAAATATTTGTATTAATATAATTTATTAACAATCTCATGCTGTTGGAATAAGCACAAATGAAAAAATATTCCTTTTTAAGCATTGCTTGAAAATTGGAACAGGATATTTTTAAATAATTTTGTTAATTGCTTACATAAACTCAAGGATTTTCTTTTTAATAATATTGCTAATACTCAGGATGACTTGGTAGTTTGACTTCGAGCTTCCTGGTGGGTGGTTGCATTCCATGCTTAGGGAATTCTTTTAAAATCATGAGATGCTATTGAATTGCTGTTAACAATCTAGGACAACTTTCTGCTACTAAACGTTTTGCTTTACATTCTCCTCTAAGCTCTAAACCTGTGTCTTCACTTAGTTTACTTGCTAACAAAAGGTGATAAAGCACTAACTTAGATGGAGGGTTTTATCATCCTTCCCTTTGGAAGGGAATGAACGTCCCATTCTATCTGTCAGGGCTTCAGATGTGCGTGAGATCAAACATCACCATCCCACCACCCAGGATGTGGCGGTAAATATTAAAAATTGAATCTATGATTGAGCTGCTTGGAACCCTAATATGATCTTACCTTTTGCAAAAATAGCACTTGCTTCTCTCTTGCCTTCTGTGTAGGCCTTTGCTCTGTGATTCTGCCGATTGCTGCTGTAAGTGGCCTGCACATCTTTTATCATTATAAAAAGGGTTCTGAACAAAAAAGAATGGGCTCAATTGAATTAGTCTTACTTGGATGGCAGAGACTTGCCACTGAATATGCTTAAAAGTATCATTAACAGCGTAACTTTATTCCTTTTCTACATGGGACTAACTTTAGCCATTTTAATTCTTACAGTACTGCATTTAAATCCATGTGAAGGAAGAGGGTTGTACTGCCAAAGCAGTATAACCTCACTGTAGATACATTTGATGAACTTTCGCTTCAAACTCAGTAGCAACAGCTGGAGAGAAAATGCCTTTGCTGTGTGATGTAGTTTTTGCTTGTTTTCAAGCTTAGTTTTCTCTTTTTCATACTTCAGCTTTGAGACAGCATAGCAACAGTGCATGATACATAGAAGGAAAAGTATTTAAATATTCACAGAGGTTTCCTTTTCCTGAAGGGAAGAAAAATATAGTTGGTGCAACCAAGATAACTGCCAAAGAACAGCAGAACTTTAAATACGGAACATTAAATAATGGCTAATTGTATTCAATGCTACATTTGAATGTAATTCTAATAATAACATTAAATGTTATTTTTGAAATACCTTTCTGCTGCAATTCTCATTTTTAGACTACTGCTGACGGATTGTCTTTTTCTCTGATCCTGTAAAAGCTCCCAAATTCGATCTCAATGCATGAAGGCTTCTGTGCAGAACTCCAGACCTCATCTGGATCCCCGCAGCCGTGACTGTGTGCCCGCCCATACATCCCCATTGGACAAGGCTGCACCATCTCCCTTGTCTTATCACCCACCCTTCCTGTTGCATGAAGTCCCTTCACCAGAGACTTCTGAAGTTCATACTGATACTTTCGTATGTTCTGGGCAAAAGCTCTGAAAGTCCTGCCTTTTCATTTGGGGGGAAGAGAACATTCAATTCTGCTTGAAGTTCTAATTAATGCCAGAGAAGTATGGTTTCAATGACCCTGATGAGTAAGTTATTTTCATATTTCACCCTTTCCTCTGAGTCTTTGTGCATCACTTGTAAGGTTATGCAGTGTATCTCGCACCTCACAAGCAGGTAATATTTGGTTATATTTTGAAAATGCTTGCAATACGTTGCATGTATTCTGGGAAATATTGTAGTATAGTACTAATAGTACTAATTTAGTAATACTAATGTACTCAATGCCTGTTGAGTACCTGCTTAGTCAAATAAAGATCATCAGGTTTGGCAGTAACAGAACACCTCTATGATTTGCAATTACTGTCCCAAAGCAATTCCCCGATTTTCTTATTCAGTGCTGGTTGTCTCCTGGCACTCAGTGGCAGAGCTTCAGGAGGAGCTCATGGCAGAGGTGAGTGCCCAGCAGACTAGGCCTTCTGATTTCATCACTGCAAACAGAGAAAAGGGATGTTGGGAGCAGGCAGATGGAAAGAAAGGGTTGATCAAAACTGATGGTACTTCCAGGTAGAGGCTGACGTATGTTTTCCATAATTTCTTGAGCAGAGGCTTGTAAGGTTTTGATCACCATGAATTACTGTACCTCAGGCTTTTAGTTCAAACTTTTTCTTTTATAATACCCGTATCCTAGTTGTTGGGTTGCTTCCTTCTATTGACCTCCACCAAAATAAGAGCTCCTTTCTAGTAGGACAAAATTGAGATGACAGGATGAAAAATTGGAAGGACAAAGAAAGGAGATGGAGAGGAACACGTAGTGTAGTTATAATAGACAACAGGGAGCTTGCCAGCTATAAATACATGTATAAAAATAATCAAACCCCACAACTGTCTCAGGTCTTTCACAAAGAAAATAGTTTGGACTCAAGGTAAGTAACTGTGCACTGCTCAAAATACCTGCAGATAGCTGAAACACAGTAACTTTAATGAAACAGCTGACAAATTTTGTTCTGTGAGTAAACAGGATGTGAAATATGAATTTTATGAAATAGGCATCTTGCTGTAAATGTTACTGTATGCAACTTGGTAGAACACAGTAACAAGTCTTCAGTGAGGGAGACTCTAGTTACTCACGCAGTCTCTTTTCTTAGTGGTGTGATTTATATGGGGAAAACTGCTAACTCATTAATAATGGCACTGGAATTTGACCTCAGTGCTGTCTTTGAAAAACACATAAGAAATTCACTGGAAAAGGGAATTGTGCAATCTTTATTGTGCAAGTGTATCTGACATAGCAGCTGCAGTTAGCAAAAAGAGTCTAAGCCCTTTGATTAAACTTTAAGTTCTTACCTTGCATTCTGGGGTTTGCACCTGAGCAAACAATTGCAAATCTTTGACGTGATTCATTTTTTTTTATTATTATTCCTACAAACGATGTTAGCAAATACTCAGAATTACAACTTTACTTGGATAACAACAGAAGAAATACACTGCTTCAGCTGTAAGAGAAAACAGAGAAGCAATGTCAGTGCCTGCTGTTAGGAACTCTGCCCATGTAGCGCAGTTGTGCATTTCTGGAGCTTTTGGTTATAGAGCTCTGAACTGTCAGATAAGCAGGAGTAAATAGCAAAAGAGAACAATAACATCTGGACTTCATGTAAGGAGGATCTGCACAGACAGGTAAGAAAGCTTGAGATGACAGTACATCTTCTTACAAATAATTCACTCCTCTATTAATCAAAGGCTCCCCAGGTCATGCTGTCGTGCATTTCTTAGTTGGGAAGATTGATAAAGGTAATGCTTTGTGAACCCTTTACTTCTGCAGTGTGTGGATTTCCTTCCTCATTCATGGACAAACTGACACTGAAAATGAAATGAAACTGAAAATGAAAGGGCCAGAAACAGATCTCTTTGCTTTCATTTCATAGAATGACAGAATGGTTTGGGTTGGAAGGGACATCAAAGCCCACCCACCCAACCCCTGCCTTGAGCAGAGCTGCCCCCCCACCAGCTCAGGTTGCCCAGGGCCCCATCCAACCTGGCCTTGAGTTCATCCAGGGATGGGGCACTACAGCTTCTCTGGGCAGCTGGGCTAGCGCCTCACTGCCCTCTACAGTAAAAATTTTCCCTCTGCCATCTGAATCTCCTCTCTTGTAGTTTTAAACCATTCTCCCTTGACCTCTCAACTATCAGATCATGAAAAAGTTGATTTCTCTCCTGCTTATAAGCTTCTTTTAAGTACTTAAAAAAAAAAGGCTGTAATGAGGTCTCCTTTGAGCCTTCTCCAAGCTGAACAAGCCCAGCTCCCTCATCCTGTCTTCCCAGGAGAGGTGCTCCAGCCCTCTGAGCATCTTCCTGCCCTCCTCTGGACCTGCTCGCACAGTTCCACGTTTTTCTTGTGCTGGATGTAGTACTCCAGATGGGGCCTCACGAGGGCAGAGCAGAGTTCCTGCTGCCCACTCCTCCTGCGACGCAGCCCAAGATACTGTCATGTCTCTGGGCTGCGTGCGCACGCTGCTGGCTCGTGTCTATCTTTTCATCCATCAGGATACCCGAGTCTTTCTCCCCATGGCTGCTCTCAGTGAGTTCTCCTCCCAGTCTGTGCTCGTAACTGGGATTGCCCCGGGTGCAACACCTTGCGCTTGGCCTGGTTGAGCCTCTATAATGGCCCCTCATGGGGCCACTTTTCAAGCCTGCCCTCTGGACGGTGTCTGTTCCACTGTACGAACTGCACCACTCAGCTTGGTGTCGTCTGCAACCTCGCTGAGGGTGCACTCGATGCCACTACCCAGCTCACCGATAAAGATGCTGAGGAGCACTGCCCCAAGACGGACCCCTACGGGACACGACCCGTGACCGACCCCATCTGCACGCAGAGCCGTTCACCACAACCCCGTGCCTACGACCATCCACCCAACTAACTCTCCGCCCACCGATCCGCGGGGCCGCCCGGGACAAGCGCCCGCTCGAGCCCCGCCCCCAGGCGTGGCCGTAGAGCCCGCGCATTTTTACCTAAAAAAGAGAGGGAAGGCAAAACACAACAAACCCGCCCCCCCGCGGCACGCCAGCCTCGTCCCACCCGCTCTGCCCGCCGTTGGACGGCCGCAGGCGATTGGCCCCGCCTCCTCGCTGGCTGCCTGTCCGTGCGCGCGGAGGAGGGCGTGGCCTAACGCTAAGCCCCGCCCCCTCCCGGAAGAGGTTGAGGCTGGCGGCGGAAGCGCGCCGTGAGGGGGGCGAGGCGGATGTGCGCGCTGTGGGCGCTCCCCGACGCCCCCATTCCCTGCTTCTTCCCGCCCCGGCTGTCGCTGCGGCACAAAAGATGGCGGCGAAAACTCAGGGCGGCATTCGCCTCAGCGCGGTGAGCCCCTCAGCGCGGGGCCCGGGAGCGGTGGAGGGGTCTCTGAGAGGCCGGGTGGCCCTTACCGAGGGAGGAGGAGGAGGAGAAGAAGGAGGAGGGGCGAGTTGGGGTGGCTGCGCGGGGCCGAGGAGGCTGAGGGAAGCTCCCGCTGAACGCCTGTGGGAGGAGGAAGCGGGCGATTGGACGGCGGCCGCCGTTCCTCAGCCGAAGCGGGAGGCTGCGGGGCGGCTCGGTGTGCCCGGGGGCCGCCCGGCCGGGCCCTTGCGGGGAGCTCCGCCAAAATAGGCAGCTCCAGTCAGGCTTGCAGCCGCTCCTGGCGGGAGGTGGCCGGGCCGTCTTAACAGCCGGTGGGGGTGGGCGCCGCCAGACCCGCAACTGTGCTGCACTGCTCGGCCTCGCGTTGCTCGCTGCCGTCCTTCTCCTACAGCCGGTCGCTTCTTTATTTACTCTCAGTAAGCGGGGTTGCCGCTGTTCTTTCAGTTTCTCAATACGCCGTGGCTGAAACTGGCTATTTTCGAGGGACTTTCTCTTGTGTGTGGTTGTACGCCTCTAAGAAGTAACGCTAGCAACGCAAACACGTGGCTTGGGGCCTTGCTTTGAAATCTGGAATTATGTGGTGGGGGAAAGCTGGATCCTTACAGAAAAATAACTGCTCAGGTGTTAGAATGTAAAGTGTACGTCACGTGTTGGACTGGGTCATCTTTATGGGTCCCTTCCAACTTGGGATATTTTGTGATTTATGATGCATCAGTGTGCTCTCAGCGCTGCTTAAATTACCTTAAATTAATTGGCGTGATTGCAGAGGTTACGTGTAAGTGTCACCTGTTTGAAGTTTGGGAATTGCACTTTCATTTCAGCACTGTAATTGCTCTAAGTGCCTGATTTTATTAGGGAAGGGCTCACCTGGCTTTTTAGATAATGTAATGCTTAAAAAAAAAGATGAAATCTCCCTTTACTTTTGAATTCTTTAGTAGTTTAACTCAAGGGAAAAGCGTGCCCGCGTCAACATCTGTTGTGGGTAGCACAACTTGGACTATGATTTAAAATGTATGTCGGGTAGAAATCGCATTGGCAAACTTACAGATGAAAATTCTCAACTAGAATTGGTGTAGCTAACAGAAATTGGTAGCTTTCTGATGTATATTTAGGATGCTCTTTTTTTTTTTTTTTTTTGTCAGTAGTCATAAGTTAAGATTTTCATTCAGTGTATTTCTAATCACAGCTTTTATTTATTTATTTATTTAGGTAGGTTTTCAATACAGAGATGGAACAGCTGATAACAGTTGTTTTAACAGATAACACCTTTCTCTTACTTTCAGACAGTGTTTCCCAGCAAAGCGCATTGCAGAACTGGCACTTGGTCTCTTCTGTCAGCCACTGTTCTTTGGAAATAAGTTGGGCTTCACCAGAATATGTGCATTGGTTTCAGAGGCATGCAGGAACCACACAGGTGGTGTAAGCAGGCCTGACAATTCATTCTCATTCTGGCATTTATCTCTTGTTATTGCTCTGGTAAAATGTTTGCTCAGTTGCACCATGAGACATATTGTGAAAGTGATCCAGGTTAAAAACACGATTTAAAAAATGAGTTGTAATTTGCATCAGATCCCTGATGCAGTTCGTTGTTGTGGTCGTGTAAGTGTATCAGCATAACTGAAAGGGAGGAGGAAGGGAGAATGTAGCGGAAAGGGGATGAGCAGCCAGATGGAAGAAAAGCAGGAGGGGGAGAATGATAGTGGTGTTGTTCAGCCAAAAGCTGCAAAATAGCTCTGATAGACAAGGCTGCTTCCTCAGTAGTTATGATTTGTGCATGAGATGATCCGTGAGAGATGGAATTGTTCAGTTTTTCTTGGAAAACTAAAATTCCCAAAGCTGCTGTTTTGTTGTTAAATATTTACTGCTCATAATTGTAGGAGATGCTCTGCCTGGTACAGTGAGTCTTTCTGTCATATGAACTGTAGATACAGTTTGAAGTTTACTTGGATTTTCAGAAGGGGATTTGCTGCACTTCGTTTCAGGATGCCAAATTAAATAACTAACCAAAACCCACTCACTGACAAAATATTTTTGGTCGGTGTACAAAGCAGCTGGATCATCTCAACCACAGCCATACTGACATAGCCAAAAGTGAGCATTCACCTGGGGATTAACACTCATACTGTATCCTTAGTACTGCATAACTCATAAAGCTAAATAGGCTAAAATATTTCCCACCGAGTTTCACCTCAGTTGTGTTGGCAGCTGGATATCCTATGAAGCAAGCTAGGGAATGCCCTTCGACCACTCTTCTCTATCTTCTTAGTCTGATTTTCTTGTGTAAACTTGTTTCACAGCCTTCCACTCGTAAATGATGCTCTCTGCTGCAACTCTTTGAAAGCAGGACAAGGGGAAATGGTTTTAAGTTGAAGGAGGGAAGATTTAGGTTAAATGTCAGGGGGAAGTTCTTTACAGAGAGAGTGGTGAGGTGCTGGAACAGGCTGCCCAGGGAGGTTGTGGATGCCCCATCCCTGGAGGTGTTCAAGGCCAGGTTGGATGAGGCCCTGGGCAGCCTGGTCTAGCATTAAATGGGGAGGTTGGTGACTCTGCCTGTAGGCGGGGGGTTGGAGTTTCATGATCCTTGAGGTCCCTTCTAACCCTGGCCATTCTGTGATTCTGTACCTCTTCCTGTGAACTGCCCTCCTCATGCTCACCTTTAGCTGAGGGAGCTTTAGAGCCAAGAACCAATTTCTTTAAGATCTCATGTTCTAACTCGTATCTTCTAGTTTTGTCTAACTGTTCAAGTTCCTGCAGTTGGGTACCACCTCTCAGCCTTTTTAACAACCTTACCATCTGAAACTGCAATCCAGGAGAGACTGGCGGAATTTTTGTTTGTTTATAAAAGGTGTTTCTTTTCAAAGTTAGTCACTGGTATGCAGCAGTGACATGAGGAATGGAGAGGCATCGCATTATCCAGGCACTGCATGAGGAGATTTTCTTACCATACTGATGCACTCTTTGCCTCACAGAAAAGAGGATACTCAGCTCTGATTATGTCAGTCTCAGAGATGCTGAAGTTCTCTTTCCTCAGTGATGTGCTCGCAACTTTGGATTCATGCCTTTCAAAACTACATGGGGTCCTTTTTTTCAGGTCTTAAGATCTGCTGAGCTGTCATATAGTAGGCTGAAGAAATTGAAAGCTCCATTTAAGCAAGAGCTGTGGTGTACATGCTGTTTCCTGTAATTGGGCTTGATGTCTTAAATCCTAAATTATTTGTAAGCATCTGTTAGGAATTTTTTTAAAAAGCACAGTGACTTGGCCTGATTTAATTCACCATAGTTTATAAAACACATGGCAGCAAAGAGTGTAGTGTCCGTCTGTACTTGCAGTTTAAGTTGGTGGAGAAATACCAGGGTTAAGCTGCAGTCATACATAGAAGTATGTCTGGTGCTCTCTATGACCTTTGAATCAAGGTGAGATTTCTTGGCAGTCGATGTTGATCTGAACAAGGGCTGCTGCAACTTTGCTCCCACTGTGGCATCTGACTCTGGAACTTGTTTGTAGCGTTATTTTCTCTGATAAATGATCTTGGGGACCCAAAGTGGTTGCTTCCTCTAATTTAGTCCTTACTAATTATGTGAAAGTGATTGTCACTGTAACAGTTGTATAAAATCGATTGTGTGGATACATACACGCTATCCTAAAATATTTTCCTTATTTTATCTATAGTATGGATTATGTTTTCTCATGTACCTGTTCTTCACAAGAGCTATTTCCAGCGTTGGATATTCCTAGATGCTTTTTATGCCATCAGTGTAACTACACCAATAAGACATAAGCATATATGTGTGCTGTCTGTGCCCAAGAGCTTGTAAAAGTATAATTACAGATACTCTCTGCAAATACAGCTATACCAAGATCAACAGTTAAGCTTCCCCAAGCATTGCACTGACAAATCCATAAGTTATTGATTCCTAGTTCTGCTTTTCCTGTTTTTTTGATCTAAGTGAATGTATACAAACCTGGGCTTTCATAAATGACTTGAGAGTACTTTTATCACTGACATCTATAAAATGTGTCATATAAATACATATTTTGTTGTGCACATTGCCATCTAGTCCTAGTAGTGCCTGCATTCTTGTGGTTAGATCTGATCATAAATGAGGCTGAAATATATGAGCCTGAATTGCCAGCAGTACCAACTACCATTTGAAAGAATCTGACAGGTCCCAGTAACAGGCAGTTTTGATCAATATGGGCAAAGGGAGCAGTGACATTAGACAATAAGTCACTGGGTGTATTAGGTGTTTTTTTTCCAGATTAATACTCATGGTTTAAAATTTACATTTTTAATATTTGAGAGCTTGTGTTAAGGTTGTTACTTTTGGATGGAAGCATTTTTGTGACTTCACCTTAGATCACAAACTGATGCTGTTGTTTCTGTTTTATTTCAGCTTTGCCCAAAGTTCTTGCATACCAACTCTACCAGTCACACCTGGCCCTTCAGTGCAGTTGCTGAGCTTATAGGTATGTGGATCACTAATACTTCTGAAACTTTATTTCCAGTTGTAATTTTTTGTTTCATCAAATAAGATCTTATTCTGTTCCTGCTTGATGTGGTTAACCAGGTTTGAATTTTGTTAGGACAAATACATAGAGGCACAAATTAAGGTGAGAAAGCACGCTCATGTAGGAAATTGTTATACATTCTTATTAATCTCTGTTTCTGAGTGACAAAGGGTCCAACCATGAAAGCATACTGACCAGCTTGCACACAATCAGCCTTTGTTATTCTCCTTATTCCTCCACCCGTATTATCCTATGCTTTTTCCACCCGTTGGACCTTTCCTTTTTCTTCACTTCAGTGCTTCTTCCAAAACATCTCGCAGTAATTTCTTGACATTGACACAATACCCCTCAAACATCCTTATTTTGTTTTGGGTTATGGTCAAGTAGTTCCTTTTAACAGTCCATTCATCAGCGTCCCAGGAGTTCTGTTATTGCTTTTATCATCTGCTGTTTGTTAGGGTTTGAGTATAGGTTTGACTTATTAGAGTCTGTTTGTCATTTTGTCTTTTATTTTGAATAACTGGTAAGTTATTCTTCCTTGTTTCTTTAGCTGGGGAATGGTTAGTACTTTCTCTGTTTCCTTACAGTAAAGGTGGGGTATGGAAAGATCTGTTAATCTAGCAGTTGTCTACTGCCAAAGGGAGCAGCTCTTCTGGCCACACATTCCTTTGCTTCCTCTGCACTGGTTTTGTCAGTTGTTAATTCAGAAGAGAAGTAACCTAACAAAATAAGAAATTTTCTGCTAGATAAGGCCAGAATTACCACAAAGACGGAAATCATAACCGTATGACTATGGGAAGGACTAGATGTTTTAGTGATGAGTCATAGCTGAAAAGCTAAGTCATTTCAGCTGTCTTATCTTGTCATGCCATACCTGGCTGGAATTAATAAACATGTGCAGTGTAAGGCATGGAAGCGTGCCTTCTTCCTTCCTTTGGCCTCTGTTTTGTCATATGCTTCTCTTTAACAAAGATTCGCAGAGCCACAGAATTGTTCAGGTTGGAAAAGACCTCTGAGATCATCAAGTCCAACCCCACCCCATCCCCATTGTGCCCACTCACCATGTCCCCAAGAGCTCAGCTCCATGCTCACCGCCGGGCCCAGCAAACCCTTTTGTTCAAAGGGCTCTTTTGGTAGCACTTTTCTTTCCTTTTCTTCCATTAGAAGGCATGTTCATTAGGAAAATATCAGAAACCTCTCAGGCAGCTTGTGCTTCTAATTCATTTTCCAAATGTATAGCGAGCCAAGGGTAAATTTTTTAGGGTGAATTTAATTGACCTTTGCAATGGCATTAGGCAGATTGGCTTAAAGTCTATTAGAGTATAATGTAACCTGGTGAGATTTTAGGGAAGGTTATTGGAAAAAACTGTCAACTCGGATTGCTTTTCCTCTTCCCTCCCCCTTCGCTTTTTCCGTGCAGAGAAAAGAAGGATGGCTTACAACTGGGAATGCACCGTAGAATCACAGAATCATTCACAGAATCACAGAATGGCCAGGGTTTGGAAGGGACCTCAAGGATCATGAATCTTCAACTCCCCTGCCACATGCAGGGCCAAATCATTCAGGTTGGAAATGACCTCTCAGATCCCCAAGTCCAACCCTAAGCCACACCCACTGTGCCTACTGCCCACACCCCTCAGTGCCATATCCCCACAGCTCTGGAACACCTCCAGGGATGATGACCTCACTACTCCCTAGGCAGCTGTGCCCTTCCTTTGGAGAAGAAATTGTTTCTACTAATATCCAACCTGATGAACAGATGGGGATGAACTGAAAGGGAGAAGGGAGGAAAAGAGCAGGATGGGCACATCCCACCTCCAACCACCTCCTGGCTGGAAGCTCCCCACAGAGGGGGTACAGTGCATCCCTGCATGCCATAAGGAAAGCTGGGGGAGCCTGGGGCAGCCAGGCAGAGGGTGAGAAACGCCAGCCCCCCTGTTGTGCTCAGCACATTGCCCAAGCAGAATGAGTCCTCCAGTGGTTGTCCCCAAGGAGGGGACATGCACATGCCGTGCACCAACACATCTGCAGCTCTCTGATGTGTTTGCACGCATCCAAAGGCACAGCAGCGACATGACTAGTGAGTCACCTTGGTTTTGTGAACTGTCTTTCACATGCTATGTGCGTGGCTGTATCGTATGCCAAATATCAAGCAATATTAATTGGGCTGTGTTATAGAGGCCTGAGTTTTCTTCTGTTTGCTCAATAAAATGTTAATGATCTATATGTTAAAATTTGCTTTTTATACTCTAGTCCCTCGTGTCAGTGTTTTGATAATTACGTTGCTGATTTCTGCTAGACCTCAGTCAGTTTAAATGTAAGCAAACTATTGATGCTACTTCCAGGAGAGAGGTTATATGGGGCATCTAAAGAGAGCTGATGAGCTAGCAAATCAGGAAACTTGCACAAAGTATGAACTTAAAATATTTTCAGTCTAATTGTTCTTGAAATGTCCTCTTTTATTGATGCTGAACTATTTTTATGAACTTTTTCACTGTGGGTGCAATGTGTAGTGTATGCTCACAGACAGCAAGCTGCGAGCTATGATTGCTTTTTATGGCTGCTGTCTTGGCCTGAGCTGTGTATTTCTGCCTTTCAGTTAAACCTGTAAAACAGATAGTGAGGCAGGGACACAAGTTCTTTCACAGCTCTTTCAAATCCTGCAAATAGGGAGTTTAAGATAAAGCATTTTGTACTTCTGTGGAAGTTATGCCTTCTTAGATCTGAACAACTTGCAGTAGCAAGATGTATGTGGCTGTTGGCTCTGCTGGTAATGAAGTGGAGCAGCAGTATTTTTCTTAGACTTCCAGCACTTGGACTTCAGGCTTTTGCTTTTTTTTAATGTCTGATTTCTCATTTAGAGCGCTCACAGTATGTAAGATATTTCTGTAGCCATATATATGTGCCATCATCTGGAGTGTGGACAGTAACCTCACCACCAGCCAGTTAGAAGAAGTGTTTCAGTGGCTGGAAGTGAATTTTGCAACAGCTGCCTGGGATGCAGAAAGCAAAAGTAGAAACTTGTCTGGTTTTTGTTTTCTGTTCTCTGTTTCAACTGTTCATCTCAAGCGAAATTTTTGGCTATACGTTGCTGTCATTCGTAGTGGCTAGAAAATTTTTCTTGTTTTCAGGCAAGATTTGCTGGCTTTTGATGGAGCTTCTTCATTGTAATGTTTTGATCTACTGTTATCTATAACTATAGTTATAAAGAGGATAGTATTGTAGGAGGCTTCATTTTTAGCACAACATTTCCTTTGTTAAAAACTTCTAATAAAAAAAGCTTTTTGTTTCTGTGCAACTTTCCATGACTTTCCTGAGGAATCTGAGTGAGCACATAATTCCTGCAGCTTCATGAAGGGAGGCTGAGATGGAGGGGTTTGGCCTCTTCTCCCAGGCAACAAACAGGACCCGAGGAAATGGCCACAAGTTGTATTAGAGGAGGTTTAGATTAGACATAAGGAAGAACTTCTCTCAGAGAGTGGTCAGGCACTGGAATGGCTGCCCAGGGAGGTGGTGGAGTCGCCGTCCCTGGCAGTGTTCAAGGGGCGTCTGGATGAGGAACTATGAGATATAGTTTAGTGCTTGTGGTAGCAGTGGTGATGGGAGGACGGTTGGACCAGATGATCTTGTAGCTCCTTTCTAACCTTGTTATTCTATGATTCTGTGATCACATACCTGACTGCAGAGATGAAAAACCGCTGCAATTGTAGAGCTCCCTTAGTTCACAGTGTGCCTCTGCAGGGTCATTGGATTACCACAAGTGCAAAATTGAGAGCCCACAATGCCATACTGCACAAACATCTCTTTGATGAAGCACAGCACTGTAATAAATATAGGGACAGCAATTCCATATAGCTAAAGCATTGCAAGACTAATGTTTGGTGGATAGATTGCGTGTGTATGACTGCCAGATAAGGCTGTGTTACGTGTCACGTAAGCGTTTAAATAACTTTGAGAGTTGCTTTTTGGCATCTTCACTAGAATTAAGCACTTTCAGTGCAAGCATGTTTTAAGTGTTTACTTTTCTATGATTCCTTTTTTTCTTAGTATCCTGTTCTTGTTTACTTTTCTCCCACTTCAGATAACGCTTATGATCCTGATGTGAGTGCTAAACAGATATGGATAGACAAAACAGTGATAAACAACAATATATGCTTGACGTTCACTGATAATGGAAATGGTATGAACTCAGAGAAGCTGCACAAAATGCTAAGGTGGATAACCTCTTTTGTGTATTTTTTTCTTGCCACAATTCCAATTTCTATTTTTGTTGCTGTTAAACTTAACTCCTTTCTCTCACATGTAATCTACTGTGCTCATTTTTCTATTTAGTGCTTTTGAGAGTGAGTGATTACCCAAGTGAGGCTCTAGAACAGATGCTAGTACAGCTTTCATATAGCTTTGGCTGATTATTTTATCTGCTAGTTTCCTTTTATCCTTTCCATCAGCATTCCCATTTAACTTTCTGTGCAGGGCATGTGCAGTATAAACTCTCTGTGCCCTTCAGGGGAAGTAAGGAGAATATTTTCCCCATTTGAGCATGCTTTAGACTAAGTTAGCAAATGAGAGACAAGGGATGTTCAGTTCAATCCAATACTTCAGAGTATTGAAAATGTGGAAACTATGAAAATGTTAAGGGGAATTAAATTGATGCTGTTATCATTCTACCTTCTAATATCCTATAGTATTTGAACTGTTCTTTCTGCAGTTTATCCTGCAGTTAGCAAACGTTGTTCAGGTTCTTTTCTATTGTGAAAGATATTCATCTGCTTCCAGATAAATCTCTATATAAATTTGAGGAACCTTGAATTCAAATCACTTTTCTTTTTCTGCAATATACCATAATTAATAGCTTGTTTGTTAAATTCCATGCTCCATATACAGTTACCCATTTGTCTTCGTTACCTGTAGAAAATATGTGATTGCATATGTTTAAGCAAATGGGGGGAGAGTGACTAAAGAGGAAAATAACCTAAGGGGCTTTTTCCAGTATTCATTGCAAAGCCAGTGGATAAATACTAGAAACATATGGGAATGTACCTTTGTATGATTTCAGGCAGATGGTGTCTTTTAGATAATTAAAAGATGAATCTGATTTTCTCTAAATTCTTGTGTTGTGATTTTTAGGAATATTTTATAGGTTGATACTCAGAGTTTGTGTTGCTGTTCACTGTTTAGTTGCATGGTAGTCCCTGATCTCTAGAACAAGAGATAGACTCAATGTGGTTAAGTAAAATTTGATGCACCTTGCATGCATCTTTTGGGTTTTCAGTTGTCTGGGGGACTTTTTACACTCTTCCAATGTCTGTTTTTTTCATATCAGCTTTGGCTTCAGTGAGAAATCTGTGATGAATGGCCGTGTTCCAGTGGGACTGTATGGAAATGGGTTTAAATCAGGGTCCATGCGCCTGGGAAAAGATGCAATAGTCTTCACCAAGAACGGAGAAACCATGAGTGTTGGTCTCTTATCTCAGACTTACCTTGAAGTCACAAAAGCAGAACATGTCATGGTTCCTATAGTGACATTCAACAACCAACATATCCTTTTGACAATTTCCTGACAAAAAGTTGTGTACGTGTGTCAAACTTGGTTGGTAACATCATTAAAGGAAATCTCCTTGTGGTGTTTTATAGATGCATCCTAAGATGGGCAGAAGGTTATTTAAGCTATAATGTGTTTAAAAACTTTTACATTTTTTGGAACTCTGTGTTTGAGAGGATCCTATTGCAGAAGTTTACTAATCTTCTGATTTTTTTTTTTTTTTTTTTTTTTTTTTTTTTTTTTTTTTTTTTACATTTAAGGTTACTTTCCTTAACATTTTGCTTACGACAGATAAGTGATCCAGCAGAATCTAAAAACAGTTTGAAGGCCATCTTAACACATTCTTTATTTTCTACCGAGGAGAAATTAGTAGCCGAGCTAGATGCTATAATGGGGAAAAAAGGAACAAGAATAATAATTTGGAATCTCAGAAGGTAAGATGAGGCCCAGTTGCTCATATATTTTCTTTCATTTGCATTATCTCTTCAGTGTATGCAAGGGTTTTTTTGCAGAGTAACTCTAGAAGACTGAATGGGGAGTTAGCTGCAGTTGGTGAAATTAGACTCAAATTCATTTGGCCAAAGGAGAATGTAAAGGATTCCATATTTCATTTTGATAAAATATTGTTACTATTCCAGAAGAAAAATTGAAATAGATTAATTATAAGTCTGGTATCTCAAACCAATTGGGAAAGACTTGAACCTTTCTAAACTTCTTAAATGTTTATCTTAGTAAAAACAGAAGTCCAAGTAAATAGATGCAGTTCATTACATTTATCTACATATATATGTGGGATTATTCACAGAAGAATGGATTTTCAGACTTTGGTAGCTTGGAGTTGCTGTTTTCTTTCTTTAAAAAGCTGTTGTAGCAGTGGCAGCTGGGTGTCATCGTTTCATCTCCTTTCCCTTTCCTCCTCTTGCATGGTTGCTGCTCCCTTACTTGCAGGGAACCCATATGATGGTCCATCTGGAATAGTTCTAGCTTGCCTTTAACAGTGATGGAGCTGATTGTTTGGGAACGTGTTACCTCATGTTATGCTCCTTAGTGTTTTGTTTACTGCAGTTTTGAATACCTAAAATAGCAAGGTATCCATAAGAAGCAATTTCAAGTGGTTTTATGGGCCAGTAAATTTGGCAGGAAAATAGTTTATTCTTGCCTCTCAGGGAAAAAAAAGGTTTGGGAGAAAACTCATTCTAGGATACAATGGATTAAATGTTACAGAACAAAACAAAATCTCAGTCAATCAAAGCTGATGAAAAGCTTTCTTTATTCTTTTCCTATTTCATTAATTTCTAATATATTTTAGGAACTTGCATCACTTTTAGCTTAGTAGATTTTTATGCAAGAACGCTGGAGGTAACAAAATCTATATCTGAATGTTGAGCAAACCTACTGACGGTGCAATTAAATAAAAGAAACCCTCTGGTGAGCACTTCAGTAAGAAATTGTGATGAAAAATTACTGAGTTAGGGAGTTGTAGTTTGTCATTCTCACAGCAGTAGGAAGCTTATGCAATTTGTGTTGTTGAGAAATTTTGCGTTTAGAAGGAATGCATGCATCTTGGCCCATCTGTGTTCTCAGTGATACTGAGTTCTTTTATTAGTGAACTGCAATTAGAATAAAGTTAGAATTTATGCAAGTTTTCTTTGCTAACATTTCTCTTATATTCTTATTCTCTTATATTGGCTTTCTAAAAAGAAGCTAGTGAATGTTTTTGATTTCTAGCAAGTCTGCAAGTAAAGCCATTATGACTCAGAGGAATTCTGTTTCTTTTGTGTTTTTTCTCTTGTATCTTTGTGATATCCTCTGGGTCTGTTGTCCATTTTTAAAACCTGGAACACTCTGGAAAAAAACAAGCGTTGAGAGGGCAGACATTTCTCTCTGCACGTGGTACAAGATGGATCATCTCCACAAATCATGCAACCCCAGTCTTCACATCTTCTATTTATAGTTGAAAATTTTTAATATACACCTATCTAATAAGTCACACCAACCTACTAAGTATTCACAAGATTATACTAGTACAAGGCTATGCAAACATAACTGAGTCTTCTGCACTTCTGTGGGAGTCTGCAGTGGTTGTTTGGGGAGGTGTCTCCTTACTCACTTTGTCCATGTTTGGGCACAGGTTTTCTAAGGACACTTAATTTTCATCTAGTCTCTACTGACTACTGTTTTGGATTTGCGTTCCTATTTCAAGGATGTTGCTCTTATTATAGAAGTCGTGTGGTCAGAAAGGATATTTATCATAGATAAGCAGTATCATTTGGAAGTTATAAGCAGAACTATAAACACATGAGCAAACACATTAATTAGGCAGAAATGACAGGTATTTAGTTACGAGATATCAGGCTCACCTCAGTCTTTTTTTTCTTTCATAATTACATTTTTTTTCTTATTTCTTAGAGATAAAAACGATAAAACAGAATTTGACTTTGACAAGGATAAATATGACATCAGGATTCCAGAAGACTTAGATGAAACAGGGAAAAGAGGATATAAAAAACAAGAGAGACTGGACCAGATAGTTCCAGAAAGTGACTACTCGCTAAGAGTATGTATACTTTTTTCTCTTTTTTTCATTTATTTACTTGTTCTGTGGAAACAAGATGATGTATGCTTTTGTTTTAATATAATATACTGTACTATAGAGGTATTGATTGAAAAAAAGACAAAATAAGAATTTAAACATTAGCACAATGAGCCAAAAGTATTTGGAAAACATAGAATGTGTTTGTGGACTTCTATAAACATCTGCTTTTCTGTGTTGTTTTTGTTTGAGAAGAAAATTTCTGTATTTTACATAGTCCTTTAGATAGGTTTAGCTAGTTTTCAGCTGGCAGTGTCCTCTTTAGGTTCCAAAAGAGATCAAGGAACTAGAAAACAGCTGTTTCAAGACGTACATATAGAAAAGCCCTGACTGCAGGCTAAGTGTTGCAGCCATTGTTTACCCAGAGACCCATAGTCTCTGAATATGTTTCTTACAAGAAAGTGAACCTGGAATTACTAGGTGTTCTGAGTGCTTCTGAATAGTACTGTAAGTATTGTTCCAGCTCAAGTACAACATTCAATTAGTCTAAAGCTCACTGAAGTCATAAATCTGCTTCAAATATGGCGAATGAAATGCAGGTTAAAAATACATGAGCTGACACACTTACAAGATTATATAGTTTGTAAGTCATTTGGAATAAAGTTAACAGCTGCTTTTTATTTTTTTAAAGTCTGTGATATAACTTATGAGTTTTAAATAGGGAATAGAATATAGGCTTGTATATCTAAACACGATTAAAAGCTCTTATAATAGTAAAACTACATTTTCAGACACCTGATTAACTTGCCATATTCAAAAAAGTTCTCTTTCAGTTGCTTTTAATGTGATTTGTATTATGTATGTGCATTTGAGTTTCCTGTGTTTTGTGGTGTCAGGTTGGAGGAGCTAAAAAAACACGTCGTAACATCTCAATTAAAATCTGGATTTGTCTTTCCAAACGTGATAAATGTTTTACAATACCCATTTCTTGAGGTTTTTTAGGTGTGTGGTTTTTTTAGGTGGTGGCAGCGAGGATCTCACTGCTGTTGTCTTGAATAATGGAATTATTGTATATTTTGTAGGCTTACTGCAGTATTTTGTATCTGAAGCCAAGAATGCAGATCATTCTGCGAGGACAAAAAGTGAAAACACAGCTGGTTTCCAAGAGCCTTGCTTTCATTGAACGTGATATATATAGGCCAAAATTTTTGAATGTATCCTTTGTTAATGTGATGATTGCATGCTAAATTTAATGATGAGTTTTTGTACGTAAGCTGTCTAGATTCTGTTGGGAATGTTGCAGCTGTCTTTATGGGTGTTCTTTAATTATTTTTTAAATCTTTTCTGTGAAGACATACTAAAGGAACTATTTCAATACTTAAAAGAAAGAGGAAAAAAAAAAAAAGAAAATACCAGGACCCAGTTTAGAATGAGCCCTCAAAGTATATGTATTTTTTATCATATCACATTAACCAGACTTTTCCTTAATATCCAATTAAAGGCAAAAACAGTAAGAATTACGTTTGGATTTAACTGTAGAAACAAAGATCACTATGGAATAATGATGTATCATAAAAACAGACTCATCAAAGCTTATGAAAGAGTTGGCTGTCAGTTAAAGGTAGGAATTTAAGCTGAAAAATAATATTGTTAGAAATCATTTTCATTCAAATGCTTTTTTTTTTTAAAAAAAGACACAGGTGAAAACTAGGGTGCTTTTGTAAATAAACCTTTTTTCATTTGGCATAGCAGTTAATAACTGCATTGAGTTGCACACAGTTATTTAATTTTTGAAACTAAGCTTAATACATGAGACACAGAATTCAGTGTGCCTTTCAGAACACAAAGACGGATGGATTGTAGGACATTTGTTCTTTTTGTCCGGTGGATTTGTGTCAAGAGTTCTTTTAGAGATTATTCATAAAGCATGAGGTTATTTTGACTTGGTGGATATATAAATTATAATTATTTCTGTCAAGATCTTAGAGTTTTAGTATAGGACTTGTTTTGTTTTCCCTGATGGATCTTAATCTTTTATAGGCAAACAACATGGGTGTTGGTGTAGTTGGGATTATCGAGTGCAACTTCCTAAAACCAACTCATAACAAGCAAGATTTTGACTACACAAATGAATACAGGTAAATGTGTGTTTTGTATAGACTTGTCATTTAATAGTATTGTTCACTGGGAGATACTTGACCATAAAAGATTTTGTCCCTTTTAAGTAGTAAGAGTACTTGTGTACTCATTAAACTGCAAGACTGTTTTAAACAGTAGGGGTAGGATGTTAACGTATATGCTGATCATAGCGTGTTCATTGTGCAGTCAGTGAAATCAAGGGTACGGTACTCACCATTTTTAAGCAAATGCCCTAAAAGCAGTTGGTTGCAACTCTGCCCTTCACGTATTGTGGGATGAGCCCAGAATAACTAGCTTAGATTTGGATATTTTGTAGCAGACGGCTAAAACTGTGAGATATGAATCCCACCTAATGGATGATTCATAGTGATTCATCATAGTTTCCTAGAGGTTCTTTGTTTTTGTCTTTGTTTTTGGACATTTTTCATCTATTGTTTTTAGTTTCTTTCTTATAATTACACTTTAATGTCCTTAAGTCTACCTGATAGAGCATTTAAAAAATACAGGACACCCTGAACGCAGCTGTGAATTGGAATGAAGCTGCAATGAAGCTCCTTCCCATCAATCAATATCTAGTATGTTACTTGTTATAGCTGCACTGTAAACCTGATTGAGAATCTAATCTGATGTGGAGAAAAAAAAAAAAAATTGTTCTTAAGCCAGATGAATTGTCTGGTGTGTTTACAATGCTCTTCTGTGAATTGATTGCACTGCCATTATGGAAGGAAAGGGTAGGGAGGGTGAGTTACTTCAGCAGAAAAGATGTCTAGGGAAAATCTCCAAGATGCAAACATTGGGAATTACTCCACTGTGTCTTCTTTCCTTTCAAGATGTTGAGGCTATTTTCTATCTTCTCTGCTGCTTGGTGCTAAGGGATGTTAGGAGCAGTTGCCTTCCCCAGCAGTTGTGGGGACCCAGAGTCTCTGTCTTCCCTGCCGCTTTCCCATTTGCAGGCTTAACTAGCAGTGAAGTTGAGCACGTGTCTCAGAGATGCAGACACACAGAACACTGACATGACTGGCACATTCCCTTCAGCAGCGCCTGTGTATGGGACTTGCATAAAGTGTGGATGTAGACAGTCATGTACCCTTCTTTTTCCTCAACAGGTCACTAGTGAAGGTACACACTTTATATTCGTAAGCATACCGAGTACCATCACAGTCCCTCTGATCACTTGACACCCCTGACCCAATTTTAGAGTCTTCTAATCCAGTCCAAAGGTCTACTGTGTGCTGGCTGGTCTACCCTGTTGCTCAGTACAAATGAAGGCAACATGCACACTTAAAGAAGCATAGAATTATTAAGTTTGGAAAAGACCTCTAAGATCATCTAATCCAACCATCAGCCCACCCCCACCACGCCCTCTGCCCACGTCCCTCAGTGCCACATCCACGTGGCTCTTGAATATCTCCAGGGATGGTGACTGTACCACCTCCCTGGGCAGGCTGCTCCGGTCTCTCATCACTCTTACTGAGAAGAAATTTATCCTGATACTTAACCTGAACCACCCCTAGCACAACTCTCTAATTCCCTCTCATCTTATTGCTAGCTACCTAGAAAAGGCTGACCCCCACCTCACCACAGTCTCCTTTCAGGTGAGAGCAATGAGGTCTCCTTTGAGCCTCTTCTTCTCCAGACTGAACAATCCCAGCTCCCTCAGCTGCTCCACATAAGACTTGGGCGGACTCTTCACAGCTTTGTTGCCCTTCTCTGGACACTCTCCTAGGCCTCACCTGGAGCAAGGGGCCCAAAACTGAACACAGCACTGGAGGTGTGGCCTCACCAGTCCTGAGTACAGAGAGAGGAATGCCTCTCTAGTCTTGCCGAGAGGACTATTTTTGCTGAGTTTGCTATTTCTGGTATAAAATATACTGTCCCCACAAGGCACACTCGCAAGTGCTTCTGCACGAATGAGCACAGAGAGACCCTTGATGGCCTAGGCCTAGGCCTAGACCTGGGGCCTACTACTCACTGGCAAGTCTAGCATTAAAGTTGCTGGTTAATACACATGCACATTCATATGCACACTAAGTTTGATGAAGATGCAGGTGCTTGTCCTTCTCCAGGTACCCCCAGCAACTGGCACCAGGCACACCACAAAGCTAAGACCCTTGTTTGCTGCAGCAGCTGACTCTGCAGCTCAAGTCTAACTCCAGTAGCTGGCACCTGTTTCATATGCACAGGTCTTACCAGTAGCTGGCACTTAGTTTCGCAATGCGTATACATGTGATGGAGAGTGAGAATATGCAGAGAGTTAAAATTTAATAAGTAGATAGGGTAGGCTGCAGGGATCAAACACAGTGGTTGGTTAGTCAAGTGTACTGGCCTGCCCTGTTTTATATGCAACTTGTACTTTTTTATACTCTTTTCTGTCTAACACTCCCCCAGCACTGTTTATTTCTGATCTTTCTTGCCCTGCATGTTAGCATGGTTCCACTGACCTCTCTCCAAGATCTTGGGCCTTCAGAATTGCATACTTATCAGTTTCTTGAAAAGACCCAGGTTTGTTTCTGATTATTGTCTTTGTCAATACTAGTTAGTCAGGTTTTATGTCTCTTTGTTTGTCTTCTTCCTTTTCCTTATCCTCCCAACTGAAAAAATAAACATTCTCACACTCTGCATATCCTTACCGTTTAGCATGACTGACCAGGATTGTTCTTGTCACTGTCTCCCTTATCATGTGTCAGTCAGGTTTGTCTCTGTACTTGTCTCTGACCAGTCTCCTTTGACCAGATGTGCTTAAAAGAGCACATCTCCTCCTCTATATCGTCAGACTTAGTTTCACTGTGGACTTAGAAATTTTGGGGTGTAGACTCACAAACATAAGTGGGAGTAGACTTCAGCAAGAGATGTCATCACCTTTTTCAGGCTGTGTGTTTTGCCCTTCAGTCAGTTGTTGGTGTTCCCCTGACAAGGACAGCTGGAAAATCCACAAAGGCTTTCCTTAATTGCCTGTTCATATGCAGCTCTGCATATACAAGTAACCCAGAAACAGTATCAGAGTACTGTAATAAACTAAACTGTTTATTGTAGTAGTTGAGGAGCTGTGGCAGGAAAACTCTGGTCATTCCTGCCATTGAAACCACAGCTCTCAGTGGAGGAGGAGCATGATTAGTAGCTGGCAGCATAACTGCTTTCGCCACTACAGTTCATTCTGCCTGTATATTTAAATAGCTCACTATATTCTTCTTTGCAGTGGTGATGCCAGCTTCAAGCAGTTCCTGTGGCTGCAACTATTGAACTAGCAGAGCTGTTAATGAGAACACAAGTTAAAACAGACCAGGGAATCATTCTCATGCTTCTTGTTTCAGTACAAATGTTCCTTGAACCATTTCTTTTGTGGTAGCACTAAAAGTTCCTTTGACAATGGATGTGCCATAGCATAGGCACTTCTATTAATCAGGTTTTACTGATTTACTGGGTTTCTGCAAGCTGGTACAGTAAGCACTGATTGTGGGTTTTTGTTGTTGTTTGGCACTTGTAGCATGTATTGTGAAGGTTTTTTGATTGTTTCTTTGTTTCACAAAAGATTGCTTCTACAGATTTTTAAAATGTAAATTTCCATCCTGAAACAGAAATGTAAAACTAGTGCTGTAATGTTGAGATCAGCATGAGCTGATTTGCCTCTCTCCATTCACCAGAAGAGACATGATTCAATCCGTGTGTTGCTGTTCATTTCTGCCCCTTTGCTTATTCCTTCTTCAGGCACCAAAATTTATGACTTGAATTCAGAGGTGTTCCAGATGGAAACTTTCTGGGCTGGACTAGGTTCCTAATTCATTTTCCACATCATTCTTTCCTGTGTGCCAGCTTTAATGGTCATACAGTTGTGAAATGGTTGGGTTCCTGATCAGAAAAGTAATCCAGCTAAAAATTAATATGGGGAAAAACCACGCTGCTTCTTTCAGCAGCATGTAGACTATGTACTATGCTAAAGTGAACATATATTTGCTATGTCAGTTAAGTATTGCTTTATGCCAGCTTAGAGTGATCGTGAGCCTGCAGGTAACAGATATACATAGCCCAGTACTGGACTGACAGAGAGAGGCAGTTTTGTACTTTTTTATGATTGAAATTGAGGCAATGAATTGGTTTCAGGTTTTGTGCTGTACATTCACAGTGCTTCTGAATCAAGCATTTTATTTCAGCTTAAAAACTGTCTGTATCCCAAGTCAAATTTATTATAAATTCATATCTGACAATCTGTTTGGAATTTGTTCCCACAATTCCAAACTACTGGGGTTTACCAAAAATGAAAAGCTTACTATTGTGAAAATGTAAGTATTAGGGTGGTTCATATACTTATTATTTCACTGTTGTTTATAAACATTCTTTCTGTGCTAAGATTTTACTATTTCAGGTATTCTCTGAAAATTTTGTTTTCAGGCTTACAATAGCAGCGCTAGGAGAAAAGCTTAATGACTACTGGAACGAAATGAAAGCAAAGAAAAATGAAGAGTATCCATTAGCTTTACCAGTTGAGGAGATACAGTGAGTATCACCTTCAAATGAATGTTACATACTGTAACATAATGTTACATACTGTTATTACAGCTTTATTCTTGATCATGCAAATAAATTGTTCACATGAAAATTCTGATATGTTTTTTCCATTACAGAAAGCAGCCTGATCAGACATGGGTCCAATGTGATGCATGTCTGAAATGGCGGAAGCTACCAGATGGAATAGAACATTTGCCAGAGAAGTGGTACTGCTCACTGAACCCTGACCCACAATTCCGGTAAAATTATATTTAGCTGAATGTCTAAGCACTGCTTTTACTTTTTGTTTTATTGCTTAATGTAGCACATATGTTAAGATCTGTATTTTTTTCTTAACTCAGGGATTGTAATGTGCCAGAAGAACCAGAAGATGATGACTTAATACATCCCACATATGAGAAAACTTATAAGAAAAAGTGAGTACTGGAGACTTCAAGTATTCCTACACTAGAAAAGGAGCATGAAAGCTAAACGCCCTTTTCTCTCACCTGTAGTATAACTGTAGCTCTCCTAAGAATTCATCCAGTCAGAAAACAGTACCCTAAGGTCAAAACCTAATCACAACAGTGAATAGGTAAATAGTGTTTTTCTTTTCTCTGTTGACATGATATTGAAGAGGCGTCTATCATTTAGTAACAAGCAAGGAGAATAAAGCAAAAAGTTGGTGTTCAGGTATAGTACTTTAGAGAAACATGTCACTACGGTTGTTAAGAGCCCTTGTTCAGGTGACTACTATTTTCAAGTAGCTGAAAACCTCAGTATATTTGTTTAAGAATTTGAGGGTTCTTTGATTAGTTAAGATGTGTGGGGAAAAAAATGACTTGAGCAGTCTTAATGAATTGCTTCTTTACATTCTGAAGAGTGCCTTTGTTGTTTTTCAAACTTCTTTTTTTTATTTTAATCTGAGAGGGATCTTGTTTGAAGTTTAAATTCAGCTTAGATTTAGCTCAACTAGCAGTTTCTAAGGTCATGCAAAAAATTTTCATTCAGTGAAGTAGAATGTTAAAATTCACTGTATATAACTCAAATAAGGTGTTTAGTTTCAGATTTAAGTGAGGTTGTTTTGCTTTCACAATTAATTAACATTTTGAATCTAAGCTCTTTTTTTTTCTTCCCCCTTGCTCCTGTGCAGAGACAGGGAAAAACTGAAGAAACGCCTAGAGTACCAGGTAACTCTCCTGAACTTGATGGCAAACCAACTTTGGTAGCCATTTTTCTTTCTGGCACCACTACTATGCAGATTGATCCAGTGGGCTAGGGCTGTGCTTACTCTTGGTAAACCAGAAATTCCCCATCTCTTCTGTCCAACGGTAGAAGTCAGTGGTGCATTTTATATGTTGTACTGAAGAAAGAGTTTGAAGGGGATGAAGCTGCTTCACAAAATAGTACTAGAAAATAACATCCATCACTGCTACTTGTTTTTATGGCACTGTATCTGATTGTTGGAAGTGGATTTTTTGTAGAGGGATATGTGATAAGGATATAAAAGTAAAGATGCCCTTAAAAAAGGGAGTGGGGAAGGGGGTAGAATTTGTAATAGCTGTGTTTTTGAGAGTTTGTTTTGCTAGGAGACACTCAAATTCAAATGGAGATGCAAATAAAAAATGATTTAGTGACAAGAGTATACAAATTGGAACTCAGAATCAAGTTTCTGAAGTGAGATGTAGCTTTCAAAGTAACTATGAACTTCAGACCAATCAATTTTTGGATAAAAGGTTTTCCATGTGCTGTTCTAACCTATCTACTTGACTGTATAAATTTTCCTGCAATTAGTTTAATCCAAGTAAAAAAAGTTATTTTAAAAGTCCAAAATGAACAAAATATTTCATGTACAGAACTAATTATTAGCAGCTATAAGAGAGATTACTGTCCCATATTTTGTGTATGACGGTCAGACTTCAGACATGAGTACAGAACACGCTGGAAAAAAGTACTCCCCAGGATTCTACATGGTACCTATAATAGGTATTTCTTGGGAAACGCTTTAAGATGAGATAGCTGCTTTCTGAAAACAATAAATCTCTGCATGGGAAGGAGTTTGCAGCTGTAGTCTTCTGAGAAATCCACCAGAAGTCTGTAATCCAGACTTAAAAAGCAAGTTAAACAAAAGAAAACAAAAGAAAAGAAAAAAAACAACCAAGAAACCTTGCTACTCTCAACTGTGCTATGATTGTTATTTTTTTTAATACATGACTTTGAACCAGCATGGAAAAGACATGAAGGAAACAGTTAACATCAGTAGAGTTTAATTGTGTTTTCAGTTCTGTCTTGTTTGTTTTCTGTGTATGTGATCATTAAGCTGATAACTTTTTTTTGTTTGTTTTTAACAAGGGGTATAGTCCGCTTTCCTTACAGCAAAATATTGAGTCAGGGTTCAAGGAGATTGCTCTTTGGAGACTCCTTGCACTGTATGGAAAAAATGTCTGTCATAATTTCAAGTGTTTTCAGATAGCTAGTGGAACTACTTGAAACTTATTCTGAAGACTCTACTAATGTCTATTGCTTTTCATTCTTAATGTTATCTTATAGATCAGTAATGAAATGCTTTTAAAAACATCCGTTTCCTCAAGTAAAGACTTTAGAACGTTCACACCTGTGAGTGGAAGGGAGGCTGTTCCAAGAGCACTTTTACCAGAAACGTCAAATGCTTCTGTCAAAAGACCTCTACTTGTTTCAAATAGATCAGTATCTTCACCTCATTCTGATTCTGATAACAGGTTAGTGAACCTGTACAAAATAGACTGATTTATTTCTAAAATTAATAATTTTTAAATAAAAAAAATGGTGTCAGGTGTAGTCCCATCTTTGGGTCATAACTGCCAAAGTTCATGTTTCACTTTTTGGTAATACAGGAACAACCGTGTTAATTAATGATGCCTAGAAACCTCATGAAGAACAGAAGTGAGAGCAACAAAAAGAAAATACTGTACTGTCAAGGAAAATTGCTTAGTGACTTGCCTTAATGTAGGAAAATATTGTATTGTGTTAACCTCATTCTACAGGATATTTTCCTTAACCTCTCTTACAGGTCTTTCCCACCTCAAGTGTTGAGTCTGTCTCAAAATAGTATATGAAAGTAATAATCTAGTGTGTGGATGTCAGCCATTGTTTTTACAGAAAAGGTATTTACTGTGACTAATGATCTTAAGGTGCTCTTCAGGGAGATGTCCCTTTCTAGTTATTGAGTAGCAGTTTTGAATTACACATTTAGACACATTTTAAACATTGTTTGAAACAAATGATTTTGCCGTATTTGAGCAATACAGTAATCAGTTTAATGCTTTCTTCCTCAGTCTGAAACGGAAGATACTCATCAGTGTGACACCTTTAACTATAAAGACACCTCGTTTAAATGACAGAGCATTCAAAAGCCGTGAGGATGATGATGATGTCATCATTTTAGAGGAGAGCAGCACTCCAAAGCCTTCAGCAGATTCTGATGTTCCAATGGTAAAAACGGAATGTATAAATGTTGACCAGGAGGAGCAGAAAAAAAACAGTGATGCAAGAGAACCCTGCAGTGCAAGTACTTCAGAATCAAAAAGCGAACAGCTGACCTCTGCAACGCAGACGGAGGTCCCAAATTTGGTTGTTAAAAAAGAAGAGGTGGAAGATGACATCGATATTCAAGTTCCCAACGCGGAAATGGAAACTAACCGGCACAGTGTAAATAATCTTTCTGAGACATCTGCGGATCTTGGAAACGAACTGAGAAATCAGCTGCAATTAGCAAACAAAGAGAAGGAGATGTACCAAAGCAAATGTGAAGCATTAACCAAGCAAGTAGAAACACTGGAACAGAGGATACTAGAAATGAATGATAAGTATGTGAAAAAAGAAATGTGCCATCAGTCAACTGAGACAGTTTCTTCATTTGCAGAAGAAAATGTTCATGAAAGAAGTTTGGCGGAAACAACCCTTCTCTATGAACAGGCCTTAGAAGAAATAACAAAACTAAAAGAGCAATGCAGTACTCTGCAGAACTTAAAAACTGAATGCAGCAGGTGTGCTGATGGTGAAAGTAAGAGTGAGGTAGATGAAATTGCTGTGCAGCTGGATGATGTTTTCAGGCAACTGGACAAATGCACCATTGAGAGAGACGAATACAAAAGTCAGGTATGTTAGTTAAAACAGTGGCGTATTTCAAATGAAGAATTTAACTTTCCGTTTTCTTAGATGAATGTTTTGTAGCAGTTCCAGTGCACAACATATTGTCTGGTTAAATTCAGTCCATTCATTAATCAAGCCACTTAGAAGGGTGCAGAATAAATATAATCTAGCCTAGAATCTTTTGTTTTCTTGGATTCTATTGACGACAGTAAGCAAACTTGAGAGAGTCTGACAGCAGGCTGAAGTGCAGTGTGTTCAACTGGCTACTTTAAAACAGTCTGTAGGTGCAGTACCATAAAATGTCACCAGATATTAAAATGTCACCAAAAAGCTGATTAAAAGCAGTCAACGAATGTTTTGTATTGGTTATGTTTATTTTAAACAAATGCAACAAATTGATGTATAAAATTATTTATTTTTATTTATTTGCAGGTGGAACTACTGGAAGCGGAGAAAAATAAAATTGCCTGTCAATGCGAAGAACTTAAATCAGAAATTGCAGAGTTGAAAGCTTCAATCCCACAAGCAGTAGCACGTGCAAATGATTCTACAGCCAGTAATGTAGAAGACACTGTTAATTTTTCTGATGGAGAAAGGTATCAATTTTCTTCTTTCTAGACTACTTCAAGTAAGATTTTGGTTGGCTGATTGTACCTAAAAGACCTTGACAAAGATCATGTCTGACAATCATATAATAAAACATGGTTCTTGGAATTATTTTTGCTGCCTCTTGTGACTTCTAAGTTGATAACACTTCACCTTTTCATCCACTGATTTTATTTTAGTTTTGACTTAGTGCTGCTTAAACAAGTACTTGACCTTTGCTCAATAGAATGTCATACTGACACTTCTTTAAATGCTAAAAATGTTATAACAGTTTCTGGCTTCTAGCTTGTAAAACAAGTGGAGGAAGAAAGAAGAGGGACGGGTGGTCATTAGCTTATGCTATGCAGATGATCTTTGCTTTTGCATGCTATTTTTATTTCTTGACTCGGTAGTACCATACTGCAAAGAGTTTGTTTTCAGTTTTGGAACTGATTTGACCTTTCACGTAAGAACTTCCTGCAGACCAATCCTCTGGAACTGTGCCAGTGTCCGGAGTGCATCTTTGAACTAAACAAAAGTTTACGCCTCCAAGTAGGGATCCTGCTGCTCTCCGTTAATAAAAATAGTAAACACATAAAAGAAGTACGTGTACAAGATGGAAGCAAGCAAGCACAGCATACAGAAGTTCATGGAATCAGATGAAATGCGTCAGAGAGAGCTGGCCAGCTGGAGAGTTGGTCTTGTGATGATGTCCAAAAGTTTGTGGCAGGTCCCTTATAACTGGTTTAAATAAAAAATAATAATTAAAAAGAAATTTGTCATGCCCATATTCAGGGCAGGCAAAAATGAGAATCTGAAGTACAGACTGGCCATTTCAACCTCAGTTCCTGGGAAGACCCTGAAGCAAATCTTCCTGGAAGCTGCATGCAAGCTCATGATAGTCAAGGTGATTAGAAACAATCAGCGTAGATTTACTGAGGGCAAAGATTGCCTTTCCAACTTGGTAACCTTTCCACTGAGATGACCAGCTCTGTGGATGAGGGGAGATTGGGTCTTCATTTTAGGAAAGCTTTCAACAAAGACTGCCATAATATTATAATCAAATTCTATGAGAGATGATTTAGATCAGTGGAGTATGTGGTGGGTTGTAAAAGTGCTTAGCAGACTGCCAGTCTGCTAAGCCTGGGCATCAGTATGAAGACCAATAATTGTTAATGCCTTCATTAATGGCTTACATGACAGAGTGCAATTAACTTGGTGAACTCACAGTGGAGCTGAGTTGGAGGGAATCACTGATACCCTGGATGGTAACACTACTATAGAGGGGCCTTGAGAAGTAGGAAAAAATGACTGAGAGAGATATTGTGAAAGCTCATTAAAGGCAGCAGTGATGTTCTACACTTTTGCTAGGAATCATCTCTGCAGCTGGACAAGCTTAAGTCCTGGGCTGTGGTGGAGGTGGATTAGAAGATGAATGCAAATCAACAGTGCCTCTTGTTGCAGGAGTGTCCAGTATTCTGCCAGCAGTTGTATGGCAGAGGTTCTTCCCCTGTGCTGGGCAAATGCAGAATACTGTGTCCACTTTGGGGTTCCCCACTATATGAAAGACATTAGCACATGGGAGCAAATCCAGTGGAGGGCTTCCAAGATGGTTAGAGGGCTGGAGCATCTTACAAGGGAATGCTGAGGGAAGGAATTGCAGGAAGAGAAGGCTACCTTGAGATCTGATATCCAAATGCTTTCTTCTGCAGCTGAATGAAGGTAAAGAAAAGATGAAGCCTAGCATAGTGATGGCATGAGAGGCAATAGAAACAAGCTGCAAGAAGGGAAATTCTGATGAGATAAAGAAAAAAAATAATGTTCAGCGTGATGGCCCAGGAAAAAGGGTCCAGGGGAGATGGTGGAATCTCCATCTGTGGAGATTTTGAAAACGCAAGAAGGTTGTAAGCAACCTAATCTGAAATAACCATTCTTTGAATGTGTTAGGGGTGGGGGGAAGGGAATGGATGACCTCTTGAGACCCCTTCCAAGCTAAATTTGTTTGGGTTTTGTTTGTTTTTGTTCTGGGATTCCGCCTCCTCTGCATCTGCTAGCATTTTACTTTCTGCTTACTGCATCTGACTACTTCTACATAGAAGAATTAGAAATTGCATGCATTACTTGTGGTGTACTTACAGGTCCTTTGGGATGTAATGACTCTATGAAGAATGGCTACTGGAGATAATAAAGAAAATAATGGTAAAGGAAATGCTCAAGAGAAGGGATGAATGACTTAGAAGCAATTTGACGAGGAAGAGGATAGGGCAGTGGAATCGTGAAAGAAAGCAAAAAGAGGAGAAATAGTATTTTCCCATTATTAAAATTGCTACTTTGTCTTTATTTTTTCAAACCTTCGGACAAACTACTCTTTCATATCATACCTTCTCTTCTTTTCTTTCCTCTTTGTTTTATCTTCCTTTGCTCCCACATATGGTGGTAGTTGGCAATTCTAGCTGTATTAAATATTTTTGAAATACTGGTTTGAGAAATAAAAAGATATTGTAGGATAAAGGGCTATGCCAATGTTTATCTGCTAACTTCAGTAGAAGTATTCAGAAATACCTTTAATCCATTCTGGGAAAGGCAGAAATCTTAGTATTTGTTTGAAACGAAGGAAATTACACACCTTCAAAGTTAAAACTCAAGACAGTAAGCTTTGAAAAAATGACAGATCTTGAAATTATCTTGTTGCAGTTTCAATTGCATAAGCTCTCTGTTGGTTTATGGAAGTCACGTACCGACCCTTTCTATTATTGTATGTTACTCTAACTTTGTTAATTAACATTCTGTGTATTTGGATGTGAAACTTCATCCACATCTAAACATCTCCAATTATTTCTTCACAGCCTGAAACTACGCTCCCTTCGAGTGAATGTTGGACAGCTTTTGGCTACAATCATGCCTGATCTAGACTTGCAACAAGTAAATTATGACATTGACGTAGTGGATGAAATTTTAGGACAAGTTGTAGAACAAATGCATGAAATCAGCAGCACTTAAGATATTAAAATTTTCACAGACCCCTACTTGATCTTCCAGTATAACCTTTATATAAGTTCTGAAGTGTAAATACTGCTTCTTCACTTTATATATTTCACAGTTTGATCAATAAATGTATATACTCTGTGCGTTCGGATGTTACCACAGATGCAGTGGGTATTATCTTAACGTCCTCTTAAATGAACACTGTCAATATTGACCAACCTCAATGTACTTAAAGATTTTGCTTTTAAAATGTATTTGTAATTAAATTTGCAAATATTTTTATGATTAAGAATGTTAATACTTTTCTACAAAAGTTTTGGTTGATTTTTGGTCTTATATATGCATTGATACTTGCAATTTTTTTCCTCATCCAGAATCCTAGCAGTGGAATATATTAAAAATGCAAAAAAAGAACCTTGCTGATTTTCTTCCCAGAACAAACCTCAGTAACTTTATTGTAAACTACAGTATTTTCATTGCTATCAACAATGTTGTGTGTTGCATTAATGGTTTAGAAATGTAACTAATAGATGAAAATTTTGGCCATATTGGCAGTATTTATGTCTTACTACTAAAAGAAGAAAAATTCCTTAGGGGTTCTATCCCAAATATGGATGATCTTTGACACTCTTTTGGATTTTCTGGTGTAGCTAGAAGACATTATCTGTACATAATCTTGCAGCATAAACAAATCCATGGGATATTTCAGCCTTACCAGTCTTGGAGACCACATGCCTGTTTGTGTCCTGCCCTTACTACTTGATTGTTACTTCCTTGTTCCAAGAATCAGACTGTATTGGAGTGCAGTCAGAGGGATGATTGGTTCTACCCATGGTTCCCAATTGAACACAGCAGTACTAGTTTATAAATCCAGTATGTTCCAGTACGTGAGTTCAAGTGGTCAGTTTCACACACAGTTCTTGCCTGCATCTTTCCAAGTCAAAAGCAACTGGTGGTCTATTGGAGAGAATGTACACAAAACTAGGGTAGGATTCCTGGAGGACCTCTGCTGTAACACCACCTTTTGAGACTTTAAGGCCTTACTTCAGAGCAGTCCAGTGCAGAAAATAATTGGCATAGAGGCTCTGTAATGTGTACAATTATTTGCATATTTTATCTCAGCAGAAAAAGTGTTGTCACATTAAGCGAGCAGTCTGCCCTTGAGTCTCTCAGTCTGAGGCTTACCTTTCAATCACAGTGGGCCATGTTGCATGTAAGTGGGTCATGCTACTCAATCCTTGCTTAACTAGTCAAAGTAGAAATATTTTGAGAAAGAGAGGTATGTTTTCTTATCTGTGGTGTCAAATGACAGAGTAAGCTAAAGCTGAAAATGTTCAAATGCAATTTGTTTATGCTATCTTAATGTTTAGGCATCTTTTATTACAGGTAAGGTAGGTGACTCCCTCTCTTTTTTCCCTCTTAAATAATCACAGTAATTATTAAGCCACTAGTTTTATTATTACAATGGTGACAGTATTCTTCTCTTCAGCCAACTGCATGCTTTTTCCATTGAGGTCATCAGGAATAAGAGGTGGGCAAAGAGCCCTTCTACCTGGTATCTCTGGCGGTATTCATCATCCAAACAGCGATCAAAAAAACAGTTTTTGCTTTTAAAAAAAATAAAATCACGAAACTGCATTCAGTGTTTGTTCCTAGGAATTGTCGTTTTTGTAAAGCCAAGACTTTGGCTTTTGCACTGTTAGCTGTCCATATTTAATGGGATTATGTTCTGTTTAGTTGTAGCTCGGTTTCTTCCAGTGAGCGGTACTTTGATTTCAGGATGCTTTCTGTTCCAGTACGCCAATAAGGATAATGCAATATTGCTTTGCTTCATAATGGATAAATCGAATGTTTGATTTTTGGAGAGGTGGCTGTAATGTAACTTTTAAATATGACTTTTAAAAAGTTTCTATTTTCCTTTTTTTTTTTTTTTTTTGCTGTGTAGTTTTCTGTTCCTTCATCATTATTTATTATGTTTCATCAGATTCTGTAGTTGAGTTTATTGTAGATGACATAAAATATAGCATAAGTCTATATTAAAAATGGAAAAAATTTCAGTGTACATTTACACTTTGAAGAACAGTGGACTAATGGAAATGCTTTTTATTTGTTAAAATGTATTTTTTGTAAAAAATAAAAATGAAAAAATAAATCTGAATTTGCTGGATCAAAACTTGTGATCAGGTGCTGTGTTTCCTTTATAAGCAAGTAAGACTGTGAGACTGTTACCAGCTTTCTGTATGTATTATGTATATGGGCTTGTTTAGCTTGGAAAAGAGAAGGCTCCGGGGAGACCTCGTTGTGGCCTCCCAGTACTTGAAGGGAGTGTATAAACAGGAGGGGGAACAACTGCTTGTGAGGGTGGATAGTGATAGGACAAGGGGGAATGGTTTTAAACTGAGATGGGAGGTTTAGGTTAGATATGAGGAGGAAGTTTTTCGCACAGAGGGTGGTGACACACTGGAACAGGTTGCCCAAGGAGGCTGTGGATGCCCCATCCCTGGAGGCATTCAAGGCCAGACTGGATGTGGCTCTGGGCAGCCTGGTCTGCTGGTTGGAGACTCTGCACATAGCAGGGGGTTGAAACTCAATGATCATTGTGGCCCTTTTCAACCCAGGCCATTCTGTGATTCTATGACTCAGGCCGAGAGGAAAGCCGTCTCCCTGTGGTTTTGAAAAGCTGCGCAAACCTCCAACGCTTCCGTCCAGGCGGCCACGCCGCTGCCCAGCCGCGCCGTGTTGCCCTGCCCGACGCTACTCGCTTTCCATTCCCCGCCCCGTGCCCTCAGCAGTGCCACCAGAGGGCGCTGTCGCCCCGCTCGATCCCGCCCAGAACGCGCACGCATGCGCGGGGCGGGAAACGCGCTCCCGCGCTGGAGCTGGGCCGGGCCGGATCGCAGGTAGAGGCTGTTACAGCGGTAGGGGCTGAGGGGAGAGGCGCGCAGGGCGGCCGGGCCAGGGGTCAGATGCTTTCTGTGGGCGTGCGGTGGGGTCGGGCGGCTTATGTTCTTCCGTGCTGTTAAACCCCTGCCAGCTTCCACCGCCAGCGGGCGGGAGCGGCCTCTGTTGGCGGTGCGGGGTCGGGTCGGCCTCCTCCAGGAGGGAAGAGCTGCAGGTCCTGCCCGGACTGTGCTGCGTGCTGCGTGCTGCGTGCTGCGTGCTGCAGCGCTCCGACGGTAACTCTGCTGTAATCGCGGCGATCTAAAACGATCTTCTTAAAACTACCGTCTTGTCAGTTCCCGTGGTGCTTGTGAGGAGCACGTTAACTTGGATCGTGGTTATAGGGAACAGGAATTTAGCTAGCGTTTTGCTCTGTTTTCTTTAGCAGATATGAAGGTCATCACTTGCGAGATAGCGTGGCACAACAAGGAGCCTGTGTACAGCTTGGACTTCCAGCACGGGACTGATGGGAAGATCAATCGACTGGCCTCTGCGGGTGTGGACACGGCCGTCCGGGTATGGTCACACCTCTCCTGTTCTGCTTCCTGGCATAAATAAAGCGTGACACGTATTCTTATCTGAGGTATTATTTTAGGAACCAGTGTGGACATCGGGGCCATGGACAGTGTCCAGAGAAGGACATTCGAGTTATGGGGCATGAGTCTGATGGGGAGCAGCTGAAGGAGCTGTGGTTGTTCAGTCTGGAGAAGAGGAGGCTCAGAGGAGACCTCATTGTTCTGTATAAGTACTTGAGAGGAGGCTGTGGTGACGTGGGGTTGGCCTCTTCTCCCAGGTAGAAGTGATAGGATGAGAGCTAATGGCCTCAAGTTGCACCAGGGAAGGTTCAGGTTGGATGTCAGGAGCAATATCTTCTCAGCAAGAGTGGCAAGACAGTGGCACAGGCTGCACAGAGAAGTGGTGAAGTCACTGTCAGTGGAGGTGTTCAAGACCCGTGTGGATGTGGCACTGAGTGACGTGGTTGTTGGGCTGATAGTTGGACTAGGTGATCTTAGAGGTCTTTTCCAATCTTGACTTCTATGAGTGGAGTAGATGTTGAGGGCAAAAGCATGAGATTGTTCAGTTGTAGACAAAATGGCTGTCTATGCTTACTGCTCTTGGCTAATGCCAAGTGTCAAACTGAATCTTTTAGAAGATGATCTGTGTTTATTGAGAAGTTGGACTAGGTGATCTTCAAAGGTCCCTTCCAACCCCTGCGATTTTGGGATTGAGTAGTAACCCCAAACTTATGGCGTCATCTTATGGGTTAATGAGAAACAACTGGTTTTTGTTCCTTTGTGTTAATCACAGTTGATCTTCATCTGCCTGTTTTGTAAGCACTGTGGGATCTTTCCACACACCTTTTCAGTCAGTTCTATGTACAGCTCTCAGAAATGTTTTTTCCGTTGGTGTTAGCAAGCTGTGTTAATCAGTTGTTCTTTTTTTGAGAGTCATTTCTGAAAATAATGATTGATTGTATAGCCTAAGCCACAAAATAAGTGGCTATCAGATTCACCACTGCAAAATCAAGCAGTTGTTTCCTTTCTTAAAAATTCTTATTGGCCATGAGGACTGTCCCTGTCATTCAGTGATCACTTGTTTTTTCTAATAGCCTTAGTGCTCATTGGAAAACTGTGGGAAATAAGACGCACTGAATGAGCCATATTATTTTTTAATTGCACGTTAGTCAACTCTTTAAATAAAGTTAATGGCCTGGTGAGGCAGAGTTTTCATTGCAGACAAATATACTTGATTCAAATGTGTTGCTGCTTTTCTAACAGCTTCTCAATACAGAAGGTGGATACAGTGCTCAGAGTTTTTTCGGGTCACTGCTTGAGCACTTCTGAAATGCTTGCCTCCCTTTTTATTGGATCCCACACTGCAGTATAGTTTGATTTCCCATCAGTGCTGGGCTGTTCATTTCGTGTTTGAGTTCCTCTATGTCTCTTCAGCATCCAGTCCAGGTGATGTGCAGTAAAACAGAAGGCTTGTTTAATAAAAATTCTACCACTAACCTTTCTCTCAAACTCATTCTGGTATGAAGAAGGATTCCAAGCCAAGAGTCTTCTTGTGCTTCTTAGGAATGGACTGAAAGGCAGTGAATTCATGCAGGTTTTCTGTGATGCATGTGTATTTTTCTGTCTATTTATCTATCTTTGCTGTTAATTTTACACTTTAATTATTTTTTGGGCCTGCTTATATTCTGGCATTCTTCTGTCATCTGATATGTTTGAAGAAATCAGGAATATTGCAAGAGGGTCTTGTTATATGTGTGATAAGCAGGAAAACAAATAATAAGGTTTTCTTTTTTTCTTACTCCTGCATTTCCTTCTGAATAGGTAAATGTTCTGTTTTAGCAGAGGATCTGAGGTGCAAAGGTCAGATCTGTCTTTACAGTGGGGTGCATTTTGATTGGATCCACGCATGTTCCTTAGGAACCTCAGTGCAATATTTTGTGAAATATTATACTTTTAAATGTGTTTTGTAATAAATTGTCATGAATTGTAACTGTGATATGTGTCTGGCTGGACTGCCTCTTTCTTTTGGAAGTGCTAAGTGGGATATATATCATGAAAAATTAGGAATTAATTCCAGTAATCCAGACAAAACTTTTCCTCAGAGGCAAATTGATTTCTTAGCTGACACTATATGCACCTCAGGGATTTGAGCTGTGTAAATAGGTTAATGAATATATATTTAAGTAATACTTATGCATATACATGTTTTTTATACATGGAGGAATTTTTCAGTGTTGTTTGACATAAAAGATGCTCCTTCTTCTTTTGGAAGGCTGTTTAATAAGGAGGGGGAACTAGCAAAAATCACAGAAGTCAGACTAAAAGTAACTACAAGGAAGACATTGAGGCCCTGGAACGTGTCCAGAGAAGGACAACGAAACTGATGAGGGGTCTAGAGCACAAATCTTATGAGGAGCAGCTGAGGGAGCTGGGATTGTTTAGCCTGGAGAAGAGGAGGCTCAGAGGAGACCTCATTGCACTCTACAACTTCCTGAAGGGAGGTTGAGATGAGGAGGGGTTTGACCTCCCAAGCAACAAACAGGACCTGAGAAAATGGCCACAAGTTGTTCCAGAGGAAGTTTAGATTAGACATAAGGAAGAACTTTTTCTCTCAGAGTGGTCAGGCACTGGAATGGCTGCCCAGGGTGGTGGTGGAGTCTCTGTCCCTGGCAGTGTTTAAGAGGCGTCTGGATGAGGAGCTACGAGATATGGTTTAGTGCTTGTGGTAGCAGTGGTGATGGGAGGACGGTTGGACCAGATGATTTTGTAGGTCCTTTCTAACCTTGTTATTCTATGATTCTGTGATTCTATAATACAGTACTGTTGCAGCTGTAGCTCAAAGAGGGAAAATTTGTGGTGCCGTTGCAGCTTTACCTGTGGAAGCTTCAGATCATAAGTTCAGAATGATGGTCCAAGGAGTAAATTGTGAATTCTTGTGAGACATGTAGATTATACCTTGTTTCCATAAACTACCTACAGTGTTTTTGTAACTAGATCTGGAAAGTGGAAAAAGGACCGGATGGAAAAGCCATTGTGGAATTCTTGTCCAACCTCGCCCGCCATACCAAAGCAGTAAATGTCGTGCGCTTCTCTCCCAGTGGTGAAGTCCTTGCATCTGGTGGAGATGGTGAGTAACAGTGTTCAGTGGTGCTGATGAAAAGAAGCTCTGTTTGTGCATCTGATGAGTGAAGGGGAAAAAGTGAACGTATGGACTTGTTCATACCTCTCTCATAATTTCAGTTTCGGATTCCTACGTGCCCTCTTACTGTAAGCAGTAAATGCCTGTCATGCACTTAGTTCCTAAGTAACTTACTGCTGGCTGTGAGTCTGAGAAGGAGGGGAGATTTAGTGGATTACCTAGCGTCACAGTGAGAAGCTGGCTGAATCTCTATGTTTCTCCCTATCTCTCCAGGATGATGTAGTTTATTCAGTCCCAGGAAGGACAGCAATAGGTGGGCATGTGTCCTCTGAGAGAGAGCTGAATGTTACTTTCTTCACTATAAGATTTTCAAAAAGCATGACATACAGAACCATAGCCAGCTCTAATCCAAAGCAAGCTGAAAGTTAAGCTCTGCACTCTCATTTTACTCCTGGGAATCTCTCTGGTTTTTTTAATTAAAGCATTATGCAAAAAAATAAAAAGGTAAGGCAGTCTAGGAACTTCTCTTCCCCAGTGCAAGTTAAGGTCTGTTCTTCATGTGTCATACATGAGATGATTGTAACATTGAACTAAATATAATGTGTTAGCAAACGAGTGGGAAAGAAACTTCATATTATTTCTTGTCCAGATGCTGTTATTTTATTATGGAAGCTGAATGATAGCAAAGAATTGGAACCACTCGCTTTTCAGGATGAAGATGAAGCTCAGCTTAACAAGGAGAACTGGACAGTTGTTAAAACTTTAAGGTATTATAATATTTTTGAGATGTTTTTCTCTTCAGTGTTTTTGATTCCACAGTGAATTTTATCATCTAGTACAGTCTTTTGTCAGTGATTTTAGGACTTCTACACTCTCTAAAATTTGCTTACTGTGAGTTCATCTTTTTGTCTTTAATTTCTTTGTTTTGATACAGGGCCAACCTGCATCTTCTGTTACAGCATTTATGTGACATAAAGAATTTGCATAACATAGCTGTTGTGCTCTGAAATTGGTTCCTGAGATTTGCAATCACTTGACCTTTAATGCCTGTATATAAGTAAATATAAAGTTTTATTTATTAGTTTCATAGTGCAAATTTTGATCGTTATTAAAACAAAAAACATCAGTAGCTGAAATAGTTTGGGCAAATTTGCCAGATAGTAGCTATGAGGCTTGAGGAGTCTTTTTCAACTAGTTCTTTTAAATAGTTGAAAATCTTTTACACTGGACAGCTTTTGTTTCAAACTATGTTGTAATTAATAAGATAGACACACTTTGCCTGCAAAGACCAGGTAAGTATTGCTGACAATGGCTAAGGCATCAAATCACTGCTGGTTTGCAGTTGCAGTACTGTGTGTGGTGTTCTGTTCTCACTTTCAGCAGAAGATTGCATGAAATGGGTGGTTCTGCAATCTGCAGTAGTTTTTTACGAGATGTATATTGTTACGCTTTCTGTGTAGTATCTGTTAAAAGTTTTGCTCTCTGTCATTCAGAATTTACACTTGTTTACAAAACATAAGTAATTGTTGCTATCCATAATCAATACATTCCTTGCAATTATTAAGATTTCTGTGAGAACAGTTTCTGATGTGATAGTGAGGTTCCATAAAACACAGCAAGATCCTTAATAACATTAATCTCTTAAAGCAAACAGAGCCAATCCCCCTCCCCTAAATTTAGTGTTGCAAACATTCATTATTGAAGCATCCACCCTGTATAATAAACCTTCAAACTACAAGCAATATGCATAGATTTGATGTAGCCCTTCCAGATGGTTCTCAATATTTTTAAACGTTCGTTCAGCTACATCAAATCAAACCTAATTTTCTGTATTTCTACTGCGTATGCATCTTTGTTTACTGTTTTTATGAAACCCCTAAGTATGCAGGAAAGTCTTCATGAATAGTGACATTAATTGTCTGTGAAAAAAGAAATGTTAAAGAAACCTACTTTGAATAGAAGGAGGATGTGCTTTATAAAACATTTTAACGTCTCTGAGTATGGAAATTCTGTAGAAGCTGAAAATCATGTTGTTCCTTTTCTTCAACAGTTCTATATTTTTCTCTTTATTTTTTTTTAACCCCAAAACATGTACAGCTGTTACATTTACATGTACCTGTTTGCCTTAATAATCAGTTCCTTTGCTGGCTTCTAGAGGCCACTTAGAAGATGTGTATGATATTTGTTGGACCTCAGATGGGAATTACATGGCATCTGCCTCTGTAGATAACACGGCTATCATGTGGGATGTCATTAAAGGTAAGTACTCTGTTTTATCCATTGTGGCTCCACCCTTGATGGAAGTATCCCCAAGTATTTACCAAAGTAATTAAACGCATCTTTATTTAGTGAGAGAACAGTCAACTTAGTTGGTAGATTTCTGGAATTGTGAGGCATATACTCCAGCATATAAAGATACCTTCAGGTCAGCAAAGTTTGCACACAAGTAATCACTTCAGATTACTTGGAAAGTGAATGTCACCCTTTCTTCCCACCTTCCTCAAGCTCATACTCACCCCACGCTCCCCAGCAAGCAAACAAAACTTGACTGGTATCAAGTAACTATGTCAGCTAAGCACAGAAGAATGCAGAAGACTTCTTTTTTTCCAGGTGTGACACTTCTTAATGCTTTGTTCAGCAAAACACTTTTGTTCATGCTCATCCCACTGCTGTGGGATTGCTCATATTCTCCAGGAAAAGCCCTGTAGAATATTTAGGACGCTGCAGTTCCCAACTGTGTGTATGTAGCTGCCAGTAACCAGCTAGGTTAGGTTCCTTGATAGGAGTTTAATATTTTCTGATTAGCAATGTGATCATTGCTTTCACTTCTAATTTCATGTGGAAATAGTTGACTTTCCCTAAGTATAACTTACATGGTGTTCAATTAAATGTGTGTGCACAATTATGTGTGAGCATAAGTTTGTGCATGGGTGTTGTTACCAGGTGGCCCCTTAATTTTTGATAAAAATGCTGAATGTCCTCTTACGTTACTTATGCGTAATGTATTCCATTCTTGCTGCTTTTTTTTTAGCATGAAATTACTGCTCCGGAGGAAATTTGTATCTTCTAGGCAGTGTCAGAAGTAGTAAGTCAGAAGTAAGAAGCCAGTACTGGAAAATGTAGGACTTGTGGTTGAGGTTGTAGGTACACGAAAGTAAAGAGTTTCAAGGAGTACCTGACCCCGGCTAAAAGATTGCATAATTTAGGAAAAAAACAAAAACAAAAAAACGTGACTGAATGAAAATTAATTAAAAAATCCACAGGGCTGTTTAGTACAAAAACAACATCACTGGCTTAAGAAATTGTGTAAGTACAAACTTGGAAACTCACAGAACATCCTGGAAAAGTACCGTTATGTGCTCGCTCACTTCTCATGTTCTTAGGCATCTGTTGTTGGGCACTGTTTGAGAACAGGGACTTTCAAACCAAAAGGACTTTTGGAATTTGCAGCATGGCCTCAACTCTGTGTTATCTTTTCAAAGAGCTGTGTCTTTGAAACAAAACAGGACCGTGCTGTTAGAAGTCTGTAACTGACAGTTAAAATGAAATATTTTATGAGAATTACATGTAACTTTACCTCATCTTAGTACTTTGTATTTGTGCCATTCCACTGTAGAACATTATAGGGGTTGGAGAGTTCATGCCTTCATGAGTTGTGAAAGAATGAGTTAGCACTGCTATAGAAGCAGTTCTGAAAGCTGTGTGAGTAAATGATCAGTCAGTGAGCATGCAGCACATTTTTTCAGTGCCTGCTTGGTGGAGGAAATGGGTTTCTACAGACCTGGATAGCAGAACCTTGCTATCTAGCCCCACCTGAATGTTACGTTTTGATGCTGGAATTTCTGACTTCTCATACACCCAAAATCGGTTAACTATTGAAAAGTATTTTAGAATTCCATTTGAAGTTTTTTTTCCACATCAGAAAAAATTTGATATGCTTTTAGTTTTGAAATGTGCTCATTTGATGCCTGAACCAAACTGCTTATCTGAGTTAGTTCACAGGGAACAGGTCTTGAATTGGCATTGCCAATTGACTGCATCTAACTGTTTTATTTCTAGAATCTAGCTGTTTCCAGCATTCTTGTCAGGTACCACCAGAATAGATTTGCATGTTCAAAAGATTATTTGTTTACATTTTAAAACATTCTACTTTGCTTTATTTCTGAAATGAAGAAATGTTTTTAAAGCACATTTGAATTCAGAATTTGGGAACTGTTTGTAATTTCAGGACAGAAGGTTTCAATATTAAATGAACACAAGAGTTATGTCCAAGGAATAACCTGGGATCCTCTAGGCCAGTACATTGCAACTCTGAGTTGTGATAGGTGAGCTGTCGCTCTAAGTGTTTTGCCTTGATGTTTTTTCTTAAACATACTTTTAACTCATGCTCAGATATGTTATAAATGTGACTTTTATGTGGGTTCAGATTGTTCTGTAAGAAAGCTGAGGTGAAAGCAACGTGCTAAGTTAGTTAGCTTTATGGCTGTGGTAAATGATTCCCGAGGTATGATTGTCTTTTCTAAATGGCAAGTGAGCTTATGTAACCTTTCAAAGAAAATTGTCTTTAGTCATTAAGTTTTCATGCCATTAGTCATTAGAGATACCAGATGCATCTTAATACGATTGCTGCATTCTCTGGTTGTCAGTGAGCTAGTAAGTCCATCCTTATCAATACAATTTACAGAAAGATATGAACAGGTTAAGTAATCAGTTAAAATGTTTTTCCACTGATATCTTGCTTTTGCCCTCTTGCTCGCTCCTCGTCCCCAGCAGTTTTGTAAGTGATGTCATTGGGGAAGCAAATGCACACTTCATAAAAGTTGGGCCTTGTCAGAACTTTGCAGTTCAGCTTAAACTGTTAAGGGCATGTGTGCTGCTCTGAAGGGATTGCAGCTGGCTAATAAGTGCATGTCATCTGGCACCTGTTGCAAAGAAAATTGCTGTAATAGTGCAGAAGTAGTTTTGATTTAAGATTTGCAATAGACTCTCAGAAATGATGAGTTAATGACTACTGGTTCATTATGAGCCTCTGTCTTCTGATAATCACTTATGAGAAATCTGTCTGCTTTTATTAAAATGAACAGCAGCGAAACATGAGTAATAGTGTGATGCATAAGTTTTTCTTGGAGTCAAGTCACAAGCTAGAGCATGAACTAATCTGAACAGAGGAAGTGTCCTACCTCCTCAAGTTTCAGACACTTCTGCAAGGTTGGCATATATTATCTAGCTCAGCAAGAGTCCAACAGGAGCCGGAGCTGGTGCTTGGACTGGATGTTCAGCAGCCTGGAGTAGGGAGATTTCCTCCACTTTTGCCAGGCCAGCTTAGCTGTGTGACACCCAGAGCTTGTAGTTCCACAGCTGCCTCAAACCAACTGCTGAATGCCACAGCGACACCTTCTGTTTTCTCCTCCTTGTTCTGTCAGGACTCTATGGAGCTGTTTCATAAAATCAAATCTATCTTTTGTTAGGTTAGTTTTCTACTAGCCTAACAAACCAATGTAACCAATCAAAGGCTTCAGTGGATGTCAGAGCTGGCAGAAGGGACAGGACGTTTAGACCAGCCATTGGATTTGCTTTGCCTACCTGCTGTTTTAGGGAGATAAAGTCAGCAGAGCTCAAACATTCTCTGTGGTGTTATGCTCGTTTTCATTTATTCCTAAGAAAACTCAATGAAAGCCCCAAAATGTAGTAATGGTGAGATGAGTTCCCACATCACAGGAGTGTAGTGGTTACTGCAGCACAAGTAGGAATGACATGGCTGTTTGCTATCCATTAAATTCCTTTATTCTTCCATGAATACGTGTGCTGGTACTTTGGAAACATGATTGAGTCAAATAGTTGTCAGTGACTAATTGGTTGTGTAGCCATAAGCAACATATCTTTTCTAGTGGTCTCTCATGAATGGAGTTAAACATTTTTGTGTTTGTCACTTAGATTTCTTATATTTGGCAGTCCTGACCAAAAAGTGAAGTGTTGTAACACTGTATGAGACCTGGGGTGAAAGGTCACTGAAAGCTAACTGTACTCTCTACTATGTAGGGTTCTGCGGGTATACAACACACAAACCAAGCGTGTGGCATTCAATGTTACAAAGATGCCGTCTGAGTCAGGAGCTGAAGGAGAGGTATGTTGTTTCTGCTTCTAATGGTACTAGAGAACATGCTGGGTGCTGTTCTATATGAGTTACTCTGTTCCCTGTAAGCAGAGGAGCAAGTATTTTCCACTCAAATAATCCACACGTCACGTATTTCTGTCTCTATCTCACCTTTGTGTTTTACATATTTTTTTCAGTGCCATTTTAGAAGCGATTAACAGAGAACATTGCCTGCTGCTGTTGATCTCTCAGCAAGTTCAGCTGAGTAAAGTGATAACACTGTGCATGTTGTGCATAGTAATAACACTAACATTTTGGTAAATGTTAGAAGTAGTGTGGAAAAAATTTACACATGAATTTTAACAGACTGAAAACTTGTCTGTCAGATAGTAGCTGTACATTTATTAACAGATACAACATAGCATTCATACTTTCAGTGCAGCAGTCTGAAATTTTCAAAAGGTATTCTAATTTTTAGGAAAAATGGGATTTGAATTTCCTACATTTTTACTGATTAGTTGAAGAGAAACCAAAAAGCTTTTTTTTTCCCCACAAATTAATTCAAAGTGATACTAAAATAACAATTCCAAGCTAGCTTTTCAATTTCTTTTATTTATATTTTTTTAAAATATTTGTAACAATTGCTACAGTGACAAAAGGAGAGGTTTGAGAGAGGGCTCTTTGCCATTATAAAAGTTCTATTTAAACCTCTACTTGAAAAGTTTAAATTAAATGCCTGTGGAACAAGCTTTTACAATGCCTGCTACATAATGTTGTTCTCCAGGTTATTATTCCTTGATTACAGGTCTAATGTGACTACTCTTAGAGTGTTTTGATTAGTTGAAGAGGGATTAGAGGCTATTTTTCTTAGCTGTAAAGAGTTAATAGCAAAGAGAGAAAATGAGTTTGAAGGAGCTGTGGTTTTTAAAAATATTTGTCTTTAATTTTAAAAGTTCCATGAGGATGGGTTGTACAACCAGATGATTTTTCTCACTCGAATTCCAGCTGACATATTAATGGCACAATGAATGTAACAATCAAGTTTTCAATGTTACAGGCTAGAAGCTATCGGATGTTTCATGATGACAGCATGAAGTCATTTTTCCGCAGACTCAGTTTTACTCCTGATGGCTCCTTACTACTCACTCCAGGTATGTGAGAAGAACATATGCTATAAGGTGCATTGCTTATACTTTAAGCATAAGGATTGCTTTCAGACTAGTAGGGGGGGGGTTATTTATCTGAATGATACCGTTCCTCATTTATCATCTTTCTGTGAAGGAAATAGAGACTCCACAATATGTTTTAACCAGCAGCTCAGAACTTCAATTTTCTCTGTGATAAAAATGATATTAATGGGATTTTTCTTAACTGAAACGTGGAAATTGCAACGTTTTCTGTTAAAATAGAAATGAGGAGTTATTATTTTCTTTTGACTGTCAGGTGTCGCTTCGTTTGTATTCTTTCTTAAAAACATTATGCAGTTATAGTAAAAATAACATTGCAGGGAGGAGATCGTTTGCCCACTTAAGCACAGCATTTACAGATGTCTGGCAACATAAAAAAGAAGCTTTGAGTGGGAATTATATAAGGGAAACACAAACAGCGTTAAATAAATATTTAGGATGCCTTTTTAAGTTGTATTCAAGTTGCACAGCTCTTGCCCAACTAAATGACAAGTCTAATTCTTCAGAAGTAAAATGTTTATAGACATAAAGTGTGTAGTCAGTACCTTTTGACTTGATGAGTAATGCTTTTGCCTTTTATTTTTGCAGCTGGCTGTGTTGAATCAGGAGAAAATGTGACAAACACCACATATATTTTCTCCAGAAATAATCTTAAAAGGTAGAGTTTAATAAGATGTCAATATTATTTTATTTAAAAAAAATAATAATAATGAAATGCTGTTTTCTGAAATACTTATTCTTAAAGGCCCATGGGTCATCTGCCCTGTCCAGGAAAGGCAACTCTTGCTGTTCGCTGCTGCCCAGTCTACTTTGAGTTGAGACGAGCACTTAATAAAGGTACTGCAAATCCTTCAGGGAGTATGATTTTTACAGCAAATATGTGAAAAGGCCAATGTCACTGTTTATTTTCAGGCCATACAATTTTATGCCCTAGCCTTTTAACATTCCATTAAGATAGTGTTGTACCACATCTTAGAAGCTGTTTCCTGATTCTAAGACCCTGAATTTACCTCAAGTACCTTGTGAGTAGCTTTTGAAATAGTAGATGAATGCCTTACTTGGCACCGTAGGCTACAAAAATAATTCTTAGTACTTTCCTTCAACTTTTAACCATTTTGCGTGGGGGGGGGGGAAATGTAAATAACTTGGCTTAGCACTAAAGGGGCAATGCAATGAAATATTTTCTTTTAGTCTCAACTACCCACATCACAGAAGCACCACAGAGTTAGTGTAGTTTGCAACACCCTTTGATGTTTATTCAAGGAAGCCAAACTAGAAAGAATGCTGATCTCTGATCAGAATGGGAATTCTGAGGAGGGGAAGAGTGGTATGAAGTTGCATGAGAACTTACCTGGAGGTTGAAATTTAGCCTTCTTATGAGCCCTGTGGGGCAGGAGTGTTTATATTTTAACCAGACTAGTTGTATTCTGCTGAAAAGGCAGAGTTTTGCTCATTTCAAGCAGGAGTGAAATAAAACCTCTTTCTTTAGAGGGTCAATGTGCAGTATGCCTTAGAGGATTTAGAGATAATCTGTTGTGTTCTGTGTTTTCATCATAATACTTAGATTCCAGTGTTATTTTGTGGCAAGGAGGTGAGTGTCAGCTGTCAGTCTCTGTAGCTCTAAATGCAGTGGTTAGTTTCTGCAGCACGCTTCTAGAGAAGTGAAAATGCGGTAGTCCAGAAATCTGTAAGTGCAAGTACATGTTAATGGCCTGCCTTTTACAGTGCATTGCTTCCATAATCACAGAAGTGAACAGGAGGCCCATATTCTAGGAATTTTGGAAAGTAGCTTGCTAGTGATCCAGTGGGAGGCGGAATAATCTGTCCTTACAGTGAAACAGTGCTGGAAGCAAAAGGCTAGCTAGAAGCTAAAAACCAAGATACATGCAGGCATAAATTTATGGTGACTTTGATTTAATGTATATCCTAGGAGTTGTTTGTTTAAACTTTGGTATTAAAGTGCATAATTATATTGAAAAATGTAAACTGGGAAAAAACAGACTTTACAAAACAAGATGTGAGCAACCTGAATGAACTGAACTTCTGCTGTCTTCTCTCTAAGACAGTAGAACCTATAGACAGTGGAAATGTTAGCACATGCCATTAAACTTCACATTTTATAGCCTTGCTATCTTCTCAGTCATTATTTGATGAACAATTAAATCTTTATTTGGTTCACGACTAACTAGTGCAGTTACTGCCCTGCACTGAACACAAAAAAGAATTCTCAGTGTTTTCATTTGTTTGCATTATAGATGAAATCAGTCAGAAATCATCGCCTGCTCTATTGAATCTACCCTATCGATTGGTGTTTGCTGTTGCTTCAGAAGATTCTGTGCTTTTTTATGATACTGAGCAGTCTTTCCCTTTTGGTTATGTTTCTAACATACATTATCACACCCTCAGTGACATTTCATGGTAGGTCATTGTTAGATTCTTAAGATTTGTTGTGTTGGGGAGAACATCCTGTTTTTGTGTTGAAGCTTTGCACTGCATCTTGTGTCCTGCTTTATTTTTGGGTTTCATTCTTGACGCATCTTTGGTCACTGTTATTGCAATATCTGGACAGCAGGTCATCTTGTTTGCTCTTTAAAGTGGAAAATTGTGGTTCTTTGATCAGTTGGGAACCAAGGTGCCAGCAGCCAAAGCACGAGCAGGTGGCATTTGTACAGATACATGCACAATAAAGAGCCCATTGTCCAGGGAGTATAAGTGGTAACAGTGATGTTATTTGAGATTACCAAGGTTATCTTTGACTTTCGGTGTCTGTATTGTGGCCAAATAGTGCTTTATCTGTATAATTCTTCATGGTGGTTCTTTATGCATAGTAGCTAATCTGGCTTGATGTAGGAAGTCAGAACTGGAGCTGAAAACTGAAGTCTCTGCATCAGAATAATCCCTCTCCTTGACTGGGCTTGTTAGGCCTTTCTTGCCCGTATTCCTAAACTGAGGACCACATGGACACTTCTTTTTTTAGAAGTTATAATAGATGCTCAGAAACTGAAAATCATTGTGTAACATGAGAAAGGGAACAGAAGAAAGTAGAATCATGACATCATTGATTAAAATGGGCACCAAGCACCTGTCCTTGTGAACACCACAGTGATTCTGAGCATTGCTTCTACTTAGCCTGAGGGTCATAACTAGAGAGCTTAAATTGCTCTTCTGGTCTGGATGTGCAGAGTTCAGCAATATTTCTGAAACTGTGGCTGAAGATATGGACCATATTGTGTCCTAGCTCAGATGGATGTAGTTTCTGGTAGCAGCACACTACCACTAATCATTGGCAAGGCTGGAGAGATTAAATCAGATATGAAGGCAAGATGTGAAGATCTTTTGTTCTTTTGAATTGGATGTTTTTCACTTGACTGCAATATTGCTTAGATGTATGTGTGTACTGGGAGGGGGAAGAAGTACAGATGAGTACAGTTTGTGTTATATATGGAGGGGAGTTGGGGTTGAAGAAAGAAGTTTTTACCTTTCCCCTTAATGGAAAAAAATTCCAAATAGGTCCAGTGATGGAGCCTTTCTTGCTATTTCTTCTACGGATGGATACTGTTCGTTTGTTACCTTTGAGAAGGATGAACTGGGAATACCACTGAAGGAAAAGCCTCAAATAAATGTTAGGACTTCTGGTGCAACAGAGAAGAAAGTGAAGAAGAGTCAACCACACAAAGTCATTTCCCCAGGCTCAAGGCTGACAGAGGGGACTCCTCTGAGCACTCCTACTCTCCAACCTAAAACGCCTGTAGCTGCTGGTAAGGACTTGCCTTTCACACCTGTTGGCATAAAAAATGTTCCAGTCTCATCTTCAGAGGAGAGGAAAATCAGCCAGCCAGCCAGCCAGAGTACTAAAGTAAACCAGCCCAGGAGGATTACTCTCAACACTTTACAAGCGTGGAGCAAGACGCCAAGGTGAGATTTATATTGCCATTTGCAGTCATAAATATGGAGGCCAAGACAAGCTGTGCTTGTGCTACATTTAAAGGCTTGAGATTTAGATATAAATTCCTGGTCTTGACCTGGAACTTTTTGTTCTAGTTGTACTGCAACTAAAAGGTCAAAATGTCTTTAAAATCCTAAATGTAAGTCTCATATTTCTATCTAAAATGTGAGGCAGTAGCAAAGTTAGCCTGGCTGTTTAGCCTTGTCGAGATGGCAGACACAGTTGCCTGTTTTTATGTTCCACTTTCTAGAAAGATGGTGCCTTCAGCTGACAGGGAATACTATGAAACCCTTCTGACAGGAAGTATTTTGAGAAGTAAAGAACCATATGAATGGGTCTTAAAGCACTGCCTGAAGATATTCCGTAGGGTGAAGATTTAGATGTTTTCAGAAATTGCCTGTCATTCAAGTATTAATTGTCACACAGCCTGCAATATTGTCACAGAGCCTGCAGTATAAGATCCTGAGCTGATACACAGACAATTAGAAGTCTAGATGTTGTCAGCAAAGAAAGGCTAATTTTTATGATTTAGGAGCCTATTGGTATTTCTCCAAGGAATACATCGATTACTAGGTAGCTAGGGAAGAGGTGGTCATTGAGAAAGCAGGTTCTGGGTTTCATCATCAGCTGCAAAGAAAACTCTTAGAAGAGGTGATTGCAGGATGATGGCTTTCTGTACATCAGTGATCATCTGTACAAGGACTAACAAATGAAGGACTAACTAGAGAGTTGAACGTGACTGTTGTCTGGAGGGCAAAGTGACTGATGGTGCTACTTAAACTTGAGAAATAAGCTATGTTTTATCATATCAGCTAATTGCACCATGAGTATCTTCTTGTAGTAGCATGCATGGTGCTGTCTGTCAGATTTGTTTTTTAATAGATCAGTTAATCCTCTGCCACTCTTCTTATTTTTAAGTGTCATCTAGAAGACGTGATTTAAAGTTTTATTTTGTTGTTGTTGTTGTTGTTGTTCTGGCTTGGTTTGTTTATTTTTAAAAGCACACTTCAATGATCAAAAGAATTCTCTAGAGTTTTATCAGTCAGAAGTGTTAATGTGGATGGGGCTAGCCCAGGAATAGTAAGCTGTTGCAGTGGAACTGGAAGCCTTAGCTGTTCTTGACAACAGTTAGGTGTCAAGAAAAAGGTTAAATTCTTTGCCTTTTCAGCCAGTCTTTGCTTTAAAATATTTGACCAAAATAACATACTGTATAGGATCATTTCAAATGTAACATGAAAAAGTATTTTCTTGTGAAAAAAGATAAATAAAAAGATGAGTAGTTGTATTCAGAGAACTACTGAAAATGTCCTACTTGGCATATCAAAGAAGATAATATGATTAGTAACGTATTTCCAAACAAGACCTAAATTTAAATGACTGTGTGTCAAATAAATCTTCAAATAAAGTAATTGAACTGTTTCTTCTCTTTCAAAGGAGAATAAACTTGATATCACTGAAGCCGGAAACACCAACCTCAGTATATACAGACACAGTTCCTGTACCTTCTTCCTCAGAACAGGAACATGGTAAGTTTTTGTGGCTCTTAATATCCAGCAAAATTTTTTGCCAATCATTTTTTCCATTATAGACTTCTATTATAAGCCATAAAGATCTCAAATCAAGCACAGATGTAAAAGTAGTTGCAGATTGTAAAGCTTCTTCATTATGTAGCTGTGTTTGAAAGGTGCTTTTGACAACATGAAGTGTGTTGTTCTCACTGCAGTTGTCTCAGCTGCTCATGTGACAGTTTGTTACTACAGTTCAATAATAATGATACCATTAACTGACGTTTGAAACACTGCAGAATAAACTTACTTGTTTTTAAAGACACTTGAATTGTTTCAGGTGCTGGCCTATCAAACCAGTTTCTCGAGTATTTAATTGTTCATGAATCCAACAAACCAGTTCCTTAATCTGACTTCGCATAACTTAAATGACTTTCATATTTGCCTGTTTCAGAGAGGCCATTACCATCTGATGACAGTCTTCAAAACTCTCCAGCATCTAAACGTCCTAGAACTGAGGAAATGCCTCTTTCTGTGTCTGCTGAAGATCCGATCGGCTGCAAACCAAATAAATAACAGCTAGTTTCTTAGTAGACTCTTCAATCTGAATGCAATGCGGCCGTACCTGAGAGCTCATTTCTTTCTGCAAAAGATAAATCCTCAATTCCTGATTAAAGTACTGTATGAATATTTGATGTAGTGCTGTAAGCTGGCAGTAACAGACGGTTTTCAGGAATGTAGCTTTACAGAAGAGGAAATAATTCTGAAGTGTCTTCAAAAGTGTAGTTCTATTTCTTGAAGACAGCATTCTTTGATGCTGCAGTTCAAGGAAATCATGCAAATCTGGCTATCAAAAAGCCAAGCACTAACCTAAGTGTTTCCATCTGAATTTCCTGAGTTGATCTTTGTAATGTATCATGTCCTCCAGCAATCTGTCTGGCAAGTAAATAGAATTTCTAAGGAATTGGGTTCATTCTGATCTGATGTTGCTTAAGAAAAACGGAAGAAACAAAAAACCTGAAGCTGTTTCACTTGGGCAGCTTGGCTTATACATTGTAGCAATGTGCTAAATAATCAGTGCTCTCCTGTACCTATGGAATGGAAGCAAACCTTCATATGCTCTGAATGTGGCAGCATGCAGTATGACTGTTACTGAAATAGAAATCAGAAGCTAGAACTGCAAAAAAACAAGAAAGCAAAAGGAAGACATTTTCTGAAGACCTGTTGGAAGCATTAAGCAAGTGGAAGAAAGTTCTTCACTGAACAAGGAAGTTTCTATATTTACAAAAATGCAGACGTGAGATTTTCCTGGGGCGCTAAGATTTGAATTTATACATTAAAAGTGCACAAAAAGCTTTCCCCAGTTCTTTTTTATAACTCAAATTGTTTTGGCCAATAAAATAAAAGACAAATCCAATGTATGTTACACTTTTAAAAGGTGATTTGTTTAATCTTTCCTATAATTAAACTGTGAGCTATGATTGCAAACAACACCAAAATCTTTGAAAACCACTACACTGAATTTTATCTGGTGTGTGAAGACACAGCATTCCAAGTTTATCCATTTTGTTACTTCTGTTTAATATCAGATATTTATTTTTGAGAAGATAATACTTAAGATGTAAATAGCTGTTCTAGTTAATGATACCACGTAGACAAAAATTTCTCTTGTGATTTAGCCCACACTTTTTTTATCATGTGAAGTTCTGAAACACATGGGAGGTGAAAGCTAGAATGCATATTAAACCTCTTTGATTTCCCTGGATTTGATTGATTTTAAGGTGTCTAATTAGTGTTTATTTTCTGTCACACTCTAAGTGTACAAATACATCAGACATGCAGAAATAGAAATGTTTCAAAAGTGTCTCATAAAAATTCCACAAAGAAATGCTTACAGATACCTATCCCCCAAAAAGTTTCAGGCAAATGGAAATATGTTAACTACAATCAAACTTCAACACAAATTAATAAGTAAAGTGTTTGAGGGAACTAACTGTATTTTTCTTTAAACCACTGAGATGAGGGTGGAACTTTACTAGACCTAGCCAAACTTGGGATTTCTTACAGACAGGAGTGAAAAGTCTGTTACTAAGCGAAGCTACATCTGAAACAGTTTTTTCCCTGAAATCTGTAGAAATAAAATTAGTCTTCATTTCATGCCACACACATTCTGGTAACATCCACATTTGTTTATATAGTTGCTAGCCTATTTTCTCACTGCCTTGCAATGTAATTGGATTAGTAGATTTATTGTCGTTTTCACTGCTTCCATTTGAAGATTATTTCCACATCATCATCTCTGTCATAATGTTCTATCTGGTATTTTTTCTTTCCTAATAAGGACTTCTTTCATTAGTTTTAGTTTTTCTTCTGCTATATAATTTCATACTTCTCTTTTCTATTCATTCTCAGTTAATTATGTTCTACTTTGTTGTTAAGAGGCAGCAAATAAGTTTTAAACTTGGGAACCAAATAAACAGGATTTTGATACCAGTTTGTGTTCTCTGAGGTGAAAGTAGCACAATCTCCTGTAGCTGTTGGGCCACAATGCACATGGATTACTGAGTCTTCCTGTCTCTGGAGACAATCGCGTTAAGGCTGGAAGGGGCTCTGAGCAATCTGATGGAGCTGTAGGTGTCCCTGTTCACTGCAGGGAGGTTGGACAGACAGCCTTGAAAGGTCTCTTCCAACTCAAAATGGTGTTGCTGCTATGCCTGCTTTATGACCATCCCCATCTCTTGGCGCTGATTCATCTGACTTTTTACCGTAAGCCTCTTTCTGCTTCAGTCAGGTGATGAGCTCCCAGAGGCATTCCAAGGAGCTGCTTGTCACAAGGAAAGAAACCCTCATCTTTTTTTTAACTTTTACTTGCAAGATTGTCATCGTCCATCAAGAGTGCAAATTTTATTTGCCTGTTTCTCTGTGGACTCCTTGGAAAAAGTTACGGCTCTTCTTCTGAAGCCCAGGCTCCCCAGCATGTGTGCAGCAACGGGAACACCAACTTCTGCTGGCTCAGTCAGGGACTTTTCCATAGCAAATATCTACCTCATAGGAGATATACATTCTGTTTATGTTGTGACTTCAGGGTCACTTGAGACCATAGAAAATCTTAGCAGACACTTTGAACTATTTCTTCAATGAAAGGATTTGATACCCAGGCTTATATCAGATCGCTTACCGAGGACATCAGAGATTTCTGCGGACAAAAAGAACCTTCAAACCTTGGAATCACCTCAGATATTCTTCAGGCAAAATCCCAGTAGGAGCAATCATGAACCATATAGTTCTGTTGTTGCCTCTTCTGTTTTTCTTCCTCTAAAGGCAGATATCTCTCAGGCACTGGTCTTCCTAATTAGTCGCATAAGGCTTTTGGCTTAGTCATTTGTGATGCCTTGCAGTCCTTTTGGCTTGTGCTTCTTGGGGGTTCCCTCTGTAAGAGCTTACTAAGTCTGTTAGCATGCACATTTCAGTAAAATCAGTAACTCCTTCCCACTATGGAGGAATTGCCCACTAGCCCTTGGGGCTTAAGCTATCCCACGCATTTTGAGTATGAAGAAGTCCATAATAAGAGCCTTCAAACTGTGTTGGGACCTGACGTCAAATGGAATGGTCATCTTTCTCCAGAGGCTATAAAGGCAGGTTATGTACTCTTGACAGAGTTCAGAGTAAACATCCAAGATGAAACCACCTCTGATGCAAAAACTGTGCTCAGTTGAGTGCTTTTTATTTTTTTTTTGTCTGATGAAATGTTATCTTCCTTTGGATACTACTCAAGCAACCACATAGAGATTTCTTAAACCTCATGTTACAGGAAAGGCATCAGAACTGTTGCTATTCTCAGTAGAAGCAGTGCCACTGTTGCTTTCCCTGTGAAGGATTCAGAGTTTCTCTCTCCAAGTAAATTTAACTACATACTTTTTTCAGCCTGTTTGACACTGTGGAGACCACAGCTGGAGTGCTGCATCCAGTTCTGGCCTCTCCAGTACAAGAGAAATATGGAGCTCTTGGAGGAACCCTCATGAAAGGCAACTAAGATGATGAAGGGGTCTGGAGCATCTCCCTATGAGGAAAAGTTGAGAGAGCTAGAGGACTGTTCAACCTACAGAAGAGATGGGTTATGGGGGATCTCATCAGTGCCCATAAATACCTGAAAGGAGGTTGTTGAGAAGACAGTGCCAGGCTCTTCAGTGGTGCCAGTGAGAGGATAAGAGACAACGGGCACAAGCTGGAACAAAGTTTTCCTTTTTCAGTTACATGTACTTTACTTACCTGACCTTTTAAAAGGTCATTTTTATGTCTCAATTCTGCATATTATTTTATTTTAAATGTGTTTATGTATATGTAATCATTTACCAATGTCAGAAGAAAAAAAACTCCTTTGTTATTTTGATCTATTTTGATCTATGTGCCCTTTTTTCTTTTTTTGGTGAGTAATTGTTCAGTTGTATGAAGTTCAGCCCATGGTTCTAAAAAGCCCTAGCTGCAGAAGCTCAAAGTGAGATGTAAAAACAAAGTACAGAGTGCCCACTAGATGCCGCTGTTCTAACAGGATTCCTCTTGTGGTTATGGCGAAGAGTGATCCAGGCAGCAAGAAAACAGTTTTCTTTTTAATAACAGGTTGTAGTTGAATCTATATAACAAATAAATTGATTTTATTATTTTGGCAAGCTTCCTTTTAAAAGGATGTGTTTTCTTTTTGTTTATTATGTCCATATCACCATATCCCTTAGAATCATAAAATCATAGATTCACTCAGGTTGGAAAAAACCTTAAAGATCATCGAGTCCAACCACGATCTAACCATACAACCCTAACTCTAACAACCCTCTGCTACATCATGTCCCTGAGCACCACATCCCTTCTTTGTTGGGAGATACAAGGTAATAGATCTGAAATACCACATGCAGCCCTAAACTTGCCAGGAATCTCTTAAGCATCATTTCTGTCAAAAAGCTATTTGAAGAGGGTATAGGAAGAATCTGAAATGTATATGGACCATCTGGTTGGTATATACTCCAGGATCAGTTTTGGGTTGTCTTTCCAGGAGTTACCAGATTATATGATTATTGCTGTATGTTTGCATGCCCCATTCCTATGTCAAAAGTTAATTGTGTGTGTCCATATTACAGTATCAGCTTGTCTGTTCTAATCTGTCTTAAAAAGTTGCACTGCCATTTTATTTATCTTGTAGCCTATTAAAAGGAAATGCAGAAGATGAGGGCAGTCACACGTAGCTGCATGTCTAGGAGAGAGTGGCCATGGAGGGTGTGAGGGCAGTATGCAAGCAATCCCCTCATGTGAACTGTGTTTTCTCTGCAAGTAAAAAAGACAGCTCCTTAATTAGTGTCGTTTTTATTTATTTTTGCCTGGAAATGTACTGTTTCCAACTTGTGTCAGACTGGTGCTGCCCAGTCAAGGTCTTTTCCACTGCTGAGTTATTAATCATTACAATCACAAGGAATACTTGCTTCTCAACAAAAACGCATAGATTTACTTCCTTAAAAAACAAATAATTCAGTGAGCCACTGAACTATTGAGACCTTGTTTCAGACAGGAATATAGCAATTTGCACTAGTGTTTTCAAACAGGCTTTGCAACATTTTAGACTGAGGGGTTTCACTGCTGTTTTGCTGCTGGAACGACTTTTTGGTGTGTAATAATAGTTAATTTTTAGACATCTGGACATAATGCTTTCTGTTTTATCAGTGGTAGTTTTATTTTTTCCTCTATCTGGCTACCTATATTAAATACATCCCATTATTTAATCACTTTTTATCAAAACTTGGTTAATATTTGCTTATGGATTCAAAATGGAATCTCTGTATGGTGTAGTTTAAGCTCCTGTCTCACAAGCAGGAAATAACCATGGGGTGCTGAGGCTATCACATGAACTTTCATCCCCCTCTATTTCCTTGCAAAGATAACTCTTACAGCAGCAGGCAGAAGGCCCAAATCTCTTAGGTGCTCACTGTGCTCTATTGAGTTCAAATGGGAAATCTTGATCAGACAAATGTGAGACAGTGCCCCTTCCTAGTGATACCTCTGTATTTTCTCTCTGCTGTGTAAAGAGTAGGAAGGGGCCATAGTTATTGAGAAGAATGCAGGTAAAAACAGAGGTGGCTGTAAAAGTCAAAGTCACTGGTGTGGATTTAGATTTTGGAGCTGAGTGTAGAGATATACTCAGAAGGAAAATGCAACGGATTGACATCAATCAAAATATCTCCTCCATGCTGCCAGCTGTGAAACAGAGCACAGCATCTCCTAATCCACTCATCAACAGTCTCAGGCAGATCTGAAGGCTTTTCCAGCAGGAGCTGACAATGCAGAGCTTCCAGTCAATTGACCTTTGATGAGTCAGTATCCTGGGTTGGGGTAACAGATAGTCTAAGCTGCAGCAGTGTGGAAGGCTGGCTGCTCAGACGTCCAGCAGTGCTTTTGGTCTGGGGAGCGATCAGCCAAAGGTTCTGACAGTTTTAATGGAAAGTCTATTGTGAATTTGGATGCCGAGGGAAGCCTACCAGGCAAAGAGCACTCAAGATGCAAGACAGTACTACATTTACAAGGTATTTTTATCCTTTTTCCACCACATACCAGATATGAATAGGAGATCTAGAGATCTATTGGGCCTTGTTTGGCAGCACTTACACCGCCAGTAAGTTCTGATTCAAAATCCCCAGATTTAGTACCAATTATTCTCTCTGACCAGCTCGGAACCCCATACAGCAGGTCTGTTTTTCCTCCTGTGAAGTTCTGGGGGTACTGCCATTTTCTTGATGCTTTTTTTTTTTTTTCAGAGAGTTGGCAGAGCAACCTATGGATGCCAAGGTTCCCCTGAACTTGCAGCTCCAACCTTCTCTGAGTGTGGCCTTTGCATATTCACGACTCTCTCTAGTCCTCCTTCCAAAGGAGGCATGAGAGAAGGAATAAGCATTTCTCTGCTGTGGACAAATAAACTTGCTGTGATCTGCTGAGCCCTCTCTTCCACCAGCGTGGCCTGACTTTGCCTTTCTGACTCAGTGTCCTGGGCTGCAGGTGCTCTAGCACCGGCAGAAGAACTGGAATTTGCAAACAGAGAGCAGTTAAGCTTTTCCCCTGCCAGTTCCCTTTCATGTGTGCCAAACCAGCATACAACAGTGTTTTTCTTGAGCCTGGCAGCCACTTTCATCCAAGTGATATTGCTGAGAATGCGGCTGCTTAGTCCCTCTACTGAAACCCCAAAAAGCCATGGCCTGGAGGCCTCCTGGCCTGCAACTTGAGAGGGTTTGCTTCTGGGAGCATGAATAATTAAAAAGGTTCACAAATTTCTTTCTGTCTGGAAACTGTTCATAAATCTGGGCTTGTCCAGGGACTGTGAAAACCTGATCCTGGTTCTCATGAAAGCAGAAGACCTTTTTGTATCTTTTTAGCATGGACTGATGAATGTCTGAGATCTCCAAAGCTTCAGTGTTATGAGTTTCTTTGTGCCATGCAGTTACAGAGATGTTAGATTCATTCTGTCCTTAAGTGCTCACATGCACTCTAGCCTATGTTTATATCCTTTTTTTTTCCTTAATATTTTACATTTCCAAACATTTTTCTTGCTATGTATGGCTTATATATAACTAGAAAATCTTCATTTTGTAGGGCCTTAATTCTCTGAGACTTGCATGGTATGATTCTTAGGCACACCAGCGATGATTATAAATAATGTCAGGTTTTGTCTAGGTATAAATTTTTCCTGTGCACTTAACCAGCAAAAATAAATAAATAAGCTGTGCAGGCATATTTATTTGAAATAACTTAAAATAGGCGTTCTTAAATTTTGTTTGCTAAGGGAAACAGGCCAGATTGAAATGGAAATGGATATTTGTATATATTAGCCTGTTTAATTGAACTGGTTTAAAACCATACTTCGGGCTAAATGAATGCCACCTACTACGTACTGGGCACTGTGGGACCTTCGTGGATGTTGTACCAGCTGGATGTACTTATGCATAGTGGGGCATAAAATAAGGTATGGATTTAGTCTGCAAGCAGAAGAGAGATAATACGTTGGCTCTGTGCTCCAGCATTTCAAACTTGTATTTTGACTCTACAAAAAAGCTGCATCTCTGACTGTATGATATTTTAATACAAGAAGGCAATGTCTGGGGCCAGCAACAAGCTAAATCAGTGTGTCTCATGTGCATATACAGTGATAACACCAACCAGTCTTGCTGCAATATTTTGTCTGGATTCAAGTGTGTGTGCTTGAGAGCAGACAGTACAGTAACAAAGATGAGCTATTGGTTATTGAAATGTGTCTCATAGAATGGTCTGTAGTGAGAAAGTGTGTGTATGCATATCTAGACTGTTCTTCCACCAGGAAAACTGGAGTGTCTTGCAAGTGCCTGTATGGATGAGATCTTTGTAGAAGTGCTGTGAGTAAATACACTTTTGTTTCTATTTTGTTCATCAGATTCCCAGAAATAAGGAAGCAGTTTTCAAAATGGATTGTAAGTTCGCAGCAACTTACAAATCAGGTGTATGCACACATTCTACTTCATACAAAATTTGCAAAAACCCAGGTCATGTTGTGATGTGGACATCTCTTGTCTTGTCCATTTTTTGGTTAGTGTAGAATTGCTTGTTGTGATTATGCAGAGAATGTGGTGGGAAAAGAGAGAGAATAACATTACTGAAAAGAACAAATCTTCCTAACAGCACTAAGAGAAACTAATAACGGCATTGGAGCTTTAACACTTATAAACCATTGCAGATATGAAAGGTATGTAAAACAACTATGTAAAATGACTATTTGATCTTCCTTACTGCTTTCTGCTGTAAGAGGTGATTTTCAGTTTTCTAATTTCTTGGTGAATAACTCAAGATTGATTTTGGAGTGAATTCTTAAGTGTTAGCTATAAATCCATGAGGATAGGAATGACAGTGAAAGGGGTAATGCAACTGCCTATTGTACCCCCATTCTTGCTTCATAAATCACTACTGTAGGAAGGAGCTACTGGTTATCTATAATAATAACTATCAACTTTAAACACTGCTTTTTAATTTTAACAGCAGGATTCAGAGGATGCATTCTGCTTTATGATACTTAATAAATTCAGGGTCGTGCCTGAGCATTTGCTTATAGTAGCCACATGATGGCAATATTGCTAATCTTTAACTTTATTTGTTTAACCGCCTTGCTACTCTGGTTTTGATTCAGAATATGGTATGTAGTTCTTCAAAAATACTGAAGTTCTCTGTCTTTTAAAGGAAAACTTTCACGTTTAGACTTTATATATGTGATATCTGTTGTAAATTTGGTCCATGGTTACATCCCTGATTTCAAAGGGAAAAAAGAATACTAATGCCATTTTGACAACACAATAAGTGCTACATATGGGTGATTCTGAGACTCTGGAAAGGTGCATTAGCCATGAAATGGGAGAATTAGCCATGAATGGGAGAAAAGAAGAAAGGTTTAAGAGATGTTTTCCGGGTAACCGAAGGCACAGGATCTTTGTCAGTCCGGTATTTTCGATAAGCGGTATGGAGCAAATATCTTTATGAACTGCGTCACAACATTTCTCTTCTCTGCATTAAAGAATGTACAAAGCTTGGTGCACGCCCTGTCTGCTGCCTGGCATGAGGAGGCCTCTCCAATGTTGTATAGCCTACTGCAGGTTCAGGGTCTAATGAAACCAACCACTCACCAAATGACCACCAAACAAATGTGTCTTTCAAGTCCCCAGCACAAGTGGAGTAATGTAAGAAGTCTATGACAGGGTCTTCAGAGGTAGATTTGGAAAAAGAGCAGGAGAAAACATCTATGGCCAAGCAAAGAAAGATTGTTCCATGACTGGAAAAATGGCTGCAGGAACATAGCAGCACAGAGAAGGATGAATAAAGGGGGATACAGAAAGCTGCAATGAAGGAGAAGTGGGGCGAAAGCAGTGAGGATGTGTGAGGTGGAGGAAAACTTGGTTCTTCACAGAAAACCATGACACTGAAATCAAATCTCTTTATGAGGCATTCTGGGAGTTTCAGCTCGACACAAGCAGGATTTTAACAGGCAGGAGCAGAAAATGCTACTTTCTATTATTTTTTTTTCCCTTTTTTTTTCCCCCTTTTATGAGCTGCAGTGGAACCTGTAAAAGGGTTGTCCCTAGTGAGAACCAAGTAATTTCTGAAATGGTACGGCTATAAAACAGGAGACCAGGATTTGGCACCAGTGAGGGAGCTCAGCCGAGTTTAAGCAAGATCTTTGGTAATGTCCTTAGATTCTCAATGTGATAAATATGGGCTGGTTTTGGTGGAGACTGGAGGAAAAATGTGCTCTTATAGCCAAAGTAACTATCATCTTGACAAACATTTTGCTGGACTGTTATTTGAATGAATATTTAATGTAAAACATGCAACCTGCTCTAATAAGAGCACATTCATGATTTCTAGCATGCTAGTTGTGTCCAAAATTCACTTGGCTTTGCTCTGGGTAAAGGATACCTTAAGAAGGAAATGTTGGACTGCAGCTACTTTTGGCTGAAGCACACGGTACAACATGAACAGCTGTGGAAGCCAGATTTACTGCAATAAGTGAGGCTGCTAAAAACCTGACATTACTTTGATTTTTTTTTTATGAAAAAGTCCAATATAGAGTTTATGACTTTTCATACAGTTATTTATTTTAGGAATAAGAGACCTGCCAAACACAGCAGGTAGTTAATACCCAATTCAGACTGCATTGAAATAGGAAGGGAGGTATTGGCTACATCCTTTGGGATCCTGTGATTAACCTACAGGGAGCTGTAGGTGGCTTTTTCCACATGCATGCAGATGAAACATGGGTTGGAGTTGGCTGCCATTGAATATCTTGAAGTTTAGATGAGATGTAGCAGATAATTCAGCTCATAATCTGCTGTAGTATTCCTTTCCTCTGGATACAGAGGATACGCCTGCTGTAATGGCATGAAACTGAGATGCAGATCCAGTTCCCACTTCTCTCCCAGACATGGGGTATGTTGTCATATTCAGAAATACATGTTATGATGCTCTTCTACCACTGGTGTGAACTACAATGTCCTGTGTCAGGCAGCACTTGGTTGCGCTCAGCTCCTGGGACCATGTTTGGTCCCTGCTGTTGACAGCCAGCTCTTGGGCCCCTGGATGATCTGGGGGATGGTAAAGTTTGGACACAAAGCTGCTTCATCCTGCACCACAAAGGGTTGAGGCTGGCTGTCGCTGAGTAAGCTGGTTACTGTTTAAAACCTTTCTAGTGAACTTGGCAGCAGTCCTCCCAGTCTCCCTGCTGCTTGGCTGTCATAGTCAAAAAGCTGGGGCAGAGATCCTTGCATGCCTCCTGAGGATTCTCAGAGCTAAATCCATCAGTGCTTGAGAGACTGCCAGTGATGCAAGTCACATAAATATCCCAGTGGATACCACAGGACAGCATAATGCTTTCCATATTCCAAGCGTCTCTTAGGATTTCCTGGGGGTAATGAGTTGCTTGCTGATAGTGCAGTCATTGTATATAGATGTAGCAACCATTAGGCACTAATATAATGCCCCGGGCATCTAGGGTTGGATGCTAAACCTCTTGCTGGATAGGATACTGGAGCTATTTGCTGCTATTGTGACAATCCATTCAGTTGAACTTCTTGGGGGTTTATCTAACCTAAGACAGCTGTTCAGTTTTTATCACAGAAGCTTGTTATTTTGTTTCTGCTCTATCAGATTTAATTAACAAGATTCTTTGTTTTCTTGCCTACCCACAATACTAGTAGAATAGAATAGCTGTAACCACCGGAGAGATGAGCTAAATGAATTTGAGGTGGTTTTGTGTCTGTTGATGCCCAGTGTTTCAAAGCCCATGGACAAATCTAGATAAGAGTGGCAATACTTAGTTAAAGACCAATAAGTTTAGGATAAGTTCTGCATTTTGTGCTTCTTTAAAAATAGAGAGATTCATGTTGCAGGAAAGCTACATTTATTAGATTGGCCCTCTTTGATGTCTTGAACCACCAGGAGAGAAGATATTTGAAAAGAGAATCTTTTTACCCAGGCTTCCTTTAGAAATTTCACATCTGCTTATTTGAACAGTTTTGTTCTTAAAGAAAAGCTACAATATCTCTGTTTTACTCTTCAGCACCTGAAATCTTTAAATTAGTTACTGCCAGTTTGCAGAAGACTGATTAATTTTATAACTTCTGAATCCTGCAGAAGAAATGATTTAAAATACCAACTGCACCCATCTCCTACCCACCCATTAGCATGACCCAACCATCTGGCAAGGCCAGCCCTTGGTAGGTGTCTATTGCATATTGATAGTTTAATGTCTATGAAGATTATTAATAGTTTAACGTCAGCAATGACTTTTCTTCTCCTTTCTCCAAAATAAGCTGCATAGTTTACTAATTTAAAGAAAAAAGAGTCAAAGGTATCAGATGAAAATCTGTGCTGGAAGGTAAAAGTAATGCCATTTTCCAAAGTGAAAAGCACAAGGAGGAAATTTTGTTAAAACGTAGCGCTCATTAATCCATAATTTTGAGTGCTTTCTGCCAACAGCACCCTCAGTGTCTGATTTGAAATGTTCTTTAAAACTTCTTTTTATTGAACTGACACTGTTGAAATCATTTACTATGTTAACAGGAAAAGAAAAGTTACGATGTTTGTGAATAGCATGTGAATGTAGGATAGACACTTTGCTGGCAAGGAGTAAAATACCAGCTCACAAAAGCCAGTAAGTCCATAAGTTTTTGCCTTTAAAGTTGTTATCTAGTTACTGGTGCAGTAATGATAATGAACTAATGCATGGGAAGATCAACAATTTATGGAAGGGAAGTATAGAGGATGGAGAATTGAGATACAGAATGACAGTGGAACTTCATAGAGTATTTTTCACAGAGTTGTCTGTCATTTGGGGATGTTTTAAAATGCAGTCGTAACTACGAAAGTCAAACATGATTTCATCTAGATTGGATATTGTCGACTTCACCTTTGGTATCTGATCAAGCATAAATAAAGTAACAACTACAAGTATAGTGATGTCATTAGTTGTCATCTAAAAGATGCAGAAACATAAGCTCAATACATCATCTGAAGAATATATGAGATAACTGTATAATATCCCAGGAATTCCAAAGGTTAAAATGCGGTTACTCATTTTGACAGAGTGAGTGGTGGACCTCTGATGCAGCCTAGGCATAAAGGTCTGGGAAATCCTACTGGAGAACGTACAGGCTGATATTGAGTGTTTATGATATACTTGTTACCAGAAGAGAGGGCTAATTTGAAGAGTCTCATGTTGGTAAAGTGTGAGTTCCTCTAATGACCAGTATTAAACAATTTTGGCCTTTGAAGCAATGAGACATTCAGAAACACTGTTCAAAGTTCATGTCTGTTTTACTTTGTCAGCTTGCTTATGTCTATAACTTCAGAGATGAGGTGCCAAACTAGAAGCCAAAAGCAGTAAATTTACTTGAGATTATGGGACATGATCAGTTGAAGCCATGGGAGGAGCCTGTGTGTCCAAAAGTACAGTATTTGTTGTTCATTTGAGTCACTAGGTAAGCACTTTGATACTATGGAGGGCAGAAACACCTTTCCAACTGCTGTCACTTTTCTGCAGCTGGCATCTTAAATAGCTGCAATGTTTTTTTCTCATTGTAGAGAAAACAAATACTAATTCCATAAACTGCTGGAAACGCTAACAAGCATGAAGCTGACTCATTGGGCTGACAGGGCTCAGCAAAAGGAAAATATTTTACTAAACTATCCCAACTTTCAGGGTCTTTCTCCTCAGCTGCCTTCCAAAAGCATACATGATGTAACTCAAATCTGATGCAACTCAACCTGGTCTGAACAGTGTAAGAATTGAAATACTGGAATAAGAATATTTGCTGTGCTCTGTTTGAAAATAAAGATAGGAATCTGATGGTGTTAAAATAAATATACCTCCTTCATGCAGTCTGAACAAATTTAAGTGACTTTAACAGATGGCTTTGATTAATGGCCGGTATAAGCGAGTGCTCTTTCTTGCTGCCTTGGAGATTGCTGCAGTGTTTGTAATATTACCTTTGAGTGATGTACCTACCAAGAGAATGGGAAAGCATTCATGCAGGTAAAAATTTACATGAATCAGTACCATTTCCTTCTATGAATGCTTATAATACAGAAATCTTTAATTCTTTTCCAACTCAAGCAGACTATTTAGATGAACTCTGCAGGGGTATTCAAGATTACAAGGTTACCTTTTTTTGAAGCACTCTTGGCTGCAGCATGTGGTAAAGTTTCTTTGACGAACAGGTTTAGTGTAAGAACTGGGATTTTATGTTACACAAGTTTGAGAAAAGGAAAGGAACCTGAGATTATGTTCCAGCAACTACTTTTTAGTTCCTTCTTTCTTTTTGTTCTCAAGTTCTTCATAGCCATGCTGGCTCAGTAAATGGAAGTTTCCATAATTTTCTTGAAATTTTCTTTTAACTTCTGTTCTTGTGTGGTCTCATTTTTCTTTTATTAACTAGATCAAGCCAAATCCTCAGTGAAACTGTGGCAAAGACTTTGACCAGTAACCTGCTAAATAACTACCAACTTCCTTATGTGAATTTTACTTCGCTGATTTTCTTACTGTGCAAAAGTATGCTGTGTTTCTATCCCTGCAGCTGGATGCAAATATGATGTCAGCTAGTCTGTGGTGGTGGCTACAAGAAAACATTTGAGCTGCTCCACTGTCACTGGGACTAAGGAACATAGTGCTTGTATTTTGGAATGGTGTTACGTCTTCGTAAAGGATATTTAGAATGATGTGTCCAACCAGTTCTTTCAGCTTTCTCATTTTATTTACCCAATCTGAGCAACATATTGGTAGCATTCAGTAGCAACTGAGGTGGAGGCTCTGAGTTTATGTAGATTTTATCTTTTATTTTTTAAGATATTTTGGGACACAATTTTTAAGTTTAATTACTCATTTTATGTTGATGTATTGAGTTTTTCTGTACGTGTTCAGTTTTTCTTTAATTGTTTTTCTCTTCCTCCATCTTTAATTTCCTATAGGTAAACAGATATAGCAGAACCATATATCAATATGTCATATTTTTTGCACTTACAGTAAGGAGGGACATCTAGAGAACTCGATACACTGTGATGTATGGGAACAAGACTAGTCAGTATTCCATAAAGCTGGTCTCCCATGCTCAGCCTGCTCTTGTTTTTGGCATACCAATTTCTACCTGCACATCCTACTCCCAGTTGCTCAAATGAGCTTTCCACTCACTAGCTATGCCCTTCTGCCCAGTCACTCTCAACACTATCCACTCCCTAAGAAAAACTAAGGCCTTTTCTACCTATTTTTAATTTTTTTTTTTTTTTAATATTCTTTTAAGTTTTGTATTGAAAGCTACCATTGTCAGATAAGAAAATAAGGAATCTGATAAGCCTGTTATTTCCCACTGGATGGTGACTTCACCACCTCCCTGAGTAACCTGTTCCAGTGCCTCACCACTCTTTTGGAGAATAAATTTATCCTAACACCCAATCTGATCCACCCCTGGTGCAGCTTAAGGCCATTAACTCTCCTCCTATTGCTATTACATGGGAGAAGAGGCTGACCCGCTCCCACCACAGCCTCCTTTCAGATGGTTGTAGAGAGTGATGAGGTCTCTCCTGAGCCTTCTCTTCTCCAAACTGGACAGTCCCAGTTCCCTCAGCCACTTCCCTTCAGACTTGTGCTCCAGACCCCTCAGACCTCCATTACCTTTCTGTGCACACGCTCCAGGGCCTCAATGTCTTTCTCGTAGTGAGGAGCCCAAAACTAAATGCAGCACTTGAGGTTCAGCCTCAGCGGTGCTGCGTACAGAGTACGATCACTTCCCTGCTCCTGCTGGCTGCCCTATTTCTGTGTAAGTCTGGCTTAATTCTGGATGTTTCACCACTGGCTTTTACAGGAGGTGGAGACAGGCTGCAGGTCTCTCACTGAGACAGCTCTTGGAGTGTCCAGAGCATAATGCCAGCACCCTTCACTCAGTCACACACCGGAACTGGAGCTGCGGCCACATCACTGCTACACGGGAGTCCTATGTGGGGAGTCTGTCCTGCAGCACCCAGCTGAGGCTGAGGAGGTTCGGTCAGATATTCTGTTCTGTCTCTGCATAACAGTGAATGTCCCTCTGTACCAGTGGTGGCCTTTCAAAGGTGCAGTCTGTTTGTCACACACAGTGAATCGTGTGATGCTTCTTTCCTACTCCATGCTATGCTGGGTTTTACTATAGAGTTAGAAATCCTAAATCCCACCAGGTGCGTGTGTATACTTATTGTGCTATAACCAACTGCAGTTAATTTAAACTGAGTTTTTTCATCATAATGCTTCTGTCCTATAGCCCACAGACATCAGTGACCGTGTTACTTGAGTTATCAATTTTCTCTTTACTCTGTTATGCTGAAATAGTTGTGTAATGTAACTTTAAAAATTCAAATGTGCTCAAAACTGGTATAGGCAAGGAAAAGCTGGGAGAGGCAGCTTCTGGGTTTGCACTGCCTACACCTGAACATCTAAAGAAGCCTGTCTGTCACAACCTGGAACAGGAGAATAAATACCAATAAAGTGTTCATTTAATGAACTAGTACAAAGGAGTACATAGTGACCAATGTAAGTACACTTTATGGATGCCCACGAACATAGTTCAGCTTCATCCAACTCAACTACAAAAAACTAAAGCTGGTAAAATACATACGTGCAAGTAAATGAATAGATGTATATTTATGCATGTATGTAAAAGACCTTTAAAACCAAGAAACAATTTTTGGAGAGTTTTTTTTGAACTTGTGGATGCTTTTGTTGTTGTTGTTGTTATGTTTTAGCTGAGTGTTCAGTGTGAAAAGAATAGTGAAAAATGCTCAGTTATTGGCAGCCAAAACAAGAATACAAAGTAGATGAACCCAAATGATTCATGTTAGGCAATTAACGCCCACAACAACTGGGTGCAGAGAGCAAGAAGTTTGGGTGTTTTCTGTTTGCTTCTGCCCAAAGCTGTGCTGGCCATAATGTTGTAGGTTTAGGCCCTAAATGCATGCCGGATCTCCAGGTTTACTGAGCAAGGATATCACAGTTAAAATATACTAGTAAATATATACATAGCACTGTTCCTTTCTTTATAAAAATGCTGTACAAGATAGCTCTAACAAAGTAACTTGTAGGAAGGGAAGTACAGAAGAGAGCTAGCTATAGTAAAAAAAAAAGTGATTACCTTGTGTAGAGTTCAGGTAACTTTTTATTTGAAGACAATAGTAATGAATCACAGAGCACTTCTAGGTGGCCTCTGTAAGTGTTGTTACCATCTGACCGTCTTCATGCACTAATGGTATATCTCTGTAAGAATACTGGAATGTTTTTGGCCCTGTTAAGCTGAAATCGCAGACTGAAGCCCACAGCTTTCCTTTTCCCTGCCTGTCTTGAGTGGTTTCAGTTTTCTTTGCTCTAATTTCCGTCATCTGCACAGCCCTCAGCAAGCTTAAAACTAGAAGGGAAGTAAGCTCGTAAGCCAAGGAACCTGGCAAGTCTGGATCAGAGGAAACAGGGAACAAGAGGGAGGCTGTCATGTCTAGGAAATGAAAAGCTTAAGAAATCAATGAAAAACAGAAAGAGAGTAGCAAGCAGCCATGTACTGGTGTGAGGTTATTTTCATATTGTCTTCCTAATGCTCCCCTACAATAGCTTTGTTGGGTATAGCAGTGGACATAGCTCTGCAGAGGTGCAGACATGAGGTGCTGCCACTCGCCTCTTGTGCAGGAGAGGGATCCTCAGGCTGAGTGATGGTTCCTCCAAAGCTCTGAACAATGACATCAACTCAGCTGCAACCCAGGTCAGGGCTCCCTCCAGGCAGAATGCACTGTTGCTGATGCTGAGCCCTCATCTCCAAGGAAGCAAGGCACCCAAAATGTTATAGACTATTCTTCCTCCCCTAAGCATCAGGCAGACGTTTGAATAGCAACATCCACCTCTCGCACTTGCAAAATTAGAAGGAAACAAGAAATACAATGCAGCCTTAGTCTACCTCTCATGGTGAGACCTGGGGCTGATTCCCCAGGTACACATCAGGTTTAGGAGCTGGAAATCCAGGACTCGCAGTACTGCTTCCACGTGTTTCTCTGATGTCTTTGTTCCTTCAGCAAACCCAACCTTTCACCAGGAGGTGGGGAGGCGGCCAGGGACAGCCAGCCCAGCCATAAAGGGGGCACTGCACTGCACAGAGCCCCCTTCAGCTCCTTTCCCCCACTTTTCTCATACCTGCGTTTTCCTTCCTTTGGTGTTTGGTTTCAGATCTTGACAGAAACACCCTGAGAGCCTCTGTCTGCAGCCAGATGCTTTGCTGGTCGCAGGTTTCACTTTGTTTCAGTTCACAACTGGGAAATGCAGGCACTGCTTTCACAGACCGAAGATCTCAGGTGTTTGGTGGTCAATTCCTTTTTGCTGGATTGCTGCCACCTCTCTTTTTCTCCCTTTCTCATAATCAATTAACATTTCTTGACATTAATGTTAAATATTATGGAAGAAACCATAAGGATGTGATCCCCAGCTAATCCTAGCTGCTTCTGCCACATTATACTCAGCCAACCAGCAAATAAACAGGCTGTTTTTCCAAGGGGGTGGGCAGCAGAAGTTGTTTGCTTCTCACCATTTTTTCTGTAGTTTTTATGAGATAGATTCTACTCGTTAGCACCCTAATTACAAAATCCACCTTATTTTCAAAATACCAAAAATTTTTGCATAATCTTTGCACAAGCAATCTTGTTCTAACTCTGCTTTTCAAGGGTTATTAGTACTTCTTGACTTCTGCTTTTCTGTGTTTTCAGTATAACAAGTGCTTAGCCCTTAAAACGTGAACAAATAAGACAAATAGGCAGCTCATTGAAAAGTGAAAGCGCGGGATTACTCTGTCAGCTTGCTCTTTTCTCACACTGCAGGCCCGGGAGCGATTAAATGAAGCTGACATGCATTAGCAAGGCAGCCTAATTGAGCATGAATTGCAAGGGAAGTAGCAATAACCCAAGCCAGTATGGATTCGAAAGCAACCCCATTAGGGAGTGTTGATCAATATCACCGATTATGACATTTTAAAAATAAAATTGATTGTCCTTGACTCAAGTGGAAGGGAGACTCATTCATACATTCCAGCGGATACAGCTGCTATGCTCAGTATTAAACACTTTGTGAAATGGCCATTGCAAGTCCTACCTTGCTGTTCTTTCAGGGCAAAAATCCCATGACTTTGACTCTCTTTGCTCTGGAGGCCTTTTAGTTAAAAGCTCTATAATAGACTTGGAAGTATTGACAATAATAATAAGCTTATAGGTTAAATTCTGACCTCAGTAAAGTCAATAGAGCCAGAATTTCACTGTTTTATATGTCCACACGCATATATAAAGTACATATACATATTCTCTTAACAGATCAAATCTGCACATTGATTCACTCTTTTTATTCACTCTACTTTCTAATAGTTTGCTTACCAAAGTTGTTTCAGGTGCAAGCTAATAAAATGAATGGATCTTCCTCATGCTTAAATAAGAAAATAAAATTAACAAGATTTTTCCCTAGGAAGCCTTAATCAAAAAAAAAAAAAAAAAAAAAAAGGGAATTCAGTGCATCTTGCCCATGGTCTATACGGTATTTTTTGCCAATTCAGATGTTAAGGCTAACCGTCCTACAAAACTGGCAGGTTTCTCAGCAAAGGGAAACACCTCATTTTGATCTCTTGCTTGGGCAGGATGAGAGTTGGAGAAAGTGGAATAACATGAGGAGTTGGACTCTATGGTCCCTCTGAATCTCTTCCAACTTGAGATATTCTATGATTCAGTGACTTCAAGGGAGATCTCCTATGGATTTATGGGTTGTCAGGATCTAGCCTCTCTAGATTCAGACATGTCTCCTGGTGTAATGGTAAGAACAGGAAAAGACAGGAAAATACCTGGGAATTGACATGACCATGTAGTCATTTATCAGTGAGAAAAGGGAAATCTAGGTAATAGGAATGCATAGAAGTGTAGAATCATTACAGTTGGAAAAGACTTCTAAGATCACCAAGTCCAACCATCAGCCCACCCCACCATGCCCACTGCCCACGTCCCTCAGTGCCACATCCACACGGCTCTTGAACACCTCCAGGGACGGTGACTGCACCACCTCCCTGGGCAGCCTGTGCCACTGCCTCACCGCTCTTGCTGAGGAATGTTTCCTAATATCCAGGTTGAGCATGGGCTAAGCTTTATGAACTATTTCTTAAGAAAACAAATAAAAAAAAATAAAGTCTCATACTGCATGGCAAAATAAGGCATGTAGGAAAAGATAATATCTTTTAGAAGATCAGGTAGGGCGAAAAAAGTTTGAGCTTTCTCTTCTGTAAGCACCTCCTCAGCCTCATGGCCTTTACCTTTGCCCATCTTTCTAACCTATTTCTCTACAAACCATCTTACTGGATACACAGCAAAGTAAGCAGCCAAATAGCTGTAGATATTCTGTACACAAAATTTCTATCAGTCTTAATACACGGAATTATCATGGAATTATAGAATCACAGTATGGTTTGGGTTGGAAGGGAGCTCTAAGATCATCTAGTTCCAACCTCTTTGCTATAGGCAGGGACACCTCCCACTAGACCAGGTTGCTCAAAGCCCTGTCCAGGATGGCCTTGAACACTTTCAGGCATCCAGAACCTCTTCGGGCAACCTATTCCACTGTCTCATTCAGTAAAGAATGTCTTCCTAGTATCTAGTCTAAATCTACCCTCTTCCAGTTTAAAGCCATTTCCCCTTGTCCTGTCACTAAATGCCGTTATAAAAAGTCCCTCTTCAGCTTTCATGTAGGACACCTTCAAGTACTGGAAGGTTTCTACAAGGTCTCTTTGGAGCCTTCTCTTCTCCAGGCTAAGAGCCCCAAGTCTCTTAGCCTGTCCTCATAGGGGAGGTGCTCCAGCCCTCTGATCATCTTCATGGCCCTTCTCTGGACCTGCTCCAACAGCTCCATGTCCTTCTTGTGTTGGAGGCCCCAGAACCGGACAAATTGAAAGTCCTTAATTAACAGCCAATTGTAGAAATGATCTGATAACTTTTGTCTTAGATTACTGGAACTCCTAACTCATTTCTTCATATTATTAACTCAGACGCATTTCTTGAGGAAATGAGTTACTGTTCCTATGGTTTGCCGTTTACATTACTCCAGCATTTGTGCTAGTTACTGTGGAGAACCTAAAACAAACACACTGGTCACAACCCAAAGAGCTTCCCTCTGCCCAGTCTGGTTTTGTGGCTGCCAGCAGCACTGCATATTCCAGGTGCTGCTTTGTGTAACCCTTCCATATCATGATCTTTTGGCGTCCACTGTGCAGATGGGCAGGTTTGAACATAACAGTGTCTTCAGGGCCTAAGACTGATGTGTGTTGATTTTACCAAAAAGTTAATCACTTCCCAAGCACCCACCTTACATTTAGAGCCTAGGTTTACCTCTGTGCCCACCTTCAGTCCAGGCTTCATGCCATTAGATCAGTCTGTTTCTATGGCCTGCTGGTCAGATCTTTCTTCTGCAAATGAAGGGAGGTGGTGAAATACTGTTTGGCAAAGATGCTCATGGTTTTAATCCCACAGGTTCAGTCATAAAAGAATGATGCATTTTTCTCCCTTGAATTATTAACCCATTTCTAGCAGCAACTAAATATTTTTTTCTCTTCTGTTCGTTTGATTTATATTTGGCTGTTTCTGATGCCCTGAATCAGAGTTACACGTATTCTATGAGACGATATCAAGGCAACTCAGCCCCTGTCCTTGGCAGTCTTTTGCATTTGGATGCCACTGATGGCTGAGGGGTTACTCAGCAAGGCAAAGGCATTGGGAATTCAGCCCTTGGCTGATGTCTCAGTGACATGCCTGCTTTCTGCCAGACCTTTCATGCTGCTAGAGTGGATAAGACTGCTCCAAATGACAGCTCAAAAAGAAAAGAAAGAAAAAAAAGAAAGAAAGAAACAGAAACATATGTTGATTCTAGCAGGGGATACGATCCACCGGTTCACAGCACCCTGTGAAACAAACCATTTCACTTTCTTTATTGACTTCAGAGCACTTCCAGGTATTTTTGCCAGTTCTTACTACTATCACGTAACCTATTTGGCTGGGAATTTGTGCAGTAAGAATAGCACTACACATGAGCATTCCCACTACACAAACATCTTGGCAAGTGAAATAATTTATCAGTATATAGCAAACATACTACCTAATGACACACAAGCCCATTTCCTGAACTTGGACTTGTGTTCCAGTATTCATGGCTGTCCAAATCTCTTGTTCAAAGTTGATATCATAATCACTTGGCTAGATCTACCATAGCATAAACACAGAAAAAGCCCTACGTAACTGGCCACCTTTTATTAGGCTACCTTTCCCCCTAAAAAAGCATCCCAGAAAATGTGCAATAGACTATGAGCAATTTTATTTCACCGTAACTAAGAATCCATTGTCTAAGGCAGTTTTTTAATCCATTCTTTGCATCCCCAAATCTGTTATTAAGTTGTTTTCAGTGTTAGTGAGGTTTCTGTACAATCTTTTTTTCACATCATATGTAATGTCTGCAGTTAATAAAACATTGGTCTTTTACCACTCCAGTGCCAGAGCCCGACCCCACATCCTTTTTGTGATTGCTGCTCTCAGCAAATTGCTTTAAAATGTCGTTTCATTTTTTAAAAGCAGTGATGACGATGACTGGCTTCGATGCTGAAAAACACTCTGTCAAAATTCAAATCAACATTAAAGAAAAGGCTGGTAATCAACCATGGAAAGGAAGGTTCAGGGTGAGAACGTGGGAAGTGCTGAAAGACTCCCAGTTCTGGAGGCGTTGCCCAGTGATAACGTAACTGCACACAGGCTTTTGGCCAAATGAAGTGCATCACCTCACAGTTGTTGGAAGTGCTTTTTTCAGTCCTGTTAAATGTCAGTATGTTGGTCTGTATGTTGATCTAGAGGGACATACAACTCTGTGGCGCTAGCAGGAATGGAGGGCTTCTATGGTTTTGATGGTTTTATACCATGGTCACGTAGTATGTTTTGTACTGGTCTTCACTGTAATATGAAGTGCTCATTTATTTTTCTCAATTGTTTGAATACAAAGGTGAATTATTGCATTTTATCAGAAATTTCTTCATCTTATATTCCTCCTGGAAGGCAGTGCTTACAATCCCTCAGTGCAACCTCTTTTAGTATGGAGGTTGCTTTTTGTGCCAAGGCCCAGCAGGCCAGGATTTCCCCATGTTTAATGCATCTTCAGTCAAAATCTCAGGCAAAAAGCACTGGGACTGAGCCAAAGGAGTTATGTCAATCACATGGTATTTGGGTGATAGCATTCTAAAAGCTGTTTTTCTAATCTGCAGAATTCATGGATATTCACAATATCGTATCTGCTAAGAAATCAAATGTCTATTCTGTGGCAAGTTCTGATAATTATTTTTTCTCCACCTTTAATTGGAATTTAATATCAAATGTGTACTTTTTTTCTATTGCTCATATTTCAAAAACCCTGTAGCTGATAGGCTAGATATTGGGAAGAAAATCTTTACTGTGAGGGTGGTGAGACACTGGGATAGGTTGCTCAGTGAGGTTGTGGATGTCCCATCCCTAGAAGCATTCAAGGCCAGGCTAGATGGGGCTTTGAGCAACCTGGTCTAATGGGAGGTGTTCCTGCCTATAGCAGGGGGTTGGAACTAGGTGATCTTAGAACTCCCCTCCAACCCAAACCATTCTATCACTCTGTGATCCACTGAAAAGGTTTGTTTCCATTATATTTCGAAAAAGTATTAAAATCTTATTTTTATTAGGTAAAAACATTGCAGAAATTTTTAAAATATTGGCTACAACATGCTATCAAATACATGGGTTTTATTAGTATTAAAATTTCTGAACACTACAAAAAAAAAGTCAAACAACTAACTCGTCAGAGTGAGATATCATACATTATGGAAATGAGAAACTCAACAGGAAATCACTGCTGTGCTTTGCCATGAAATTCTGTTTTAGGCAAAACTGCATCTTCTTTTGTGGGAACACTGCTCAAGTAAGAAGTTGTGGCCAGTTCGTAGTTGTTGCAGGGCAGAAACCACAAACTCAAACACTATTTTTAGTAAAACTGCTCTTGAACTGCCTGCATGCAAAACCCCAGCTTGAAGTAGGCAGGTATTTGCAGTCCGTGGAGTATCACAGTTCCCTTTGCATTTATTTTCCGTGCATTGAAGCGAGCAGTTCCGAATACAAATTCTTTCTTTCTATGGAAAGAAAGGGAAGGGAAAAAAAAAAAAAAAACAGTAAACTTTGTATTGTTACCCTTATAAATTAAAAATCATCTTAGCTTTGTCTTATGCCATGCAGAAACACTGATGCAGCTGCGTCCCGCAGGCAGCTCATAGGGAACTCACACATAGTCATTCAATCTGTAGCCGCTATGGGAAGCAGATGTCAGAGAAGAAGCGTGGTTTCCCTTGTAGGCAGTTGGTGGTCTGCAGGAGGGAGCCGTCCTGCTGCTGCAGGGCCGCGGCTGCTGTGGGGCCTGGTCCGTGCTGCACTGGCCCGAGGTGCAGAGCAGGACACCGCCGAGGATGGTCAGTGATGAGGAGACAAAGCCCAGGTACAGAGCTTGGCCTATCTCGTACTTCATCCCCTGGGGAAGCAGTGGGTTGTAGAAATCTGTAACGACGTCGTTAGTGGTCCAGGAAACGGGTACCAGGCAAACGAGACCGGCCAGGATGAAAACAATCCCTCCGGCGACCGCGATGGAGGCTTTGGCAGAGGTCCCTTTGGCGCAGTGCGTGCACTCCATACCGATGATGGCGATCACGCAAGCCAGAACAGAAAGGATGCAGGAAATTACCATCATGGCACGGGCTGCCTGGAGGTCAGGAGGCAGCGCGAGCTGCGAGCGGTGCACTTGGCACTGGTAGATGCCCGTGCTGTGCCAGACGCACTCCATCCAGAGCCCTTTCATGTACGCCACAGCTGTTATAATATTGGTGCCCACATGCGCCGTTCGCCACCAGTGAGGCAGAATAGTAGCAATTAATGTTCCAATTAGGCCGAGCAGACTGAGAGAGAAGCCAAGTAACTGAACGGCCGTGCTTGCCATGCTAATGTTTGTCCTGAGCGGTTCCCTTAATAAAGCACCTCCGCTCGAATTCCTTCGGAAAACACGGGCTTTTCTTGGAAGATATGCAGCTGTTTTACTTTGACACCTTCCGCTCTCCTAATAAAAGGTAATTGAGGAAAAAAGAAGTTAATTATTACCCAAATGCATTCCCTCTCCAGCCAGTAAGGTGCCTTCCAAGTGCGGTTAGTGCAATAATTAGCATAGTTATCGCTGTTAATCGTATTTTTGTGGAAGTAATGGGAAAGTAAGCTTCCCTCTCCGCTTATATAAACAGGCTTCTATTGCCCACTGGGAAGAAAACTCGAGACAATTTATGAAATGGAAAAAAATATTTTAAATTGAAATATTCTTCTTCCCAGCAGACTCTTCACTAAAACAAACATGATTTCCTCCTAAAGCAGAGAATTAGCTGGTGTTAACACTCAGAATGAGTGAGATTTATAAAGTAGGGAGCTGCAGGTTGCTTTACACGATGAAAACGTTCCCAGAAGGTCACAGCAGGACTACAAAAACAATGAGGGTGTATTTGCTCAAACTGGGGAGCAACGAGAGTGATTTAAAACCTGTGGAAGAGGATAACAAGTATTGGATTAAAGCCTCTTTCCTGACTTGCCAGTAATTCTTGAGGTTGCATTTTAATAAAGCAGCTCAAAGGGGAGTAATTTTCATTAGCCTCTGTGGACACTCAGCTTATGATTTTAGGTTGTGGGCTAAATGACAGCATGTGAAACCAGATGTACATTCTGGAGCTTCTGAGGAGCAACACCTTCACAGTTTTGTCATATATAAATTCCATCTGAAAAGCAAGGAATAGGAACTCTTCCTTTGGTATAAATCGCAGTTAAGTGGCCTGTTCCAATGGCTGTCTTGAAAGGTCTGTTATACATCATGCATTTTGTGTGTGGGCAGAAACCTGATATTTTAATATATAAAATAACAGTTGCATCAAAATCCAACTTGGAATTCAGAAACAGAAACAAATTTAGGCTCCAATCCTGCAAAAGACCTGATGCCTGTTTGCGTGGAAAGCCTAAGTTTTTGCAGGGAAAAGGAGGAAAACCATCTGTTGAAACTAATGAAGACTGTTGGAACAAGTAGAGTGAGGAAAGCGAAAGCTGGTTTACATTCACCTTATCTCAGTAATGAGGGAGGACTGCAATTTTTGTCTCCAGATGACATCATGACAGGCACTGATCTCTGCATAACAAAAATGTGCAGCGTCTCTTCCCAGAACAACCCAGAATCCACCTTAGACCTTGCACCAGATGATTGGAAAAAAATTGAAATGTATGGAGAGTGCATGAGTTTGGCAGTTCTACAGACCTGGAGACTTGTGCTCAGACATGCTCTTTCTCTTTGGCATGGAGAGCATCTGCTTGGTGCAGACATAGAGTGGGAAGGAAGATGGTGTTGGATGGGGTCCAATGTGAGTACCAGCCCCTTGCAAAACTTAAGAGCAGCTTTGCTTTAGGGTGGCACATTTTAGAACTCATTTCAGACACTCTGTATCAAATGCTTACACAAAAATAACCTGTTGTGTGTGGTTGTGGAAGTAATTTGCCCAATTGGCAAGCATTGAGAAAAATGCAGAGAGTTTCTCCCAGAAATCCTTTTTCTGGTGGGTATCACACGGTCTCTCTAAGTTCTACCAGGTAAGGGTGCGTTGCATACTGTTCTCTGTAACAGCTGTCACAGGGTACTGCAATGTAGCATGGCAAACATTATAGCCAAGCACAGCATGGATGTGCACAGTGAGAGGAGAGTAAGCAGGTGGTTGTCACCAGCAGCACCAAATGTTTGGTTTCTTTTCCCACCATGTGCTAGGTGAAGAGCTCTAGAAGTCCTCAAGCTACGTTTGTCTTCCAGATTATTTTATTTACTATATTATGCATAAGGAAAATTAAACTTTGTGGGATTCTCATTTATTTATTTATTTATTTTAACATTACTCTTTCCTGCAAGGCACCTCATTGCCAGATCTAAGCAAACCACTTGTCAGAGAACTCACCCTGGCAACACCCCTCCTGGACCAGGCAGAAACAGATCTCACTTTGGGACATGGCACAAAGACACCCCCTTCAATTGCTTAGTCCACGTGTTAAACCCCTATATTGCACACCACTCTGAAGGGTGCCATAGCTTACTCCTCTATGTTTGCAAACAAGCTTTCAAGGTCAGGCATTAGGCTTTGCAGCTAATCCCAGAGAGAACAGGATATAAAAGGTAAATGTGATTTACACCACCAGTCATGGGAAATAGACTTCCAATTTAATGGAGGTCAGAATACTCTGGGACTCAGCAGCAGCTATTTTTAGATATTGTTAGGGTGTTATTTTTAAACATTAGCCATTAAGAGCCTTCTAATTTAAGAAACGGGTATTAATTAGCCCTGCTTGCTTGGCATCACGTTTTCCATGTGCCTCAGTGGATGCCAGCTGCCCCTGGTGTTGAGTAATGCTTTAAGCACAGCTGAGCGGCCCTCCCACTCCCTATCTGAAAGCAACAAAGCCAGCAGAAATGTAATGCCTTTATCTCTAAGAACATCAGTGCCCCTGTTAAAATGTCTCACCTTACAGCTTTGTTTCTAGCAGGTTACGTGAGGAACATGACCACCACAGTGGGATCAGGTGTGTGGCTGGTGGAATTTTTCTCCTGTGCTGGCCTAGTTAAATGCAAGAACAGCAGCAAGCCATTTTTCTGCATGGATTGGTTTTTTTTAGGAAATGAGAGAACCAGATCCAGCCTTTGTGAGGAAGCGAAGACATCTGTCCTGGGTGAAAACATACAGAGGCTGGTCAAATGGCTGTTCTCCTGGGGGAGAAGCCCCTTTCAGCTGCAGTGGTGTCTGTTTGCCTCTGCTTTACAGCAGTACAGGTTCTGTCCCATCATCTCAGGTAAACCACTTTGTCTTCATCTTCTTGGTGCAGTTTAACTCATAACAGCATGAACCTGAACCCTTGCAGCAGAGTTACTTTGGTGAGCACTGCTATTTTGTTAGATCCTAATGCCAAGGCCCCCAAACTGGACCAAGACAAGCAGGACAGCACATCTAAGCACCAAATGGTTGTAGAGTAATGTGGAAATTTGTGAAGAAGAACTGTGAAGCTTTTTTTTTTTTCATCACTCTCTCAGCTTATGCCAACCTTTTAAGAGCACAAAAGCTCTGAAGAAGGAGCACTTCTCCACATAAACTTTTGTTCTGCCTGTCACTTGTCTTTTACAAGAACAGCCATGGCTGGGATAAGCCCCAGGCTTTACTTTCCATTGGGCTGTACCACAGCTGCGGTAGCTTTAGGAGACTTGTCTCCAAAGTAAGCTCCAAATAAACAGCAGAAACTGATGTCACTAATCTGGGTATTTACTCCGGATTAAATGGCAGATGCATGTTTTACTGCTGCCTCTTTCATTGTTTCTCATTTTACTACTCCTGTACCCATATCAGTCATATCCTTTTGTTTCTGTTCTCTCCTAGTCCTTTCTTCAGACTTATGGATTGCTTCTTCTCATGCAGATTTTGTCTGCAGTTACTCTCATCTGCTGGGCTGAGAAAGTTCTGCTGATGGGTTTTCATTCAGTAATTTTGATACTTCTCTGTCTGCCCTTACCTACACGTTCTTTCACTTCCTCAAGTGCTCACCTCAGATCCTCAAGTTCTGCACCAGTTCTCTCAAAAACTCTTAAAATTTGTCAGCCTCAAGCTCCGCAGGGGAGATGCAGGCTGGTGAGATGTGATGATGTTCTTTTCAGCCTTCCAGCAAGGAGTAAGACCTGAAGTGCTCCCCGCTGGGGACCTCAGCTCAGCTAGGCCCTGAGGTATGAACTCATTTTACGTGCTTATTTAATGTCACACAGCCCAAATCCAATAATGGCTGGGCACATGTATCGGTGCCAGCTGAAACAGAGCTTTAAGGAATGAACTAGCAGTGCTTCAGCCAGGCAGCTGAGCAAGGGTATCCGTTCCCTCACTTTGAGTTTGGCTTTCTCTCCATCCCAAGGCCCTTTAATTGCTAACTCCTGAAATGCTTTTAGGAGGAAAATTTGGCTGGCATTTCTCTCTCTTTAAGAAGAAATCCCTCCCAGTATGTGGGCGTGGGTGAGTAGATCTCCGGGAAATAAGGTTTGTAGAGCTTGCAGCATAGTTCTTCAATTTCCCCCCCTTTATTTTTTCCTGAAGAAGAGATTAGGAAATCAATAAAAGTTTGAAAGGCGCATTGTAACCAACCCTGACCCGACACCCACTCTAACCCCTCTTTGTGAAGCAAGACCTAGCAGCAAATTCTGACATTGATCACTGCTGCACAGCTGCAGCTCCACCAGATGTGTGGGAGGAGCGGGAGCCCCTCAGCAGATCCCAAAGTCTGCAGGACTTCCCTGTGCAGAGTTGCTGAGTTTTAACCAGCCCAGCACGAGCCGCACTTCCATATGATGATTTTTCATGTCTCTGTTTGGGTCATGGGTGCTGACAAGGGTCCACAATTTGATCCCAGTAGTTTTACTTTCCTGGAGTTCGGAGTTTTGTCACCTTAGTCTTCTGGATAGCCCTGAGCTGAGGAAGGTGCCTCAGGAGGTGGTTTAGATCTTCACTAGGATGAACTGCCTTCAAGGCTGCCATCTGCAATTTGGGGTCAATGGCAGCAGCTGAGGGGAGTGGGTCTCCTCACTGAGGTACATCAGGTAGCACCTGAGCAGGCCTCAGAGAGGAGGACTGTAGTACTTAGCAGTTGGCACTGCACAAATTGACATCGTGTTTTCAGGATGAAGGCATTTCTCCAGAATCATAGAATCATTAAAGTTGGAGAAAGCCACTAAGATCACCCAGTCCAACTGTCAGCCCACCCCCACCATGCCCACTGCCCACGTGCCTCAGTGCCACATCCACATGGCTCCTGAACACCTCCAGGGGTGGTGACTGCACCACTTCCCTGGACAGCTGTGTTACTGCCTCACTGTACTTTCTGAGAGTTTTTTCCTGATGTCTAGCCCAAATCTCCCCTGGTGCAACTTGAGGCCATTCCCTCTTGTCCCATCACTGTTGCCTAGGAGAAGATGACCTCCACTTTGCCACAGCCTTCTTTCAGGTGGTTGTTAAGAGTGATGAGGTCTCCCCTGAACCTTCTTTTCTCCAGACTGAACAGTCAGCAACTCCCTGTAAGAAATGATGTGTATGTACACACATATATATATATTTCCAAACTTGTACATTTAGACATTTCCAAAACTGTTCTCTCAACCAAAGATTTCAAAAAAGTCCAGTGATTTTTCATGTCTCCATCCATGTTTTTGGATGCTTAGTCTGACAATGCTTCAAGTACTCCAATCTGTGGTGAACCTGAAGTCCATTGTTACACCTATAACAGCATCTCAAGGTCCACCCATAAAACCCATGGTATGGAAAAAAGAAACAAAGAACAAAACTAAGCTGAACTATGATTGATTACAGTATAATGATTGATGTCTTTGGACAGAGGGGTATATGTGTTACAATTATTTGGTTGGCATGTGATCTAAGGCTCTTATGCCTGGACCACTTGCAGCTCACATGATCTCATTTCTTACTGAATGTAGCCAAGGTCAGTAGTTTTGAAAGATAATAAACATCCACATTATGGCTCCTCTTCATAGTTTAATGTAGAAGAGGAGATGATGAATGCTACATTTATAAAGTACTACATGCAATACTTGATACTGCCTTTTATTTATAATATTAATGTCTTAAAGACCACTGTAGCAAATAAACACTACAAACATTCATTTTCTTTCAGAAAATCAATCCTTTCACTGAAACTGGTTTACTGTATCTAGGAAATGTTTGCTTGCCTATGGGACGCTGCTAGATGAGTAAGTTTAACATGCTGGAAATAATGTACTCTTTTCTTACAAGCTGACTGTGGCTTTGGAAGAAACTCTGCTGGAGTTATTAGTACCTCTTTGGGTAATTTGAATCCATGCATGAACACACAAACATTTTGAAGTATTGTATATGTACGTGATGAAGCAACCTTTATTTCTTTAGAACCTCACTTGATCTAGACTAATGGGCTGTATTCAGGTAAGTTGTATTCACAAATGAGGCTGCTGTCTGGGGGTATTATCCATGTTATTCCACAACATTCTTAGGAGTATTGGGCAAATCTCAGATGCCAAACTTCATTTCCAGGGCTCAGAAGATACAACAAAGCTGACAATTAAAATTTCAGTGGGAGATGGGACAAGATACTGTGCTGTGAAATGCTTGGTGCCATGAAAGTCATGTATGTGGTTCCACTTGCCAAACAAGTGCAACAAAATATTGGTTGCATTTTAGATAGCTTTGGCTTTCATCTCCATGCAAAATGGAAATAATTTCAACGGAGGGTGATTTCATCACTACTTAAAATGATGATATAGTACAGTGAGACCACCAAGATGCTGCTCTATGCTTAATGGAGCATTTTGTTGGAAAGTTAGTATAAAAGGAAAAGGCAAGATAACAATTTATCTCAGCGCTTGGGGGTTGGTTTACAGAATTTATATGCAGTATCAGTATGTAAAAACAATTGTGCAAAACAAGGAGTCATGGGAACTGAGACCCCAACTGTTTGCATACCGATGTCTTACGGGCCTTTTCCTTCCAGAACAAATGTAACCACATCAACATCAGAAAGCCTTCTCATAGCCTTGCGTTTGAAACAACCATATCCACTTTTGGAACATGATCTGCTGGAAGCAGGGAAAGTCTGTGCGTAGGCTGGGCTTTTATCAGGCCCTCAGATTAAAAGGCCACCACATCTGCAGAAAAGGTTGCAGCCCGAATGACGCAGAACTTACGGGGGGCTCTGTGCCCTGGAGGATTCCTGTCAGCAAGCATGAGCTGGTGAATTAATCGCTGCCCGGGCAGATTATGAAAGTCTAGCAGCTAAAACGGAGTATTTATTGCCCTGGAGCATGAAGAGATCTTGGAGCTGTTTTAGCTCAGAGGTCAGGGCATTCAGGCCAGGTTCTCTGCTAGCATAAATCCACACGGTATCACTTGGTGGTGGGGACAGGGCAGCACCAACTTGCACCAACACAGCATTTGGCTCAGTATATTGGGATGCAGAGGTCTGGGGCTGTGTCCCACAGTCTGTGTGTGTGTAGCTGGCTGGCTACCTTTTGTACCTCAGTTATGGTAATTTATGGCCAGTGACTGCACTGCCTGCCGGCTACTCCTGGGTGATTCTGCCAGGTCAGTCTTTGAGTTACTCAAGTCCTGGAGTTTCTGACTGCTCTGCAGTCTGGTATGCTTCACAGTTCAGAAATACCTCCTGAGTGCCAAGCTAAAATCTCATGCTATTTCTTCCACCCATATTTCCTTGAATCAGCCTAAACAGATTACCTCGCTAATGTGTATGCCCTGCAAATTCTACTGAAAGTTATCATACTTTTTTATCACTTGTATCCCACCTAAGCTCACTCCTTCTTCCCCTTGTCCCCCCACTCTCATAGTACTGATATTACCTAATAATGCTTAAAGTATTTTTTCAGCCCAATTCAGCTTCATTTATTGTTGTAATTTGTGATGTACTGCCCTGTATTATCCTTTCTCCAGAACACAGTATCCCTTTAGCCATTACATAAACTGATCTCAGAAAATAATCATGTACCTGGTCAGTACTACTCTTAGGTATGGATGTATCCTGTAGGCCTGGCTGTATGCGCAAGCCAAGCAGGACCTGCATGGATGGCCACCACAAGACTGGTGGCACCCATGCTGTCTTGGGGCAACACAGGATCTCAGTGCTACCTGCCTACGCCTGGCAGACCCTCTCAGGCAGGTGGGTAATGTGACTGTGAGAGGACCAATGTTTGTCAGTCCCAGATCAATGGCCAAGTTTCCCCATTATTCCTAATACAATATGAGTGTGCTGAAGATGTATCTGAAAAAATCCAGGTATGTGATAAACCAGTGAAAGAAAGAGGCTGTCAGAGTAGTAAGCATTGTAAGAACTGCACAAGAATGCCACTCCAAAAGCCAGGGGAGCAACCAGCATACCAGTATCTCAGCCTCCAAGGCACAATCTTGGGCTCGTGTGTGTAGGCATAAATGCAGAGCAACTCCCTGAGCCTGTCCTGTTAAAGGGCTGAGACCTCAGAAACAAACCTGATGAAAAGATCTTCCTTGCCCTTCAGTGTTTGTTTTGGCTTTGGTCTTGCAACACACCAATGGAGATTTTACACAAAGCTGTTGATCTACAAACTTGAGTGCCATCATAGGAGACATATTGAGGGAAGCTGAGGGAACTGGGATTATTCAGTCTGGAGAAGAGGAGGCCCAGGGGAGACCTTACCACTCTCTACAACCACCTGAAGGGAGGTGAGGTGGGGGTTGGCCTCTTCTTGCAGGTAACAGTGATGGGACGAGGGAATGACCTCAGGTTGCACCAGGGAAGTTCATGTTGGATGCTAGGAGACGTTTCTTGTCAGAAAGTCATGAGGCAGCTGCTCAGGGAGGTGGTGGAATCACCGTCCCTGGAGGTATTCAAGAGCTGTGTGGATGTGGCACTGAGGGACATGGGCAGTGGGCATGGTGGGGGTGTGCTGATGGCTGAACTGGGTGATCCTAGTGGTCTTTTCCAACCTCAACGATTCCATGTTTCTTTATTATTCTATGGGAGACTTATTTTACTTTCAGACCAATTCAGTTCCACTCAAATGAGCTGACAGCCAACTGATTGAGCACTCAGGATGCTTGCGACTGACTGCATAGTGCCCATGACACCACTGCAGTATGAAACTTGGAGGGAGCACTGAGCCCAAGATGCCATCCTCTCTGTGAGCTGAGCATGTGTGGGACTCCTCACTGCCCTGCATTGCTCTGCATTTCGTCTGATAGCTGTGTGATAGCCCCGCATGAAATTATCCCGACATCTTTGACACTTTCATTTGTCTTTTGGTACATGACTACCATAAATACAACCACTGGCCACAAACTCATTTGTCTTTCCTGTAGCTCTCAGAGAGTGCTGTAATTATTTAACTTCTTAAAACTTTCACACTCTTACAGCTCTCATAAAGTAGTTATTTAACTCTTGATATTTTCTCCCCAGCTGTGATGATTTAATCTAGCCTGGGTTTTGAAATACTCAGCCAGGAAAATCCCACAGCGCAATACAGCTCATTTATAAGGATCAGCGTTTTTGCAAGACCAAGCCTGCACTGCACTCTACATCTGTCTTATCTAAACACTACCATCACACTGTATTTAGGTTTTCACGGTAAGTTAAACCACAACACGTCGATTTGAGAAAGTCATACATCTGGCCTGGAAAGACCATTCCGTATTTTAAACATTTTGTGGAACAGCTTCGTATTATTAATTTCAGGTAGAGAACATTTGTTTGGAGAGGTTTAGTTCTCCTGCCAGCGAAAGGGGGAAACACTGCGGTTCCTTTACCACAGAAGTTCGTACTTCTCACAACAACCCCCAGAATTAAGTCAGTCTTCACCAGCTCTATAAATCACGGCCCTTCATAAACATCACAAAAGTATTCTGATGTGAGAATTGTGTTCTGACACAGGTGAAACTCCCATTCTGTCCCAGTGATTACTTTCACCCATAAGTGAGAAAAAAGCCAAATAACTCAGCAGCCCAGTAGGGACATTTTATATTTCAAAATCAAGTGCTCTGAATTCCAAAGCAAGGAAATTCTTATAATTAAGATTCCTTTTATAGACATAAAATACCCGATATAGTTTATGTTGCTTATTAAAGGTCAACAAGAATACTTTAAAGTTTATATATATATAAACTTTATAAATATATAACCCAGAAATTGCAAGTATAAACTCCCACCACATATATTTGCTATTGCTGAGCTAACATTGAAAGACACATACTAACTTTTTAAATTTCCTGACTTTTATGATTGCTCAATTTTGCAACCTGAACATTATTTTGAAACTAGGATTGTGTAAAATTTTCCCCACGAGACCAAGAGAACTATGTGCTTTTGAAATGTTGCCTTTCTGTAGCTAATTTCCCTGGGTTGGTGTGTTGGTTTGGTTTTTCGGTTGATCTTTTTTTTTTTTAACTGAAAATCTTGCAGACAGGAGCAAAATCATAGGACCTCAACAATAATCAAGTGTTTCTAATACCCCAGTGCCTTAACCTCATGCCATGTGCTCTCAGGTGCAGGTGTGTATCAGTGACGGATCACAACCCTGTCCAGGAGCTTTGCTAGCTCTACTCTCATGCTTGGGGTGAGGCACTCACTTGAGTGCTTTCCTGGTTTGGGAAATATCTTTAGAGATATTTAAACTTGAAAGGAAATTGAATTTAATTTTCCTATCAATGCATGTGGGATTTGAACAGGTGACGAACTATATCTAATAGCTGCTAGTGTGTATAGTCCCTGGACATGAATGGGAACTTAATCCTTTCTGTCTATGCGGAATCATAAAGCAGCGTAATAAGTAAGAGGAGCTGCACTCATGTAAAACACAGCACAGGTCATTCTCAATCTGCATCCAGACTGCTCTGCAACTCAAGTTACAGACTTGTTTCTGGGCCCAGTGCTGGCTTTTTTTGGGGGGAGTGAGTGGGTGTCAGAAGCTCTTCTATTACCTGGCCTTTTGAGGTGAAAATTCTCCCCTTGTGAGGGGGTAGCAGACCCATACAATATTCAAAACTCCTTAAGCAGAATTAAATGGAGCCTTCAGTCTGGTGCTGGATCTCTGCAATGGGATGGCTTTTTGCCCCTCGTGAGCTGAATGTGAGCTCCAAGGAAGAGTGATGCACTAAGCCCTGCTCTGAGGGCAGGACTGATGCTCGTGTTTTTCCAATAGTACATCATCCTCCTCCCCAAGCAACAAGATGGGGATGGACACTCCACTCTAGTCTGTGATGAACTGTTCTATTACCAATGCTAAATGATGCATGACTCCAAATTGATTGCATGTCTTTACTGCAGGACATCACCAAATGAGTATGATTGAGCGCTGCAGAGGAAACCAGTGACTTTTTAAACAGAGACAAATACTTTGTGCACAAAACCTTTGTGCAAAGGTCTTCCAAGGGGCTCAGCATCACACGGAAGAAAGTGATTCACAGTGCTGGTATCTTAGTTTACAAAAGTACATACAATGACAAGGGCATTTATTTAATTTGGAAAGTACTGGTGGTGCAGATTTGTTTCCTTTGAACATGTGTCTCCCTAGACCATGTGCCAGTGTCTTTTCATGAGCTGATGAATATGCTGAGTTTAGGAGCTGAAAGGAACAGGAGACACTTTTACCATGTTCCAAAGAATGGGAAATGCGGTATTGCGGGTTTATTTTTCAACCACTTAGGTACTGTCCAGTTGCCTGCTGCAGATGCCTCCATAAATATCTGCAAAGGAGGGACCTTTCGGGAACTGATATACTGCACCCGGCAGGCAGAGCCAATAGAAATATACTCAGTGTCCTGGACCTCTGTTTTCATTTCCTTCTTGTTCCCGTATAGCTGTGGATTTTTCTTCCTGGCTTGGACGTAAGTGCTGCCAAGCAGCCAGGCTGAGGAATTCCAGCCCTAAACTGACTGCAAAATGTGCAAGGGGAGTACCAGGTGGCCAGGATTGCTCTGTCCCTGAAGAACCTCATGGGTGGCCCTGTTGTAGGAAGAGTTCTCAGGGAGGGAACAAAAAGTTGCCGAAGTGCCCTGGCTAGCCCGACACCTGGGATTATTCCAGTGCTGTTGCACTGCTATCACTACTACCGTTGTTATAATGGCTCCCTGTCCTTGGAGACACCCAAGATCAGGTTGAACTGAGCTCTGACTACCTGATGGAGTTGTAGATGTTTCTGTTTATAGCAAGGGGTTGGACCAGATGGCCTTTAAGAGTCCCTTCCAGCTCAGTGATTCTATGATTACAGTACACTGACTCATTATTATTCCTAGTCCCTTCCTACTATTTCCAAGGCATCAATATGCTTTTCATAAGCAGCCACATCTTCCAGTGACTTTATTAGTGCCCATCACAGAGATGGGAAAAGGCATGACTTTCTGCCAAAGCCTAATGCAGCAATTAACCCTCCAGTACTTCCTTGGCACAGCAATTCGTGAGGATGAAATCTCCAGACCTACTGGCTCCAAGGAGTTACTTTTATTGTATCAACTTTTCACATGCAATAAAAAGCGTAGCCACATGAGAGATGGAACTTATCTATGCACCTCCAGGCTGCAGAGAGCAAAAGACTTCTAAACCAAGCAAACTGATTAGGAGAAATAAGGAAATGAAATCACTTAATGGGAATGTACAGTGCATAGAAGGAATCAATATATAGTTCCCAGGAGTTATCAGGGGCTGCTTAATGCTTTTTGGACCTAAACTATCTAATCCCTCCTCTTTCTGTTTTATTTGTTCTCCATTCTCTCACATATCACTGGAATATTATGCATCCTGTGAAGATCACAACAGCTGCTGAGTCCTGAGGCTCAAGGTATGCAGAAATGGTCAAGCTCTCTTCATGTTATGTATCAAATCTCTCTTTATGTTATGTATCAGATTCTCCATAAGAACTCTCTTGCCCCCCAGAACTGCTTTAAAGCCTTACTGAGGATACAAATATAAGCCTGTTTCCACACAGAAAAAAAAAGCTGTCTTCCTTTTCCTGGGGCTTAATACATGCTATGGAACAATCATCTCTTGGATTTGGCCAGTAGCATTAGATCATCTGAATGCTGATAGATAAAGCAGTGCAGCACGTTGTGCTGTATGGCTGGTGAAACATTTTACAAATCAATTACTGCAAAAGAGGAGGAAATAACAGCCTGCAGGCCCTCTTGTTGACATCTGTGTAGCTTCTCTGCGACTCACATCACTGATCATCCCTAGATGTTTTCTGCCTTATCTACATGTTTCTTTTTTTTTTTTTTTTTTTTCACTGTATAGATGTGATAAATAGATGAACATAGAAAACGCTCAGCCCCAAGTTCAGTACCCATTGAAGTTACCACTGAATAAGTCCTGGACCAAGATTTTACTTCTGGATGGTGTCAAATTATCTCTGTCACTGTTCACACTGATATGCTTTCAGAGGACATAATTGCTAGAGTCACCTCAACCGGTGATAAACTCTGAGAACAAATGAAAGACAAGAATTGTGCTAGCAGATCTTAATTCAAGTTAGCATTAAGTAACATGAATGTGCAGCCCTTTTTGTTTGATGTCTACTTGAGCAGAGGAAGGTATGTCAGAATCCAGCGGTGCACATAACTCATACCTCTGAACACCTACTACAGCTTTCTTTGCAGGATCTTAATTTCCCTTTAATAGCACCCTATATTCAAACAATTGGATGGTCTATCTTCTGATATTTAGCATTGCTGGGAAACATCTGAATGCTTTATGTCATTGAAAGGCCTACATCTTTCAGTGGAAGTTGAGCCAAGGTAAGGAAAACTGAGGAGGCCTGCAAGATTTGCTCTATTCTGCTGGAGATCAAATTGATTATCTGTGAGGTGGACAAAGTTTCAACAAACTCTGTAAACTGGAAACACTCCATTTAATTTTAATCAGCCTGAATTTTGGCATCAAAGTCTCCCTTCACCTAGTAATTCTGTACCATCAACGTATATGGTGATGAGATCACACCAAATGATCTGAACCATTCTAATTTGGGAGATTTAAGTTATATTTTAAATCCAGCTCATAGAATAAGCGTGTATCTCAATATAAAGCAGCCTACTTCTGAAAGTTTTTCTCATTCTTTGACTCAAAAATGTGTTTTACTTATCAATATAAAAAAAAATTACAAGCAAGTTAGATCAAAGCTCCATGCTTTCCTGTAGTGTATCCCAAAAGTGCCAATAGCTGAGCTTTAGGAAAGAGTAAAAACAGAAAAGCATGTGACATTTCCAGAATAATATCCCTGCCTCCAGCAAGCTGACAATCACAGACCTCTTGACCCTGAAATGTTATCTTTGCATTTCACCTTAATGACTTTTTCTTTCACTGTTTTGTCTAACTACTTTTTCAACCCATACAAATGCTTAATATTAAACTGCGTCCTGTGTTAGAACAGTCATTCCCCACTTCTCTGTGCCACTCATGATTTTGTAACGAACAAAACTGTGAAGGCAACCCAAGCCACAGAGTTCAGATCTACATCAAATGAGAAGATATAAAATGGTTTGATTCTCCAGCGTAAAGCCACATTTCCACCCATTTCCTTTTTCTACCATTTTCTACCCATGCAACCTGCAGTTGTCAGCATAACAAAACATGGCAAGCAGGAGTCCTTGGCAAGTGGAGGCAAGTTATTACTTCTGTTGAGAATCTGTCCCCGTATGTTTAATAAATGCTTTCATTCAATAAATGTATACTCAGCTTTAAGAACCATGGAAAACTACAGGTTTTTTGTTGCTTTGGTTTTTTGGGTTGTTCTTTTTTTTTTTTTTTTTTTTTTTTTTGCATTGAGTGCCAAGATACTAATAATCTGGCAAATAACTCTTCACTCAAAGTAGTAAAAGGTCAGTGAAGCCAAGACTTGCTGTTATCACCTTAATAATAATTATTTGCTGGTGAACATCAGTCTTCAGTGAAAATTTCAGGAGCCGATGGTATTTTTTAATTTTTGCTAAGTGCTGTGTGACTCAGGGCCCAGCTCTACTGCTCTTTCTCACACCAAGTTTTATCTGCTTACAAATTAGCCTCAAAAGAGTTGAATTGAAGAAAAATACAAGTCATGCTGTGGAACAACAGCAGAATCTGATCCTGTGTTGCTGGTCTCTAAATGATTTTTGAGTAGCTGGCACCAAAGCTTTACATATATCTTTAAAATACTGGAGGTCTGGGTTTATTACCAAGCATTGTTTTAAAAAAGACATATGTTATTTCTATCAGATTCTGTTTGTGAAAACTACGTATTCTTATCCTGAATACTGCAGCTTCCGAAACAAAAAGTAAATGGCAAATTCAGGCCTCTGAAACCATGGTATTTCCACTAAGATAATAACCCTGAAACCTCTCTAGACACATCTGAATATATTCACCACTGAATTATTACTGTTTTACTAGACCTCAAATTATTTTCTCTTACATCCAGTGGCCCAGTAATAAGAAGTCCTCATTGACATTCACTGATACTGAGAAAAAGCTGTATCAGTGAGATGAAAAAATGATCTGAAAATAATTAGGGTTTTGAGGTTTGCTTCTGGGCACACCATGAAAGCAATCTGTATTTCAAAATTTCTATGGCAGTCATAGAGCAACCCATGCTCCTGGGGGTACCAGATGCAAAAATCACTTTTGGGGGGAAAAAAATAAAAAACAAAAAATATGCTAGAAGTAAAAACATGAGGATGTTGCTTGAGTAGCTTCCCATTGCCATGGAACTCATTCTCAGAGAAAAATCACGGAGAGGTGTATGTACAGGCACATAAAATTAGCTTCCCATTGCCTCAGCTGTCTTCAGGACACAGACAACCCAAAGATAATCAAACACAGAAAGTATTATACTAACAGCTGCCATAAGTCTGAATAGATTAATAGAATGGCATCAGTTTTACCAGGTAAACAAAAAGAACAAAATGTGTGCAAGGGCTCAGGCTCTTCTCCTTACAGACACCATCACTCTTAATGAGTGGCTGCTGAAGTCAATGGGAACTGAAGGCATTTGGCACTTTGTGGGTTCTGGTTTCTGAAGGATAGACAGCTACACTCTTTTTACACAGACGTGAACATATACAACTGACCTCCCAGGAAGGCCTCTGGTCCCACTGGCACTATGCTGGCCATACCTTGCTGGGCCTTTTCCTGCAGGGCATGGTGAGCTAGCCCCGTCTGAGCACCAAATTGTATCAACATTTTGATTTGGATAGAAGGAACATGCTGAATTTATAATGGCTTGCTGAGTGACATGCAATTTGTAGCTCACTTCCAAGTCCTCAGGCAAGTGGCAATAGGTCAGCAAAAGCTTTTACTTTTGTTTGCTTTGGAATAAAAAAATCTTCAATCTTCTTCACTGTCAGGTGAGCAGAAATAGGTTTTGATAGCCACTGTGTGGAAAACAGCATACTAAATGGATGCTATCCAACATGTCTAGGGGCTCTGCTCCGCGATTAAAAGGAAAGGCCTGTATAAGTCAGGCCAGACACATGGAGTGAGTGAACTTCAGGGTAGGGATCTGCTTCTCTACGTCAAGGAAAAGCGATGCACATTACTGTAGGAGAGTTCTTCCGTTCATCTCAGACAACATAACATAATATTTACTTGCTACATTCTCAATCTGAGAAAGATCTACAGAAGAAGGTAGATAACATGACACAAAAAGAGAAACCAAGGTATTAAACTGTTAGGTCACACACACAGCAGGTGAGGATCAGTTCTTGGAGCACGTTCCCACATTTCTCATTTCTTCCTGGAGATAACTTCTCACACTGAGCTTAGATCCCTTCTGAGGGCTCATATTTAATCTCCCATTTCTGAGCCTTATTCCTACACTAAGTCTTCAGGGCAGATCTCACGATGAGGTCTCAAACATCAGCAAAGTTAGGTAACAGCAATCTTTGTATTGTGACAATGTCTGCCCAGCACATTTTGAGAACATGTGGTTGTGTCTTTTATTGTCTGGGATGCCTACCAAAAAAGAACTACATTAACAGAAAAGTGTGGCCAAGATCGTAATCATTGCTCTTGCAGGGTGACTGCAAGTAAATAAAGTAAATAAAGATACATACAGAATATGCAGATTTTACAGACATAAAAAACAGCAACTGGAAAACAAAACTACTCGTACGACACTTTCATATGCTTGTCTATCCACCAAGAAGTCAGAATCAAAAATAACCAAATTAATAATCAAACTCACACCTTCAAACTGCTTTCTCTCCTGATACACACAACACAGCTACATATAACCCTACTCATCTGCATTTACTCTACATCACCCCTGTATTTACAACAGAGCTGATCTTCTGAATCCATCAAGGAATATCATTTGAATCTCCCTCTGCTAGCACCAGAGCTCATCTGCTAGATGTAAGCACGCTGATGATAAGACATTCCATATTTAGTATAGTCTGAGCAAAAGGCCTTACAAAGTATTCTGAACTCTGTGTGTAACCGTGAAGGGTGGTAGAAACAGGCCAGATTTTAAACCCATTCATATTGCCTTGCAGCAACTCTTAAGTGAATCATGACTGTTCTCGTAAGTGTCAAAAACCATATAAGGCTCATTTCAGAGAAAAACTGTCAGCAGCAATCTGCAATCATCAGTGTGAAAAGCTGTTGAAATATGCTGCATTATCAAGGATTCATGACATGCAGCCTGTAGGAACTGGCAGGATTTCAGCAACAAGTGGAAAATGTACTCTTGTACTAGAAGAAAGGTAGCAGAGTAAATTGACACAACCCAGAGTAACAAATGCCCATACTAGTATGGGGCTTCTGGCCATATAAGCCATCTTGGAATAAAGAGATTCCAATTAGTTCTTGTGTCTCTTGATCTCCTCACACGAGTGCCGTCTTAGCACTCTCTTCCTGTCAAACCATGGTGGTGTCAAACCATGAGCTGGGGCAACCATACCCCATGAGATATGGGCCACCACTATCCCAACAGCCTGAGTCCACCCTTCTCTTCCTTGGCCTGACAGTTCTTTTTCTAGATATCTGCAGTCTGAAGAAAGTTGAAAAACATATAAAAATATCTCTTCTGGGGAATAACTTGGAGAAAACAAGTGAATGTAGCAAGAAGGAAGAAACCTAGAGGACTGTTGGAGCTATGGCCTCATCTCTGTTGGAAGAACTGGTCCTCCCACAGCTAAGATGGATGTGGTCCTAAGGTTCCCATTGTTCTTTCTGATTCAGGAATCCAAAATAACAACAGGAACACCTAATTTCTTCTGAAACTAGCCAGGAAATTGTGCCCCTTAGATTTGGATGTGGAACTTGGCTGAGCAAACTATGTTTTCATCACCTTCAAGTTAGACTATTGCAAGCAATACATTCTCAAGCTGGAGTTAACCACAAAAAGGCACTCAGAACCTGTAGCTGGTTCATAAGACTTGTCTCCTGAGTCAGACATGCCAAAGAAAGCACTTCACACCAGCGCTCTGCACTCCCTCTGGACTCCCAATCCAGTTACACAACTGGCTTCAAAGATTTTGTCTTTCAGCTCTAAAATCTTGAAATGGCACAGGCATGCCTCACAGCCCATCTTTCTTCCTTCTTCCTCTCACTATGATCAGAAGGGACAACAGTTAGCCTTTTCTCAAGCACCAAAAGAGATTTAGGAGCCTTTATCTTTTCACATTGCTGTGGCTTGAGCTCCTATGTCTCTTGTGCATTTCTGAAAAAGTTACATGTGCAAGGAGGCTGAGAGTCTAAAGTACACAGACCTTCTGTGCATGGAAGAGGCTGAGCCAATTGCTGAACCCAGCTTCAGAAAGGGATATGGTTTGATTAAAAGCAAGAACTTAGAATCCCAGCTCCCCTTGACGCACTTGGCAGCAGAAACCAGGTGATAGGCGCTTTCCTTGAGAAGAGCTGCAGCAATTCAAGCCTCCCCCACCCTCCTAAACCTAAGGCAAGATGACAGGTTGTTGATTAGATTCTCCCTGAAGCTGACTCACAGTCCCATTCAGGAGGGTTCAGTAGTTTATTTGGCTTCTTTGCTTTATGCTGAGGGAAAAAAAAAAAAAATAAATAAACCCTCAATCATAAAAAGTCCTTTGTCTTTCGAAGTCTTCCAGAATACAGAAGAACACTTTTTCCAAAGCAGTTTAGTACTGTAAGAGTTACATCCTTTCCAAAATAATGTGTGACAAAATTCAGCAAAAATATTTACAATATATCTTTCACTGTATATTTCAGCAGCAAATACTGCATAAAAACTCGTGTACAGACAGCAGTTTACATTTGGAGTAGAAGTGATGAAGGGAAAACTGACAATCCCTGTAGGTGAAGACTGTAGGACTCATATACGAAGCAAACAGAGTTGCTGGGATAAAGAATAACAAAAGCCACTGTAAGGGAGTGAGAAGGGCATTAAGAAGGACACAGAATGCCCTTGCCACAAAGGAGGAGTCCAAACTGATACTGCTGAAGCAGTGAGCCAGGAAACTGAGATGGACCATGATAGCATGGATGGAACCCCAGGGCTCAAGAGGTGTGAAGTGCATTTGGCCTGCAAAGACAGCCTTCTCCCTCACCCCTTTTTGAAGTTGTTCATCATGACACATACATCTCTTTTTGCCTCCCTCTAGACGTCCTTTCAGCATGTGAAATTTGAAACATCTTGAAATCCAACACAGCCAGAAGTGTCATGGTTGCCGTGGCTCAAGCTGAGCAGAGACAAATCCAACTGTTAGGCTTCAAAATCAACAGGAAATGTTTTCAGGGCCCCTATCAGAAAAGTGTTTTGATCAGTCACTTCTGTAAATGCAAAGAACTGAATTTCACCACTCCGAAAAATGGCGGGGAGAAAGTAGTAAATGCTGATCTCCGGTGGATAATGGTAGTATGGCAGGAAAGATCAAAACCTGCATACTTCTCCTGTTGTTTAACTAATGTTTTGTGACTTTACACTGTATGTTTCTCAGCAACGTGTCCTAAAAGAAAACTTTTCAAGAATCTGCTAGTAAGTGCTTTGGATTTAACAAATTCTTCTGTTTCTTTTTACAGCTTGTTTCATATAAGGTATAAGCTTCGGTTTATAAGCAGAAACAGATTACAGACAATTCTACTAAAAGAAATTCAGACCAAATAACAGCAGTTACGTCTACTAGGGAGCTCCTAAGTAGGACTTTACACAATTTAATAGTGGTAGATAAGGGGGAATGGTTTTAAATTAAAAGAGGGGAAATTTAGGTTAGATGTCAGGAGGAAATTCTTTCCCCAGAGGGCAGTGAGGCCCTGGCACAGCTGCCTGGAGAAGCTGTGGTGCCCCATCCCTGGAGGTGCCCAAGGCCAGATTGGATGGGGCCCTGGAAAGCCTGAGATGGTGGAGGGCAGCCCTGTTCATGGCAGGGGTTGGGGGGGGCTGAGTGGGATTTGAGTCCCCTTCCAACCCAAACCATTCTGTGATTCTACGATTCTATGATTCTGTGTGAATCTGCCCGAGATTTCACAGAGATTGAGGCAGAAGATGTGCCTTCTTGAGTTTTCAAGGAGCCCCCTCAAAACCAACTACACCACAGAACTAACAGCTGCAAAACTTTTCTTTAGATACTGAACTGAGCTGGTGAGGTAAGGAGAAGAACTTAAAAATTAAGCAAAACAGCATCATATGGTGAATTCTCTTCTGAAAATGCTCAATGAAGATGAGCAGAATTTCACCTGGTGTAGAAAGGTGGGAATCCAGTTGCTTCATAATGAACATCTCTTTGAATAAAATGACTAGGAGAGATTGTTACAGGTTTAAGAACTGCCTGATATTCAACCAAACAAAAGTTCCAAACTAAAGGCTGCAGTAGCCGTATCACACAGCACACATCTCTAAGGACCAGAGCAGGAACAGGAGTCTGATGGATGCAGGTCGGTAGTGGGCAAAAGAAGTCATCTGTGTCAAGTGAGTTTTCAGCAGCAGCTTTTTCTGAAGTAGAAGAGGTACTGTTGCCTTCAGCATCCTATTATCTTGTTCAGAACAGTTTTGGAAAACTCTGCTTCTCACTGGTGGGCATTTGTAATACATCTAAAGCAAATCAGGGAAAGAGGGCCGTTTGCTAGGAGGCCTGCCTGTCTGGCTTGCTTAATGGATAGCCAAGGGATAACGTTCCAAATGTATTAACTTTGGGTTATGTGTGACTAATAGCAATACATTGCTTTTTGTTGAGTATTTCAAATGGAGGCTTCGTGAACAACTTATTCAAGCAGCCCGATGCTGATCAGCAGTACTAATATGGGAATCTTTATTAGAATGCTAGAACTCATAGCCTGGGATTGAATTCATGTCTGCAAACACTGTAAGTGGATCCTCCTATATAATAAGGGCTTTGACAAATCACCTTCTTCCTCATGGGAAAAGGAGGAATATGAGAAACCTCTTAACTACCTCCATCGCTAAGCATACACTTTGGTTTGCTCTCCAGCAGGAAAGGATTTAAGGATCTGCCTTTTCTTTTGCACAAATTAATTATCGGCTGTTTTATCTTTAAGCAAACTTAAAATAGACCCAAGGAGAACTAAAAAAATATTACACTGCAAAGGCAATATTGACATAATTTTTAAAGCTGTATAAGTCAGGCAATATGGAATGAAGGCTGAAAAGCTGTCTTTACCTCATCAGTCAAACACAGGGATTTATGGCCACACCTAGTGCCTGAAAAGGAGTAAGGAAGATTATCTCTCACTCAAGCTCATGATGTGTTATATTTTGGGGCATGAACAGAAATAGTGTTTTTGGGTTTATTTCCTCTTACTTTTTTTCTCTGAGGCCATCAGCAAAAGGAATAAAACACTTCTGTGCAGTTTGTAACTGGTTCAAGTGTTTTTCCAATTGCCAATTAAACACTCCCATTACCAATATCTTTGTGAATAACCTTACTCGCATACATTTCATATCACCTACACTGATTTTATGCACATGCTTGAGTAAGCGTGCTGAAGAACAAATGTTTTGTTTCTTCAAAATGTAGCGCTGTCTTGTATAATGGATGCTCCACAGAAAACATCAAGTTTCTGCAGCAGGAATTTCAATAGTTAAATATTGCAGGAAGATTATGTGCAATACGAGAGGCACCAGAAATGCAGTTCAGACATAATGAGCTTTGTTACAGACCTTACACCCTTGGGAAGGTTAGAGCTCAGGTCAGAAGCAGGGAAAGAGCAGTGCCACACCTGCTAGGGCTGCTCCACTGGAGAGGAGAGCCCCAGTGCTGCCTAGTTAGGGAATTCACTGCAGAAGTGGGGAGAAGTGGGGTGAGACTTCCCTCTCTGTAACTGGGGTTGAAGGAGGGTTACCAGAGGGTCAATATAGCCATGTGTGAAAAATTACACTGATTTACTTACTTTTGCCTGTGAGGACTGGATTAAACCAGAAGATCTGAAGTTCCCGCACCTGCCAGCTGTGCCTTCCTTAATGGAGCATAGCCAAGCTGCTTTGTCGCTGGAGTGAAAGCTCATGCGAGTTTGGGTTTGGTTTTCAGGTCCTTTTATGCTGGATAACATTTACCTTTTGTTCTTCGTAGAAGAACCTGAAACAGAAAATATTTTTCTCTCTTCTTTTGGGCAATTAAGCAGGGTAAATCTAAGAAAATGTGGTGGATTTTTTGTTTGTTTGTTTTGTTTTTGTCAGCAATGTGGTGTTTTTGTCTGTTGGGAAGCTGAGGTACTTGGGAATACATGATGTAGAAGCTGGTGCCTCTGTTAAGCTCCCATATCTCTGAGTTCTCTGCAGTGAAGCTGGATCTGTGCATCCTCGAGGAGCCCTATCTGCCAGGACGGTTCCCAGTGTTTACACCACAGAGAGCAATGGGCTGTAATGGGTGGGATGAATTTACTGCTCCTTTCATAAGAAGTGGGTTCAAAGGGCTTGTTTCCTGTGGAGCACTGAACATCACTAAGGAATCTCTGTTCTGTTGAATAAATCAGAGAATCACAAAACAGCTTGGGTTGGAAGGGAGCTCAAAACCCACCCACCCCAACCCCTGCCATGGGCAGGGCTGCCCCCCACCAGCTCAGGCTGCCTAGGGCCCCATCCAACCTGGCCTAGAGCACCTCCAGGGATGGGGCACCACAGCTTCTCTGGGCAGCTGTGCCAGTGCCTCACAGCCCCCTTGGTAAGGAATTTCCCCTACATCTAACCTAAATCTCCCTTCTTCTAGTTTAAAGCCATTTCCCCTTGTCCTACCACTATCAGAACATGCAAAAAGTCAGTCTCCCTGCTGTTTATAAGCTCCCCTCACACACTGGAAAGACGCAATGAGGCCTCCCTGGAGCCTTCTCCAGACTGAACAAGCCCAGCTTCCTCAACCTGTCTTCACAGGAGAGGTGCTCCAGCCCTCTGAGCATCTTCTGTATCTGCTCCAAAGCTCCAGTCTTTCTTGAGCTGGGGTCCCCAGGTCTGGACACAGTACTCCAAATGGGGCCTCAGGAGGGCAGACAGATGGGTACAGGCGTCTCCCTCTGCCTGCAGACTATCCCTCTTTTGGTGCAGCCCAGGGTGCAGTTGGCCTTCCAGGCTGCAGTGCTGCTGTTGCCTTTGTTGCACTGGAAGTGCACACAGGGAGTTTTGTCTGCCTAGCTGTTTATTTTCATAAAATACTTAGCAACCTAATAGCTCAGAAGCCTCTGCTTTCTCAAACATGTGTGAAATGGGTTGATTTCAAACACAGTCTTTGCATTGGTCCATATTACTGCTATAGGGAGAGAGGTAACATCCAGGTCATATATTTATACCAAGACTGAAATAGGTAAATGTGGCCTTATTGATGACACATGCTGTTTCAATAAAATAATTGTGTATATGAGTCAGGAACTAAGATGCCTTTGTGTACTAACTTTTAGGTTTGAGGGCTTTTCTTGTGAGTAAAGCACACCTATTACTTGAAAAACAAATCCTGTCTGAGCGGAGAGGAGAAGCACAGTGATCTCTCACAGAGGCTTACTTTTATATTTTGTTTGCCCATAATACAAAATTGTTAGCTCAGTCTCTCTCCCCCATGGGAGCACAACAGCAGTGTTAAAGCCCGTTTTACAATTTTCATCCTGTGTCTAAATCCTCCCTCATCCTGCCTGCTTCTTAAGCGATGCTTCTTGCTTGACCTTTTACATCTTGTATGTGTTACTTCTTTCTAGCACTCTCACAAACACCCACCCCACACCTGTGCATGGATTTTCCTCTGGGCAGGAAAAACAGGAACTTCTCCTCCTGGAGAGGTGTTGGCACATGCCTGATGGTGCCCTCCCCACATTGCTGCCCATATGCACACAGAGAGCAGAGAAGCGTGCACCAATGAGACATGCTGGGCAGACAGCACTGGCGAGGAGCTAGGAAAATGGGATGGGGTTCAGGTTACTGCATCAGCACTTTCCTCCAGCAAAAATGTAGGCCATGGGATGTTAATAAGGTGGATGTCCCTGCTCCCCTTCACTGGCTTATGTGCTAGCTGTAGAAAGGCAAGCAGTTTTTTGTGCCTCCAGGGTGCGAATTTAATATCCTCAGCTCTTGGGTTCCCTTGCTAATTACAGCTCACTTCATCACTGTGTATTGAAGAAGTTTTGCCCCAACAGTTAAATGAGAGTAGGAAAAACTATCAGGAGAGAAGCACAAACCCAAGCTGCAGAAGTAGCAGACTCACAGCACCTGTTTCTGCACTCTGAGAATTAATAAGTCCTTGGGCTTTGTTACAGGCTGGCTCTAGTCAGGCCAGTGCTTGGCAAAGATATTTTCAATATGTATTCAGGAAGAGTGTGTGAACTGATTTTCTGGCTCCTTTCAAATTCTCTCTGCTCTTCAGAACTGCCTGCACACTTCCAAAGCCTGGGGAGGCTCCATGGACCTTTGGTAATAAACAATGTGAAGTGAACAAGAACATGCGCTCCAGAAAGTGCAGTTTACAAATAAATAATGTAAATATGATGTAACAATGAAACTTCGCACTTCTCTGCATCTGTGACCCAAGTTTCATTTGGATGCAAAGGATGGCGTGCTTGCATCCTTTTTTTTTTTCTTACTTCCTTTTCCTTTAAAAAGTTTGAACCTTTTACAGCTGTATCTAAAATTCTGCATAAACTCCTAATGTTGACTTCTGCAGCCATGGTGGGGAAGCTGTTCAGAAGCAGCAGCAAGGTATCAAAGGATTTCATCTGCTGGCGGCATTTGGTTTCCAACAGGAGCAACAACAAACAGTTACAGCAGCCTCCTGTGTTCAGAGCAGGCTGGTGTACAAACTGCTTTTTCTTGGGTGAAAATAAAAACATCCCCAGATCCCTCTCCCTCTCTCCTTCCCACCCTTCCTCCCCAAAATATCATGCCTTCTAAAAACATGGTTTTGCCCCAGCTTTGTTTCTATTTATTAGCAGCTTAGGAAGGGGAGGAACATCACTATAGGATCATGCTACCCATATAAACCCAGTTGGGGTAGGAGGTTTACATTCTTTTTTAAAGTCCTAACAGATACATGAGTTAAGTTCATATATTTCATCCTACAAATAATCAGCTTCATATGTCTTGCTTAGGAAAGCACAACAAGCAGGCTTTGTCGTTCCCTCTCTCCCATACACACGTGTAATAGGAAAGACAAGAAACGCCTGTTTCCTCCGCGGTGACTTACGCTCTCTGCGTGGCTCCCTGACATCCCAGCAACTCGCCTCTGCACGCTTCAGAAACCTCCGTGCACCAATGCATGGTGATAATCCCCGGTGGGCTACGAGTGCTAAAGGGTAATACCATCACACACTTGATTAGAGCAGACACGTACTGCGTAGCGGAGGGAAATGGAACACCCAGCCTGACAAAGCTCCACGCCGCCAGCGACACGCTCGCCCAGCAGGGCTGTCCTGCTCTCTGCTACGTGACAAGCTATCTGCTGCTGCACCCGGTGCCTTCCCACAGCAGTCTTCAGGCCACCTGATCTCACTGGGAGATGCTGCAGAAGATGAGCCCAATGGGTAGCACGGGGTAGTGATCAAGGAATTAAAAAGACATTTACCTGCATATCAATGCTACAGGCAGATGCTTTGCCCAGGAGGAGTATTGTGTTGGTCACCAGCTGGCAGTGCATAACCTGAATTTGTCATGGGAGGAGAGGTGCTAGAAAGCAAAGTATGCTAAACTTTTCACAGGAGGATGCGCTGCTGCAATAAGAGCATCAAGTCCTGGTTTACAGTTCCTCAACAGGGAGCCTGTGATTTTGAGAGTAGTGGTCACAGAGATGAAAACAGCAGTATAACTGACCAAGCACGTCTAATGTGGAGTCCCTTTGGTGCAATATATCACATTAACTCCCTTATTGTTTTACCTACAGCAGTGGACTTTACAGAGTGAGGGTTTGACCTTTGGTGTCAGGGTGGATGATTGGTTTTCCTATCCCACCTCCCTCAAATTTAATGCTGGGATCCTATTCTTTGTCGTGAGGTTTGTTTGTTTTTTTTTTTGTTTGTTTGTTTTTGTTATGGCTTTCATTTTCATTTTTTTTAATGTGATCTTGGAGGAAGGTGGATAAAATAAGGAAGAAAGTCTTTTTAAGAGTGTGGAAGTGAAAGTATTTAACATCTATTTTTTTCTTGTCCGTTTCTCTTGCTACAGTCTTCCATGGAAAGCCATTCCCTTTGCAGGAAGGTATGTTGAATTGGCTCCAACCTTTGGAGTTTTCTTTTCCCTCTTAGACCCCAAAAGGGATCTTATCATCTGCACCTGGAGAGGACGTGGGAACTGTAGCCAAGGCAAAGCTGGGGCAAGGAAAGAGCATCTGCTAATGCTTGAACTTTTTCAGAAGCAGTATACCGTGGACAAGTGTAAATATTCTTCTCCAGACCCTCCATCTGCCTTGGACATGATGGGGTGGGAGGAAAAGAAAGGCTGTAAAACAATTTGGTGATATAGGGGAATCCTCTTTGCTTGGGGAGCTGCTTCTGCCAAAAGCTATGGGAATTGCAGTGAAGAACTTGAGGGATAAAGGTACTCTTTTCTTCTAAATCTTAACCTAATTAAATATATGCTTTTAATAAGAGAAATAGTTTGTATTGTAGAATTGGCTGATGAATGTAGTTGCTCCCAAAACAAAAAGAGGTGGAAGGATTCCATGAGCTATGGTTGCTTGTTGAAACTTTCCAGATTTATCTCCTCTGCAAAACCATAATGGGGTTTCCTTTCCCATACGGAATGCCTTATAATTTCTTTTTACTGAGGCTTGAAAGGCCAATCACTGGGAAGAGAAACATGATGAGAATTTCATCTAGCCCCATAACTGCGTGAACCTCAAATACTGTGTTTGGTTTTGGGTCCTTCACTACAAAAAAGACATTGAGGCACTGGAGCACGTTCAGAGAAGGGCAACAAAGCTGTGAAGGTTTTGGAGCACAAGTCTGATGGGGAGCAGCTGAGGGAACTGGGGTTGTTCACTCTGGAGAAAAGGATGCTCAGGGTAGACCTCACTGCTCCTTACAACCACCTGAAAGGAGGCTGTGGTGAGGTGGGGATTGGCCAAATCTTCCACGTAACAGTGACAGGATGAGGGGTAATGGCCTCAAGTTGCATCAGGGAAGATTCAGGTTGGATCTTAGGAAGAATTTCTCAGCAAGAGCAGTGAGGCAGTGGCACAGGCTGCCCAGGGAGGTGGTGCAGTCACCGTCCCTGGAGGTGTTCAGGAGCCGTGTGGATGTGGCACTGAGGGACGTGGGCAGTGGCTGTGGTGGGGGTGGGCTGATGGTTGGACTGGGTGATCTTAGAGGTCATTTCCAACCTTAATGATTCTATGGCTCTATGAAGTTAGCAATGGATGCTCTGCTGTCAGACAGCAGGACATTGCCGTGTATCCCCGGACAGCCCCCAGGTGCCCTTCCAAAGCAACTGGTGGTTGAGAACGAGCTGTCTTTTAAGCCCTATTCGGCGGCCACGAGCAGGAGGAGCGCCCGTGCTTCCCGCGGCACCCGCTAGATGTCAGCGCTCCCTGCCGCTCCGTCGCCATCCCCGCTCCGAGCAGCAAACCCCGCAGCTGCGGGAACTGAACGGACCGCGGGTCACAGGCATCCCTTCCTCAACAAAATGGGTCTGAAAAGGTGAATTGCCGTGGGGACCCTGCGAACGACAGTATCTGCGTTGGAAACCTGTTTGTTTACTGTCAAATTGCGTCGTCATGAAGGATCTATTAAATAAGGGCTTTGGCATGATGCATTGGGTTTTCACCCCAAGAGGGGAGCTGGCCCCACATTAGATCCAGATGTGGGTTTGGACTCACCCAGCCCCGCAGCTGCTGGGACTTTCCTGATCCCATGTTCTGGGCCTATCTCAGATTGCTGACATTCCACTCTTGATTTATTTAAAAAGAAAAAAAAATAGAAATCCCACTGCCACTATATCACCAAGTTTGGCAGATCTATAGAAATTTACCTTTTATAATGTCCCTTGCAAAGAATATTAATATTCCTGAGGTTTAGTATTAGCAAAAAAATCTGAAACGAGCCATTGTAAGTGGTGAGGCAACAGAGAATGCCTCCTTCAGAGGTCTGATTTACATCGGAACTGTAAGTTTGGCGGAACCATCACAAAACCTGAACAAAATAGGTCAGCATTTACCCATTTTATTTATTCTATGATGGATGTAGAGGGTTAGCGTGAGATTTTTTAAATGTATTTTGAAGGAAGCGCAGTGCTGTTCAATGTAAAGCAGATTAGATGGTGTAAATTATCACTGAAATGCAGCAGGGAACCCAACAACATCTTGTACTAGGGTAAGCCAAATATCCACCCTACTGATCTCATCATTATGTAAATCAATATGATGAAAAAAATTCCCAGCTGACTGTGCAAGAGTCCCCCTAAGCTGATGCAATAAGTCCCACTGGTTGACTCACTGAGCAGTGCTACACACAAACCAGCAGCAAAGCTGAGGAGCAGTTCTCAATTGGCGGAGGATGGACCAGATGATTTAGTTGTTTTGGTTTTTATTGTTGTTGGTTTTGTTTGTTTGTTTGTTTGTTTTTTGTCTCCAAATCTGAGTTGGAACGCTTTCTGTTTCAGTGAACAACAGAGGCATATAACCAACTATTTTTATAAATATACAGTTTACTATATATACTATATACTACATAGAGCGGGGTTGGTCTCTTCTCACTGGTGACAGATGACAGAATGAGGGGAAATGGTCTCAAGTTGTGCCAGGGTAAGTTTAGGTTGGATATCAGGAAAAATGTCTTTACAGAAAGGGTGGTTAAGCACTGCAATAGGCTCCCCTGGGAGGTGGTTGAGTCACCATCCCTGGGTGTGTTTAAAAACCATTTGGATGTGGTGCTCAAGGGCATGATTTAGTGGAGGGTTGTTAGACTTAGGGTAGTATGGTTAGAATCATGGTTGGACTCAGTGATCTTTAAGGTCTTTTCCAACCTGAGTGATTCTATGGTTCTATGATCTTCTAAAACATATGAGACAACAGAAAAGAATAATTCCTTAATATCTCACTAGAATTTCTTCCTTCCTTGAGGCACAAAAACCTTCTTCTTTTTGTCACAAGACTGATATGTTCACCTTTTTGAATATGGAAATCCTTTGTGCATTTGTGCATTAGTCCCAGTAGCGTGCAGCCACTGTGCTGTGCAACCCATACTTTTCTGTTCCTTGTCCTTATTGTTGCTGTGCTGTTTTTTATTTGAGGGCTTTGTTTTCATGCAGGGGGATCCTATCAACTATATAGGGTACAGATGTACAGTGTCAGTGTCAGTGAAACAGCAGATATTGGTATAGTTATGAGTAATTGTAACAATACATCAGAACTCTTAGCAAGAATGGGCCAAGTCATGCAGCAGAAAGCGCAGCAACGTTCTTGTCTGTGTGAAAGAATTGATGCTGCTGTGACCCAAGGCAAGCCGTCTGCTCTGGCTCACTGAACACTGGTAGGTGGTGATAGAACTGAGCCCATAGCTTGGCTGACTTCTCATGAATTGCCCTTGGGCCACCTCCAAAACAAAATCTTCTGCTTCTGAAAACCAATTAGCACTATTGCCAAGAGGGAGGTTGAAATGGAAAATGGTGAAATTTCACAGTCCTGTGGAGTGCTAAGTCAGCCAGCAATGGCGCTGAGCAGGAAAGTACTGGCGGGCAGCAGCTGTGATAATGGTTGAAGGCCCAAATAAGTGAATTCTGGATTTGAAGAAATTTTATTGCAAACTCTATGGCCTAAATTTTGACTGAAGGACTTCCTAGAGGACAAGTTCTTCCGGAGAAACACAGATATTGCACAAGAGCATTAGTTTCCCATTGGGCATTTAGTCTTTCTGTTTTTAATCTTGATGATGGTGTGGGAAAGTGGAAATCAGCTGAAACCAAATAGTTTGCAGTGGGATTTGTTGCCCAAGAACAACGGCTATTTCTTCTCACCAGCTTGCAACTTAGCTGAAGCGTTCAGATTGAATGCAAGCTGAGCCACTGGTGCTATCTGTGCCTTTGGAATTCAGGAAGGGAGAGGACATGTGAGAGCTACTTTTGAAAATCACTAATGTGTCCGTGTATGGGAAAGACATATAATATATTGGATGCCATCAGCAGCAGAGATCTTGCCTGTGAGTTCTCTACTCATGCTCTCAGATGTTCACCCAATATCTAAATCTTAGTAACGAGCTAAGAGGTATTTATTGCCCCCAGGCTTTTCTATTCTCTGATTTAGAGATATCTCTGATTTGTGGATTTCAGAAGGAAAGCTACATCACAACCAATCTCAACTCATGCTGTCCCTGAAACACTCCTCAAAATGGCTGTATTTGAAAGAGTGTATTGACAAGCCATGCTCAGCACCCTGTTTAGTCTGCCCTCATCAAACACAATTTAGGTTAGCTGAAGAAGATTCCAAAAACCTTTCTTTATATTAGTCCCAAGTGAAGAAGTCTGATCTCTGATATATACACAGAGCTGGAAGGGAAGAAGTTGGAGGCTGCTTGTTTCTTTATTTTTTTCTCCTCAGCCAAATAATCTTCATTCATGTTGATCAAAATAAAGTTTTAAAAACTTGATATCAATCTTTTCTTTTCCTACTGTCTTTAATCATAACCTAATTTCAACTCTGATCTGCATTTCATCAATATAATCACAGCTAATTTTAAGTAGTTTAAGTAGTTTAAGGCATTAAGAAAAGGTTCTTGTGACAGGGAAAATAAGAAGAAAAATGTCATTATTCTAGTTAGAGGACTGAACCCATTTTCTGTGATAGTTGCTAATATTTGATCTTTGTATGTACTTTCAGAACCATGGTTTGTTGTGGTACTGATCATCTTCCACACCAAACACTACTTAACCTTTCACAGAACTCCTTTGGGGTATTGCTTAAGCCCTTATACTCCATGCATACATAATAAGCTCTCAACTTTTTGTTACTGGATATATTTCATTGTAAAAGATGGACTTTATAACATGCTGTTAGAGCCTGTGACCACAGCTGTCCTTGGCTTTGCTGCATTTTACAGCCATAGGAGTGATGGCAGTCTGGCTTGAGTTAAAGCTGGACAGACACTTGGAGTAAACTTCTAAATTGGGAAAGGTTGGACTTTTCTAGGTTTCAGAGAACGAAGAGGAAAACTTTGTCCAGATATATCCTGCAATATTTATTTATTTATTACTAACAGAGATGAAGAAGGAGAATAAATCTTTTGAAAACAAAACTCTTCAATAAACATTTTCACAAAATGAACAAGTGGAAGGAGTTTCCTTTGCCACATACGAAGTGCTGAAGGCATTGTTCCTGTGAGCTCTTCTCCTGCTCTTACTCTTGCAGCAAATGAACAATTGAATCACAGAATGGTTTGGATTGGAAGGAAGCTCAAAGTCCACACTGCCCCAACCCCTGCTGTGGACAGGGCTGCCCCCCACCAGCTCAGGCTGCCCAGGGACCCATCCAACCTGGCCTTGAGCATCTCTAGGGATGGGGCACCACAGCTTCTCTGGGCAGCTGTGCCAGTGCCTCACAGCCCCCTTGGTAAGGAATTTCCCCTGACATCTAACCTAGATCTCCCCTTTAAGATTGCAGAAAGTCAGTCTCTCTCTTGTTTATAAGCTCCCTTCAACTACTGAAAGGCTGTAACGAGGAGTGCTATCTGTGCAGTGCAGTTCTGTCCTTGTGGTTTGTGTAAAGTGGTTCCTTGTGGTTTGGATGCCGGAAACAGCATTATAAGGGGGAGGAGCAAAGCAGCTGCGGGGTTTCAGCAGCACTCTGTCCTGCAGAGGCTCCTGTGAAGCAGCCACTGGGGAGCTTAGGCTCCACAAGGAAGTGGCTTGTCGTTCCTGGCACAGGGCATCTCTGCTTAGTCGTTCACTGCCTTAATTTACCCAGCATGAGCCCTTGTGTCTAATATTACATGCTCTGGACGTTTACTATTGTCTAAAATTTTGTTGTGGCAACAGACTGAAGTGGGGAGATGTACTATCAAGAATGTCCCCTCTCAAATTAAAATCCACCTTCCTTTCCTGGTAGGAGCAAAGCATTAAAGCCTTAAAAGCTAATTTGAATGAGAATATCTGAATGCTGACTTTTCTATAGAATATAATTTCTTCAAAAAATGACACTTCAAAGAGTGCAACAAGAGGGAACATTATTTGCACCTGCATGGAACCATGTGCTAGGAGCAGCGTTTATGAGTTCTTGTAGGAAATAAGGTTTCACACAGTGTGGTGCATAGTTAGACATGAGGTAGCACACTTCTCCCCTCCAGAAGAAGGGGAAAGCTAACTATTAAAGAAATAGCTTTTATATCAATATAAATTGTATCTGGGTATCAAAACTATTAAGAAAAATGTAGTTAAAGGTATCTATTTTTTCTTTATTATTTCCTCACAACTTATTTGAAAACTAAAACCAACCATTTCTGATTTACTTTCTGAACAGTATGCAGTCAATCAAATGTTACTGTACCAGTCTCAGCTGTCAACATGTTCATTGAGGTTGACAGTGCTGGTTAAATATACAACTGGTACAGATATATCACCCAGAAACTGGTGCTCCCTATTGATAAGGAAAGCAAGGGAGACTAAGTTGGCACTGGTCTCAATTTCTGTGCTGAGAATTGCAGCACTGCGGTCTTCTGTATTTTCTTAACAGATCCAGATCTTGTTACAGTTTGTAATCAGAACTATGCAGAAGTCCCTTGCGTGAGTAATTTGTGAGACAAAAAAAATCAGTTCTTTTTGGGGTCATTCTTGAAGTTTATCGAATAATTTTGAAGTGTAGTATGGCAACTTTATCATCAAATCAATCTTCCACAAATGAATATAGGCACCCATAAAGATGTGATGATATTAACATTGCATCAGTGTCTCCAAAATTGGTTGTCCTCTGTCTGCTTTCCGTGGATCTTGTACAAAAACCCACCAGTCATATCAGTTTGTTAATGAGGACAGGCCAATGCAGAAGGGCACAGGTGTACTGATAAGGAAAGCAAGGGAGCAAAAGAAGCCCCAGAATCAGTCTGGCTGACCATTCATCTAGCTCCTGCTTTCAGCAATCCATATTTCAAAAAGAAAGCACATCTTCTAGGAGGTATAACCAATATCCTCACACTGTGTGCCAAAACTAAGACTGTTTTACTGTGATCCTAATCTGGGTCCACCATTTCTACTTCTTGACATTGTGCACTGTGGGCACATCTGTGAAAAGGAAAGCTTCGCACATTGGTTAAGGGCCAGTGTTTCTGCAGATGAGTGCATGCATTTGAGCTCTACTACTTCTACTCTCTGTGTTGTTTTAAGGAGTTATTCAGAATATTGGCGTAGTTTGAACTTTCCTCAGAGGGCTCCTTTTTTTCACAAAGGCCATATTACAAACATTAGATCTGTAATTATACACAAAATTAGATGCTGGGCACACAGCCTATCTCTAAATCAAACTGGCGTGAGGCAGGGCGGTGTTACTGGAGTGAGCTCAAAATCAAGTTACGAACCATGACTTGGCTCAAATTCTCTCCCTAGTCCATAGTCATTAGGTTTGATATATACAGGAATTTTGCAAGGACACTTTGGAATTTCCAATTTATTATTGATCAAAGTATCTGTAGAATGGGGCAGGAAAGTTTTGGCAATTTAGAAATAAGTTCTGTTATCACAGAGATTTCTTTAGGACCATAAATATAACTATTCCAACTGAGTTTGCTAATAGTCATCTCAGGAAATTTGTGCAGCTCCATCAGTGGTCTCCTAACCATCGCCACTTACAGTGATTTTGGCCCATGGCTCAAAGCAGTCCCTGAGTGCACAAACTGCTTTCCTTTTGGATTAAATTAAACCAGGCAACATGTTCCAATGTTGCTTTTAATGGACTCCAATTATTTCTATGTATTCAGTCCACAGGACCAGACTGAAACTAGGCTGAAGTGAATTCCCTAGAAGCATGTACCATCTGAACATGAGATACTCAGCACCATTTTTTCCACTCAATAAATCCACCCTTATCAGGAAACATGCTTGCTAATATAGATGTAGCTCTGGATTAGCAGTTTGAGAGTTTAACAGAAACAGCTTGGAAAATATTTCTGTGAGATCCTCAGATTCAGCTTTATCACACTGCTGGATATGGAGCCATATGGCTTTGGAAACATCTTGCAATTTTGAAAGCTCTCTCTAAAATCTTGAGAATTGTACTGTGAAGCACAACTAGCAAATGTTCTTAGAAATTGATAAAGACCAAAGGAATCAGAACCAGAAGTTTGAGTGTATGAAGTATCTTTTGACAGTTGATATTATATTACTATCTCATGATTAACAATTTGCTGCTAGTGCATGAAGAGCACAATAGGATAGAAATTCATGAACAAAGCTTAAAGGCCTGGGTAGAGAGAGTAAATGTCCAAAAACTGACGCTGTGTTATTACAGTGGCCACAACTGAGTTTATAACAAAATTATTTCTAAAATTTCTAATATTATCATAGAATCACAGAATTATTTGAGTTGGGAGAGATCCTTAAAGACCACCTAGTCCAACCCCCCTGCAGTGAACAGGGACACCTACAGCTCCATCAGGTGCTCAGAGCCCTGTCCAGACTGATCTTGAGTGTCTCCAGGGATGGGCATCCACTGCCTCTCTGGGCAACCTGTTCCACTGCCTTGCCACCTTTATTGTACAAAGCTTTTTCTTTATATCCAGTCAGCTCTCCCCTCTTGCCCTCTTCTATTCTGAAACCATTTTCCTCTGGTCCTATCACAACAGTCCCTGTTGAGATTCCATCCCCTTCTTTCTTATAGCCCCCCTTTAAATACTGAAATGCTACTATCAGGTCTCCCCAGAGGCTTCTCTCATCCAGGCTGAGCAGTCCTTACAAATGATTTTAGAATAGCGTTAGAATAGATGATAAAAGAAGATGGACAGAGAAGCAGGGAAAGAAAGTGGAGAAAAATGAGGGAAATTGGCACATGTATCTTTTGGTAATCGTGCTAATGTGAAAAGAATGGTGGCAAAAAAGAGTACTTCTAAATGCAAACTCCTTGACCTGCCCCCAGTTTCTGTTGGCAAATTTTTGAGCTAGCTAAGAGTCAAATCTAAATATGATACTGGGTACAGAATCTCTAGGAGAAGTCAAACTCTTCCTGACATGTGACTAGACATCACATTAAGCTCTTAGGCATGCAGAATTTCCTAGTTTATGAACTAAGCGAACTGGGTAAAGCAGAGAAGAGTATAGATACTGAGTTCTTCACTTCATACCACACAAAACTTCTTTGTCCTTCCCATCCCATTATAAGCTATAATCAAGCTACTGGAGTCAAGCCTGAATGGAGATTTCTCCCAAAATGAACTATCCAAAATAGAAGTTGTTCCCAAATCAAGTGTATACCCAGCTGGTACTTGCTCTGATTTAAAAGGTTAAGAAAAAGAAAGAAAAGATGGGTAAGTTGCAAATACTCATTGAATGCCATTGCTCTACTAAACTAGGCTTTTAGACTCCATGCCTTTTGCCTTGCCTGCTATTGTTCAAATGTTGCTTATGCATATGTAACAAGTCACACCTGGATTGCTGTGAACTGGGCCCTATATGTAAAGCATACGCAGAGAAATTTAGAAGAAGAAATGTGAAGAAATTAAGAATTTGCCCATGTGAGGTTACTGCAGCAGATAGGAATGGCATAAATGTGGGATGAACATTCAGTATGATCTCCAGAAGCTCTGTATGCCCTGGTTTTACCTGTTCTAATACGTAGATAGGTGACATTGACAGAGACTTGAACTATATCTTCAGCAGAGAGAGATGCAAAGCAATGGATAACTTTATTTTTATGAGCTATCTCTTAAGCGCCATCAAGTGATCAATCAACATGCACCACTTGTGAGCAGGACTGCCTCCAATTTCCAATCTGATTTGCCATTCGCCGAGGGATTTTCAACCTTTTCATGTCAACTTTCTCTGAAATAAATCACAGCTGAATGTACACTTCTATTCAGGAGATTAGCCTTTTGTGAAAGGCTCTGTGTAATTGATGTAAGAGAATGCCAAACTAAATCTTTTTCTGTGTGATCATAAAAGCATTAATTTGGCAAATATTTGATTTCAGTAACTTATCTGCTAAATAAATTCACAGTGTAATTTTTTTTTTAAGTGCTTTCCCACAAGTTCTGTGGTAGCTGGTTAGAGTAACTCGTACTACTGTAATTGTGCAAAGCTCGGTTGTTCATCACAGATGTGATAATGTCACAGACCTGGACCACCCCGTCAGCTTGTCAGCTTTAAAATATTACTCTTGCAATAATGAAAAATTGCCATCTCCTCAGTATGGCTTTTTGATTTATGGGGAGTTCCTCGGAGATTGATTAGTTGTTTTGTTTTGTTACCTGGAATGAATGATGAATATTTAAAAAAAATACATAATGTTGGATCCAGTGCAAATGAGATAATTTTACAGTGACTTGTTTAGTTGTTTCCAGAATAATTGGACTTTATTACCTTCCCACCATGCGTGAACTATAGGTCTCTGGAGAGGCTAAATAGCTTCAGTTGATGTTTCCTTAATATTTCAATGTAGTTCATCTGCACTGCTCGTACAGGAGCTTTTACCAGATGGTCAACCAGCCCTGTAATGACATTTCACATTTCCCCTCTACTACTCACCAATGGAAAATTATACAATTTGATTCACTATTAGGTGTAACTTATGACTGGCTCGCTTGTGTACCTGTACTAAAGGATCATGGCCAGCAAGGTTAAATTGAAAGGGAGTTTGCTGTTACCTTGTGTGGGATCAGTACTGACGTCTGTAACGTTGAAGCAAATAATGTGCTCTCCTTTTTTATGTTTTAAGAATAAATCCTGGGAAACAAAATGGGCTTTATTGGGCTTTTCCTGAGATGGTTTGGCAAACAAGACAGCTGGATAGCTACCCAGAGAGTGATTTTTTTTAAAATACATGAAGAATCCATTGTGACTGAAACACGTATAAACCCGTAATTCTGCAGATGGAGAAGGGAAAAGAAATAGAAATAGTAATTCAGTGGGCAGATTCTGAATAGATGGACTTTGTTCCTGAAAAGAGTATTGTTTGTTGAATTCCTAAATGCTAAAGCACCTTTCTCTCCCCTGTTTCGGCTTCCCTGACCGTGTTCTTTTTGTTTCAGCCACTGTAAAGCAGCCTTCTGGAAACCAAGAACCTCTTCAGTGAAGGTCCTGCTGGGGGGGGTCAGCAGGGCATTGTGCACATCCCTGCTAACTGTTTTATCAGCTGCTGAGAGACACCCCTGAAGGGAGGCTATTCCCACTTTGATGCTTTTTGGACAGAGAGGAGTAAGAGCAGCTCATAATCCAGACTGATGTTTGTCCATGCTGTCCCATATCTAAGCAATGTTTTTAATAGTTCACTTTTTCCCAAAATTTTCATTATGCTGCCTGTAAAAATGAAGATTTTACATACACAGTGTCTGTGTATCTGATAACCTGTCAGTATTTCAGTTGTCACTAGAGATTTTGAGTGTGGAAGTGGGTGGCAGGAGGACACCGCTTTTGAGAACACATTCACAAAACTATTGTTTCAAAACACTCTGTTGACTTGATGTGTGCTGTTAGAATTTGCACACAATGAACTAGATTTGTAGGCAAACAGACTTTTTTGTGTTCTTCACAGAATCATAGAGTGTTTTGGGTTGAAGACTATCCAGTCCCAACCCTCTGTGGACAGACATCTCCCACCAGAACAGGTTGCCCAAAGACATTCAACCCAGACTTGAACATTGCCAGGGATAGGGCAATCACAGCTTCTCTGGACAGCCTGTGCCAGTGCCTCACCACTTCTATGGCAAAGAATTTCTTCCTTGTAATCTCTACCTAATCTCTTCCAGTTTAAAGCTATTACTCTTTGTCTGATCCTGACACTCCCTGATAGAGTATCTCTCTCCAATTTTTCTGTAGGTCTCCTTTAAGTACTGGAACAATGCAATGAAGTCTCCCTGTATCTTTTCTTCCCTAAGCTGAACAATCCCAACACTCTCACCCCTTCTTCGTGAGAGAGATGCTCCAGCCCTCTGATAAGTCTCATGTCCCTTCTCTGGACCTGCTCTAACAGGTCCACATCCTTCTTGTGCTGGGGGCCCCAGAGCTGAAAGCAGTAATCCAGGTGGGGTCTCATGGGAGTTGTTATTTTAGTTTCAATCAGCACTCCTCTATCTCCTTCCATTTCTGCCTATATCATTTCCATTTTAACCTTGTTTTTCTCATCTCTGTGATACTTCCTTTGGTTGCATTCCTACACCCACCTTTGCTCTATACCAGTCTAATATTGCCAATTGCTGTCTTTTCTATTTGACCTTCCATCCACTGACAACACAAAGGAAGATGCTATTGCAGCAGTCTGTAGCCTTTGATGTGTTAGTAACTGCTCTGAAGACTGGCTAGTGGAAAGGCACCTGGGCTAAACCCCCAAAATCAGAGTCCGTTCTCCCACTGCTACAAATAGGCATATAACGCTTTATCTGGAGGATACTTCTGAGTACTTCTCAGAAACTTCTGGCGAATTTCAAATGTAAATAAAGAGGACCTATACCAATTTCAAGTTTTATATTGAATCCCAATAAAAGAATGAGGACAGTAACTGCTCAGGGCAGTGTTTTTAAGTGAAACAGCTCCCAGGATCTGAAGAAGTGGACCATGTATTATGCTGGCTCCTTGCACTTTCAGGAGCTTTCCTAAATCACTGGGTTGTCTCAAGACCTCTCCACTTTTTAGTAACCTGATCCTAGAAAAACCTTTTGTACTAACATTTCTTTCCTGTCTAATGTCTGCTTTGCAGTGTAGCTACTCGACATGTAGATTGCACTTCTATCCAGGTTTCTTTCTTTGCTCATTAAGCATCTGGCCTCTCAGAGTTTTCTTGACTTGAACCTTCTGGATCCTAGTGAACACAACTACCTGTAGCAGTATTTATGCTAAATGCATATGATGGGAAATCATCCTGTTGCGATAGCAAGAAAGTGAATGTGGGATGACTGCTGCTTATTTTTTGAATTGTGCTACTTTATTGTTTCCGTCTGTGTTATCTCCATCCCTGTGTTTTTGTGGGCGTTTTGGCTCATTTTCTTATGGTGTGTACTTTTTGAATGCCTACCTGGTGCCTGTAAGTGCTACTGAAGTCCACTACGGAAATTGGTCATGGTAGAAAGCAAAGAGAGAAGATCACATTCAAAGTTGCACCATATTATTTTGATGTCAGAAAATAAAACTGAAAGGAAAGCTTTTACTCCCTTTTCTGTTTAAAAAGAAAAAAAAAAAAAAGTCTTTTTTTTTTTTTTAATTCATAAAAGAGGCTACTTCTTTAGATGGAAAGAATTTTTCCCCTCTCACTAGGAATATAAATAATTTGAGCAGAAGAGAACAGAGAAGCCACATTAATCATGTATGCATGGATATATTTTATTTCAAAATTATTTTCTTAAATCTAAAAAACATTCATGACTGTCTTATTCAAGTACAGTAGTTTTCATAATATAGTGGACATATATAAGTATTTATTTCTTTCCCTAGAGGCTTGGGTTTAAAAACATTTTTCTTTTTAATATCCAAAATTCATGTAAGGTTTAGGATTGACTTAGGCTGAAGCCATAATTCTTAAAACGCTTGTGCACATGCTTGACTTCAGGAATGTAAGTCTCATTCAGTTCAATAGAACAACTTTGTCTAAGTTACATGCTTAAAGGAGATCAAAGCCCAAATCTAACTTTCCAAATAGAAATTACGAACATTAGTTATAATGATCTAAGCCATGGAAAAAAAGGTAAACCAACAGTCTTTTAAAAATCAACCGTAACTCCAAATGAGTAAAGCAGGATGAACTATAGGTGAGAGTTGGCGGTGGATCTTGTTGGTGCTGAGAATTATTCCTGCACAGAAAGCAACTCTTGCAGAAGCACTGGGAGGAAGAGCAGGGTAATGGAAACTGAGAGAGATGGCAGAGAATGGGAAAAAGCTGGGCAGCGAGCTTCAGAGTGGTTCCAATGCTTTCAAATGAATTTTAGGCTATAAAAAAAGGTGGAGAGCCACAGCTACGTAGAACACTCCCGACTGCTATTCCATTGCAAGTTCAGTTTTGTCATAAAAGCTTCAGCAAAGATCCAATTGCACTCACGGAGAAACACTGGTAAAAAATATTTTGAGCTTGAGAAACACACAAGGGGTTTATTGATAGCCATCGTTTGGAGACGCCCGCTGTCTCAGCTGTCTGTACATGCCTTTTGCAATAGCCCCAAGCATGGCAGGATGGCTGTGGAGCTTCTGTTGCACTCTGCAGTGAGCCCAGAGGAGGTTTCCAGAGGCACAGAAGAGGATCAGGCAGACAGTCACTGCTGGACACCTCAGTAGAAAGGCATCCTTTGCTCTTTGTGTCGGTCAGAATTTTTTCCATCTGCATTTTCCACGAGAGCACAGTGAGGTTATCAGAGTTCATGTTGCTGTTAAAGAAGTTCAGGGCTGATTTAATGGGGGTAGCACTGGAAACTTTGAAAAAAAATTAATTTCCTGTGGAAATATGTTTTGTGTCTTGGTTAAATACCAGGACCTGAACATGTTTCTGGTTTTAATAAAAATGTTTAGGGCTTGGTTTTTGTTTTTGTCAGTCAAAGAAAATTCAGCCATCTCAATTACAAAGCATCTTCTGCATGTGAGAGAGCAGATGGGATGTTTGGTTTCCCAGATGGTGTTCAAGGGTTTTGTAGAAATGAATGATCATTTTAGCTGCTCTCCCATGGAGATGTGAGCTGTACACAGAGGAGGAAAGTCCAGGCACCAGAAGCTGCTACCGTGCACGGTCTGAGGTCAGGGAATGGGGAAGTCCTGAAGATGCAGCTGGAAGGAAGAGTCACTGGATGTGGCCAGGGGATGTGTGAAGGAACCAGAGAAAGTGAAAAAGAGAGTATATCTCTAAAATGATGCCACAGCATGAAGAGTACTGAAGAGAGGAAGTGAGACCACACAGACCAACAGATCTTCTCTGGGATGCCACTGACTTCCTGGCATGGTGGCATTCACCCTCTCGCAGTCTTATTACTGCCTATCTTACTAACTCCTTCCCCATATATTTCAGCCTATGGGGAGAGACTATTATTATAATATACACACAAAGCACAATGGTAATTATTTTCTCCACACCATTATACTGCACACAGTGCCTTGTTATAGAAGCGGATGATATCCCAGATTGCCACTTTCTTTCAGGGAGCTCTTTGGGAGGAGCATTTTGTCCTCTTTTCACACACATACAACTGTTACCTCTTTTATTTACGTGACCTATCTACTGAATCCCCTTTTTTCCCCCCTAAAAATGAAAAATGCAATGTGGGCAGTAAAAGATTTTACATGCTACTGGACATGCAGTGCTGTATTCAACAGGAGTAATTATTTATTAGGTCTTTATTAGAAAAAATAAAATAAAATAAAATAAAATAAAATAAAATAAAATAAAATAAAATAAAAAATAAAATAAAATAAAATAAAATAAAATAAAATAAAATAAAATAAAATAAAATAAAATAAATGTATTCAGTTTACTAGTTTTCCTAGTTCCTGAATGGCTATTAGCAATTTGCACTTGCTTGACGCTTTCTTATTCTAATATAATCAACAAATATTTTAGTGATTTTTGCAGTCATGGGATTTCTTGATGACTTTGCTTCATATTTTCAGTCCTTCACATTCAGAATTGTGAGTCTGTGGAACAGTTGTGACTTAACACATATATTAAGGTACATTCTCTGTTACAGTAGTACATAATAAATAGAGCCTTTTTAATTAATAGCTTCTGAAGGTGTTTTTGGGGGTAGGCTGGATTTTGGGTTTGGGGTTTTTTTACTGACTCATCCCCCTCCCCATTTTTAAAAAATAAGTAACAAAAAAATCCTGTTAGGCAGTGTTCATCTGAATTTAAAAATAAAAGCACAATCCATTTTCCTTTTTGTTTTTTAGAACATAGAAGTTACAAAAAGTCACTGTAAGATTTGTTGTCTTTAAGAGTGGAGTTTCAACACATGTACAGGGAAAGAGAGTGTGGTTAAGTGTAATCACATTGTTTCTGGTTTGTTTCTGCCACGGTTGAGACACATAACTAAAAATCCTGTCTTGGCTATGAAGTTATAGAACACCATCTACAGAATGGAAGCTTGAATGTGCAAAGCAGACTTTCAGCTGGTGTGAACAGTCATGGTGCTAGAGAAATAAAGCTTTCACAGTTTGCATTAGCTGAGGTTGAGCCCCTGTCTTGAGTTGTAAAATATGGGAACGCTGAAGAGTGTAAGTTAGGAGGATGAAGGAATACATTTGCAGCAACTTGTTGTAAAAGCCACCCAGGTTCAAAACTAAATGCTTTCTATTTTTACAGTGCAGTAGTACCAGAAAGGCAGAACAGACCAAGGTCCCTGTTTCTATACAGTACCCGCAGTTTCTCAGAGACATCCTTTGTCTCCAAGAATCTGCAGACTAAATATGTATATATATATAAAAGGGAGAAGATACAGAGACGTAGTGAGGCACAATGATTTCCCCATTTTTGCAGATCATATCAGAACCAAAAGCAGAACCCAGTCTTCAGTGTCACATGTGGACAAAGACTGGGTAACACCAATGCTATTTTCAAAGCCTGTAGTAACTCAAGCAAAAAAAAAAAAAAAAAAAGCCTAGCCAGATGCACTGTAGATCCTTTGTGTTGTTAAAATGACATTATCTAGGGACATAAAGGAATGCAGATTTGCCTGAAGCGTGAATTTGTTTTGCTTTATTGTGTTGTATTTAATGATTTTGAAAAAGCAGGCTAATGCATTGTGAACATGTTCAGAAGCTGAAATGGTAGAAATATATTTTAGATGCTGTAAAATGAGAAAGATATTCGGTGTCGAAACACGAATGGAGGAGGAAAATCTCTGGCCTCCTGTCTCAAAGCAAGGTAAAAGGGTTTGTGTAACTGGAGAGGTAGATTCCCAGTAAACTGTTTTTGTAGGTGCTCTGGGAGGGGTTTCTCTTTTTTTGTGGAAGCTTTCTCACAACACAGTGACAGTATACACCTGCTCCTATTTGATCTTCAGAACGTTTTTGGTTTTTACTCCTCTTTGGCAAGCTTGGAAGGAAATTCTTGACCACAGATCTCTAAATAAATTGCAACCAACTGAATAATCTGTTGTGGGCTTTTTATGTCAGAGCAGACCAGTGGTCCTCCTTGTCTGTACTTGAAAGTGGTTAGGCACCAACAGCATGGGGGAACAAAATATCCAAGCTCAAGTTGTAAGAGCAGCCCGTTATCACTTCGAGCCTATGTTCTGAAATTCAAGGCTTTATGTACATTCCAAAATGTGCAAGTTATCATTAATGCACCTCTGAATATTTTTGTCAATCATGTAAATCACAGGTGATGTACTGAACAGGAAAAAAATAAAGAAAGAACTCTGAATAAAAAATAAGTTGGGGAACCTGAAAAGAGGGCAAATGACTGAAAATCCTCTTGGCTTGGGGACAGCTCTGCAAGCCGCTGATTTTTTCCTGAAACGATGAAGTGTATCATTATGAGGAGAAGGAGCTGAAACAAGAATACAGGAAATAAAGTGTTTTTTATAAAGTATAAATAATGGCAAATAACTGTATTTTGACACTCAGTTTTATTATGGCAGAAATTATCCTATTACGTCAGTTCTTATAAAAGTTCATCACTGTAATACCACCACTGTATTTATTGTTACTTGGAGCAGACCGAGCAATGTGTTAAACAGCTGTTATGATCATTTTCAATAGTTTTTACGTTTTTGTTTTTGTTTTTGTTTTTTTTAACCTAAAATAGGGAAAGTGCTTCTGTTCTTAAAATATCTAAGATTTGCTAATGGTAAAAAATGGAATAAATGGTAAAGTTACTGCATTCATCAGTCAACCACCCCAAAACATTTGCAACTGATTATGTATTTCAAAACTTGGCTGGGAGTCTTGAGGTTCCTTGCAAGCAGATAGCTTTATTATGCCAAATATAAGGAAACTAGAAGGTACTTCTGAAATGTGCTGAAAAAAATACTTTGTTGTTGTTGTTGTTGTTGTAGGAATAATAGTAACAACAGCACAGAGGTATGGGAATTGGTTTTGACTAATAATGAGCCATCCATGGAAGACCGCAAAGCTACAAAAACTATGACCATAACAAAAGTATCTTATGTATGCAGGATTTCTCATTTTATTCTCTACTCACTGCTGTTAAACTGTATTCAGGTTGAGTCTCTTCCTGCACCTGTTGGAATATTTATCAAGAAAATGAGGTGCCAGAACCTGAAGGCTTGTCCTGGGAGAGAGAACAGTCTTTCAGGGTTTATTGCAACAGCCTTCACCAATGGTGGTCTTTAAGTCAAAGCCATTTTTCTTCCACCTTTCCTTCCTTTCTGTGACTCAGGTCTGGCATGTCTTAACTTCTTACAAAGGCTTGCTACCCCACATGGTGGACATCATTCATCCCTTTCCCCGCTCTATTACACCTTTCTTCTCTTTTCTTCCCTTTACTTTTGTTCTTTCAGGAACATCGGGTCTCCCATCCAGACTCTGCACCATAAGCACATTTTTCTTCCTCTTGGTTACCTCTGCTCTGCCTCATTGTCACTAGAGATGGAAAGAGCAAGCCAATTCCTGGCAAGCAGCCCTGTGTATGTCTCATTGCAGCACTTCTTGGACATTAAGATCTGGGATGTTGCTGTTCTCTGTCTGTTCTGACTGAGTGGAGGAATGTTTTAAATTGCTGATACTTTTCAGGTTGCACTCTTCCTGTCCTGTCTTGTCAGAAAGTTATGCTGCCATTTCTATTCCAAGAAGGTGGGAGTGAGTTTAAGATGTATTTTATTATTAGTTTTGAAAAGAAGATCATCTGTGTGTTGGAAATATGTGCATTTGCTTATGAAGTCATCTCCAGGTAATCACAACTCAACTTTTACCCATCCTGCAGATATTGTTCACATTATTCCCATCATCAGCTCAATTTTTTGAAGCACAAGAAAAGATGATGTTAATTACTATATTCTTTATGTTGGACATATTGACCAGTTGTTCAATTTGCATACTGAACCTGGGATAACTTATTATCCCTTGGTGCTTTTTGTTTTGTTCTTCTCTCCTCAGGTATTCCTACCCCACAAAAGCACTCTTCAGCACCCTACTAGTTATCTCCTAGCTCTGGTTCCAATCAAATCTCCATTACAGCCAATGCAAGTATTTTCAATAATATCAGAACATTTGGACCTAAGCCCCAATCAAGAAGAGAAGCAGACATTAGTGAGCTAAAAACTAGTCAAATATTGGCTCATGGAAATCACGGTCTCACTGAATAAAAACAACCCAGAAAGGAACAGGTTTGTAGCTTTCTTAGCTTTTCGTGCTGCAGTAGACATGCCACCTGGTTGTAGTGTTGTTTTTATTTTTAAATGTGTGTTTTACGTTCTCCTCCATATCAGGCAGATGGTTTCAATTGAAATTTCACTCAGTTGTGGTCATATCCTCATACCTCTCTCATCTTATTTGAAGAAGCTAGTGTAAACAACACGCTGGAGACTGTGTGTAGTCCTTTTACACCATGTATTTTTTCTCCTGTGTAGACACAAGCTGACCTCTATTTTTAAGCTAAGTCCCATTGCCAGGCTCACAAGAAGGGGAATGATATAGAAAAGAAATTGTCAACACTGTACTCTAGAACACCCAAGTCCAGGCAAGTAGCTTCATCAAAACACGTGAGCTGAATTTGCGTGCCGCATTTTCATAAACCATTCCAGATTTAGCATCTGAGTGCCTCTGCAGTATTTTAATAACATCATTGTCAGCAAGACAAAAATGACCACTGATGCTGTTAGCTTAGGTTAAGAAGCTGTCAAAATGGAAACATTGTGTGTATCGCCTTCCTTCGCTGAAGTTCACAAGAAAGAGGAACACTGAAGAAGGAATAACACAGAACAAAGTGAATGATGTTACTTTTTAAAGTGTTTCACTGCTTGTTGAGAAGTTTTGTCTGGAATATTCCCATCTTGCCTTGATTAGATGTTAACACATGCCACACTGTTCCCATACTTCTATTAGTGCAGCACCCTCTACTGCTGCTGGCTGCTCACTGTACAGGCTACATGCTCATCCTTTGGAGAGTGCTGATTATTGTATTAATCCAGGCTTCTCTTTTACAATACATTACTGTTACCAGCATGTTTGTATTTCTTACAGCTTTCTCTGACTTACATGAAAACATAAAGTGTAGATGTTTTGGTAGAGAGCTGTTTCCTTTCATGTGGTGTGCTCCTTTCTTTTTGACTTCAAGTGTGAGTGGGAATTATGGTTTTATCACGTTTACTGGAGGGTGGGGTACTTTTACTTTTCCAGGCGTGGTGCACTACTTCCTATTTGGTTTCAAGATGACCAGAGATGAAGGAGAAGAGATTTTTCCCCTTCTTCTCAGGGGTTGGTAGAAAATCTTCCCTGACTGTTTTCCCCTCAGGATGACAGAAGTGCTCAGTTTTCTCACCTTGTTGCTTTCATTAGCCATTAATAAGATGAACTGGTAGAAATGAAACTCACAGATATCACCTATATCAGAATAAAAAAAACATTGACAAAAGTAGACTGGATTGTACAGAGAAGAAGCCATCTCTGAGGAAACCTATTTTCCCACTGATGCTATACTTATAACTCAGAGATTTATCCAGGCCTCTCTATGCTAACTTCTGCAGTTGCTCATGGGAACTAGTTCAAATTAGGAGGTAGTGACACTGTGGGCACATCGTAAGTCATATCTAAAATGCAGAGAACTTACTGGACAATGTTAGGTTTTTTTTTAATATCTTGTGATTTCTGATACCCACCCAAAATGAACTCAGCATTTACTTCTGGATAATGAAAATTAGAAACTAATAACAAATATCTTATATTCTGTCTGTAAGAAAGCTTGGCTTAGAAAATTTATAATATATGCTATTATATTTGCCAAGAAACCTCCCAGCCATAGTTGTTATGTCTTCAAGTCAGGATGCCACCAAAATGCAGATAAAAGCAATTTAATCAACATACCTGTTTGCTGTATGAAGTGCAACAGATAGAGATGCTTCCACATTCCCTGCATGAATTCTCTGTTTTTTGTTTTTCTTGTGCAGTATCTTATAGGTACATGAGGAACAGGATACGGAGCATAAGGCTATCATTCTTACTAACATGATTACAAAAATCTTATTGTATTAGCAGCATTCCAGTTCTACTTATAGAGCGCTTAACTGAATTAGTAAGTTTTATTTTGATGTGAGATACTATCATTATTTAGCTCTGTAATTTACTGTGAAATCCTTATTGCTTTGTCACAGGAGGTTTACGATCGTTTTTTCCTTAAGATGGGAGCTGCCTTTACACCAAGGGACTTTTTTTGTTTGTTTGTTTAATCATGGTCTTAAGAGATTTGAAACTTGGGGGATTAATAAAGTATCCCCAAAATCATAAAGAAAATCACAGCATACCAAATCATTTCTCCTTTGAGACTGATGCCAAGCATTTTCTGTGGTGTTCCAATGAAACTGGACACTTCCAGCCCGATAGCTAGTAAAGTCAGCAAAGAAAAGAAAAGAAAGTGACTATGTGACCAAACTTTATTTTCAGCGCATAGCTGGAATTTCAGCCTCTCTGCACAAGTCCTTGCCATTACAATTTATTAGATGTTTTATGTAGCAGATTTTATTGAATGATTTAGGTAGTCTTGACTTGATCCTTTCCAAATGTGTTCAACAGTATTCTGCTACATGCGAAAGTGTTTTTATATTCTCACTTTCATGTAACTAAATCTCTGAAATCTAGATAAAGTTACCCGCCTGCTGCATATACTGTTTTACTTCCAGAATTAATTTGGAAAGCCCTCTATGGCCTGGCTTCCACAGCTCTTTCCAGAAGATTTAGAATTATAAATTAGATTGTCTGACATTCGTTGGCATCTTCAGCCGGAAGACATGTGTCTGCCAGCAGGAAGAAGAGGGGTACTGGAACCACCAGGCTGACTAAGAGCTATTAAGCTCCTGGGAGTGCGAAGGTTGGGATAAAAGGAAATGGAGAATATTAAAGATGCAGGAACTACATTTTCCAGAGCATATCATGATTCCATTGTGTATTGATCTGCAGTCCTGGATTTCATCAAATGTAATACCTCATCTACAGCACGCTCACAGAAGAGGATAAGGAAGACAGCCTGAAGCTGCTGATCTCCACTCAGCCCAGGGAGTGGCTCTGATTCTGTAGTTTCTATTACAAATCTGATTTGCATTCCATACGCAGCCATAATGCAAGAGAATTCATAATCTTAGTTCTGAAGGAAAAGAAGAAATTTTCTTCTCCTGAATCATCATTTAAGAGTAATTCCTGAGGGGACACAGTTTGGGTGACATATAGAGTAACTTATGGCAAACTCTTTTGAGAGCCACCACCACCAGATTAATTGATATTTTAATAAAATGTTGCTTCAAAATACAGGAATAGTAATTCCTGTATTTCCAGATGTTGAGAACTAATTATCTAGCAGTAACTCCCAAATCACAGTGACATTGGAGACAAATTGTGATCCCTTGTTAGTTGTTCTTCTTTAAATTATTTTTTTGTCATTCACACATGTAAACTTTGTAATTTTATATATGCAGTTACATATTTGCACATCTTCAAGTATCAGACGTGTATTTGAAATAATATGATTGTATTTGCTGAGTAATATTTCCACAAAAAAACTGTAGTTTTTTCTTCCTATCAGGTCTAATATATGCCTTAATATTTAACTTTAAACTTGGCATCATTCTAATTCCCGATATTTGAAATTCTGTGATATAAACAGTCACATCAAAGAACATTTCTGAGCATTATCAGCGCTGTCCTTTTAGTTATTAAATCTATAAGCAATGGGGAAAACATTCCTTTAGATGAAGCCTGAGATGGAGAGAAAAAAACAATCCAGTTCTGAAAACAAGAATTTTCTCTTGTGGATTTGACCATGTATCCTTGCAATTGAAGGAAACTAGTTTATCAAATATACGTACCTACTGACAAGGAAACTTGTTTACTTGTGCTTAATATTCACTGCAGACCAGAGATCTGCCATGACAATGCCATGTTGTTTCAACCTTTGCCAAGTTTTTCCTGGTTCTGATACATATGCCTAAAAAGAGAGGTGAAGGTATCAGAACTAACCTTGTAATCAAGATGCAGGTGGGTATATATAGGAACATTCAGTCATGATACTCCTTTCCTATACCACTTGCTTTTTGAGCATTACTAAGCACTGGGCTGATTATTAGGGCTCTGAAATCTCTTTCCTGAATGGTGCTAGATAGTCTGGAAACTATTACTTTGTATGCAAAACTTTCCTTGCTTATTTTTTTTCCCAAGAGTATTACTTTACATTTCAGTGCATCAGATTTAATCTGGCATTTTATTGCCCAGTTACACAATAACATGATGTCCCTTTGCAGCTCTGCAACTGACTTCAGTTGTTACTATCCTGGTTTTAACTTCGATGCTAACTTTGTCACCTTTCTTTCCATTCCCTCTTTCAGATGATTTCTGGGAGACCAGCCCATCAGAGAAATCAGAGAAACTCCGCTCTTAACCTTTCTCCTGTGAAAAAAAAAAAAAAAATTCCCTTTGCTTCCTGTCTTTTTATTAGTAATTTATATATATCATGACTTCCCTTCTTTCCCATGACAATCTGCTTTTCCTTTCAAATACTTGAGGAAAAATCTTGCTGAAAATCCTCTGAAAATCCAAGCACTCTATAGCACTTGGTTCTCCCTTGTCCATATTTGTAATTCTAGGAGATGTGCAAAGGCATGACTACTTGCTATAGAAGATGTTAATTTTTTCCCAAGAAATCAGTTATCCACTTGATCATTTATGCATGAATCCACTAATTCTTTAATTTAGTGTTTTGATGCAGAGTTTATATCAGCTTTGGCTACTTATCTCACATTTGTGATAAAATGTCTGCAAGATGTTTTGTCTTTCTTTATTTCTCGCAGTAATTGTCTGTGTCCGTGAACAGAAGATGAAATGTGAATTACATTCCAAGTGGACTCTGTCTAATATTCCTCTAATAATAATTTACATGACCTGTTGAAAACATCAGTCTTCCTTCTCTATTGATGTTACACTGAGGTATACAAATGAAAAAAATGGTAAATTTGAAGAAGTGCTGGACATATTTCCTGTTCCACTGGGTATATCTAGACTATCAACTAAATATATATTGCCAAACTAGCCTTAAGAAATTAAATCAGAATTTTGTTTGCATTTGACTCCATGAAATTTCCGTCTCAATTTAACATCTAAGCAGTGATATATATAATAGTCATACTTTTATGATTCATCTGTACTTGTGGGATTGGATTTACAGGCAGAGATGAGTTATGCGATACGATATCATATCTTATCATGTCATTGAATCACCAGATCACAGAAGTGTAGAGGTTGTAAGGGATCCCTGGAGGGCATCTGCTCCAACTCCACTTCTCCAGTAATTTCAACCAAAAAAAGTACGATACATGATACCATATATATTGTATCCTATTCACGTTTGTAAAACCATTTCTGGTAGGAATTAGCAGTGAACAGTTGTTCAGCAGCAATACTTAATAAAAACATTGAGTGAATGGAATACAAAACCAAATTGTAAAGGCCTCGGGGTCTGAAGTCACTACTGTGATATCAAAGGGGATTTGAAGCCCAAGTATGCGAGTAAAATCTTGAAAATATATATAAACTGCAACTGAAGAGCCCTTACATGTATTTTGAGATGATAGTAAATCATGAAATAAGCATTCTAGATCCTTTCTTGGTTGGTATTTTTAAAACCTTGAACGAATATTTGCATCAAAGGAGGTAGATTTTTGTTTGTTTCAATGCCTTTGCCCTGTAACTACAATTGATCACCTTGGTTAGAAAGAAAATTGTTTCAACTTGAGCTGAGAGACCATACTTTCAAAGAAAGAACAATATCAAAAGTGTTCAGGAATAATTCTGATATGCTCTGGTATTCATTTCAAGTGACCAAGCTAAGAATCTCAGTTGTTAGCATTGATGCTGAAGAAGTGGGCAAACTTCTACAGGGATAAGGATGGCTGCTCTCTCCACAGAGTTTCTATGACGGGATTGCATTAGCAAATATTTTCATCAAGTCTATGCTGGTCGCTTCTGGTTCAACTCCTTTATTTAATTAACAACATGTCTTACCTGCATATTTTCAAAACACTATTTAATTATTTGTGTTTGCTACTGCCTTCCATTTACATTTTGTTCAGGTTACTTGGCTTCTGGAAGCAAATCTATGTTTTCATCTGTTTTGAAACTGCCTCAAACGATGCAATGTGAAAGGGGTAAATGTCATTTTTATCAAAAACACCTTCCTTTTCAGTTGACTTGAAAAGCATGCCAAATGTTTTCAGTATTTCTTGTCTCGAAATAAACCTACTCATCATTCATTTTTAAAATTTCATATTATTTCAGTAAATTGCAGCTTTTTTGTGTGTTTTTGAACTGTTCCAGATCAGGCGTGGAAAGCTGAGGCCTTAATGTGGATATGGCAGGAAGAAATTTCTGGAAAAAAATATCACATTATTTTCTTTAGGCTCTCTGCTGTAGCCTCATATAGTATTTTCTTCTCAGACTTGTTTGAGAGGTCTGCCTGCTTACCTTCCCCATTCTATTTTATTTTGTGGTGAAGGGAATGAGAGAGAGAGAGAGACCACAGTTCAGTGGCTTTATTACTGCTGTTATTGTAATGAAGTGTTTAAACGAAGTGCTGCCTCTTTTAAGATAACATTTTCAGAAATGTGAATACAAATGATCCTTGTACTGAGTATAATGATTGCAAAGAGTTCTCTCAAATGCTTATTTAAAATAAATGAGTAATTTTCTAATCATTCTGACGTTTATACACAAGAGTAATTACTCTGGCATGGATCCAAGTAGTCTCTATCAAGTCTTGTCATTAACACACTAATATGCATAGATAGAACTCCATTATATACTGGCTCCATGGGCTAAACCTAGGAGAAATTTAGATTATCTGTCATGAAAGTCTTTCCCAGTCTAATGTCAGACATTAGAATCGAGTCTAATACATAGAGGTTGTTTTTTTTTTTTCCTTCAGAAGGAAAAGTAGTAGCCTGAATGTTACTTTTTAAATCAGTGCAAAATTTCATTTTATCTTAATTGAGGCAGAGAAGAATCGATTCTAAGAGACTTTGATGAACCTTCAACTCCATTGCCTGGTTAGCACACAGATTTGACGTCTCATTGCAATTAGTGTTTTTTCTGGCATGCAGAAATTACTAAGAGAAAATAATATTTCAGACTCTAAAAATAGCAACTGTGGAGTGTTTTTTGTAACTCCTGAAGGATTCCACATCAGACTACACCACTGCTTGTCATGGAAAGCAAAACATCATCTGAATGACTAAAAGAGAACGCTTAGATCTGACACCTTCTATTCTGGAACACAGAAGGACAAGATCTTCTATAACTCCACTCATGCCTGTATGAAATTGTCAGTGTTTATTTCTGTAGGTTTCCTTGGGTTATGGTTATGAGATGGTGCAGTTCTGCTTTGATCCAGAAAATCCTAAATCCACTAAATCACTTCAATTATTAAGCTGCATCCACCTCCACTGAAATGTTATAGAACTGCAAGCACAGATTTAGTAGAAACTGGATCTTCTTAAATGTTAGGTCTCTCATCAGCTCACAAATACAAAAGTTCATCCTCATGTGAAGAGGGGGGACCTGCTGGGCTTTGCCAGATGGATAAGTATCTGCTTCAATATCTGCAAGCTCCCTTTCCAAAATATTTGCACTCAAAATAATTTAGTTTCCTTCTAGAACACTCTTACCACAGCTTCCTATAGGATTGACAGTGACAGAGATGGAAAATTGCATTTTAATTGAGAGGCTGTGCTCTTGTCTTGGCTGTTGGCAGTTCTGTAATCTGAAGCAAAAATGTAGTTTGGATCACACAAATTGCATGTACAGCCTTAGTTTTGTGCAGTGTTAGAAACTCACCTCTCAGTCTTGCTGTAAGTTGGATGTATTTTCTTAAGCTCTCAGGAGTGAAACCAAACATCTCAAACCTTACCCAGCAATTTGTCTACATCTTAGAAGAGGTTCTAGGCATCATATATACTGTGAATGGAATTTTGTCAGAGAACTCTGACATCTAGTTAATAAGAATTTTTAGCACCTACCACTCCTGAAATACAGATGTGGATGCTTTTCTCTGTACTACTAATCCAGCTCTATTATTCAATTTCCTCTTGAATACCTTGCCCCTCCCCTGTTTTGGCAATGCAATCCAGGATTTTGGAGAAGCTTATACTTTCTGTGCCATAATTTTTTTCATGAGTATGACATTCATCTCTGAAGAAGTTTTTGTCTAGCTTGATACTCACTTTCAGAGCCATCTGATTTTGCTTCTCTCACTAGTAATTCTTTACTTCCTTTCTGTGTCTGAATTTATCCCCATCCTTTCTACTTGCTAAAGATTTTCCATGTGTCAGCATGTTTGGTACGCTACAAAGGCCAGACAGAGTAGATATAATAGATTTCCTTTGTCTAGAAAATCTGTTCTCAAAGAGTTTAGAAAGTCTGGCATGATCTCATCAATAAACCTCCATCACACAGTTTTATTTCCTCTTGCACTTTTATTCTTTTTTGATCAGCATTTGTTCTCTTATGTGTTACTGACACTAAACCCTGGTCTGTCACATGCTACTAATACAACCCCCTGTTTATATGGTCCCACTTAATAAGTTTGATAAAATATTTCTTATGCCAAAACTGAAATTTCATTTTCAATGCTATGATTGTTTTCATTTCTTTGGTCATCTTCTACAATTTCTGTATTGTAAAGACATGTAGCCTCTCATTTACAACATTATATTTCTCAGAAAATGAGACAAGATACTCAATTTCATCTCTACCTCAAATGAATTATCTTTAATGCTTAATTATTCTCAGTGTGTAGTGGGTTTTGTTTGTTGTTTTTTCTGTTTTTTTGTTTATTTTCTTGTTCTGTTTTTGTTTCACTGGATATTCTGGATGAATCTTCTGCTAATCAATTTGTTGGGGTTTTTGTGTTCTTTTTTTTTTTCTTCAGAAAATTAACTCAGCTTGACTCTTTTCAATTCACACTTTACATTTACACTTGCCTATCTACAGCTCTGAGGTGTTTTCTTCTGCTCTTTAATTTCTCTCTTGCAGCCATTTGCATCTACTCTTCTTTTTTTGTAAAGTGACATCTTATTTATCCTTCAGTCCAAAGATCTTGCATGCAAACATTTTCCCTTTGACTGGAACGCAGAATTGCGACATCTTTTTTGTACTACTGTTTTGAAGAAATGCAAAGCATCCTCCATACTGAAGTCGCAGAGGTCTTCAGCTGAAAAGTGTCGAGCTAGTCACTTTGAAACATTTATTTTTGAGTAGCCAAGATCTCCTTTATTATTGTCTTAAAGGTCTCTTCTCTATATTTCAGCTTTCTGTCATTTCATGAAAAAAGATGCATGAGGGGTTGTTTCACCATCCCAATTTTTCGCTACACATTTCCAGAACTGGATGTACTTTACTTAGTCCAGGATGTGAAATCTTTTTTTCTGAGTTTAATGATAAGTAACTCAACTCCCAGCCAGCGGTAAAACATTAATTCTGCTGGAATAACAGGCATTTAATATTTTCACTTGACTTTCTCAGAATGGTTACCTCACTTCAGTCAGCATAGGGTTACATCAGCAGAGAGCACTTCTCTGTTTTTAACTTTATATGTTACAGCGTTAATAAACTTACCTTTTTAAAACTGAATTAAAATTAAAAGATGAGTTTTTTACTCCAGTGACAAGTACTGGAGTAAAACATTGACATAATGCAAATAATGATGTTTTCCAGCTCCCAGGAATCTCTTCCTTAGTGATAGTAGGAATCAACATGCAAATTAAGGAATCTCTGTATTGTGAAGTATGTGATGCTTAGTGACTGATTTATAGAAAGCTTGTGTGCAAGAGAAGGAGGGAAGTTTCGCAATTCACTTCATATCATCTATATTTGTATAGATAGATATATTTACACACACAGCCACATGTAACAATGAGGGCTCCTGTGCATAACATATGCATTCGTGATACAAGCCTCCTAAGAGGCAGGTTTAGGACATTGTCTGTCTGCCTTCCACACAAAGGGAAAAATCCGCAGTTTAGAAACAAACCCCTGCAATAACAAAGTGGTTTAATTTTAGTTACAGGCTGAGCTTCAGATGTACCCCATCTAGGGCAGAGCCCATCTCTGAAGTGCACAGCCTGAGGTAAATTGACACATTCATTCCCAGTGCAGACTTCTTCCACGCTGATTACTGGTCTCTGCTAACAGTGTTTGCAAGACGGCTTATCTATTCTCCTCTTCTATGAGAGACACTGTTCAAAGAGCCTGAAACACAGCTGCCTCTTTACAGGCTTTACCTACTTTTCAAAAGGAGAGTGGTCACGTGGCTGGGGGTGGGTGCCTCTGCAATAGAAAATCTAAATTAATCTTTATGAAAGTGGGGAGCCTTGTTTGGATCTATCAGAAAAGGAAAGCACTTGTAGATGAAATCTTCTTAAGACCAAAGTGAAAACTTTCAGGCAACTCTGTGAAAACGCTGCGCTGCGAGGCTTCCTGGGCATTCCAAACAAAAGGAGTTAGCCCTCGGGATAAGAGATTCCTGGTTCCAGTGTGAAAGCTGTCACCATGCAGAGGCAGTGCAACACCAGAGGTCTGATAGGGCGAGGGCCTAGCGGCCCAAGCATGGCCTGCTGCTCCTTCCTTGCCACATCCCTCAGAGAAGGAGCCGTGACACTAAGCACACATTTGCTGAAACATTTCAGCAATGTCCAGTTTTGAATTACTATTTTTGCCAGATGACAAGATACGAGGCTGGAGAAGATGCCAGCAGAGCACCTCTTCCAGTGTTTCTGGCTTCTGTACCACTTGACAGCATGGGAAAACCGTGCCATGGCAGGAGAGAGGAGTGGCTGTTTTCTAATGGATTGGGGCATCTTGCTTATTAGCACCGGCCTGGGAAGAATAGATCTCATCCATCTCAGCTTAGCCAGTGACAGTCACCCTGTTCCCTAAGACAGGGAGCAGTGAGAGATCATAGAATCACAGAATCATTAAGGTTGGAAAGAACTTTAAGATGACCCAGTTCAACCGTCAACCCACCCCCACCATGCCCACTGCCCACATCTCTCAGTGCCACATCCACGCAGTTCTTGAACACCTCCAGAGACGGTGACTCCACCACCTCGTTGGGCAGTCTGTGTCACTGCCTCGCCGCCCTTTTTGAAAAGATATTGTTCCTGAAATCCAACTTGAACCTCCCCTGGTACAACTTCAGGCCATTCCCTCTCATCCTATCACTTGTAGCCAACTGGGATGACCAAGAGGGTGAGGAAAAGCCAAGAAAACAAAAATAAATGTGGGTAAGAGGGTTTTGTGAAAAGCAACAGCTTGGTTATATAAACACATAACTCAGAGGTGTAGTTCAATGGAGACCAATGGATTTTGGCTTTTATTTTAAAGAACATTCACAGGAAGAAATGCTTCTTTTCTATGTGTGAGTCTTGTGAGAGTTGTCCCCTCACACCTTGCTGTTAGTTTGCAGTCCAACCAGCTCAGCTGTTCCAAAGGTAATAAGAGAGCAGAACTTTCTCTAAGTCCTAATTTTCTTTTCAGATATTTGCCAAAGTTTTTGGCATTTGAAATTCTTGCAAAATGTAAAAACAAGAGGGACATGACACTAGAGAACCAAGGTAAACACAGGTTTTTAGTGTGAAATATACCATAAATTTTCTGATAAAATAAATCTTATCCTTTTGTTTTTCCATCACTATAAATTTTTTTCTTAACCTGTGGGAGAAAGATATTTACAGTGTGATGAACGGGGTATGGACAGGACTCAGCTCTGGTAAAAAAAAAAAAAAAAACTGTTGGCTTCTCCAAACTACCATTTGTCTGTCCTTCTGACTCTTGGGAAACAAGGCTTATGAAGGGTAGAATTACTCCTGACAAGCTCACAAAGCTGTTTTTTGGTTAAAGATATGAATTCGCTTGTAACTTAGAGATCTGGAGTGTAAGTGGCCAAAAGAGATGTGAAGTCCTCATAAGCCTGTGATAAAGCTATACAAACAGAGCTCTGGCTCACACTGCCACCTGCTATTTTGAAAGCAGCTGTTTTGCATATCTGGAATCAAGTGTACTAGGGACATAGCTGTCTACATTCCTCATAAATGAAAAACACATAAATTATCCTTTTTTGTATGTGTCAAAACACAGTGTGCATGTATAGAAGAGCTGATCCCAAACTGTGAGATTTCCCCCTGCACAGCTCTACACCTGAGGCACTGATGGATGGTTTGCAGATTGCTGTTTTTTTTTTTCAGAAGCAAGTCTCTGGTGAGAAGGGAGACAGAGACACTTAAGAGAATGGGGACCACAGCTCAGCGTGCACTTTGCCCTCAGGATTTCTGTGATCCAGGATTCAAGAGGCCTTAGGCAGGAGAAAATGCATGTCTACATCAGTTAGATTTTGTTTCTTCTTGAATTATGTGTAAGGTATGCATCCAAAGCCTCCTGTAAAAGACTCGCAACATGCAAGATCACGTAGTCCCTCCATGCAAGGGAATTTGCTTTTATGGAGACTGGCCTAATGTGTGAAATCATGAAGTTAACCCCCTGGCATTAGTGGTGGGCCTTTGCCTTCGCAGCTTAAGAATGAAAACTCCCAACTGCTGGTCCCAAACGCTCCTAAAACCCAGTGGATATGGCTGCAAGTGAAGAAACTTCTCACCTCCAGATATATTTCATTTCCCCAAGCTTAATGCAGTGAAATGCATCAGACAGAGGTCTCACTTGTCCTTGCAAGTGAGACCACCCAGGGACACCTCTGTGAAGTTATTAGGAGTGAATGTGATTTGAGCAGTTTACTTACGAGGTCAAGGATCCTGGCGTGTTATTTTTTCTTTTTCTTGCCTCTCTCCTTCCTTCCTGCCATCTCACAACTGTGAAAAATTTCATCTTGTTTTAAAATCAAACCCCACATAGCACTCTTCTTTATACAAGGCAAAAGAAAAGTGCTTTAACAGCTCTGCATAGTTTCATGTCCCTTAAGACAGTGAATGAAAATGCTTACAAGTAGCAGTTTTATACACAGTCGTAGCCTTTGATTTGTTTGAAGCACCTGTTATTTTAAAATTAATCCTCTGTTAAAAAAAAAAAAAAAAAAAGCCTGAATTTCTGTATTTATTTCTTCTGCTTGCAAAGGCCGCTGAGAAAGCTTATGTATCACTTGCTGCAGAGCTAGAAAGGGCAGAGGGAAGTGGGCTGTTAACATCAAGCTCTCAAATGCTGTCACATCAGGCCTAGTGCACAAAGGAGGGAAGATTGGGATGGAATTGGTCAGCCTTGGTCCACTGCCAAGGCAGGACACAGCACAATTAATTCAAGGCATATTCTTGCAGTAAGGGCCAGTGTGAGAATTGCCACTGATGCTGGAAACCCTCATCCTTCCTTCCCACACTCTCTTCCTTCTTTTATTTTGAGTTTCACTTTATTCAGTTTAATTCTAGCCTTTGCAGAGGGTGCATCAGTGTGCCCAAGATCCCTGCTGGTAGTCCCAATGCCTTTTCTTAGTGGTTTAATGTAGAAAAGTGTCCTGTGTCCATAAAGGAAACTGCACTGGGGCTTGGGGGATTAGCTATGGTATTAATTATAAGTAATGATCACAGGTAAGAAGTAAGAGGAATGTTTTTGTAAATAAGCTCTCTTCTGGAAAGATTTATTTTTAAAAAATAAGACGAATGATTAATGCAAGTACTTTTTCAGAAGTTCAAGAATATTACTGTTTTCTGCTGCACAGAAATTCATTTAATTATCAAATGCAGCATTTACTGCAAGGAGTCCAATTCCTTTTTAGCTAAACAGATAGATCACTGAGTTCAATGGTACCTTTTCTGTCTCTTTTTCTATACAGAAGTAGACCCAGCCTGAGGGAGTGAAGAAAGAAAAGATTAATAAATGGTAGAATGAAAGAAGAAAGACTTGGGCCCACTGCTGTTCCCCCCCCCCCCCCCCCCCCAAAAAAAAAAAAAAAGAATTAAAAAAAAAATCTAACAATTTTGTCAGTGGCTTCAGCCTGATACAGCACTCAGTTTCTCACTTGACAACTCCCTCTGCATGGTTCAGAAATGGACTGTGTGGGGCTTGGATCTGATCCTCTGGCCTCATGAAGCACAGTGATTCATGCAGAAATCCTCTTACAGGGCTTGCTCAGTCAGTCTGCTGCCTAAGACCTCTTCTGTAACCGTGCTTTTTTTTCTTGTTAAATGCTTCCTTTAAAACCACCATGTCCTTGTCTCCCCCAAAGGCTGTGGTCATTGGCAATTGTGTACTGACCCCTACTGTTATTTTCTCCTAGAATAAGTCTGTGATGTGGTGCTCCCAGGCCACAGCACAGTGCAGAGGACCCAAATTCTTCCTTAGCCTGGCTTGGCCCCACAAGACATCCTGTCCAGAAAGAAAAAGGAGAGGTATCTGCACTCTCAGAAAAGGAGGAAGTTTCTGCTCTCCCATCAGGAGAGAAAACAGTGAAAGATAAGTTCCTGGGACCCTAAAGCAAATATTTGTTTGTTTGTTTGTTTGTTTGTTTCAAAATAAAAAACATTTATTTTAATCTTTAAATGTTATTTGCTTTTATTAATGTACATCTCTGACTTCCTATATTGAAATTAGCTCATTTTGCTTTTATGGCACGGAGTTGTCCCACTTCAGTTACTGGAGGAAATGATTCGATATATGGAGAATATAAAATACCTGGAGCAAGACTAAGATAGCAAATAAGGCAAAGATTTTGCCCAACTAATTTATTACAAACTCTAAGTCTAAAATTATAATCCTCTCACCTCGAGGTCTGTCCTGAAGGTACACTCATATTCTTGGACGACAATGCTCTCATGTTGGGGTATATCCTACCTGTGACACCAATGTAATGTCTCGCTCCAGTTAATGGAGGAGATATTTAATAGAGGGGGCACTCAAACTACTTCCAATCTCTTCAGTTTTTATCCTCTTCTTTCTGCTCTCATGCACCCCTTTTTGCTTTGGGCAACAGCACCTGCTCTTCTCATATGGGTAACCAGCAGTTGATCATGTGGTAATCACATGCCTGCTACCTGGCAGGATGGTGGGCATGCATGCTGACTCAGTTTTCTCCAAAAGAAACTCAAAAGCCATCCTGACCTGAAAACATCAGCTGAGAGACAATTCTTTCTGGTCTCTCAATCACACAAGTTTTTTTTACCAGCCTGTCATGGTCTCAGGCGGTTGCCACTGAACAATTTTTGGAGATTAGCGCTTTCTTTCAGCTTCACATAGGAGTTCCCATGCCTTTTACATTGGCTGAATAAGCCTAGTGGAGCACTGGGCCGGTATTCAGTGCAAAGACTGCTTGCTACCTCTGTTTTTCCATCCATCACCTTCTCTGCCCCTCTTCCATCCACTTTTGTCTCCTTTGCCTGTCCTTGCATCCACAGCTCAGGGTCTCCATGTCACAGACTGTCTCTCAGGGGTAAGGACACTATTTTCTGTTAGGAAAGACCATCCAAGGTTGGGGGCTCTGGAGTGCCAGCCCTAAATTTCCCCAAATTCCCCTCAACGCCTCCTGAATACAGAAAAATGACATGCATGGACACATCCTTGTGTAGCTGTCAATTACTCTTGGCAGATGTCAGAACATTTGCAGAACAGAAATCTACATGAACAAGAGTTTCAGTCAGTCTCATTTTCCTGCAGCATCATTAGAGCTGAGCACCGGAGAGAAGGGTTGACTTCTTTCCCCAGATAGCATCTCACTCGGACCAGGAATTTTGACTGTTCATCCTATACCACACCCCTTCACACATGGCAAAAGGTTTACCCATGGTTATGTCAAATGTCTGTCTGCACATAAAGAGATTTCCTTCTTTTCTCTGTTTTGACCCATGTGTTCCACTAGTATGCAGATGGACACTCTTTGCTCTGAGCCTTGTTTTGGACAGAGTGAAAAGGTGTGTCTTCCCACTAAGAAACAGTAAGCAAATTATCCTCAGCATTTACGGTTCAGTTGCAGAAGCTGCTTTCTTGGGCGAGTGTAATATATTTTCAAGAAACAGGTTTTGAGTTACAGTTATTATTATGTTGTGCTTAGTGTGCTCCAATTCAAACAAGCTATCAGTAGCCAAGGTCTGGTCCAATGGCTCTCTGCACTGTACTGAAGCAAGGCTGGCATTTCAAGATCAGCACCTCATAGAAGCTGCTTATTTCCTCCTTGATCTTGAGAATCTTATTTCTAAGGGCAGCTGATACTAAAAACTGCATTTCTCTGTTGCATCTGTACAGGAATTTCAGTGTGAAGCAACAAAAAAAAGTATTTTCTGCAGGAACTCTCTTTAGAAGATAGTTTGTCAATTGGAACCTCTGAATATCTTTTTATAGTATTTGCTAAATGTTCCCTTGCCTCTGTCATATTTCCCTAGTTTCCAGATGACTGTCCACCTTTCTCCCCCTCAAAATTCTGTGCCGTGTCAATTCCACACTGGAAAAATCCTGCACATCATCTGTAGATGAAAATTTATGGCTTCAGATTTTAATTAAGAAATAATTTCCAGTAAATACTTCTCCAGTGAAGTCAAGTTTCACCGATTTATTTGCATGAGCATTTAAAGAAATTTCATAAAAATATAAATAAAATGAGAATATGCTGTTTTAGGCCCTGATTCAGCAATGTGCTTAAGCACGTACTTAAATTCATCCATTAACACATGTTTGAGTGCTGAATAAATCCCCTGCGGTATTTAAAGCTTGGTGTGTGTTTAAGTACTTCTGTGATTTCAAATTCTGGCTTTCTTCAGTAGGAGAAAAAAGTATCCCATGCTTTAAATAAAAACGACTCTATTTTCTTTGAAGAAAAAATTAAAGGATGTTGATGCTTAACATGTGGTCAGTGTTCCAGGGAGGATCAGTTAAAAACCAGGTAATCAGTGCCTGTCACTGAGTGTTACAAAGACTGTTGTCTGCTTTCTGCTCCAAGATTGGCACCAGCAGATGTTCTCCACCCTCTCATTCCTCATCTGGAGATGAAGGTGGAACTCTGCAAGAGGCTCTGTAAAGATCCAAAAATGGGGCAAAGCTACCCAAGCATATTGGGCATCCTATGGCTGCCAACGTATTTTCCTGTCTTCTTTTCTTCTTCAGCAGTGAAGTGGAGAAAGTGGAAGAGCATGCATGCTCTACAAGGTAATTGAAAATGAAATGAGAGCTTTGATATTAATGTGGACTAGAGACAACATTGGACCCTGTTTAGGGTGAAGTGTAGCATCTCTTTGAAATGTGGTCTTTCAGCTCAGCTTTCATGGAAGTATGTGACAAAAGTTCGATGAGAGATAAGAAACTTTAAGTGTCAGTGCTTACTGGGATAAGTGGAGAATTGCTTTTCTTAAACAAGAGCCATTTTGAGCAACGTAAGAGTGCAGAATAACTCTGTTTCTCTTTTGGCCTCTACGTGAGTCCTGAAACAGTTCACGTGTAGGCTTGTTAAGCCACTGTGACTCAGTTCATACACAGAAGCTGCAAAAAATCTTTATTTGTTTACGGAAAATTCTATAACAATGGTCCTGACTACTTCAGCAGGCAAGCCAGGATGTAGAAAGTGTGATTTTAAATGTAAGCTTTCCCTCTTGATGACGTCTGAACAGATGATTTTGTGGTAGTACCTGTAGTTCTTTTTTTTTTTTTAAACTTATTTTATTTTAATACTAAACTTATTTGGTCTCAAAGAGGCAAAACAGTTGTAAGCAACAGAGTACTAGGCTTGAAAGTAACATCTTAGCATTGTATGCTCTAATAAAATGTGAGGGGTACAAACAATAGCAGTCTCAGTATTCTTTCTTCCACTGCACCGTCTTGGGAATGTCAGGAGCAGATATAAACCTCTGGTATATTTAACCTGTGAAAAATTATACAACTGTGTACACAGGTGGAGCTGAACTTCCTTGTTTTAAGGGAAGAAGGTACAGAAGAAGAAAAAGGAAGGTAGCAAGGAAGCTGTTTGAGCCTGCCATTGATGAGTGCGCTGTTTGACTATAGAGGAGCATAAAGAGAAGAGGGTTATTTTTCCACATAAAATACACATGTGATTGTCAGAGTCCTCAAAACACCAACCTGAAGAATCCCATAATCTTTACTACAGGGAGCGTTCATTTTTCTGGATCCCTTCATCCTCCCACAGTAAATGCTTCCAGCAACACCAATGCAACCTCAACAAGTTAATGTTTGGAGTTCTCTGTATTGAAACCATGTAATCCTCCTCCTCCACATCCTGTTGGTCCTGTTCTTCAGCTCAGCTTCGCATGAAGGTTGCTCCAAGGGAGGTTCTGCAGTATGCCCCCACCCCTGGAATGCCCGTACTTAGTCATTACATCTCCAAATGTCTGTCATCTGGCTTGGGTCTAGGCATCAGCCCTACACTGTCTGGGGCATGTATCCTCTGTACAGCTACCACAAAGAACTGGACAAGCAAGAAAGGAATGTGAGTATGTGTTTTGGAAGAACCTTCCTCCACATTCAGTTACGCTCTGCTGCTTGTGTAAAGTCCTTTGGCCATCTGGAGCCCTATTGCTTCATATGAAGGTTGTCTGGAATGGAGGTAGGAAAGTAGGACTTGTCTCTGAATTGCTTTTTTCTGTAGTAGTAGTAGTGAAGGTAAAGCATGTGCAGTGTAAGATAAAATAGATGGACTACTTGGCCCTGATTCAATATAGATGTGGTTAAAGTGAATCTAAAATTCTGACGGGGAGATGTGAAAACAAGGGCAGGTACAGCACAGTAAAGTCCCGCTCCAGTGAACAGACAACTTATCATTTTAGCAGTTCTGGGATTTCATTCATGTTGTCAGCTGGTACTATCTGGATCTCAGTCATTGTGAATTTTGAGAATAATCCATACTTCTAGCTCCAAAACTTTCATTTTACATCAAATTTAACTAATGTAGGATTTTTGTTGATTGCAGGGCAGTTGGACTAGACTACATTTAAGGGTCCCTTCCTACTCAAACAATTCTGTGATTCTGTGATTTTTTATAATCTGTGCAGACCAACTAGAAGTTAACTAAATCTAAAAAGCAGAATTTCTACTAATGATAATTTACAAAGAAGACAAATCCAATTTAACTTTAAGACTGTGTTTTCTGGACTACCAGTTGTGAAAATAGCACTGGGTATAACAGAAAACTGAAATGAATTCTCAATAATGCCTCCTTTTGCAACAACATTGTAGACTTTATTGACTTTAGACTGGCTTTTTTTCTCTGGATGCTGTGGAATATGAGATGACCTGAAACACTCAGATGAACACATTTCAGTCGTGTGTATTTTTGAGTAATTTACACTTAAAACCTAAGTGCTGGAATAATCTCCAGCAAAGCCTGAGTGTGTTGACTTTCAAATGTACCTGATGAAGCAGAAAGTTGTTGGCTGGCTTTGGGAGTTATTTGTTTTTTTCTTTTGTTTATTCATCTATCTATCTATCTATCTATCTATCTATCTATCTGTTAATTTCTTTGTTTTCTGGAGAACATCTTTTCCACTCAACTCAGAATGACAGAATAAGTGCAATAGGTTTGAACACAGTGTTTTTTCCAGTAAACAGCAGGGGTGGTGGGACCCTTCCTCCAAGCTTCAGGTTCTTTTTTCCATCATAATTTGATAACTTCTGGACTGTCCGTGCTGCTCTTGCTCTGCAAATGTAGGGCTCTCCATCTGCCCTCAGTCCTCTGCCCTGCACTCAAGAGGATGCTGAGGGTGGGGATGTGGCAAATCCAGACACAGTATCTGAAGGCATTAGCCAGGCCCCTTAATCTCAGCACTCATGAGACACAGGTGGGGGGCTTGTGCCATCAAGGAAGTGACAGAAGAGAGCAGAGTGCTCACACAACAGTTTGGATCAGCATGCTAGCAGCATGAGCACAATAAGCCCTCTTCCACTCATACAGAAGGTGTTAACCTGGGATGGAAGGTGGGTCATGGCTAGGGGTGTCACATACAGTTAAAATCTGATAGCTCATCTGTATGGACCAAAAAGAAACTGAATGCTATGGGGGGATAGTCATGGGTTGTTAGAAGTCCCTCTCGACTAGATCCATTTGTCTAATTGTAGAAGTTGCCACAGATTGAATATGAAACAAATTTGGCAATTTGCTTCTTCTTTGTATGCTCCAGGGGGGATAAACCTTTTAAAAACCCTGGCCAAGCCTCTATATCACCTGTTAAAACTAATTTTACAGATCATATTGGCCCTGTGTCTCCTTTCCTAGGGTTTGTGTAGATACCTGTGTTGCAGCTGGATTTTGTTGTGGAGAAAAACCGTGCCTGTGAGTAAGAGCTCACTTGGTGCCTGCAGGTCTGCAGACAGGACAACTGCCTGGAGGGGCTCAGAGCTGGGCTTTTGAGGAGGCACCTTCGTCATGTTGATATTTTTGTCTCAAGACATGAAAGCGTGACCATTCTGCAGGGACCACTATGCCTGGTGGATTTCCTGGACACCCCCTGGCACTCACTGGGAAGAAAAGACTCAACTGCACTTGCCCCTTTCTTCACATGAATGAAACCCACAGCCTATGTTGCAGATATCAGTCTAAATGTGATGAAGATCATTGCATCTCATTTTACTCATTGTCTATCTCACCACGAAATCTTTGCTGAAATGCAGTGATTCACAGTTGTTTGATACACAGTTAATGCAAATGACTTCTCTATGAGGAATAGAAAGGAGTGTAGGGGTTTGGTGCATAATTCCTTTTCTATAACAGAAAAGGAGCATATAATGCAAACATTGTGTGCCTGACATATTTTTATAACAGAGTACTAAGAAAATACTTGCTACCTGAAATATTTCTGTAAGTCACTGAAGCAAGCGATCCAACATGTGGGTTACATTATATTCAGAGCTGATCTTAGTTTTGTAACACACACTAAACAGCAGTATGTAGGAGGCTCAGGTTTAATAAAACTAAAACTTTCGGTGGTGCATACAGCCAATAAAGATTTAAGCATGCTGGGCATGATCAGCATACTAATTGCTGCATTAATAAATCCTGAAGCCTGGGTTGTTTTGAAAAGCAAATAAAATTATTGTAGAAACCTTGAAGATCATTTATATTGAAAAGTTAGAGTATATCTCTACTGAGATGCATATGTAAAACATCAGTGATAACACTGATTAGATGTCTTTTTTATGTTTTTTCTACCCCTCCTCTATGTGTTGTCAGAAATTAGCAATGCCTGATTCTAAGAGGTTCAGCCATTGCATTTATCAACAAAACACAACTGAAAACAGTTGTTGTTCCTTATCAGCTAGTAATAATGCAGTTTATCTTTCATTTTCACTGCTGAATCAAATAAGTCATCCTGTGCAGGGTCCCACACAGTAAACCTGGACAGAGATATCTACTCAACCACAGCACTTCAGACCACAACCCCATGCAGAAGGGAACACAAGGAGCACACACAGTTGCCCCAGGTATCTGTGCCACAGTGTCTGAGTGCAACATTTCCCAGGAGATAGGGGAAACAGGACACCCACAGGTCTCTTCTCATGCAGAGATAAGGCCTCAGCTGGGTCCAAGTTGATGCGAAGTGGTCTGATGAGCATTGCAGGTCTCCACAAAGCATCTCTGTGCTCTTCTTTCTGGTCACAGAATCATAGAATTGTAGAATCTAGTATATTACAATCATAGATTGGCTTGGGTTAGAATGAAATTCAAAGCCCACTCAGTCCCAGCCCACTGCTGTAGGCAGCTCAGGCTGCCAGGGCCCCATCCAACCTGACCTTAAGTGCCTTCAGAGATGATCCCCAGCAGCCCCCAGCTCAACAGCCTGCCTCATGCAGAAGGATGCTGGGTAGTCACAGCAAGGTCTTTTCAGCTCGGGAAGGACAAACTTTCAAAGGTAAAAAGGCAGATTTAAAAATTAGCCCTGAGAGTTTAGAGGTGGAAAGTACTCTGTGTTTCCAAACATAGTAACAGAAGAAAGATGGCTTTACTTGGGGAAAAAAAAAAAAAAAAAGGTAAATAAATGCTTTGTTTTCACAGGGAACTCACTTTCCTAGCAAAAAGTGCGCTCTGACGTTCTTTACTTCCTAAATAAGAAATGTTTATTAAAAAGTTTGGAATTTTTTTAATGAAAGGTAAGATTAATGAGCCGTTCCCAAACAGCAATGATTCCTGCCAGCTTGTGCATTAGTCAGCTATTAACATACTTCTTGGGTAATTTAAAGGTATTTTTTATTTTTTCATAGTGCATTGGAAATCACAAAAGACTCGTTGAACTCAATGGGATCCTTACTTCCAGATAATTTGCCTTACAATCTGATGGCTGCGGCTGTTCAATTTAACTTTGGCATTTTTTTCAGTGGCATCAATGCCTGTACTGGAGAAACTCAACAAATACTTTAAGGTGAAAAGGGGTTTTTTTTAAAGACACCTAATTTTTAGCACAACAGTCACCCTAAATGTCTCTCTCTCTTTTCTGCTGCTACTATTTTGCATGGTTTGTAACAGTAGGGATGTGAGATCAAGAGGCAGAGAAGATGGAAAAAAAAATGAGAGGAGAGGAGAGGAGAGGAGAGGAGAGGAGAGGAGAGGAGAGGAGAGGAGAGGAGAGGAGAGGAGAGGAGAGGAGAGGAGAGGAGAGGAGAGGAGAGGAGAGGAGAGGAGAGGAGAGGAGAGGAGAGGAGAGGAGAGGAGAGAGAATATTTCACTTTTCCTTGTAAGCTCTTGTCCATCCATGCAGATAAGAAATGTGCTTTGGATATGTCAGTCTTGAATCACAAGCAGAGTGTTTCTAGCATGCAGAAGGTGCAAGTAAGGCACAAGATATTCCCATTGGGAGCATGTGATGAGCAAAATGTGTTCTGTTGTTACAGTGTCAAAAGGAACCCCCAGGATGGAGAAGCTGTGGTTTCTAGTGAAATCAGGGACGAAGAATAAATGTCTAGAAAATATACAGCACGGCAGCTGTTTTGGCAACAGTACTTCAGACTTCCCCCAGGCAGCCTTAATGTAGGAGGCAGGGATGTGGGGTTTTATTAAAGTACCTGGGCCCAGACTTTGTATACCGGACTTGGTTCTTAGGTCTGCAGCAGATTCTGCAGGTGATGTGGGTAAAAGCATTTTTCTCTGCCTAGGTCATAAAATGGGGGAAGCAACAACCCCAGCATTTTCTTCTACCTTCTCTGCTCACTCCTCTTGAGAGAGTAACCATCTTCTACCAACCATCTCTACTGTGTCCAACAGCACTGGAACCAGCTGTGCTGTGTCCTCAGATGTTGTTAATCTTGCAGCCTTTCTTTTCAGACTGCACACTTATCAAGCTATATTTCTAAAGCATCCTGGGTCCTAGGCTGATGTCAGCAGCTTAGGACCATCTTCTCTATCAGTTTACATAACAAAATCTCATTCTTTTCTGTTGATTACCACATACTCTTTTTTCCTTTTGAAGCAGCTGCTGTAACAGCCTGAGATTTATTGTCCTCCAACTCACACATCAGGCAAGACTTTCAGGCTCCCAAAAATACATCCCAGGGGAAATGTGCAGCTGCTCAGGGCACCATTCACTCCTTTCTTCCACCTCAGAGTCCCACAAACAGATCCTCAATATTAAATGGAATTCACCCAATACAACAAGAGGTAATGGCCTTAAGTTGTGCCAGGAGAGGTTCAGGTTGAATTTTAGGAAACATTTCTTCTCAGCAAGAGCAGTGAGGCAGTGGCACAGGCTGCCCAGGGAGGTGGTGCAGTCAAAATCTGTGTGTTCAAAATCCGTGTGGATGTGGTACTGAGGGACATGATCAGTGGGCTGATGGTTGGACTAGGTGATCGCAGTGGTCTTTTCCAGCTCTAATGTTTCTGTGATTCTTTGATTCTATGACAGGAGAAATAGCAGACCAGTTTCCCACAACGGAAAGCAATGCAGCCTTCTAAGGATGCCTGTCTCTCCTCAGACCCTTCCTGGGGGTATTTCCCATGGTGACTAACCAGAATTCACTGCTCTTTGGAGAAACACCACTCTCTCTGCTGAGATGTGCAGAGACCCAGTGCAAGGAGCTCTGCTCCCATAAGGGTGGGAGCACATGGTGTGCTGCTGTATGCCTGCACAACAGCTGCTGCGGATCCTTTAATGCACCAAATTCACAGAAGTTTCCAGTGCAGACATCCTTATTGCTACAGTTCATTTTCCCCTATTGATACATTCAGAGGATATGTTAACTGAATCCCTCTCTCCATTTAAAGCTTGGCTACCAGAGCTAGAGGAAAGTGTTCCACATCAGCAGTGCTTTTTTCCCCAAACAGACTCTCACACTCTTAGAAAATATTTCAGATCTCCTGCATTTCCTAAACAGAACTCAGTCCTCCTCTTGGAGTAGGAATTGTTTAGTGCATTGTGTTTTATATCATGACACTGAACCTTGACTCTGTTTGCTACCACAGTGCTGCTGGTGAACCCCAAACTTAAGTTAGCTTTGGTAAGCTTTTGGTGAAATAGGCTCATGAAGTAAATCTTTACCTGAGGTGGAAACTGGCATAAAACAAGAAAATGGCCAAATCTCTGTTTTTCAGCTTTTGATTTCATTTGAATCACAAGCTCAAAACTGAAGACTACGAGGTCATTGACAAGCCATGCCTGAATCAGTTACTCAAGCACTGGGTCACACTCAGCCTAAGCGATGAGTGAATCCTAATAAATTATTTCTGCTTATTCAGACCTCTAGACATTAGAGGTATGCTGGAAATCTACTCTCCTGGTGAGATTTACTGTCTGGCCTTTCTGGAAATGCCATGAGAACAGTCTCTTGCATTGTATCTGTTTTATCACTCTCGATCTTACTCGAACCTGGAAATCCAAAACTGCCAGGCTGGAATGGCAGATAACATTTTTAAAGCCTGCTAATCTCAGATTTTTATTGTTTGCCATAAGCGTCTCGGTTCAATCTTATTTTATATGAGCTGGTTTTAAAAAGGAGAGTGGAATGGAAATTGCTCATGAGCATACCTCTGTGTTCCACAGACCAGAAGTCCCACCATGGTTTGCATGGCTCAGGGTAAGGTTCTGCAACATAAACAAATCTGCTCATACAGTGACTCTGACAGAAACTGAAAGATGCTGACCAGGGGGTTTTAGTGCCTGCCAGCTTTGTTAAGTATTGAACTATGCCTGTAAGCAGAAAAAAAAAAAAAATCATAATTGCTGATCAGCTAAAAAATAGATTGATTTAAAATGGAACACTTTCTAGTCCACACAATCTACTCTCTACATACTGGCCTTAAATGTCTTAAATTCTGTTTAAATATTAATTGTTAAGTAATATACACAGTGTAATACAGGATAGAAACATTTTCATTTTCAGATTTTCACTTTTCTGTAGATAAGATATGTACAAATAACCATTCACCAAAAACCTGTGCTTATAAACCACCGATAATGAACTTCTATTGGGACATATGATGCTCCAGTCTCTCCCATACTATCTGAGTGCCTTCTGGCCCACAGTAAGATGCTCTCAAAGCAGGAAAAATAGAACTATAAACAAAAAGCATTTTAGAGTGATTGTGGGAAAATTCAGGGAACATGCCCCACGTATACAATAATCACAAAATAAAAAGTGATGAGGACTCTGGTAACAAAGCATGCATTTATAGTATCTCAGACCGGTATGTTTCTAAATCTGCAGAGGTGGTTTTCTGCTATCTATACTTTGTGAGAAGCCCTCACAGTTGTTCCATAGTGATACCAATCCCAACTGCAAAAGGTGAGGAATTCTAAATAATTAATGGCGAGGAAAACAGCCTGAGTAATCTGTTTGTGCTGGTTTCAACACACAGCCCAGCTCCAGCTGTGCACCACGTAGTTCTCCCCCATACAAATCTGGGATCTCTGTAGTTGATGTGCTCTTTTCTCAGTGAGAAAGATGAATTACGTGGCTCAGCCCCTCTGGCAAGGAAAAATACAGCCCCCACATGTCAGTAGAAGTATCCTCATCACCACTCATGTAAAATCTAATCCCTGCCTGTCATGACAGTCTCCAAAACATGGAGTATTCTCTGAATCGCAGCCAATTTTTTTATCACTCACTGCACCAGAAACAGCAGTTGCTGTTCTGTGTGTGTGTGTGCATGTGTTTGCATTATGCCTTACTGTATAAAAATACATACTTCTAGGGCAGTTACTTTAAAATTGAGTGGGGGTGGAAATCAGGGGAAATCCCTAGTGAGTTCAGTCAAGGGTTGATACTTGAAACGTTGAGTTTCATTCATAACAATATGGAAAGACTAGTGGTCTTGACATGCTTCTCTTTGGGGAATTTTTCGCAGATGAACATTTTCCCTGGTCTTATTTCATAATGTGTGAGTGAAATACAGTACACAATAGATTGATAGGGCTGTTTTAAAGAAGTCTTTGTCAAAAATTCCTGCGTGCTTGACCCAATTCTTCAGTAGTAAGTCCTACCAGAAATGCAATCTGAATGTGCAGTGAGTAGGACAAATGTGGCTTGGCATAAGCAGCAGCAGGTCTGCAGACGTGTGCCATGATGGGAGGTGAGTGCTAGCTGAATTGCTGCTCCACTGAAAAGGCACCTGTTGAAATAAAATACAGTTAAAGAGCAAAAGAGGCTCTGCTGCAGTGGTGAGCCTGAGTAGCCCAATGGAGGTAAGATCACATGCACGCCTGGGACAGCACATGTGCTTCTCATGTGAAGTCAGGAATTATTTCCCTTCCACGCAAGTGGAGAGGGCAGTTAAGTTCCCATTGACAGCCTGGAGCTGGAGGGAAGAGTGTCCTGTGCAATATGCAGATTTTACAGAGTTGGAATAAATGGCAAACGTATAACAAAAACAGTGTTTTGATTCATAGATCTGATTTCAAATTATTCAAACAGGCTTGAAAGCTTTTGCATGAGGTATTCACTACCTTAGGGGAACCTCAGCATGGTCATCCCAAAGAAAGGCACCAAATCTATGAAGGGTCTGGAGCACAAGTCTGATGGGAAGCAGCTGGGAGGGAGTTGTTGAGTCTGAAAAAGAGGAGGCTCAGGGAAGACCTCATTGCTCTCTACAGTCACCTGAAAGGAGGTGTTGGCCTCTTCTCCCAGGTAACAGTGATAGGATGAGGGAATGGCTCAAGTTGTGCCAAATTCAGGTTGGATATTAGGAAGAATATGTTCTAGGCAAGAGCAGTGAGGCAGAGGCACAGGCTGCCCAGGGAGTTGGTAGAGTCACCCTCCCTGAGGTGTTCAAGAGCCATGTGGATGTGGCACTGCAGGACGTGGTCAGTGGGTATGGTGGGGACTAGGTTGGGCAAGGTGATCTAAGAGTTCTTTTCCAAACTTAATGTTACTATGATTCTATGATTTTGGTACCTACTGGTCTGATCACAGCTAGGAAATTGGCAGAGCAGTGAAAGACCTGTACACATGTGGCACAGTTGCACAGTAAGGGGCATATGATCTTATTCTTATTTGCTTAATAGGTAGAGGGTAGGCTTTGAGGATAATTCATCTTCACTTAAAAATAAGAGCCTTCCATCAGTCACTTGCACTAAACAAGAGTTTCACTGCCCCGTAGCCATTGCACGTTCAGGTTTAGCACCAGAAGAGCCTTTTCTTCCTTTCCCACTAGCTGTATGTTAGTGCTGAGTACTTCGAACTCAGTAACAGATTCAGGAAAAAGGATTATCTGGTACAATTTAGTGACAGAGGGAAGCAGAATACTAAAAGAAGTGTGCTTCTTTAGAGAGCTACGGTGTGAATGCAAGTTTTTAACATCTTAGCATTAACCATGCTTTTGATGAAAGGCTGAAGCCTAAAAACCAACGTGCAACCCATGGTTCTCATATGTTGGCGCAGGCAGCAGTGCTGTCGTGCATCCACTGGGCACTACAGTGGAGTTTGGGAGTAGTATTTTTTTGTGCAGTGCATCAGAATTCAAGGTTACCTTGCCATTTGATTTCTCTTTAATAGTCTTAATGGCTAAAATTAATATATGACAAGGCTTTAATGCCCTGTTGCCCAGTTAACAAAAATAAATAAAGAAAAATATAAAGCCTTATTCTTCAGGGTAGATCATTTGTAATGCATTTTCTGTCATGCTTGTTAATGACATCCCCATCAGGATGATATGGGGCTAACATCCTTCTTTTTTGCATCAATATTGCTACCCGCAACCTGCACATGATAAGCAGAGTAGAGAAGTAAGTTTGAGGGAGAGAAGATGCGAAGAACTGGACATAAAAGTATTCATGTGATTTCTCTTTCCTCTTTCATGCAGTGTATTATTTGTCAATGGCAATGAAAGCTGAAGAGATAGCATTTTTGGAACACTAGGCAAAAGTGCAGCTAGAAGCTGTGGTGCCCCATCCCCGAAGGCATTGAAGGCCAGGTTGGATGGGGCCTGGGCAGGCTGAGCTGGTGGGGGGCAGCCCTGCCCATGGCAGGGGGTTGGGACAGTGTGAGCTTTAAGGTACCCTCCAATCCAAGCCATTCTGTGATAACTTCTTAAAGATAGTCATGAAGATGAATTTATTTTGCACATTAATACTGCTTTTACATCTCAGCCTATCTCACTGTGTTTTTCCAAAGGCAAAAGGCAACATGAAAAAGACTTGATAGTCAATTGATAAAAATGACTTACAGATTTGCATGGCATTGTTTGTTTTCACAAATAGTCTAATACCATTCATTAAAGCGTATTTCTCAGTTAATCCATTTATTCTATGTTATCAAGAAGTTTTATTTTACCTATCCTCCTACTTTTTGATCCAAAATAACAATTGAAGATGTGTTTATTCCTCTGGCACAGGAAACATGCTGCTGAATATATACATTTGGTGAATATGCATTATTTAATAACTCCACACTGTTACCACCTGCTAACCCACAAACTGATCACAAATCATTCCTTTCTTTTTCCTTCACTACAGAGATGTCGTAATTGTGATTTTAGTCACTTGGAAGAAAGCTCTCATTTGGGTTTGAATGCAGCAAAGTCAGTTTAAAATTTAGAAAAGGAACAACCTAATGCTATGAGTTATTTATCAGCCCCAGGTCAAGGTCCTTTTCTGGGTGGTTCTAGCACCCTGATTCATTTCCAGGTCTAGATCTCAAGGCTTTCACTTAGGAACCTCATGGGCCTTCAGAGAGGCCAAAAAGATGCTAACGCTTGGGAGGAGTTTGGATGTCAGTCAATTATGTGTGAAGATCTGTGTTAGAAGAAAAAAATAGAGTTTCACAGAATGATTGGAGATGACAAAGAAATACACTTTTCCTTGAATGAAACTGGTATTGCCGTGAGAGAGTTTTGTACTTGACTGAAACAGTGCTGTGGATCAGACTTTTACAAAACCAGGCAACTTGTAAGCTTAATAGGAGAGTTATAAGCACAAAGCATTGACACAGTGGCTGATTCATAGACATAAATACAGCAAAGAAAAGCAATTTTCTGTAAGGAACAGAAGTATATAATGTTATTGTCAACTGCCAGAAATCTGGTATCATTTCTTACTTAATAGGAAGGAACAATTCTGAAACAGGACACAAATCAATAATGTTTACAAGGAACTAATGCACATACTGCCACAAATCATCTTTTCCAATGGAAAAAATAAAAACTTATTTGTGTTTTGTACACATTCTATTTCTGACATTATTATTATTATTATTATTTCATCAAAAAAATAAACATGATCTTTAATCCATCCCAGAAAATTCCTGTATCTGATCTTATTGTAGCTGTTGCCACATGGGCTGTGCAAACATTAAAAAAAGAAAACAGTAACTCTATGATAAGCAAAACAGGAAATTGGAGGTTGCTGATGATGTAACTGATATCCAAGTGGTAATGTGAGCAATGAAGTCACTAAACATTTCCTGTGCTATAAATTTGATTTCCTGGAACATATTTAATGTTTTTGTTAGATTTCTTGGATAGTGTGCACCAGGTATTTTTAGCTAGAATCATCATCATCATTTTATTTAGCTCCCTCAAAATAAGTAGCATGTTAAAAGTATAATGTGAGCGCATAAAGCTGAAGCGTGCTCATATTATAGTGTCAGCATTTATTTACAATTGCGCCTGTTGTGCAGATAACATCTAAGTGATAAAAGGGGGAGGGGGTCTGAACAGAGAACACTCTTTGCAAATGCTGCTTAGTAACCAGCATCACATTGTCACACTGAGAGCAGTATGTTTGTTCAGGCTATTCCATTAAAAAACAGCCAGGAGCCCTACTGGAGAGTGGTGAGGAGGGAGATCCTGGAAGAAGCAGTCAGAGTAGGTGAAATGTAATTACAGTCCACCAAAGCCTTTTCTCAAAATGCAGGTAGCAAAATATTTGGATATTTTTTGAGCTGTTGTTAATCCTTGAAGTTCTGGTAGTCATGTTCAGGTATAAGCTGTTTATACTTGTGGCGGTGGTGTGCTAAAATGGAGTGGTTTCTGAGATATAGATCATATCATATCATCAGTCAATGCAACCATTAAGTTATCTTGATTTTAGTTAATTTATATGTGGTATATGGCCTCAAATCTTCACAAACACTTTTGGAAAATGTCCTGGCACCTTTGTAGACATTGTTTTAAAGGTCATGTGCTACTTGGATGGCTTACAAATGATGATTTTAAGGGATGGTTCACAAAGGTCTGAGTTTTAATAAAGTTACATTATGGAATCGTAGAATACCCTGAGGTGGGAGTGACCCACCAAGTGTCATTAAGTACAACTCATGGCTCCACACAGGCTCCCAAAATCAAATCCTATATCTAAAAGCAATGTCCAATCCTTCCTTGAACTCCAGCATCTGTTCTCCTGCACCTCTGAGAGCCAAACAGAGTTAGGGCCCAGGCAGTGATCTGTGATTGTCCAAATTCACTGCAGAGAAACGAGAATGGGAATGACACTTAGCATAGAGAATGCTTTCTGGTAGCAAATAAGAGAGCTGTAGGAGAAAGAAGTAGGCTGAGAACTAATTACAGTCATGAAAGCATTAACAGCACAAGGTGGGATCATTTCCCCAAGCAAAGCAGTAAGCGTGGTTTGCAATGTCACCAAAAATGTTAAATCCCAGCAGAATTTGTGTGTATATTATATGGGTTAGTGTCTGCAAGTCTAGTTAATGTGAAAGGAAAGAAACCTGTGGTGAGCATCTCCTGAACGTGGAGAAAATTAATCTCTTGTTCCAGGAAATGAACCTCCAACAGGACAGAGCAGTGAAGAAACAAAAGTCAGGTGCCATAACGACCATGACATTCATAACTATTCCAAAAAAGGACAGAAAACAGAAGCAGTCATTGCTATCAGGAAGAAGGCAAGAAAAAATACACTTTTGTGGGCCAAACTTCATGTTCAATGTGCTCTACATGCAAAAATCTTGAATCTGAAACAGTTGAAAAAAGTTGTGAAGACATCAAGTGTCTCTGTAGCCTCTGCCTTTATGACCACTAATCACACTGCCATCCTGAATGTATCAGAAACACTTCCCAGATCCTGAAAATAAGGAGGCCAGGGGTTTAGGTGGTGCTCTCAGTAGGTTCATTCAGCTCCCCAGCCAGGAAGTGACAGCTGCAAGTGGCTGCACAGATAGCATTACCAGGGGCCATTGCATACTGTGAGATAGGTTATGTCCCATGAGATGTTGAGCAAGAATGTAGTTAACAACATGAGTATCTTTGTACACCACTTTGTTACTTGAATGAAGAGGGGTCTGAACTGGATCAAAAGAACAGAAAGAGAATTCTTAAAGCATGAATTAATGTGACCAGCAGAGGTCCCAATGCAGAGGAAGAGGTAATTGTAACAAGAGAAAAGGACTAGGGTTAGTAATGGATCTGCAGATAACTCCAACTGAGGCTGCCAAAATGGGAACATCAGATGGATAACTATGTTGTTGAGTAACTAACATCCAGGAAATTTTTGTCAATTCTAAAGATTTTCATCATCAAAACATCTTCTGGGGGAGAAAAGGAAACTAGTTATCTAGAAAAGTTATGGGGAATGCAAAAAAGCAAAGAATAATGTTTGAGGCTTATTCTGATGCAGTTCTAGTGGCTGGGGAGGAGGAACTCATTCATGCAGAAAGCAGCTTGGGTAAAGGCAACTGAAATGACAGATCTTATTGTGAAAGGGATGTAAAAATGGTGTAGAAAAAAACAATATGGCAAAATGTTGAGGTTTTATACACGAGTCTCGAACACAAGGAGGAAGCATACACAAGTTAGAAAAAAAAAGTTCAGTAATCCAGATGATCACAGAAACATAGCATGAACATTTAATAACAGCCAGAAAGATCAAGGCATAGAATGAATGTAATTCACTCAGAGAATCAAGAATAACAAGAACACTAAGGCAGAAGAGCAAAGACAGGAGAGGATCACTTGGTTCCCTGTCCTGAGATAGATGTCCACTCTAAAAGGCTACACAGAGCATTGATTTGATATACTTACCTAAATCACTAAACTACCCAAAATGCTGTAAAAAAAAAAAAAATCTAGATCTTCTTGCCAAAAAACTCATTGTTATTTCTGTGCTGCAAGAAGAGGGCAGAAAAGGATTAATCAAACTGCCTTTGCCCCAGGACCCCTCAATAGCACAAATTTTCTCACAGCTCCCAAAACATTGTACAAAAGTAGCCGTGCTTCATGCTGTTGAGAACAGAGTTGCTATGGTTGCAGTCAGTTGGCCTCTGAAAGGGAAATACCCCTTCCAACTCCAAATCTGGCAGTGAGGGTGTGAGTAGAGCACATGGGTAGCAAAAAGAAGAGCACAGGATGGAATGGGAAAGCCACTGAAGGAAGACATTTGGGAATTATAGCTGGTGTATTGGAAGAATGGGAAATAAAAAACATAGTAGGACCTCTTAAGGAGTGCATGAAAAGGTGTTTAGAGTAGTGTACTCAGGCAGTAGTGTTCACTAAACATGCGGGAAGCTGTCCCAAGCATGGCACTATAGCAATCTGTCCACAGTCAAGTGCTAGTCAGTATTTCCATTACTGACATGAATATTAAAATAAGCAACATGCTTACACATTTGCAGTCACATTTGCAGGTGACTACGGTTTGAGTTGACCACGGAATAGTGAAAGAATAATATTAAATTCTTCATGATGGCAATGAGACTGAAAAATAACATGTAAAAATATTTAATTTAGTAGGAATGAGGATGAGCATTTTGTAGCGGGGAGCATAAACACAGGGTGGGGAACAAATTGAAAGGTGTTATCTGAAAAAGGCTTCCCAGGGCAGTGGCCATGGCACCATACTTGCTGAAATTCAAGAAACACTTGGAAAGCACTCTTAGAAACACAGCTTGAATTTTGTTTGGTTCAGTGATTCTGTGATTCAGTGAAGTCTGTAAAAAATATTTAGTTGTTATAGTTGGTCATTAGATGAGCCATAATGTGCTCTGCTAGAGTGAATGCCATACAGAGTTTAGACAGGAGCAGAGTCTGCAGGTTGGAGAACGTAATTCATCCTCTTCACCAGGGAAGGAATCTATTAAAGAGAATTTGGAAAACGAAATAGTTAATAACTATAGATACAGAAAACAAGATCTGTATCAACAACAACAAAAAAAAGAATTAATGAGCTGTGGTTGCTCACCCACAAGAGAAAAAAAATAGAAGTAATACATAAAAAATAAAATAAGTATAATATTTTAATATTTCAAAGCTTAAAGTCTTTTACACAAGACTTATTAACGTCAATAGGGATTGTTTCGTTTTGCTCACTTTTAATAGGAAAAATAGATCTATCTGATTGAGAGAGCTTTGATAAATTTGAGAGGAAGATTTTCATTGGTTCTCCTTTGGAAGGTGTTTAGAGAGGAATGAGATTTTGAAAAATGTGCCTTTCACGAGGACCTACCTGTTAATAACAGGTTTATAATAGGATCTTATTAATACTTGTACACCTATACAGAAGTCACTGGAATCCATTTGCACAAAAGTGGAATCTAACCCTCATATCTCAACCCCTGAGTCAGGCTGTGAGATTAGCCCCATGGAATGAGGTAGGTGCATATCTCCCCTGCCTTGATTCAGGGCTGACCATGTGCTCTCTGGGAAGCACCAGTCAGCATGCTGAGCAGGGAGATGCCTAAATCAGCAAGTAAGGAATGCTTTAAAGAGCAGCATGTCATGCATTTTACTTCTTTTGGAGGTTAGGCTCTTAACCCTGGCTGTTGTTCTTTTCAACAGCATAGCAAGAGGTCACTTTTCTCTTTTATAATGCTAGCTGAAAAAGAGCAAAAGGTTGCAGTTGTCACAATATCCTTTTGTCCTCTAATTCAGCAGTTAAATTACTCCTCAGGACACAGGTTGTTCAAGTCTCCTGCAAGACGGTGCCCTGGTGACTGAGCTACTGGTGAGTCTGGGTGCTCCTCTGTTTGCTGGGTCACACACACAAAAAGCTTTCAAGAGTCGTTGTGTTAAGAAGGACCTTAATGCTCTAATCAGGTGCATGGGCTCTTCATGTGGGAAGACAGAGACAGGGACTTTGCCCAGCTCTTAGGTTTGCTTATACATTATACATGATGTCTACCCTGGATAAAACTATTCAGTAGCTCCGAGGATGGGCCTGAACCCCATCTGTCTTCCTCCCTAGGAAGTACTGTGACAACACAGAGATAGAACGTGAAGTGGTAAATAGATTTGGATTTTCACATCTCGGGCTGGAGATGTTGCATCTGAGGTCCTTACTCATAGGCACCATTTGTCTGATGAGCTGTTCCCCGTGGCAGGGTCAGAAACAGCTCACCACATCCCTGAGCTAAGCTGCCCCTGCTTTTATGTTCAGCCTAATGCTTACCCAGGAGCAACGTGGAGGAAGGCAGCCAACCGGCCACCCGTTGAATCAGGCCTCTCAGGCAAACATGAGGGCCCATAAGAGGCTTAAGGGCCAACCTGCACAGTTCTACTGGGATGGCAGCAGTTCTGGCCATTTGTAGGAGAGGAGATTTAAGTATCTCAAAGACTTTCTGCACCCACAACACTATTATTACACAGTCTCTACTTTACGCAGTGTTCTTGGCTTTGGGTGATATGTTCCCATCCAGGGGAGAATTTCAACAGAAAGAATAAGTGATCTTCTCAAAATGTGTCCTGCTTCACCAAAAAAATATTCAGCGTTATCCATAAATAGACTTCAACACAATCCTTTCAGTCAAAATAGTGATCTAAAAATTCAGCTGCGTACCAAGTTATTCCTGACTGCTGTTATTTATATGCAACGAATGCCTGACCAAAAGTTCAGAAAATTTAAAAAAAAAAAAAGAGTGTACCAATGGGTTCAGGTGACATCCATCCCTTTGCCAACTACCCAATATACTGAAGTAGCATTCACAACTCTCTAGGGCTTTTGTTTTCAAGACTTAGTCCTGAAAATGCTGTTGTATGTCATAAGACACTGAGGCTGTCAGAGAGGTAAATAAATGTCATGTTTATCAGTGAGTGCCAACAGCAACTTGATTGCAACAAAGCCTCAGTTGTTGAATGCTTTTATGAATACCAACATTATTCATTTTGCTCCTGGAATCTCTTCTGTTTTGTTTATTACACACACACGTATGCTCTCTATATATTATATAGAGAAAGCATGAAGAGGAGAAATCTGGAATATTTCCCTCTGCGGTGTGATAGAATTCAGTTTACTCAACTGTTGTATGACCTGTTTGTTTGTGAAGCTGTAGTGTTCTCATTTCTGAGCAGTATGTCAGCAAGAATTTATCAAGGGATGAATGAATAGAACATTTTAAAATAGCAGTATTTTAACCCCTAGGTATGGGCCATTATAAAAGAGATATTTGTGCAGAATTTGAAGTCTTACATTTTTTTGCTACTTTTTCAATTGTCTTCCTTTTTACTTGTTCTTTTTTACAGGAAGGTTATTATTAGCCATTATTTAGCATTCTCCTTTAGAATGTTCCACACTGATGAGATCGTTCTGATTCTTGGTCTAAATATGTATTTTTAAAAACTGTAAGTATTCTGAATATCAAACATCAGAGCTTCAACTCCATGTTTTCAGCAGCATCTTGATCTTATGTCTTTCTTGAACAGAAATGTATATTTCTTATGTCACAAATGGGAAACTTGGGTGCTAGGGTGTCATGAACAGTCGTCAAGGGTGTTATCAAAAATGACAAAATATTTGAGAGCTTCATCTGTATCTACAGCCTTTTTCTTTTGAATTTTGGTATGATTCTCATCTAATCTTCAGAGAAATACCTCCTACTTGTGTATTTATGGAAATCATTGAATGCTTTCATTATGAGTAAGGTAGGTCTATGAAGTAACTTACCTAATAACACGAGTTTCTTTTTAGCTAGCTTCATGATTCATATTTCATGTGTTTATTCCCACAGGAAAGTATTGCTAATGCCATTTTACATTCTCTACAGTTTTCTCCTATGTCCGGATAGTCCAGGCTGAGAAACCCTCCAGTCTTTTGCTGTCCCTAGCTTTACTTCAGTACTTCTGATTCTGTTGGACTGTCTCCGTTAGAAAAGTCACGTCTGTGACTTGTGTTAGAAGATTCATGTTTGTTCACTGAAATGTTGCACTGAAGTCAGCATTCTGTAAGCATGGCATCTTAGCAAGGATTTTCCTGTAACCTATTGGCATTATGTTCAATAGCATTGTTCTGTCAACAAATTTATTGCAGTGTTTAACACTATGTCAGGTAAAATCTCCCCGTTAGGTCAAATGTGGATTCTTTTTAGTCAATTGAATTGTCTAGTTTTAAAGGCAAAATTCACCCATAGACAAGTATATTTCACCTCAATAACCAACCCTTTGTCTTTTTCATGAGGCTCAACAGAGTTTGGTCAGGTACTTTTTTTCCTATTCACCTGGCTCATTGCTCTTATTTGCCATTCCATTCAACCTTGTATAAATGTGTCCAACTGCTTCCCAACATCACTGGATTTCTATACATCACAGGAGGAAGTCACGGACACTTCTTCAATCATATGACAACCAAATACACAACCCAAGGACTAATATTTGGCCATGTTTGTCTAAGATGAATGTCATCTAAAAAATTTACGTCATGTACAGTAATCATCATAATCATATGGACAGCTCCTGCCGTAGTGTCTTTATTCATGACTTTTGCCCTTTATTCTTGATTGATAAGTGACAGCTTTGCATTCTGGACCTTGAAATATATATTTACAGTAGTCTAAGAAATTTGTCCTTAATCAAAGGAGGCTCGACTTGCCAGCACATCTTTAGAATATTATTGAGTAACTCATTAAAATGTTAATAGATTCTGTCAGGATTTATTGATCCTGATGTCAGCTTTTCTCAGAATAAGAAATAAAGCTGATTTTTATCTTATCTTCAAACCATGCTGAGTGATCAGCACTTAAATAGAATAATGAGAAGTGCTTGAGTAGAATAATCAACCTCTAGGACACGTCTTAGTTCTAAATACAGACAGAGCCTTTCAGATACATGAATGTATTTTCTGTGGCCTGTGAAATAATATGCAATATAAGGACAATGAAGAAAACACTTTAACTGGATGATTTTGACAAACATAATTTGTTCTACTGAGGCAAATAGATGGAATAAAATGGTGTCACATATTTTCTATTGGATAAAAACAGCTGCTTGAAACAACAGCACTTGGTAAAATACTACTAGGACTGCCCTTGTTGTCCTAAATTACATAAGTTAAATCATGACCAAATTCTGTTCCACTGAATTTCAATAAAACAAACATTTGACACAGAACATTTTCTGCTGTTGTCACACTGTTTCAATTATATGCAGAACTGAACAAAAGACTGACTGACATAAGAAAGGAGAGAGAGAGAAGGGTATTTGTTTTTCAAAGAAGGCTGCTAATCTTAGAATCTTTCCTACTGTGAACAAGGTTGTCCAACAACACTAGAACAGCAAATCTCTTGCTGATCTAGCAGAGCCAGGATGCATCAAAATGAATGAAAGAAATAAGAGAGAAGAATCTGTCTCTTATACCTTACTTTGAAATCATTAAGTAAACCTTCATTGCAACGCTTCCTCTGAATACCCGAGCAAGTATTTTACAGCATGTCCAGAACTCAAACAAATAATACTGTGATATTTTGCTGATTCAATCATTTAAGGAAAAGGAATCTTTTAGAAACCTGTTCCTTGAAGTTTTACCTAAGTAGTAGCCTACAGGGCAACTGTCTCTGAACCTGGACTGTAAGAAGCACTGTGCTCTTTGTAACAAAGCTGTCACCTTGTACCTGAAAGCTGTCAGGTATTTACTGGCAAAGGACAGGGGGAAAGTAAATTGGCTAAAAAGTTACCTGACTGCGTGTAAGCTGCAGCTTGGTCAGCCTCAAGCTTCTGATTCAGGAAATACTTTTAAATGTGTTCTTGTTACTTAAAATTAGAAAGAAATGGTGGTCTATAAAGACAAGAGTGACTGCTGAGGGAGTTATGAAAGCAGTGAAACGTAAAATAATAGTTATAATTTGGGGCATCCTAAGAAGCTTATTCCTAAATTAGAATGCCTTGTCTGGTTATTAAGTAGTATCTGCAGTGAAGGAGAATTTATAGGAGTTATAGTTATGAGTGATATTGTTATGGACTTGGTCAACTTACCTTTTCATTGGATTAGTCAACGTAATAGCACTATGAAATCTGGCAAAATAGCCAGATGTCATCACATGCTTAGTGAATTTTAATCTGGCATTTGCAGTATTCAAGAATATAACGTGAAAAATGCTAAGTGATGCTTAGTTTATGTTACGTGCAGTACTAGTTTTCATTAACACTTTTCCTGTGACAGTTGCCAATAAATCCTGGAGTTATTTGCATTCCTTTAAAAAGACGAAGGCAACAGCTGTGAGAATGCAGAGAAGAAACGTTACTTGGCATATGGTAAATACTATGCATTTATGAAACCTGACAGAATCCTTATTAATCCTGTTAAAGGTTTGGGCATAAACTACAGTCTTAATGACATTTGTCCAGAGTGACACTTATACACTAAGGTCCTCAATATGCAAACACATCAGCACATGAGTAGTTTTACATTTATGCGTAATCCTGTTCGATATGCAATATAAAGTTGCTCACGTATGTAAGTGACTTTAGGATCGAGGTCAGGGTTTATAGAGTGATTTGAGATTCCTCAGGATAGAAATGCCATCTAAATGTAAAGATACTGTTTGTTAGGCATTAGTGTTTTACAGACAGTAAATTTAATGGGCCTGATTTTCATTTACCCTTACAGTCAGATGAGGGATCTATTTTGGAAAAGTCACCACAGAGGGGGAAGAAAAACAATCGCCAGGAAATTGCTAATGGTAATACGATGTAAAGTCAAGCAACCATTTCAGATCTCATTTAAACTTTGATTCAGGAAGGGACTGAAACATGCGCTTAATTTTAATCATGTCTTCAGTCCCAGCAGTCAGTGAGACCTCTTAAAATTAGGCATATTCTGCCTGCACCGAGGCCTCAGTCAACAGAGTACAAAATGGATTACCATTTCTTGTCCGAATTGCCCCTACCCGATTCGTAATGGATGGATGGTCTTCTCCCAGAATACAATGATAGAACTGATATTTAGTGGAGCAGAAGAACTCCTCTGCTAAATTGAGTGAAATGAGGTGGCAGAATTCCACGGAGAGGAGAGAGAGGCTCATCCTCAGAGAGGTGTATGCTTTAAAGCGCCTACAACAGAAACTTCAGCAAAATCCTTCATGTAGGTGATCTGAGGAATCAAGCACAGTTTGATTGACACATTGAGTATCCATACTCCAAACTTACCTGTTCAGTTTGAACACCAAAAGTAGAAGGGCATTAGTGTATTCCAGAGAGGTTTGTCCGCCTCCTGTTACTTTCCAGGGCAAGGTGGACTGTCATATCATCCATCAGCTCCAGTAATAAACAACTTCACCAAAGAATTCACCACAACTCTGCAAAGAAAAAGGCTGCTTCGAAACTGCTTCCCTTTCAGTAGTGCTACTCAAGTTATCTGCATTATTCTTCACTTCAGTAGTTAATTCTTTAAGGGAGTTACTTTGAATGCTTACTTAAAACAGTATCCCCTTGTGTTCTGAATTTAAAAATAAAGTGTACATTCTGTTTTTTTTTCTTATAGCACTATTTATAAATAAGACATGGTCACATTCTTAGTTTACACATTCATTTTTAAATGCTGTCTGTGATCTGGAATTTGATGGGATTTTTTTTTTCATAAACACAGAGATCAGAAAGAGCCATTTATACTATTTTTAAAGTAATTACATCCAAAAAAAAAAAAAAGAAGAAGAAGAAGAATTCATTATAATGACTTTGCTTCAGACATGAGCAATGTATTTTTTATTCCATCTCCTGTAGCCAATGTTATTTTGAGTCTTTTTAAAATTTTCTGGCTTAGAACTGACAGAATGTATTTATTTCACTCTTATATACTTTATCTCAATAGGGAACAGGTTACAGTATGTGTAATTAGTGTTTTGTGGACTTCGCAGTCACCATGCTTAGGACAATTTCGTAGATTTTAAGATCAGAAATGATCATTAAATTATTCTTTTACATCTCTGGCAGAATCCAGACTACACCCAAGTGACTTGTGTGCATTCTTCAGTGGCAATGGAACAGAATTTGAAGAGCTGGAGATAAGACTGGAGGTTTAGAATCAGGATGTTACACCTCTATGCCCTGAAGTTAATATTAACAGCATCAAGTTATGGGATTTTTTGTCCTATAGCAGACTCAAGTTGTGGGATACTTATCACATTCTTTGGTTTAGAAAATATAAACAAATAAATAAATAAGGTTTTATTCCTAGGCTCAACTCTACATCATGCAGTTGGATGTCACATGCCTTCTATATGGCAAACAAGAATCTCCTTGGCATAATACTTTCTCACAGTGCATTTACAGTGAAGAAATAGGGAAACAAAGGCATTTGGATGTAATCTTCCTAGCCTTGGGTCTACTACTGCATGTTTGTGATGCCAGTTGGATGCTTTTCTTCTCAATAATGATTTTCAAAACCACAACTAACGTTTCCTGTAGTTGTAGGAAACATACTCAATTGAAATTTAATGGTATACAAACCGTATCATGCCTAACTATTTTAAACCTCATTATATTCCCCTGTTCCCAGGCTTCCATATAAGAGGTTTGTTCTTTCGATTCATAGTCTGCAATAGCTATTGGAAGATTAAGAACACTTAAAATGTTTCTCCAGAATGCTGTTGATGCAGGACTTAGGCCCACCATCTTTGCCACCACTGCAGAATTTTCTACTCCTTCCTGTTTCAAAGACAGAAAGACCTACAGACATGGACTAAAAAGGTACACGGCCTACATTCGAAAATAAATCTCTACCTTCATTTTTTAATTCATTTAGCCTAGTCCTTGTGATTCAAATCTGAGTAATGTAAGGCTTAAGCATCAACACGCTGCACAAACAGCAATACAAAAAAATGCTGATGATGAATATTCAGCCGACCATGGCACAGCCCTGACAACTTGGTAATCGTTCAGTCCTTAAACTCAACTTCCCAAAAAAACAAGTAATTTTTCAAAGGGATCTTGAATGTATTTTACCAGAAAAGATTATGTGTATTGAAATTTCATGGAATATAGCTAAACTTGGAGAGATATGAAAATATTCCCCAGAAAAAAATACTGCAAGAATATTTTTATTCCATCTCCTGTACCTAAAATTTCTTTCCAAAGATTCCTTCTTTCATCCAGAAAGACTGAATTTTATATAATTTCCCAAAAACATCATATTTAAAAGCATAGAGGGAAAGAAACCTTTCTTTACTGAAAGAAGGTGTTCTTCTTTAGAGGGAGACATTGCCTTGGATATCTAGAGGGTGAAGATTTGCACTGTAAAAATTCTGGGAAATGCCTGTGAAGCTCAATCATATGTGCTCTAGCAAAGATGCTATCACACACTCAGAGAGCAGAGTGTCAAATGTTTTGTGTCCCTGAAAACACATGAGAATTTGTGCCCATGACCTCGAGTGCTTCAGAACAAACCACTGAGGCGAACCGTTACTGATTTGCTCATAACAGGATGTGCCACTAATAACAACACTGTATGACCCAGCCATTTATACACAAGTAATCGAACAATTTCTAACAGTGAGCGGTAATATCCAAACACATTTCTTTTTCTGTCCTGGTCACAAAGGTGAGGTGGGGAGTAAAGCTTAGTGAGACGCTTACAGCAGCCGAATAGACAAAAAACGATGCTCAGAGAACTGATTGGTTTCTTTTACTCACTATCCCATAAAAACCGGTAATTGACATTTTAATGTATGACATGTTGCATTCCTTCATAACGCTACAGTAATTGAATACACATGAAACTGTAGTGCACTGGGTGACCCCGGAGTGTGCCACACACCTGGAAGCAGTGAAGTTCAATTAATGTGTCATTGCTACTAATAACAGCTACTAGTGAGAACCTCCAGCCAGTTGCTACAGAGGAGGAAACAGTAATCCTTGTATTTAGACAGATAGTATACAGTAAACACCAAAGATCCATTGTTTACGTGCAGAGCTGGTTTAGATCAGCAGTTAAAATCTTGTTCTCCCAGCAACTTGACTTTGCATTAAATTGCACGACTTAATTTGCCCCTGCATTGCATTTGTCTAGCTTTGTGTGCAGAAATTTACAGATACTAAAATAAAATCAGCTGACAGCTGTTGGTAGACTGAATCAAATAGCACAGAGACAAAGGTTCACGTAATAAAAAGAGGACATAAATCACACACTTGCACAGAAAAACCTATGATAAAATGGCCTTAAGGATTTGATTTAATCTGTAAAACCCCAGGAAATTTGGAGTTAAGAGTTGAAACTCCTTCCTTGACTTGCTTTGTTGTTAAATTCAAGTTCTCAGATATCCCTGCTTTAAGCATACGCATACATAGATGTGAATGCACAAACAATCTGAGTGCTTTCTCTATTTCATTTACAAATAAGAGGTAGCATATCAAAACTGAAAGTCCACATCAGTGGTAGAACAGAACAGAGGTGGGCACGGCTGAAGTTCTCCTCTTTAATAATTAAGCAGCAGGTCTGATTTAACTAAATAGTAAACATCAAACTCCTGGGACAAGTTATGTGTCCTAGGCACTGAATTTAAGAAATCATTAAACTGTTTAACCAAAAGCTCATAGGGAAGCAAAGATCACTCTGGCACGGCTCAGCTCCATGGCATTTCTGTCCTCATTAGCATCGTGGAGTGGAATATCAGGTTACAAACATGACATCATCTGATAAAGCCCCCACCAACCAAAAGCCATGGTAGTGCTGAAGGCCACGATGTTGATTCACGAGGAGTTTAGCCCCTTCGTGGGAACCCTGTTTGCAGTATCAGACCTATGCATTTTTAGTGGTGTTGAGGCAAATCTCCGAGGAGTTGTAGTTTCTGTTGGAGTAATCCCCAAAGATAAAACATCTTACTGAAAATGAGCTTGAACTTCTGCAGAGCTTCACTCTTCTTCCAGCAGCTATCATCACCACATCTATTTTATTTCTCCAATCACGCTCTTCTCTCATCCTAGATTTGTCTAAGATTTATCTGTCAGCTTTATCTGCTCCTAAATTCGTTTCAGGTCTCCAGCCAATTCTCTCAGGCATTTATGATAAATAATATTCTCTGTGTTCTCCCATTTCCTCCCGCTTGGCTTTATCTGTCTCAGCTTAAAGCCTGTTCTACTGACCTGCCTGAAATTTCATATGGTTGTGGAATTAAAGCACAAACCTCCTCAGCAGGGGGCCTCTAATGGTCATTAAAGCACTGCATAGGCAGTTGGGAGAATGTTTATCCTGAATTAATTGCACAAACACACAGCTTGGTCTGAGAGCCTCTCTAGTTTTTTGAAGTATCCAGTCCATACTGTACCTTTTCAGAGGGTTAGGGATATTGGTGTTACCAGTGCCACTGTGAATATTTGCACTGTCCAATACTTGCAATCTATTCAGGGTAAACAGTTGTCTGCAAATCCCCGCTGCAGTGAGGTTTCCCAAGATATGCTAATAGCATGTCCCCAGTGCTGGAGAAATGCTGAAGAAGAGAAAGCTGGGGGGGGGGGGAAGAAAAAAAGAAAAGAGAAAAGAAAATAAAGAAAATAAAAAAGTAAAAAAAGAAAGAAGGAAAGAAAAGGAAGGAAAGAGGAGAAAAACATATTCAGAATTTGACTAATATCCGGATAGCAGGAGAAGAACAGACAAATGGTTTTCTGAAGCCATTCAGGTGATAAAAGAAGTGTTTGGAGACAACAGTATGTACAGTTTTCAACGGATGGAGGGACTCATTTGTTTTCTTCTTCTCTTGCACTTCTGACATGCATGAAAATTCTATACAAGGACAGAGGGCAAGGAGGGATGGGGGTGTTTCTTTCCATTACAGTATGCTGTCCACCACCTAGGAGATGTAAGCCACTGTCCAAGGATCTTCTAAGCTGTGATTTGTTGTAAGGAGTTGCTTACATGAGAACAAATGATCTCAGGAATGGTCTAAAACTCATCATACATACCACAGAAAACAGTGGAACATTCACATATATTGCATACATATATGCATATAACATAAAGAGAGATTTTTGTGGGTTTTTTGTTTGTTTTTTTTGTTTTTGTTTTTGCTTTGATAGGAAGATATTCCTGAATTCCAGAATTACTTTGGAGACATAAAAATAAATGTTGTAATTTCTCTTAAATAATGCAGTCCTAGTGCTAATTTCCAAACCCACTCAGCTGCCTAAATTGCTGTTGAATTGGGCTCTTCCAAATAGAGTTCATAACAGAGCTGAGCACTGAAATATCAGAGCTGAGCTACTGAGAAGATGCTAAGGAAGTGGGTTGGTTCTTATCATCTTCTTCCAACCTCAGACTCATCATGAGTGAGTTTCCCTGACATGACTATTCTACATTTTTCAATTTTTGTTTTCTTGCTTAGGTTTTGGCTTTTAAGTGAAAAAAGAAAAAGCAAATACTGTTTATATGGCAAGACTAGAGGCAGAACAACAGCTTTTCTCATCTCTCTGCCATACCGCACTGTGATCCTGCACTTGGCAAATGAGAGGAAAGATCACTGGCCTTTGAGGAAGTTCAAAGTTTTATGTCCATCTTTTCAACACTGAGCCCACAACAGCATATTATAAACCAGGCTAAGACTCTCAGTCCCTCCTGTTCACATCAGGCTACCCTGCCTGGAAAAGCTAAAGAACAGAGAAAGTCACCATCATCATCATAGAATCATTAAGGTTAGAAAGACCACTAAGATCACCTTGTCCAACGACTGAACAATACGACCCAAGCCTCCTTGGTAAGGCTGGGAGAAGGGAATCCCGCTCCTCATCTTGCTCCAAAGGCTTTCAATGCATTTGTGTACATTGGAAGTAACATATTTGTAACAAACAAACAAAAACTTTGACACCGAACTCCAGATATGCCCCTTACCAATAAAGCACTGGCACAGAGGATTGCCTTTTTCCCTTTTTCTATACTCAACAAAGTAATTACAGTATGAGGGTACATCACATGCAGTCCAGTGAACAATGTCTAGAACACACTTTTCAAAGACCAGGGGTCTGCACCGCATCCATTTGGACAATGGAATTGAGTCTGGGTCCTCATCAACAAATGTGACTGATATGCATATATAAATCAAAGACAACTTCTGCTGATTGTGGAGCAGAATGCATTCACTGGTTGTGTTGAGATCAAATCAAGGAGAAAACTCACATCCTAGGTCTGAATTAGGTACCTGCATTAAGGAACGAAATGATGACAGATGAGCTTTGGGTACATCCAGAATTAGTCAACAACTGAGTGGAAGTGTTCAGCACTCCCATTTTAGCCTTCAGTATCTGCATTCTCCCTGAGTCCCTTTCTGGACCTGGCCCTGAACTCCGAAACTGAGAACACATCCAAATGGCATCCAGAGACTGAAGTGTCTAATTCTTTGGTATTGGTGGGTCTCAGAGATCAAATTTCAGGATCAATGTCTAAAGGTCAGACAGATCATTTTAGAGGGCAGTATCTTCTGAGTATCTTTCTGATGTTAGCAGAGATTGAACTTAGTTTGCCTTTGTTCAATTAAGGATGAATTAATCTCCTATTCCCACAGTATAAGCGTGGAAACCTTGTTGATACAAATTCTAACGAAGTTAAAAAGACGTGCGAAGTTATATCCAGAGCTGGAAACACTAGCAAGAAGTAGCAGTAAAACCCATACTGAGAGCAGCTATACTTTCAGATGTGTGTGCTGACCTGGTCTTTGCTGTTCAGACACAAAGCATGCTGATGGGATTTTCTTGGGGAGCAAGTTACCAAGACAAGCAGACATTCTGTGAGCCCATATGGGATGATTTTGAAATGTTTCAGTGTGAAATGTAATTGTGGTGATCGCTGCCCATACAATGTGACTTTTCAGTCTCACTGCTGGTGGGAAAGCTCATGGTGACCTGAATTAAGCAACTACCTGCTTTTAAACTGGGATGACATAAACATAAGTCAGGATCAGAACAGAAAGCATGCATTCTGCATTTGGTGAAGCCAGCTCACATAGGTTTGTTACACTACCTACTTACTTATTTACTCACAAATCCTTGCTGTGAAAGGATGAAAGCTGGGGGACTTGCAAGCCACTTCTACCACAGCATCAGGGCATGAGCCTGTTCTCTGCTCTGCCTTTTGATCCAAACAAGATCATGACCATGAGATCACCACACCAGCCCCCAAAGAGCTGAGGTGTGAATCCTCCCTTTTCCCATCCCCATGCCAGATCTTCCCAATCAGCTCGACCATGCTAACGAGGAGACAGATCCACCCTAGTGACACGCTGGTGCCTTGTCATGCCTTGCTGGGGCTGCACTGCTGGGTTTTAAGCCGTGTTAAGCCAGTGGCTTACAGAGTTCACTGATATATGTTCATTTACAGGGCTGAGGTCTTCATTTCACAAAAACAGCCTTCACGAGAATCTTTGCTTCCCCTCTCCATACTCTCTCCCTTGCAGTAACTTCCCAGTCCCACATGTATAGATCAATCCTGACTTCAATTTCTTTGTCCATACATGGTAAAATACCTATTTAGAGACAAGCTGGTAGCTATGATGTGAAGTGTACCGTAGACAAATGCAAAAATATTGAATCAGTGTGCTACAACAAACAAAGCACAGCAATTAACATGAGCACATACATATGTGTATGAATGTGCTTACAACATAGTAAAACATCACATAATTATCTATAAATAGCATTTTCCATTCATTGTTTCTAAATCATGACTAAAGTATTTATAAACATTACCATAAAGCATTACTAAAGTTCTTCTGACAGCCATTATATAATATATTGAATGTCAAGCAGCATAAAACACCAACAGAAAAGAGAGATGTTTTTGCATCAGAATTCCTCTATTCCTCATAGATCCATTACTCATCTCCACTAGATTAGTCACACTATTCATAAAAGCCAAGGGCCATTGAGATAACTACTTGAAGCCGCTGAGCATAACTTTAAAAAAATTACATTGAAATACTCACATTGACTTTCATCGTGTTCAAAGGACTTCAGACAAACAGAGCAAAAACACTCCGCTTTGTGTGTGCTTTTCATACAAGGTTTTTCCTAATTTTTCAACCTAGAGGCTTCCTTTCTGTGATTGATACATTCCCTCTCCTGTTCCCAAGGACGGCTTTCACCTTCAAAACTAACTGAAAGAAATATGGTTTGCAGCTTACATTAGGAAAAACAAACCTTCGGTCATGGATGTTTGGGATTCATAATTAATATCAATTATCTGACTTTAGGAAATTGCTTTCAGAAAAATCATCAAATTTTCCAGTTGGGAAAAAAAAAAAAAAGAAAGAAAAAAAGAAAGAAAAGAAAAGAAAAAAAAAAAGAAAAGAAAGGAAAAGAGAAAAAAAGAAAGTTGGCCTCTGCAGAATAACTTTGTTCTCCTTAGAATACTGAAATGGAGAGCCTGACCCAAACATGAACATTCCGTGCTTTTAACCTGGGTGTATTTTTTCCAAATGTCATCCACTTGGATCAGTCCATCAACTCCAGCAGTGCCGTGTGCCCATATTGTCACTGTGTGTTATGCCCAGGCACCATGTACCCTTTTCTACATTCTGTACAGAATAAATAAATAACAAATTTACTAATTCATGGGGAGGGGCGAGGAGGGGGATGGGGGATGGAATCCCATCTTTTTTCATTTGTGAGCAGCGGATATTTTCTGGCTAGTAGCTCGAGTTGCTTTGGACAACCTCTAACAGCACTGTCTGTGTGAAGGGAAGGAGGACCGGGTTTCCTTCCCTGCTTTCTGCCTGGAAATGGATCCCTGCTCCAGCTGGATATTTCCAGTTCATGCCCAGTAGAAATAATTTTCTGTCCGATTGCCAAGCGGGGTCCCATGTGGCCAGCAAAGGTTGGACAATAGCAGTAACACAGCTCCGAGTAAAGAGCTGAAAACGATCCCCTGCAACCAGAGGCCTCAGTTCTGCCTAGCTTAATAACTCGAGTACCGTGATTTAACTTCCTTTTTCCTTTCAAGTCTTCGGTGCAAATTAATCGTATTGTCTGTGCTTTGGTCTCCCACCTTACTCATTTGTAGGGACATGTTCGAGTGGCATTCTAGAAGGTTGATCCCGCGTCCGCGCTTAACCAGTAATCCTCATGCACACGGGTAACCCCATTGAATACCAATATAGGGCCGCACGGTGCCAGGGAAAGTTAAACAAATCCGGAGGAATCTGTTTTATTAGCGTTTATGGGATTTGTGCGGGCGAGCGGCGGCGTGCGTACACCCGCACTGGGGAGCGGCGGTTACAGAACGGCACAACCCCGGCCACTCCTGGGGCTGTTGGGGCTCACGGCAGTGCTGGTTTTAAATGTGAAAATGTGACAAACAGGTGCTCAGCACCCCGCGTCCGGAGCTTCTCCTGCGTGAGCATCCTTCCCTCCCCCCCACCTCCCGGGCTCCCCTCGGGGAGCGCCAGGCTTGGCCCTCAGCCGCTCGGCGCACTGCGGCTCTGCATCGCCGCTCGGAGCCAACTGGTTCGGGGCGATTTTCCCCTTTTAACACTCTTAGTTTGTTTGTTTGTTTGTTTGTTTGTTAAAGTCTTGGGAGGGGGTGGGAAAAAAAAAGAAAAGAAAAAAGAACAAAAGAAGAAAAAAAGACCGAAGTATCTCCGCAGTATAAATTCACCTGAGGCAGACACGTCCCGAGGCGGGGAAAAGCTTCCCCTCAAATCAGGGCAAAAGTATATAACGGTACTTACTGTGTGTTCCCGACCCGTTTTGAAACAGCGGAGTCTGTTTGAAAACGGGATCGGAACGCATCAATCAGGAACTGTTTTCGTTATCGTCACTCCTTTATTTTCGTGCCCGACGTTGAGTTTAAAACGGGCACCCCCTCCCCGAAGGACCCCGCAGTCACCGCGCACTTCAGCGGCGCTCCCGGAGCTGCGTATTGCAAGCCGGGCCAGCAATAACGGTTTCTTTTTAGCTTACATCTTTCCTTTTGTTTTTCTTTCTTTCTTTTTTTTCTTTCTTTCTTTTTTTTTCTTGCATTTTTCTCCCTTTCCGTATTATGATCCCAGTCCCATAAACCGCCTCACTCTGTCGGAAACGCACCGCTCTCCCGCATCGCCCTCCTGCACTCCCCGACTCTGCACTCAGTAGCATTATCCCCAAAGTTTCCCCCTCGGCCCCAGCAGGGCGCTCCTTACTATATATATATGTATATAATGGGTTTTTTTGCGTGTGATTCATTTACATTTTGTCGTGGTTTTTTTTGTTGTTGTTGCTTGTTTGGTTGGTTGGTTGGTTTTGTTTTGTATTTCTTTTCCCGGCTAAATGGTTTACCTCTTCGAACGGGTCCGGTTTCGGCGGCGGGCGGAGATTGGGTTGAATTTTGAGAGTTCCTCCGAAACGCTGAAGTTTTTGTTCGACTGATGGTGTGCTGCTCTCAGTGCTTTTGGGTTTCTCGGTGAAAGTCGCGGCCGAAAGAAAATTAACGGGGCGGCGGAGCTCGGAGCGGATCGTTTCCCTCCGTTCCCGTCCGCGGGGTGCGGGAGTTGTCCCCGCTTCCACGGGAAGAACAGAAAGACGACAGCAGAAGGGGAAAGCGGGGATCGCGTCTCCCAGAGCGGCCGCATTCCTCGGGTTTCTCTGACCCCAAAGCCAGCCCAGGGCTGACCCCCCCCCCCCCCTCCGGACGGAGGGCAAAAGCACTCCCCAGCGCCGCAGTTCTCCCTCAAACCGTTGTTCCTCGACGTGGGGAGGCGGTGGCTCGGAGTGACCCTACGGAGAGGGGCCGGGGCGGCTCCGTGCCGTCGGGGTGTACCGGCCTTCGAGAGTGCAAACGCGAAGCGAGCCCGGAGCTCGGCCTCGCTGGGACAGCCCCGAGTGGGTGGCCCGGGGGGTGACAGCCTGTAGCCCTCCTGGAGCCACACCAAGGCCGGGCCGTGCCCGGGACCTGGCTGATCCCGTTAGAAGCCCCTCCCGTATCCCCTCTGCCCCTCGCACCCTTCTCTCCTTGTGGGTTTCGTACCCTGGGAGAAGAATCGTCGAGTGGGGTCAGAGGACAGCGGCGGAGGGGGCTGCAGTGCAGCAGGACTAGAAGTACTGAGCCCCCGGCACTGTAAAGAGCAATGCGAGGTGTGTATTTATGCAGTATATATATCTCTCATGCTATATATATATATATACTATATACGTAATATAAAACACACAATAAATATAAAATGCAATATATAATATGTAAGTAATAAATAAACATGTGTGCGCATGTGTCATTTGGAAAAATATGTTTATAAATACACTCGAGCACGCAGATGTGTTATATGGGTCCTATATATAGTGTATCTATAATGTGTACGAGGTGCTCCATGCATGGTACACACACACATCTCTATGGCTGCACCTACACGCCTGTATCTCTCTCCCCCTTTTTAACCGGTGCCTAAGGAGGCCCGAATGCAGGGTCCCACATGGAGCAGGATAGGGGCCCCCCCGGCACCGCGGGTTCGGGGTCGTCGCAGCCACCGCCCCCCCGCACCCCCCCCCTTCCCCGGCCCGGCCTCCGTCCCGCGGCGGGCGCTGATTGCGGCTCCTTTCTGCCCCTCTCTATTTGGGTGCATGGTAGGGAGGACACGTCACGGGGACGTTGTCCCCTCCCCTCTGGAGGCTCTCCTGGTTCGTCTCAGCCTTTGCTGAAGAATTAAGCGAGGGGTCCGCTGCGGAGCTGCTTCTGCCCCGGAACAAAAATAATAATAATAATAAAAAATATAAATTTAAAAAAATAATAATAAATAAAAGGAAAAAAAAAAAGGAAAAAGAAAAAAAAAAAAAGCCGTGAGCGAAAGGGGAAAAACAAACAAACAAACAACGGAGATATCTGAGTTTGGGCCGAGGAGCGCGGAGGACGGCGTTTGTGAGGGAGGGGAACTGCCTCCGACCGCACCAACGGTGAGGCCGCGGCTCCACGCGGGAGGGGACGGCACCCGCCATCGTACTGCCCTGGTCTGGTGTGGGAGCACCGCTGCTGCCTTTCGGCTGCTAAATACGTGAGAAACTAAATAAAAAGGGAAAAGAAAGGAAGGAAGGAAGAAAAAGAAGGAAAGGAAGAAAGAAAAAGAAGGAAAGGGGAAAAAAAAAAAGGAAAAGGAAATAAAGAAGGAAAGGAAAGAAAGAAAGAAAGAAAGAAAGAGAGAGAGAGAGAGAGAGAGAGAAGGAAAGAAAGAAACAAAGAAAGAAAGAAAGAAAGAAAAAAAAAGGAAGAGAGAGAGAGAAAGAAAGAAAGAGGAAAAAAAAAAAAGAAAATAAACTATTTCTGATCCTGCAAATTCTTTTTCTTTAAGAGGAGAAAAGGAAGAAACAGACCCAACCAAACCCACCCCGCGCCTCTGCCAGCGCTCGGACTTGTTTGGAAAGAGGCATCGCTCCGGTGGCACCGCTCCCGAGGAGAAAGGACCCTTCTCTCCGACTCCGCATAAGCACCGCTTTCGGGATCGGGCGCAGCTCCGCGTCCCGCTCAGCCCCTCGCCGCTGAGCCGGCCGCCGGAAAGGAGAGCCCGGAGCGATGCGAGCCGTGGGCTGCGGGGCTCCGCGGTGGCCTCCTCCCTCCGCAGCCGCTCGGACCGCCGCTTAGAGGGGCCCGGACTTCGGGGCCGGAGCTTTCTGCTCTCTGTGAAGCGAACGGAGAGGTCTCCTCTTTCTCTCTCTCTCTCTCTCTCTCTTTCTCTCTCTCCCTTTTTTTTTTTTTTTTAGCCGAAAATGGTGCCGCCTGCCTAGCTCTGTGATTTCACGCGTGGACTTGTAATATTTCATTCTGATGATTTTTGGACCGGGAAGGACTGAGCGGAGGAAATCTCCCTGAGAGCGGGGCGCGGCGTTCGGCGTCCCATAGCACAGCGGCCCCGATCCCGTGCGGTTCCGCCGGGCTCGGTCCGAAGAGCAGGGCCGGAGCGTCTCCCCAGCTTGGGGTTCTCCTTCCCCTCCCGGTTTTTGTTTGTTTGATTTGGGTGTTTTTTTTATTTCTTTTTTTTCCTCTCGTTTTTCCTTTTTTTTTTCCCTTCCCTTTTTTATTATTATTATTTTTTTTTAAATCTGGTTTAATCTGAGGAAGCTCCCTCCCTCTTTTCCTCAACCCCTAACTCCGAGGCCGCAGCCCATGCCCCCCGTCGTTCGGAAGGACCGGGCCTAATATGCCAGTGTCACCTTCGCCTTGCAGTCGTCGCGATGAAGGAAAAATCCAAGAACGCGGCGAAAACAAGGCGGGAAAAGGAAAATGGAGAATTCTACGAACTGGCCAAGCTCCTACCGCTGCCCTCGGCCATCACCTCGCAGCTGGACAAGGCGTCCATCATCCGCCTCACCACCAGCTATCTGAAGATGCGAGCCGTCTTCCCCGAAGGTAAAGCCCGACAGCGGTCCGCGTCGCCCTCGGGAGCCGAGCAGGGGACATCGGGGGTCCCGGCGCCGGGTGCTGGGCGAGGGCTGCGGGGACCGTGCGGGGCCTAAAGGCCGAGCAGCGTGGGGGAGAGGTTCCAGAGCACTGCGCGGGGCTCGCCCGGAGGGGCAGCTCCGATCCCGGGAGCGGCGGGGGCACAAATGCGCGCTTTGCTTCGCGTTCCCTCTCCTTCGCTCCGTCCCCTCGATGGCGGCGAGGGCCTGGGGAGAGCCGAGGGCACTCGATTCGGCTCTTCTCCGAGAGCGGTGGAGCCAGCAGGGACCTGAGCAAAAAAAAAAAAATCTATCTATCTATCTACCTACCTATATACACGCAACCAAAAAACCAAACGCACAGCCAAACGCTATATGGTGAGTGTTCTGTTCGGGTTGGAGGCTGAGTGGGAATAAGGCAACGGGAGCCACCGCCTCCTCGTGGGGCCGGGGACAGCGCGCAGGGCCAAGCCGTTCCCGCGCTGTCCGCGGCCGGAGCCGTGTTGGAGCCCCGGGGCTTTGCTGGCGACCTCGCGTCCGGGGCTGCTTTCGGCCGTCCGCTGTGCGAGGCCGAGCTGAGGGGACCTCGAGATGAAGCGCTGAGTGATGTCGGGGAGCGGCTGAGTAAAGGTCTGCTGCTCGCTTTGTCCTTTAGTTGTGGAAATGGCAGATTCCGGAGCGGAGAGTCGGCTGCTTTCCATCCCGTTTTCTATGGAGCTTTATGAAAACGGTTTAGATTTATATTAAAAAAGAAGAAGAAGAAGAAGAAGAAGAAGAAGGGAAAAAAAAGAGAGATGGATAAGAGCGAAATCGGAAGAAAAAAAATATATATACTATCAACCCGTCAAGTGCTTACCGTTCTGCCCATCGAATTCAGTAATTTCGAGAGCACTCACTGGCAGCGCTGCAGTTTGGAGCCTTTGTCCCGTGCGGGAACGTTTCCCCGTTAAGAGAGCATCGCCGTCATTTCGGGGCCGGGAGCGTGTCCGGAACGCTCCGGGTTAGACGGGCAGGAAGCAGCGTAGGAGCTGCTGCTCTTCGAGAGCAGTGGGCAGAAGCCGGGAGCAGGTTTATACGCGCTGCTCGACCGTGCTTGGTGTGTCTGTCTGCCTTAAACAGGCCGGGCGTGCGCTTCTGCACACTCTGCTTATTAAGAGCAACGTTTAAATGCATAGGGTGAATTCCTGATCTTTCATCGTCTTAAGTACGGGTGGAAATACTTTTAAAACCAAAGGCTTGAATCCGGGGATGACAGGGCTGGGGGGAAGCAGCTCCGCCGGGTCCCGAGCCGGGTGCTGAGCGCTGAGAGCCCAGGGACTGCGGGCAGAGTGGGGGCCCGGGGAGAGGGGGGAGGGGGTGCAGCTGCGGTGCGGCTCTCGGGGCGGGCTGTGGCCGGACGGGACACGGAGCGGCTCTGTCCCAGTTGCCCTTCCCGAGGCCCCCTTCCCTCCTCCAGAACGGTTTCCAGTCAGTTTTACCAGAAAGGGCTGCCCGGCAGCGCACCTTAAATTCCGGCTGAGCAAAACGCGAGGAAAGAGCCCCTTCGAGCACGCAGGGAGGGCAGGGGAGGCGTATATCCGGGGGAATGGGGCTTGCAACAAAGCGGCTCCCCTCCTTGGCCTTTGCTCCCCCAGGGGTCGCCCTCGACGGGGCACGGCCGTAGCCCCCCCCCCCCCCCCCACACACACACCAAGGCCGCCGCCGGCATTCTGCAGCAGCCCTACGGCATCACCCCCGAAGGTCTGAGCGGGTTTTGTTTCTTCCAGACGGCCTCGTGTGTGGGGGGGGAGGTTGGTGGAAAGGAGGGGGGGGGGAGGGGTCCAAGACCCCCTCAGCACGAGTGCTAGGCCCGGGGCAGCCAGAGGTATCCGAGGTGTTGTCCGGCTATAAAGCTGGCTTCCAGTTCTGTCTAGACTGGATGAGAAAGGGCAGAAGGGGGGAGCTGTGTTTTTAAAAACCTCCACAGATGGCTTTACCTGCCCCCCTTCCATTTATTTTCTAGGCCCTGACGTGGAGTTTAAGCAAAATTTGGGACCCTCACCGAGGTGTCCTGGCCAAGATGGCCCCATTGTTTCTACAGGTCTGTAATGGGGCCAGCCAGGTCCCCCTGCTGCCCCCGGCCGGGGTTTTCCCGAAGATGCGCGATTTTCACCGAGATCCCCGCGGAGCCGCCCGCTCGGGCTCAGGGAAGTGAGAGAGAAAGGAGTTTGACTTCACGGCTCCTTTCACCTCGACAGTGAGAGCTCTAGAAAGCTCGGAGCTTCGTGAGCCCACATCACACAATTCTCTGTGCGGTTTTACTCTGACCTTCACGTTCCTACGTTCCTGAATTATAGTGCGGGAGACAGCAACCTACGGCCTCCCCCGCGCTCTGACTTCTGCTGCGCTCTGATTTTTTGCCAAGGCATTTCTGATTATAGGAGAAAAATATACTGCGGGACTTCTGTCTTGGCTGTCTGCGTATATGTATAGATGTTTCTAAAAAGGAACAAATGAAAGAAAGGGAGACGAGGATCCATTGCGCTTACAGGCAGTGCCGTTCTCTCCCCTCCCCGGCTCTGTCTTCAGTTGTGACCCCCTACCTCCCCCGGCCCCGAGGCAGTTTCCAAAACTGACGGTAAAACTTTTCTATGACGGATATCCCAACCGGATGGAGATGCGCTGCTTAAGAACTGAACCTGCAATACGCTGTGCTCTGTACAACATAATCGCAATTCTGCAAGGAAGTGACTCCATAGTGGAGCCGAGACCTGTTCCTCATTCTAAAGCAATAGAAATTATAAGGAGCAAACCGAGCTTTCGATCTATATAAGTAGCTGGAATATGAATCTGTGAAAGTATATTTTAAGGCTCGTTGCCGCTATTACGCCAAATCCCCTCGTGCGCTCGGGAGGGGCTTGTTAACGGATTAATTAATCGAATTAATTAATCCCAAAACCGACAATGTGCGCCTATAGCGGTACAGCTCCCGGTGGCGCAGCGTTTCTCCTTCGCACCCGGTGCTCTCAAGGCTTCCCGCAGTTCCGCAGCCGCTCCGGCGCAGGGAGGGGATCCTGGGGCATCCGCTGCTGCTGGGAAGAGTTGGAGTTGGGGTTGACCGGCTGTGCCAGAGGGCATTTATTGGGTTTTCTCTCTGAACCGTCCTTTTACTTTTTCCCTCTTTTTAAAAAAACTTTTAAACGTTTTCAAGTCTCCGCCGGTTGGGCTGAAACCCGCAGATAGGAGGCTAAAACTCTCTCGATAGAAGCCAGGCAGCTCCGCTCCTTCTATCTGCACTCCCCGCCTCGAGAGCCACTCGCCCCGAGCACCGCACAATCCCGCCGGGGTTCCCCGTCCGCTCCGACCCTCGGGACCCGTCCTCCTCCCGAGAGGGGCAGCCGTCGGGTTTGGAACACGTCTCTGCGGACGCGTTTTAGGGCAAGGGTCAGCTATGTCCCCTCCTAAGCCGGAACAGACACTCGGGGTGAGGGGCGAGCTGGCAGCTCTCCTCTCCCCGTTCGTTCCCTTTCGCTCTCTCCGCCGACTGAAGTACGCGGTGCTGGAGAGAAGTCCCCCAAAGGGAGGAAGAGCTGCAAATCCGGGCGGTTGTGGCCGCTTCAGGTTGAAGGATGGCTATTGAATAACAGGAGGGCACCGCGCGCTCCGGGGAGCCGGGAAACAGTACGGTAGACACAAAGGAAATGCTCTGAGTTAGAGGGCAATCCGATACTCGCGTAATACATCGCTAAGTAATTCTTGTAGCAGAATCCCAAACAGAAAGGCTACCGGGCTTTCACTTCTGTGTGTACGAATTTATATACGTTTGAAGAGCAAAGGTGGGGATTGATCCCTAACGTTTCCAGATCTTATTACGGTTTAATTCTCCCTCCTACCCAGAAACTGGGGAATGGCACAGTGTGAGAGCCCTAAGTAGACGGCGAGAGGTCAAAAGGCGATGTGAGCGTCGGGGGAAACTCAGCCCAGGGCTGCCGGAGGACAGGGACGAGAAGCCCTGCGTATTTCTGCGCTGGGAGCTGCCCCTACGTTGGGGTTCCCATGCCAGACCTCCCCGCGCCGGGTTGCGGCTGTGGGAGCCGGCCCCGCGGCCCCGCGCACCGCATCCCTCTGTGACCGTCCCGCCCCGCAGTGCGGCCCTTCTCCCTCAAAATGGGATGGGATCCACGACCGAGACGGGAACGACTGTCCCACCTAATGCGTGTCAAAATGGGGGCGTTTTAAGCGTTTTCTTCGCGGACACAAGAGAACTTTCCCTGCCGCAGCCGTCCCAGAGAGCTCCCGTCGCGTAAAGGGGCTTTGCAGAACGCTCGCTTTGTATCGGCAGCGCCTTTGGCCCCGATCCAGCGCAGTGAGTGAAAATGTGCGTTATTTGCTGGCGGGGCAGCGGGAGCGCCGCGGAGTATTGCATCCATATGTATTGCATCCATATGTGTATGGGACGGAGGCTGCACAGCGGCAAACCTGTAGGAAGAGGAGTTAATGCGCGGCACTCCTCCAGCCGAACGTCGGATTTATTCGTTTCGTTTCCACCTCCAAACCGATCTGCTGCTGGATTAGATGACAAAATCATTGGCTTTAAAATAAGCTTAGACGAATGTCAGCCTTATCCCCCCAAACGCGCTTACGTTTGATGCGAGCTCGCGATTGTAACCCCAATTTAAAATCTCAAAGGGGAAAAAAAAAAAAAAAAAAGGAAAAAAAAAAAAACCCGGATCTGCGGAAGCGAAAGTTTTAGCCCGGTTTAGAAAAACAACCTCAGAACACGGTTTGCGGTGGGGTGCAGCCCAAGCCGCACGGCATTGAGGGTCGCAGCAGCAACTCCCGACCTTCACTGGTGGACATCGAAATGAGGGCATTCCGCGCTGCGCCGGCACTGAGTGCATCGTCCACGCACTGTCGTCTGGTGCGGAAGACTGCGAGGTGAACCCGCGGTCCTTTGAAAGAGGAGAGTTCATTTCAGTAGGAAGAAAAATAGGGAAAAGGAAAAAAAGAAAGAAAAAAAAAAGGAAGAAACGTGGTGTCGAGTGCTTGCACGTTTGGGAACGTACTTCGAACTGCGAATTGGGTACAGGCGATAGAAAAGCGCGACTTTTCGTTTGCCTCTTCGAAGTATATTTCCCACGCGAGTTCAAACATTGCTTTTAGTGAAGGAAAGGGAAAGGAATGTGTCCATTCCCTACAGCCAGAATAGCATCGCCGCTGGGATGCCTCTGGGGCAGCGGGACAGGAGAAGAGCTGTTCCCGCGGGGCTGACCTTGGCCTCGGGCACTGCCATGAGCCAGCCGGCGGTGGGCAGAAGGCAGCGGGCTTCCGAGCACCCCGTGGTCCCTTTTCCTTCCCTGCCGCAGGCTCCTCGGTGCTTGCCCCACGGGTGGCGAAGCTCTGCGTCCTCCCCGTCTCCTCCCGGGTGGGAGATACCTTCGTGTCTGAGGGAAGGAGCGCGGAGAGGAGTTGCCATCGCCTCCACACCGGTGCCGAGGGGGATGCGGCTCCGGGAGGGCTTACAAACGCGCCCCAGATTGGAGCGCAGGGCAGCGCCTTCCACCCGAGTGCAGCGTCCTCTCTCTTCCCTGACGGAATGCGAGTTTTCTTTCAAAACACCTGGTCGGTGTGAGGCAGCGGGAGGAAAACGCTTAGCCCGATTTCGAGGCTGTACAGCGGTTTGCCCCGTTAGCAGCGGGTGAAAGTTGGCTGGGCTGAACCTCCACCGCACTCATTTCGCCCGTGTAGAAGGGCTCTTAAGGCTTTTAAGACTTAAGACTCCAAATACGAGGCATGACGTGGATGCGCCTCCACCTCCGTCTGAGCACTGCTGCCGGCAGTAGCCTGCAGCCCTTCCACTGGTTGTCGTGTAGGAAGTGAAAACAAACAAATAAACAAACAGGCCGAGACGCCCAGAGCACCGCTCCGCTGCGGGTCTGCAGCTCTGCACCGAGCCGCGCTCCGTGAGGGGACGGGAGGAGACCGGCGGGACTGCGGCTCTCCGCAGGCTCTCTCCCTGAGGTTCTCTCGCTGTGTGGCCGCCGTGTCCCGGCCAAGAGGGCCGCGATGTGGCGGGCGGGGGGCAGCGGGAATCCCCTTGGCAGCATTTCCACACACAAAGAGCCATTTCCTTCCCTGCTTGGGGAGAGCGGGCGGGCTGCGGGGAGCTCGGGGCCGGCAGCGGGCGGGAGGGCGGCCGGGCTCGTCGCCCCGCTCTGACCATCTCCTCGTTCACCTTCGCAGGTCTGGGCGACGCCTGGGGACAGCCGAGCCGGATAGGGCCCTTGGATAACGTGGCCAAGGAGCTCGGATCCCACTTGCTTCAGGTAGCGGATTCATCCCTCGGGGGCGGGAGGCACATCTGGGTTCGATCTGCCGGCGGTAGCACCTAGAAGCACAGCGCTCAAGTCCCGCCGATCCGCGCTGCAGTTCTTCTCAATCCTCTCTATGTGGGAGAACTTAGGAAGTCGCAGTGCGTGCCAGCCGGAGGAAATAATAATAATAATAATTACCTGCAGCTCTTTTTTTTTTTTTTTTTCCATTCTTTTTCTTTTTTAATTAGTGAACTTTAATACCGCCAGGAATTATTTATTTATTTATTTATTTATTTATTTATTTATTTATTTTTTCCTCCCCCTGCTTTTAAAGACGTAGTAAACCGTAATCGTTTAACGGCCGGTTTTACGGCTGGAGGTTAATTTCTGGTCATAGAGCCGGCGTTGTTTTCACCGTACGCTCGAGGGGGATATAAAAAGTCAACAGGCGCTCTGTGAGGGGTTCGAACACCTCTCCGAGGGGCGGCCGGCTCAGCCCCGGCCCCTCAGGCTCAGGGGGGCGGCTGTGCTTTGCGAGGCCGTCTGGAAGTGCAGCTCCCACGTATTTCTGAAGCGCTGAAGGCGGCAGGTTCACAACCGTCGGTCTGCCTTTAAAAGCCTTATCAAGGATAAGGATCGAGGGCAAAAATCGTCGAGGATGAAAATCGCGGCTGGTGCACTTGCTCCTCTGCCAGCCTGGCGTTAAATAGTATTTGTTAATCGCCTGTAATACTCATTTTACCGTTCACTCATTCGTGAATTACGACTGCTTTAATAGCAGCAGCAAATTTGCTGTAGACTTTTTGAAGGGTCCTTAGACTGAAGCTTAACAAGGGATGTTTCAGCTTGGATGCGCTTTTCTGTAGGGGAAGGTGGACCTGCTGCACTGTGTGGTGAAGGGAGGGGAGATAGCCACAGGTCCAGTCAGGTGAATCAATTGCAGGATGACAGTGCTTAGCTGAAAAGTGATGGTCGAGGATGCAATAATTTATCTTCCACTGAAATACTGCTATGAAATTTGCGGTCTAAAAAAGGAAAAAATGCAAAAGCAAAGAGTAATCTGGTTTCAATTACATACTGTGGAGTCAGTAGGCCAGAGAATAATTTGGAATATGTATTTATATATTTTTATAGGGGCAGCAGTGTAGAAGCATGAAGTTCAGGATTTTATTGCTTCCCTCCCAGTTCAGTAACTTAAAATATGAATTAAAATTGGTGTCTGCTTTATACATGTGCTGCAAAAAGAACTTTATCTTTTCCAATAATGTTCATGTGTGTATATTGATCGAGGCTTCCAAAATGGATAGGAGATAGTGGATAGTTTTTGACTGAGAGGATCAGATGCTCTAGAAAGAATGTCTAACTTTGGGAACAGAAGAATCAAGGACAAAAATCAAGGCACCCCACATCAATAGGTCACATGTCCTAATCCTGGCCAGTTATTTTTTCTTGCACAAATGACACACAGCACAGTTAAACTTCAGTTTTTCCTTACATAAGTAATATTTACCATCCAGTTAATATTCCCATCAATAAGAATCTGCATAACGTATTACCATTAGCTGGGGTTCCCAAATTCTGGGCATATAAATTAATGAGCGTAGGTGTCTTTCTTTAGGTGTGAGATATCTGAATGCTGTTTTGATTACTTTTTTTTTTTTTTTTTTTTTAAAGTTAACCTAGTTACTTAGCAAACAGTCCCATGTTCAGAAATACATTAATACAAATATAGTCAAAGAAATCTTAAGCTTTGCTTATGATATCATTTAATATATTGCAAATAGTGGTAAGCTGCATCTGCCAATTATAGCATAAAAAATGGCTTGTGTAGTACTAGATTTTCCCCTAAGCACCACATAGCTCAGGATTTGTGCTAAGTACTAAAATAACCAGAATCAACAGGAGAATGTTAACTTAAAGTGAGCAGTAAAGCTCGCATCTGTAGGGGGAATGAATTGGATTTCACAATGTGCGCACGTGTCATAGAGGTTGTAGGAACAGCTTCAGATAAAGGTTTCTATTTCTGAACTGTGATGTTTCCTGCTCTTTAAGTTGGATAACAGTCTTAATCCAAAAGACTTCAAATACTTCTTTGACGTAAATGGTTTAAACAGAATGCTTTCTTTTTAACCTACGCGTTTCTCTTCTACAGACTTTGGATGGCTTTGTTTTTGTGGTAGCATCAGATGGCAAAATAATGTACATCTCAGAAACAGCGTCTGTACATCTTGGCTTATCCCAGGTAGGACTGATTTATTTTGCCCATCTGTTAAATGTGGATGCTGCGTTTGGAACCTAACACGAGTATCTGGCCATACATATAGAAAGTCATCATTTTTTTAGGGTATTTGAAGCTTCAACTTTGTTTTCTGATAAATGGCCCTACTTAAATATTCAATTTTCCTATACTTACAACCACATCACGACTGTCTTTATATCTTTTCTTGTTCATTGTATTTTACTCCTCATTACCTTTAAGAAGGGCAATAAATAATACGATATTGCAAATTGCAGATATATGCAGAGCTTGAAACCCAAGCCTCTTGCCTGTGCGGTAATGCTATACGTCTGAAATGAAGTTTAGAATTCAAGGCTATATGTTTTAGATTGTGTGAGATATTGAGACTTGCTATGAAATAGAGAGGAAATCTGATGTGGAACATGAGTTTTATGGTAAACGTTCTTTAGGAAAAAAAAAAAAAAGAAAAGGGGGCAGATTTATGAGTGTTCACATGGAATTCAAGGTAGTTTTTCTTGAGTTTTTCCAGCTCAGTGGTCTTTTCAGTAAAGCGTTTTATATGGTTGTGATAGAACTCATAAAACTCAGTTTACTACTGTTCTGCACAAGAAGTATAAGGGTTTTATTATTGTTGATTCTTTTTTTCTTTCTTAGAAGGATATTTCTAATTTTTTTGCCTTCTTGGGATAGATGCAAGGGCAAACAGCCTGAATTTATTGAGGAGTGCAAGTTTCCATACATTTGTGTATAAATGTGTTACACAGTTTCATTGGTAGCACCCGACCCAAAGCTTGCTGAAGTCCAATAGAAAAATCCCTAATTAATTTCACTGGGCCCTGGATGAGACTTCCAAGAAACAGAACTGTTTCTTCAGAACCGGTTGCAGCTGGAACACTTCTTAGTTTAAAATAAAATTAAGGGAAAAATTAATAGTGGAGAGAAGAAGAAGAAAAAGGAGATGAAAATGAGAGAGAGAAAGATGTTCTGTTACAGGCAAGGTATTCGGGGAGCAGAGAAGGGGATGAGTATGAGTACTTTATTTTGGTAGTAATAAATATTTTTGTTTGAAAAATGGTAAAGTTCTTTGGATGTGTGTTTACAATAGTGAAATTAGAATTAGTAGCTATGAGGAAAAAAAAAAACAGAACTCAAAGAATGGATAGAAAAAGCAAATATTTCATCTCATAAACCCCATTTCTAAATAAAAAGGCAACTGTGATCACTGTTTTTCTAATCTCTTTTACAAAAAGTAATTTTGAAGATCAGTGTTTTGCATGGATACATTTTTTTCTGCCAACTTTAAAAATGCGTCCAGGCAACGTTCCTATTTCAAGCAGTTTGTTCAGTTGAGCCTGTTACAGCACAGTATTTGTTGTTTCGTATCATTTAATACACATTCATATTACTTCAAATAGTGCTTTGTTTTAGAATAGACTTTCTTCCAAATGGCCACATTTTCTTCTCTGAATCAGCAGCCTTATTAGAAGCTTTTCTCCCCCTAATATATCGAAAAGGTCCACAACATTGCTGACTACTTAAATAGAATCATTGAGTCAGTACAATTGTTCCAAAGGACTGAATGTTATCATCTGTCCTTGCTGGAGTATAGTCTGTATGATAAGTGCTAACTGATTTAGGTTTTGTCCAGATTTTGTTTGTTTGTTTGTTTAGTGGAATATCAGTATCATCAAATCTAGGAGGTCTCAGTATTATCCAGTCATCTGATGAAATTAAAGACTTGCATGTTGAGTAGATTGGTGGATCCACTTTGCCACACTCAAGGAGAAGGGACTGAAAGCATCATGAAGGCTTTAATTGTCTCTAGCCTTTATGATATTATGGTCTTTTGCACATACCGTGTTCCCCCTTGTGTTTCACACATCTCTCTATAAGCCCTTCCTGCAAGATCTGCCAAGGAAAGCTAGAGGATTCAGTCGTATTGTTTTTTGAATTCAATTTAATACTCAAAATCTCAAATATTTCACTTTAGCCCAGTAAATTAATGGGCTCTATCCTTGAATTCCCCAGAAAACTATAGATCAGAGAGGACAGAGAGTTATGATACCGAAGGACATGCTATGGAGTCAAACCACCGAGTACTCCAGCAGTTTAACAGCTTTTCATTTATAAATCCAAAGGACAATTAAATAGACAGTGATTTTTGCTCACTTTTCTGATGTTGTTTTATCCTCTAATCTAATATATTGCTCAATGCTCTGTTTTCCAAGAGACAATTATAAGCAATACTAGGCTGTTCCTAAATACTAGAATATTAATGCGCTAGTACTGGGATATTTCTGTACTCTTCCCTGGGCTCTAAAAGAGTTCTTGTTCCTATTTCACTGGAAATCATTGGGAGTTTTGCCACCAACATCAACAAGAATGAGATTGGTCTGTAGAAGCAAATTCTGCAGGTCTCCCTCACCAGGTCATAATCCCACTCTATATTTTCAACAAGTGCTCTCATAGAGCTCCAGCCAATACAAGCTGAGACTAGAGTGATGATGATTGTAGAAAATCTCCTAGAGTGTGCATAGAAAGACCTTTTTATTAAATAATTTGACAATTAACTAGTCCACACATCAATTTCCAGTTAAAGTGCAATTTGTTTAAAAATATATATTTAAACTAAGCAAAAAGTCAATTTAAAAACATTATGCAGGATATTCTTGGATACCTACTACAGCAGCCTTTATCTTCTTGTAGATCTTTAGTTTAACTTAAGCAGAAGGAACTTGGAACTTCTGAGTAACCCTTCACTGGCCAACGTAATTAAGAGAGTTCAGAAATGTAAAAACAGCATGAAGATTCACTCATTCTGCTTGCAGTGTCAGGGAATCAGAAAAAGTACTTTTGAAAAGACTACATTTTCATTTGTAGACCTGTTGGTTAAATTTGTGGGTTTGGATTTTGATCAGCTTTTCCACTCAACTCTAACAGTAAATACTGTAAATATGAAGAGTTAGGATCCCTAATTTCATCTAATTTCAATTGGCCTCAGACCATTGTTGAACTGACTTGTTCAAGCTGAGATAGAGCCAATTTCTTGCCTCTTTTTTTTTACATGGATAACAAATTGATTCCGATTCCCCAAATACATTTTCCCTTTGCAGTCCAAGGACACAGAATGGAGAATAAAATCCTCTTAGGAAATAATTTTGAAAGTCTGGACCTTATTCCAGCCATTTTCAAGGCTCACGAGGGAGCTAAGCTTATCTTTGACTTTTGATAAATCTTGAAATATTTAACCACAAATATCTGAACTTCTCTAGGAGTTTATTTTACTTTCATCAAATCAGTATATGAAAGGCAAAATATGTAATTATTTGCTCTAGAATCCATCTACTTAGTCCTCTGTGTTTATTATGTATCGTTTCTTGGCAGGAAAAAAATGTGCAGCTGAGTTACACATAAAAAAGCTCTTAGTAGGAAACAGCAATATTTGGTAGTAAGCAGGTATTTACAGATATTAAAAAGCTGCGTCAAGGAAGTTGGTTCAATAAGCCCGAGGCATGGGATTTTAGAAGGTTTATGAATTGAACCATATACTTTTTTTCCCCAGTTTTCAGTGTTTCATTGTAGGCTTTATAATAGTATGCACATACTATGTGTAGCAGGAGACTGTGGTCAGTTTCAAGATTATGTATACATATTTTGGTTATTTGACTCTTACTTAGACCCCGTCTCTTTGCTGACGGCTTTATGTTTCCACCAGTATTTTTACAATGAATTTTGGTTTCAGCATTCTGTGTTCACCCCCTGCTGATTTTGCTGGCCTTGCAAATACATGTATCAGAGCAGAAAATATTCCTGTGTACATAATGAGAAAAACTAGTCATTAGTTTAACAGTGCTTTAGTTTTTGAATTTTAAGCATAAGCCCCGTGATGCAAATTACATTGTTGAGAAAAATGTGACTTTAGGCCCAGTCCTGTGGACCCTGTGAACAAATGTGTACTTCTGAGAGTGCTGTTTTTGGAGTAGGTAGTTACTTCCAGAAAATCAAGAGGTATCCATGTGTTATGCCTCTAAGAGAGTAGATACATGCCAGTGTGGTTATGATTACACTTATAGTAATAGCAGAGATGGCATAAGATCTTCTGGATTACAGCAGTTGATTTTGTCAGGTTGTTTGGTGTTGTATTTGTAAGAAAGTCTTCATACCAAAAGGTATGAAGACCTTTTCCTTCCCCTTCTTTCTTTATCCCCTCCTCTCTTCATCCTGCCCCTTTTTTCTTTTTATTTTCCTGTCTCTTTTTCCATCTCTTCTCTCCTTCTTTTTTTTTTTTCTCTTTCTTTCTCTCTCTCTTTTTCCTCTTAATCAGTGCAATATTACTCTGATTAGAATACAAGGTTAGTGTTGGTGTTTTTTGCTTTTGCAGGGAGGGGTTGTTGGAGAGAAGTGGGGAATAGATGGCTAGAAAAAAAGGTTAGTTTGCATAGTCTTGGGAAGAGACATTCCATGAATAATGCAGAAAACGGAACTATGAGAAACATTTTCGGAAAAAGATTGCTTTGTGGGGTAGACAACTTCATTTATTCCAAAGAAAAAGCAACTCACACATCTTAGCAAATCAGTAGGATTGGCTCAGAAGAATAGGCTAAATTACTTCACCTCTCAGCTGTCTCTGATCTTGGGGGCCCAAGGCACATCAGGCCACAGTGAACAATTGGGCAGCCTGACACTAATTTAAAACACAGGCTCAAAGTATTGGTTCACTCCTTAAATCAATTACTGCATCTATCTGGAGACTTTTGTTGGTGAGTTTTATACGTGGCAAACAGAGTTAGCAAAAAGGACATGCGGCGCATGCCGCTCATTTTTTTTGTGCAACAGTTGTTATGGGTACAACAGTGTGAAAGACAGAAATACATTCCTGTTCAAGCAAAGTACGAGCAAGAAGAGGGAATACAAATATTTAAGACAGAACTCCTAGTCTATTTTCTGTGCATGTTTACTTAAGGCAGCACAGGCTCAAGCCAGTGCCCGTGAAAATCTGTGGAAGTCCAGTCTGTCTTTTGAATTCACTGGTTACTGTTCTGAGCTCTGTGTACTACTGTGCGTGGAATGTGGTGGATGATCGCTTGAAAAAATAACACAAAAGAAATATGTAAGTCTAACAGTCTGGCTCTGAAGGCTCTGTTGCCATCCGAATGCAGGTGATAGCTTCTGGGAACCTGTGAATTTTTGTTTTGTTTTGTTTTTTGGATATCTGTCTTTCTGAGAGACATTAACACAGTTTAGAGATTTTATTCCATTTTGTAGCCATCTAGCATTTCTACAGCTGCTCTAGTTTATCACTTCATTTATCATGAGCAGCTCTTACGTGTTCAGATCATCACCAGAAACTCCCACAAAAGCCCCTATACCATTATTCACTGCTAAAGAAGGAATTAATTCAGTTTAAGTGGTAAAATTCAGAATGCGGTTTTGATACATTCAATTTATGCTTAAAAAAAATGATGTGCAGTTACCTAGATGCATTATACACAGCTCGCTGAAGAATGCTTTGGGGATAGGAAAGAATTGATGGGCGGTAGCACTGCTTCATGTGTTACGTGTCTCTTCACAGGTGGAGCTTACTGGTAATAGCATTTATGAGTATATACATCCTTCCGACCACGATGAGATGACAGCTGTTCTTACTGCTCACCAGCCTCTTCATCCTCACCTCTTACAAGGTACTTGTGTGATCTGTGGTCAAACTACCACTGGAAAATTAAAAAAGGAAAGTAACAATTCCAGGCTGAGTTGTGATAAGTTCTTATTTATCCAAAGTGAGGCTGCGTATGCAAGTGGAGGATGAGTATGAACTTGAAATTGTGACCTGGGATTTTGGTTTGTGGCAGTAAAGAGAGCAAGATATTCTACATTATGTAATGCTTTCCATGCTGTGAAGTCCATGCAGTTTTAAACAGTTATTTATTTTTTGTCCAGCGGCAATTTCATTTCTTTTGTTTTGTCATCAGTGCTGAGGTTGCAGGAAAGTTTCAATTGTTTTGCCATGCAAAGCTGCAGCTATGTGGTCTCAGAGGAAAAAAAAAAGAAGAATATGCTAGGCAACTTGGAAATAGGTGGACATTCTTAGTATTAAAAAAGCAACTTTTAAATTCGGAATTTGGATGAAAGCCCAGAGCTAATAGTCTCCACGGTAGGAAGAGAAAAATTTGATTTTATAAATTACTTACATTAGAATTTCTCATTTACAAAGTGATCTCTCCAGGGAAATAATATTCTCTTGCCTTGGTGCTGGGTCACTGATTCACCAAACCTGTCTACACATCCTGTTCAGGTGCTGCAGATGATTTACCCAAACATATCCATACAGCATGGTGCTAAGTTGGATGGAGTGTCAGGGAAGTCAGCAGAACTTTTATTATGTGAACGCCAGGATAAGACTGTCCACTCTGGCTGTGCACAGACACCACACATAAATATTAACATAATCCTTCGTGTATTAAGTTGTTACTTCATTGTTGTTACTACTACAAAATTAACAAAGGTATGATCATCTTCACACCCTTGTCTTCAGTAACTTTGATGTCCCATGGGGCAATTCCTTGAGCTATCAAATATCAGAATAATTTGGCTCCATCATGTGAAAAGTGCTTTCATGTATATTATTTCATATTTGTTTAAACAACTGAAGCTCACATCTTGCTAGTTTGTTTTTTTCTGAGCTTCTTGTTACTGTACTCCTAAAGCATGAGGAGCTTTGGCCTTGCACCATAATTCTGTTCAAGAACAGGAACTTTTTTTTAGTTATGGTGCGTATGCAGTTTCTGCACTTAGTGATCTCACCACAGTTCTGACTGCTGTGATTCCCTCAGTGCAGAGCTGTACACATTTCATTCCAGGAAAACTGAATGCACCTGGGAGCATCCGTAGTGCTCAGAGTGCTGTAAATGACAGAATTATCATAGCCATCTTCTCTCTTCTTCCTCCCTAAGCACATTCTGTAGAGTACCTCTCAGAGTCTTCAAAAACAAACTCTTGGACTCTTCTGATTCTACTTGTTACTTCACCATTTCATAGTTTTCTCATTCCTCTCTCAGGGATTGTTTTATTATTACTTTTGATGTTAAAAAATGCACATTTTTTTCCTTGTCTCCTACTTTATTAATGAGCAGAGGGGATGCCTCTAGTACAAATCCATGACTTTTAATGCAACTGTGTTGGCATCTAGAATGAGTAGTAAGTTATTTTTATACCCACTTTCTTACCAACTGAAATAGCCAATAGCCTCATGCTTTTGTTTTATACACACACACACACACACACACATATATTTGAAGAGAGTTTTACAAGTTTAAGAACATGCATAACGGATCTGAGTTAACTTCTATGCCACTTGCAAGCAAGCTTTCAGCTCTTCCTGTTCTCTGTTTAGTATTATGACTCTGGCTTACCAGAAGTGAGACAGCACACTCACACTGTTCCAGAAGCTTTTTGTTCATTCAGAACCAGTTATTGCCTGTTCATTGCTCACATTTGGTGGATATCTTGAGATGCTTGGTTTTGTCTGTTTCTTCACTAAAATAATCAGGTCCCTTTTATTTTAGCTACTTATGGTCAAATTACATCTTTAACAAATTCTTCTCACAGTGAAGTGTAATTCAGTCCTGTTGTGTTTTTGTTTGAAAAAGATTTTACTCACAGTTGAAACTGCTAATTTCAGTTTATTTACAACTGTTTCAGTCTGAAACTCTGCTGATGATTTGCTCCAGATATGTGCCTCATTCTCTGTAGCTTGCTCTACCTCATTCTACGTAAATACTGTCTGTTGTTAGCATCAAGATCTCAGTTCTCAGTAGTGTTAGGGTAAATGAAAATTCACTTTGAAATGCTATATATTTGCATATGTTTTGTTTGCATAGAATTCTGTGTAGCAAAAACATAAAAACATTGGCATCTTATTTGGAATTCTAGACCTGGAAGACAAATAAAGGAGTTAAGCTGTGTTTTGGTTTCTATAGGGATTATTTTATGCAAATCTTACTTCTCTGAGTCTCTTCTCCATACAAGGCATAGGGTTGGTATACTAAAATGTGCAGAATCCATAGCTAAACCTTTCTAAAATGAACAGTTAGCCAGTAATTATTGATAAATGTCCTCCTTCTGACTGTTGTTCCCTTTTCTGCAGTGCGTAAGTTTAATTTCTAGGCATGACTTAAAAGTTGCCTTGGCCCACAGAAATCATAGCAGGTTTTGTGTGTATCCTCAGTAAATTCCTGAAAGAAGGTAGGAAAGAAACATCTTCTGTTTGGATCTCAGTAGATATTCTGAATAATTTAAATAAAATACAGAGTTTTATAAATATCTTAGTACGTAGGAAAGTTGAGTGAAAGTGGCTTTTTCTAATAAAAGGGAAACTGACTTTTTAAAGAGGTGGTTCTTTTCTTTTCTTTTCTTTTCTTTTCTTTTCTTTTCTTTTCTTTTCTTTTCTTTTCTTTTCTTTTCTTTTCTTTTCTTTTCTTTTCTTTTCTTTTCTTTTCTTTTCTTTTCTTTTCTTTTCTTTTCTTTTCTTTTCTTTTCTTTTCTTTTCTTTTCTTTGTCATTCAGTTTATCTCTTTTAATCTCTTAAAGAGTGTCTGAATCATCCAGTCATGAACTTTGTTATGTTATAGATCTATCCAATCTACGATATTACTCAGGAGTAAAATCAGTGTGGCACTGCAGTCACATCCATAATACAGATTTCCATGTAACTTTACTTTCTCAAGACATATTCTTCTGCTAATTTTCAGTTATGTATGCATATTTTTAGTTCAGTTGCTATTTCTACAGTTGTATTTAGATAAGGTCTGTTATGATAGAAATAATATCATAGATGTGAACATACACTGATAGTTAGTAATCCAGAGTAGCTCTTTTTTCCCTCCGGTTTTATACTCTTTATACATTTTGATGCTTTCCCTTTATTTCTTCATTAGCTTTCAGCCTTCTTCACTGTCCTTTGTTAAACTCTTCAAACAATTCCCTCTACCTTGTAATAAAAAAAAAAGATACATTAATTTTGGAAGCATAAAGGTTCATACATTTTATCTTTTCAATCTTTTAAAACTTATAGTTTCATGTCCAGCAAGGAACGTATTCAAGCAAAAAGTGTAGCTCCTTTACTTTTTTAAAAGAAAGGGAAAGTTCTTGAAGAATCACATTCTTCCAGGAGCTGGACTTCATAGCAATACTAAATGCAGTAACATCTGGAAAAATGGAAATCGGTAAACTGACTGTTGTGTCAGCTCTATTCAGATAATTCCAGTGTGCTATGGACATAAGGCAAGTTAGATAAGGAAGGCTTTTGGGCCGAGAAACTGTACGGAAGCAGTTCAGAAGTAGAGGACAGGAAGCTCAGTGTGAACTCCTGTGGTGATGCTGTGGCAAAAAGGGTGCTGGAAAATCCATATACATATAAGCAGGGGAGTATTGAACAGGAGTAGAGAGGGTGAAAGGGTGACTGACTGCTTTCTTTGTACGATGTTGTAAAGTGGACACTGGATTCTTCTGTATAATTCTGTTGTCCACTTAAAAAAAAAAAAATGGAGAAAAGGAACCACAAAAATGATTGAAGGACTAGAAAGGCTTTTAATGAGGGATGAAAGAACACCATCTGTTTGGTTTATCAAAAAGAAGATTGGGAGGTGACTTGATTACTGTGTATGCGTACTTCCAAGAGAAGAAAATACTGGGAACTAAATAACTGTTCTAAAAGAAAAAAAAAAAAACATATCAAGGATCAATGCCCGTGAACTGAAACCACAAAAGCTCGAATTAGAATAATGCATACATTTGTAACTAGGGGTTTAAGTAATCACGAGAATAAAATAGTGAGGGAAGCAATGGTTTCTTCCTCTTTTGATGTCTTCAGATCAAGGACATATGCAATTTGTAAAAGATACATTTTAGGCAAACAGAAGTTACTGAGCTCAGCACAAGAGTAAGTGACTGAAGTGTAATTAACCGCAATGTACAGGTTAGACCTATGATCTAATGCTCCTTTCTGACCTTTAAAGTCTCAAAGCTATGACTCAATGAAAACCATAAGCCCCATGATCTGTGGAGGCTTTGAAGAATCTCAGCTTTAACCTACAAAGTCTTCAAGCTACCTTCTGACTTGCATGACCAACACTGAAAATCTAAAGCAATATGGACTAGCTTTGCACTTGTAGGAAAATAAATCCATTATATTCAACTGGAGTGAGTTAGAAAAAAAAAAAAAAAGAAAGAAAGAAAGGGGAAAGGAAAGGAAAAAAGAAAAAAAAAGAAAAAAAAGGAAAAAAAGAAAAAAAAGAAGCTAAGAAACTAGGAAAAGAAGATGGGGAACAGGAGAGGAGAAGAGAGGAGAGGAGAGGAGACAAAAGGAAAGAGGGATACTGTATTTATCAGACATACTATTTGTCTGTTAGCAACTGGATAATTTTTATATGATAATTATACAGTGAGTAACACAAGAAGTACGGAATGTACTGTGTCAGGCTCTCCAGCTTTCAGGGCACTATTTTATTCCAGCTAAGAAGTAAACACCTGTCCACACTTTTCCTCTCAAGGAACACCATCTTCCCTACTCCCACTTTACTTGATACCAAAATAAGGGAGTAAATGGAAAACTATATACTTTGTCACACCATTCTAAAGATTTTTTTTTCTAGTGGCACTTATGCAAAAAGACAAAACTTGGTAGGATTTTTTGTTTGTTTGTTTTGATCCATTTAATAGTATTTTATAGGAAAACTGTTCCTGGAGGCTAATGGTTTAACATAATGATCCTGTTGCTAATGCTTGTGTTATTTTAAACTAGGGAAATCTAGAAAAAAATGTTATTTTGGATGTACAAAAGTGGAAGAGGGCAGACTGCTGGCACCTCACTTAAAACCTCTTTTTTTTCAGTGGTAGTTATCAAAAAAGTATAGCAAGAATAGAGTGCTTCAGACTACAAATTAGAATTTGCCTTTCTACCTACTGCCCTGCTGAATTCCTTCTCTAAAAAAAATTGGAATCATCATTTGTAGGAGCAAAGGAAGACTTGGGCAAATGCTAGCAAATGCTGCATTTGGATCACAGGAATGATAATTGAGACAATTTATTCTCTGCAGCACTGATGGGATTCTGGATACTGTTAGAGCACAGAACAAAATGTCCAACCGGGGAGGAAATTTGGGCAGTTTTGCAAGCTTGGAACTCAAAGATATGGTTAACAACAGAACAGATTTCTTTCTACCACAGCAAGATTACCAGAACAAACCAAGTCAGCCCACAAACTTCAGTTGTCAACTTAGTATTTGCATATGAACTTGCTATCTATGCATATAAAATCTACGTTTTTACAATATAGGACATTTATATTTTATCATTCAACTGGTGTCACTTGTTTACTAAAAAGAGGACAGAGTATTCTCAAGGATATACACTTCAGCCTGTAACCTGCATGTGTATATATGATGTTGCAGTGTAACATGGAGAAGGGGAAGTAAATAATCTATTTTTTCTAGTTTACTTGGAATCCAATTTTGACCACACCTACCAAGTAAGAACAAGGAAATGTGGTTTTCATATATCCCTTTGCATGCAGCATTTCACTTCACAGAATAGTTGTATTCACAGACTCACTCAGGCACTGTTCGTTCTGGTGCAGTTATAATAAAGTTGGTGGTCAGTGTTCAGCAGTCTTGTTGGTCTCACTCCTGGTTTGCCACTAGCTTATTTGAAGGTCTGCTCTGAACTTGTCTGAGGGAAATTCTCCAAATGCATTTGCAGACCCCTTCTTACCCTGACCTGTTGTGTTGGTCAGTCCTGGATTCCCAGTTTCAAGGACATCCTTAGAACTGTGTAAGCTATTCTACAAGCATCTCCTTTGCATTGTGCCTAGAATGCTTTTACATCTCTCATGTTCTAGAAGTTGGGGTCATCTGAATTCAGAATTAAGGGCTGGATGTTGTGGCATTTGTCTCTCCTGTTTCTCACAAAAGTTGTAGCCTTGCTATGCTCAAAAAAGAAACTAGCCAAGAAGCTTGCATGCTCTTTTAGTCAGCGCTGTGCTGTGTGGAACCCAGATGCTTTGCAGAATAAGAGCAGAACACGTGCAACTTTATGGTATAGAGGAGGTAAGATGAAAATAACCAACTGAAAGAGTGAAAATATGCAGAGTGTTTGGGGGATGGGTAGGAAAGTGTCATCCAGACACGAACTTGTGCTATCTATGTTTCCACCCTATAAAACAATTCAGTAGGGATATGGAGCACAGTTTATCACATGTTCATGTTTTGACACAAAACAAACGCATATGCCTCTGAACAAGATGTGAGAGGAAAAGCAGAGGCAGGTAAAAGTGTGCTTCAGTTTAGGTGTGCCGTTTCAAATAGTTTCTTTTTCCCATACTGTAACAGATCTTTGACACTACACACAAGCTGACCTACAGAGCAAACAGGAATCAAGACTTAAATTGGTGTGGTACATCATTAGCTGTGTCAAAAGCTCTCATTTTTAATGCTGCATTGTAATCTTCCATAGTGATGGACAAGGCATACATTTTTGAAACAGTCCATGGTGAAGCATGGTGAAGTTTACATGCATATATATGTCAATTTACACAGTGGTTCTATAGCAAAGTGATGCCATATTTTGCTAATGTCTAAATCCAAGAATTTTGGGAAAGATGTAAAACAGTACCTTACAGAAAATAAAGGCATGAGAGATGAAGCTATGGAAAAAATTATGATGGTTTTTTCTCCGTTCACAGTACAAGCAGCATGCAGACCACAGAACTTTGTGACTGCTTCCTTTCAAAAGAGAAGAGAGATGGAGTAGAAAGCAAAGAGGATTTTCACAGTTGCAACCCCAGGAATGGACAGTTCTGACTTCCATAAAACTAACTGTAATTTCATAAAAAAGCTTGGAGAATCTTATTTGACAGTCTTGTGCAAGAGAAGTGAACATACATACAAATTCTCTATTCAAAATAGCAAAACTCATTTTGTGCACCATGACATTTATGCTGTTTACCACACTAAGAGGTATATATCTGTAAAATATAAACAGATCATTTTATTCTTGAGCTATGCTCACTGTCAAAATGTATTGCGTGATGTAGTAGGCAAGGAAAAGGGATAAATGAGATGGCATCCTTTGTAGAAATGATGTTAAGAGCTGTGAGAATGAAATACATCTTTGGTATGGCCAGGGATGACAATGTCTGTCTGTGTCCTCATTCACAAGTTGCTGTGCCTCAGCTCTGTGAAGACGTTAGCATACAGATGAGTTGGTCATCTTCTGAATGCAGATGACCCCAACTTCTAGAACATGAGAGATGTAAAAGCATTCTAAGAACAATGCAAAGGAGATGCTTGCAGGACTTAATTAGGAAATGAATTAGGTCATTTATTCTTTGTGTCATACTCACGAAATATACTCAGCTAAGTTGTAGCAGCACATCAAAAAGAAAGTCTCTGTAAGCTGACTAGGTCGTATAGTCATTAGTCATTAGTAGAACAGAAACATTCTTCTGAATCTGATAAGGAAAACAGAATTTGAAAAATAAAGAATGATAAATTTGAATTATTATCTTGGACGTGGACTTGCAGTGCTTCCCCTATAAAACCCATAAATGATACCTCAAACTCAATACCTATTAAACTACCTGATAGTAGGCATAGCAAAGAAGTCAGGATCTCATGAACCTCAATTACACTCTTCCAAAGAAGAGAATAGAAAAAAAGCAGAGAAATCTTCCAGAAGTATATAATCATGTTGATAAAAAACAGTGTTTTACATGCATCAGTTTTTATTTCCAAGTATTACCAATCGCTTACATTTCTGTAAAATTTGTGATTGGGAGAGGACAATCACTTTCAAATGTTAAACATCAATACAGGGCAAAAAACAAAATAAAAAATAAAATAAAAAAAAAAACACAACAAACAAACGGAAATTTGCTATTATGAGTAATCCAAGCCATAACAAGTATTGGAAATGGCTGGAATAGAAAACAAACTTGAGATCACATTTCACATTTCAAGAGAAGCATTACACCAAAAATGGGAGACGAAAGAATCCTAAAGTTCTGCTTTTCATCTCTAATACCTGTAGTAGATAAACAGAATTTCAGTAAGTTCTAGGAAATGTTAAAAATTGTATGAAGATGCTTGGCCTACTTTCCAAGAAGCTATCATGAGAACATTTCAAGATACTTAGCAATTTAAAAGTAGGGGAAGAAGTTTTATTTTTTAGCTGTACATGATTCTGAGATACTTTTTAACTTGTCTTTGGAAAAAGCTTGAACAAAAGAATGTACAAACTTTGAAAAACTCCCTTCTGAAAAGAAGGATCGATCTTCCAACTATTTTTAGATTGTTTAGGAGAACAAAACAAGTCGCATTCAGATAAAGAGAGAAAAATAAATAGATACTGACATGGAAATTAAAGGTAAAGACAGGAGGAGCAGTGCCAAGCTGTAATACTTACATCCATATAGGAAAGTTGCATTAAAAACTTTTGCAGAGATACACAGCTGACTCTCAGAATTATATACAAGCAAGGGCTGGAGAAGGTGCAATTAAACAGCTACTCTTTATCGCATGTGGTGAACATTCTGGAATAATAGTAGGTATTTGAAAGAAATGGCATTAAGTGATCAAACAACAGAGAAATTCATCATGCAGAGCAGCAAAATTTGCTCTCTCCATGCAGTGGCTGTCACACCTTTGGAAACTGAAGAATCAGCTGGCTGATTCCAAAACAGATGCATAAACTTCTTGGATAGGAATAGCAGAACACCATTGTATTCTGAAGAAAACAATCCAAATACCTCCCACTCCCTTCTCCTTACACACAGATGCACAAATTCACACTCTATCACATTCTTAACCTTGAAACTTTGTGGACTTCTCCTCTGACATTAGCTGTGTAAGAATCATCTACATTGCTATACTAAGGCACTTAACATCTCCGTAAGGGTTTGTAAGTGTATCTTTACCGTACTGGGAAAAGTATATGTACAGGTATACAACAGCACAGCTTGTGACATTACTAACATCGCTTTATTATCTACTAAGTATAGCACTGTGTTTTGCAGTTTTGCAGGTTTTGAGACTATTCCATGAATGTCTCATATCGGTCAGGTGCAGTGAATTTCACTGTCAGTCTCCCGTTTTGAAAGATTCTTGTACTTCAGGGTGAAGGTTGATTGCGGCTTGTTGTCAGTTTTCCAGGTTTCTAGCTTCCTTATGGAAGCTGTAGCCAACAGGGCAGTGTAATACACAATACTTCCTGATGTGACAAATCTGAGTTTACATATGAGGTTGTTTTACTTCAATTGAAAATATCCCCATTATCACATTATGTGAACGTACACTTGACTTAGTTCCAGGTGTTGCAAAGCTGCAATGGTAAAGTGCAGCTTTGCTGAAAACATCTTTATGCTGAATGCAGTTTTACCTTCTACTTACTTACCTCTTTTGATTTTTTTTTTGGTATAAACTCAACGGGAAGGCCTACTTCAGATTTTTTTGGCTACTCAGTAGTATCAGTAGTATTCTATTTCTCATCCCTCGTTATCTGACTCCTGCAATGTTTTGGTTTAGTCTTTTCTCTGAAACAAAAACAAAAACAAAATGCTTAATATTTCAGTTTAAACAAGTAGTTTCTACATTTATATATAGATCTTTACACTGTTTTTAAGACTTAGCACAAAAGTGTTTTCATCACTTACAGCTATGCTTTTATGGAGCTAACATTTGGAATAATTAAATACAAGATTAAGTTTTAATTATTAGACAAGCATAAGTATTCTCTAATACTTAAGAAGGCTACTTTTCTTTACTATTACTTGTTTTCTAGTTCAATAATAACATTTCACTATTCATTAGTCTCTCTCAAAGTTTCACATATACACACTTAACCCACAGTTCTCTCAACATATAACTCCGTAAGAACTGGTAGCACTTGATTTATTTCCTCTTTATTTCAGCCCTTTTGCCTTCTCAATAGCCTAAAACTCTTTCTGTTTTTATATGTGCTTTGCTTACAGAGTTACATGAAAAAAACAGCACTGCTATCAATATATTACTAGGTCTGGTTACATTATGCTCTTACATCTTACTTCAGAACTTAATTGATGTTGATAAAACCATTTAACTGATAAAATTCTTCAGTTATGTTCACCTCTTATTTGAGCCTGAAGCATTATGTTTATGTTTATTGTTTTTCTTGCTTTGTTGAGACTTTTGCTGCATCCTCCAACATCTCCAGTCATTGTACTTTTACAGTGGGTGCTGGCCATTTATGGTATAGGCATTTTTCCTGCTTTGCAAACACATTTTTGTGTCTACTATCTCTTCATATTTTTGTTATTAACATATGTAGCAGGACAGCATGTCTTAGCAATCGTTCTTCTCGAAGCTTCTCTGATTTCTTCTATTTGAATATTCAGCTTCTCTCTTTTCTTTCTAAATCTTGGAATACCCACTTGTCTACATTCTTTCCATCAGAGTAGGCCTTCTTAATTGCACCAGGTGCAGCCTGGATGTGATTAACTCAAGGTTTGCATTACAGTAACAGATGTGTTAGTACGCAGCAGGATATCAGGAGTCTTTATATCACAATCATCTTTACAACGACAAATTTACTTCAGTTCTTCACTTTGCTACTTGCCTCCTGCTACACTTAAGGGCACTATAGATTCACACAGGCAAATGTTTATATGATATCTAATTCACATTGTTCACACTCTTGTCTTCAGTTCTTTATGCAAGGGTTTTGGTTTTATTGCTCCTTTATATTTTACAATTTCTTGATCAGATCTGGAGGTGGTTTTATTCTCAGTAGGTGCACACAAACACATATACGCAGAGCTGAACAACAATAGATTGACATGGACAGAACAGTGCATTTACAAGCACCCCACACAGACAAATCGTGCTAACATAAGCATAAGCAATATGAATGGCCTGGTCCCAGTTCTTTCTTGCCAGTTAATCAGCCATAAGGTTTGGCAGTGGATTTTACACACTCTCACAAAGAATCACTCTCTGATATCTTTTTCACTTTTCAGTTCCAATTCTGAAATCAAGATGAGTAGTACCTGCACATAATCATTGGGCACTGTGAAACAACCATTAGCCTTAACTTGTCACATAACAGGCCCAGCTTACTGGTTAAAGATGTTTTGCATCCAGCTACATTAGGGGGCATGTTGCATCATTAAGCAATTCTGGTTGTGATGGTCCAGGATGTTTGTTTATCATCATCACGTATTAATTCCTTCAGCTTCTTCAGGTTAAAGAGCAGTATGTTGAGTAGGGTCCAGGCTCTGCTTGGCCACATGAGTTCTCTCTCCTTTTGCTTTGCTACCTTCATACCAACTAGCTCAGTTCTCCAAGCCAGGAGCTCCTATATGAGTCCTTGGTTACCTCATGGCTAACTCTTTCCTCTTCAGATTGCAGACATGAGATGTAACTGATTTAAGAGACCAGTGTTTGTTCGTTCAGCAACATGTAGCTAAAACCTAATAATTCAGTGATCCAAAATTAATAAATACATCATATTAAATGATAGTTGTATAATTTTGCACCTGATTACAGGCAAGAATAAAGTTACTAATCATTACTTTTCAGTCTCACAAATCACATACAGCTACCATTAAATAACAGCTCCTTCACTCTTCCCTCCCCATATTACTTAATACAGGGGCACACCTCTATCCTTCTTCACGCTGCTGTCTTACACTACACAGCATCCTTGACCTCGAATTGTTTTAATCACCCTCTTGGTTTTCTGAATAGCCTGTAGCTTGTAAAGAGAGCTAGTGTCCCAGGAGGATTTGACACTGAAATCAGGGAGATAACCAGCAATTTTAAACAGCAAAGGAAAGAAACATTATCTTACAGTCTGGGTGTTAATACAGTTTTATAGACATGCAAAGATCACACTATAAACATAACTCCATTTCTGTTGGAAACTCCAATTCTGTTGCTTCAGTGAAGCTGGTACTAAGCATTTCTAAAGCAGCGTCTGTAGCAGTTTGCAGTAATATTTAAAAAAGAAGGAAGCAGCTAAAGAAGGAGCTTTTTATGGAAAGAAGTCCTTTGGGTCTCATGGCAGGGCATTTGAAAAGGTTCCAGTTTCACTAATCATCTCTTCTAATAAAAGAATGTAAGAACATTAGCAACTCAGTCCATGCCTGAAGATGTTTGGTTTTTCAATCCTCATTGCTGAAACGCTAACATTTTTCTCCCTTGATACCCTCGAAGAGAGAAAGTTGTCTTTATTTTGTGTGAGGTGGACTGTGGCAGAAAGAGAGCAAACACCACTAAAATTTGTAGAAATGTGTATTGAAAATAATAATAATAATAATTGCACCTAAATCTCAGATTCATTCTTTATTCATGAGATCATACTTCAACAATAGTTATTTGTACTGTATGGTTTCCTCCCTGCAAAATAAATACATTTGTACTTAAAAGCCCATAGTAGATGTGCCACTTCATTTAGAGTGCCTGTTTTTCCCCATATGGATCTAATTTGCATTGGGAAGACAAATGGAAAATTCAAATACTCAGGAAGGCTGGTACTTGTTGAGATGCACTATGTGTTGCATTTCTTTTCCCTTCTTGCCAAGTCCATTTTTCTGTGGTTGTATCTTCAGACCTTTAAACTCAGAACTTAATGTGAAGAGTTTATTGGTTTCCAGGTAGCGGTCTGAGGCTCAACCACTGCAGGTGTGTGGCTAAGAGGTGTTAATTGGATGATGGATGCACAAAAATCGGAAACACCACTCAACGGTAAAATCAAATTAAAGCAGACTCCTGCTGATCACAGTGGGTTTTGTATCAGACCCTGTGGAAATTTAGAAAATACTACGTATTGCAACAAATCTGAAAACCCCCCAGGTTCCCCAGTTCTTCTGTTCACATAAGTACCAAATGAGTTTTCTTTTCCTAATATCGTTCTGTTCTGCTGAACTGCAACTTCCAATAATACAAAGACAGAACAACTAGTGATGTCTAAACTCATAAAAAGAATAGCTAACTGCTAAAGAGAATAATAGCTTATTTTTTTTACAAGGGTACCTGAGCAATATCTAGCTTCAAAAGTTTCCTTGATTTTACCCTTAAACACATTTGTTTAAGAAACTTCTACCAAGAGCAGCTTGAAAGTCAGTGCAAAAGGTAACATTATTGCACATGGAGGCCAGTTTTTCACCAGCCTGGGTGTGACTAGCTACATACGCTTAAATTATAACAAAAACAGTATTATCTATCCATCTATCTATCTATCTATCTATCTATCTATCTATCTATCTATCTATCTATCTATCTATTTTTCATTCTGCTATTGCCTTGAAGAGGATCCTGGTTTACTTGCACTCCAAAGGAGACATTTCATTCTGTTTAGCAATGTAGGCAGGTACCTGGCTGTTCAGAAACAAGGTGATGAAAAAACAAGGTCTTATAAAGACTAGCTAAAAAAAGAAATTTTGAGGCTTGTACAACCTTCACAGAGAATCTTAATCGAAGTAAAATAAGTCCTAAGGGTGGAGACTGAGTGGAAAAGCAGAATGGTTGACTTCTATTGCTGTCTAAGGCTGAGGCAGAAGCACTTCTGTAAAATCATCAAAGATAATGGTATGAGCAGTTTTGATATCTGCAGTAATAAATAAGCAGTGTGGTTTATGCTTTCAGAATATGAAATTGAGAGATCATTTTTCCTGAGAATGAAGTGTGTCCTAGCCAAGAGGAATGCAGGATTGACATGCAGTGGCTACAAGGTAACGTATATGAGTTTTTATTTTCACATATACATGAAACAAGTTCATTTAGTGAGCTTGGTTTTAACTACATGTAGCTGAAAGCAAAGTCTTTGATGGAAAGAATCAGATCAGATGCAAAAGTGCTGATGCGGATTCACTCAGTAATGTAGTTCCAGACCCTCACTGAGTAAGCTGGGATTTGTTTTGTGGCACAGTTCCATATTTCAAACCCCTGATGTTCCAGATTGGGGCCTGGAGAACACCCATGAGGTGCAAAGAGAGTACACATTCAGGTCTTGTTCCCTTATGGAAGCGGAGGAAGGTGGGACAGGATTCCATACGCAGGAAGTCGAAAGTCTTCCCACATCCCCCTGCCTTGATCTTACTGTGCTTTTTCTGAGCAGCCACCCAGTTGCATGGGTCACTCACTGGCCTGACTAAATTTGCCTCAATATTAACGAAACCATAATGTTGCCATAAATAATCACTGATATCAACTCAGGGTTTGAGCTGTACTAACCTGCGAAGATTGTTTTCAAACCCCACTGCTTGTTTTAATCACATCTTTACTACATGAAACCAGAAAGACACAGCATATACTGAAATTCTACAGTAACATATGCCATACAAGTAGTTCTTATTTTCAGCTTTGCAGTACATATTCGCTGCTCTTTGAGCTGTACAGTAAAATTTTATCACCTAAATATCAGGAGAGATGGATATTTCACATATACCCTGGTGAGGATCTGTTTTACTTGAGTCATTCAAAAACAAAAAGAAAAGCATGCAAGAGAAGCAGATCTCATTTAAGGAAGGCATTCAAGGTCCAGACATTTATCGGCTTATTTACATTGTTATCTACCTGCCTACACTGACAATTCTTCATTATATGAGCCCTTGTTTGCTCAGCTGCTTCCTAACTAAAATCATTCTGTCTCAAAGTGGAATCTGAAATCAGATAAAAACGTAAAGCTTTTAGTTGTGGTATCTCTGTATGGTTTCCTTTTTTTCCATGTATGGCTGGTAATTAGAGGAATCACAGTCTTTCTCTTTTTCTTCATTATCACAAGTTTACACAGTGAAGAATTTAAGGATATATTCATTTAGAGGGATGTCAGCTTAAATTTATTCTCTCTGACTGTACTTAGAGTCAAAATTTAATACTATTGAACATATTATATGAATAGCTCAAGTGCAGGAGAAGTTGAGTAACGAAATAGTGTCAGAATTAGTAGGATCTGCATGAAGATCTTAAATTTTAAGTTGTAATATTGCTTATTGGAGGTGAGGAAGGAGGTGTTACACTGGAGGAATCTATTTATAGGTAACAGTTCAGTAAGTTGTTCAGAGTTCTAAATACACTGGAAATGAATTCCTTTACACTGGATGCATTTAAAAGTGAATCAAATAAGGAAATTAAGCTGAAGGATGTGTATAGAGTATTTCTGATTCCCCACAAAGCCCAGACAAGTGTCCTGCCTGCTGTTTGAAGTAGAAAATTGGCAGGAGCAAAAATAATTTATAGACATTAACAATAAATTAAATAAATCTTATCTTGCAGAAGAGTACCCCATTTTTTTATTATTTCTCCCTCTCTTTAGCTGACCTTGTGTAGTATTAAAGGCTAACAGTGAAATTGTCACTCCTGTGATTAGGAATTGCATATAGTAATTCAGGAATCTAGTCCCAAGACCCTGGGTTTGGTCACATACCAAAAGAATGTCATCTGAACTTGACTGAAAAGTTCATTTAAAAGGACATTTAAAACTCATTTCCAGTGCATTTGCACATATAACCTCTGGTCTTTACAGATGTCATAAATTAATTTCCATTGCATACCTATATATGTGTATGCGAGAGAATCGGAGTGATTTAAAATAGCACCTTCCATATTTTTGATTAACAAACAAGAAATTAATACCTAAGAAAGTTTAAAATTAAAACTAGAAAGCAGTGTAGATAATCTTTAAGAGCACATGTTCTAATTCTGGATTAATCACATTAGCTGAAAATACAAAAATTGCATTTACTGTGTTTTAATCTCCATTTATAAATTAACCACAATTCTGAAGCCTTAACAGACTGTGGAGTAATCGTGCTGTAAGGGTGTATTGCCTTACAACCTCATTGAAACTGGGTGGACAGTTGACTCTCAGCCTCTTCCTTTGTCATCAGATATTGAGTGTGTTTTCTTCTCATGCCAGGTGATCCACTGCAGTGGCTATTTGAAGATAAGGCAGTATATGCTCGATATGTCTTTGTATGATTCCTGTTACCAAATTGTTGGACTGGTGGCTGTAGGTCAATCTTTACCTCCCAGTGCAATCACTGAGATCAAACTTCATAGTAACATGTTTATGTTCAGAGCAAGCTTGGACTTGAAGTTAATATTCCTAGATTCCAGGTAAGCAGCTATTTCATTTCTAGCATAAAATGTTTTCAAAGTCAAAAGTTCTAAGCTACAGTGGTTTCTTTTTGGGGGGTTGAACTTGTTGATTTCTAGAGGTCCCTTCCAACTCCTACAATTCTGTGATTGTTTGGTTCTGAATAAATCAAAATTGCCGTGAGAAAGTAAAGCACTACAAAGTTACCTGAAAGACAAAGACCATGTGGGTCTTCAAAGCCCTTCAGGTAACTGGACAGGCCATATTTTGTCTTGAATGCCAACATAAAAGAGTCTGTATACTTTAACTGATAGCTACATAAATTTTCAGAGAGTCAACTAAAATCTTGCTGTGATTAATATGTAGAGGAGCAGTAAAAATTTTTACTTTAAAGGACATAAATATTAATAAGCAAACCTAGTTAAAGTAATATGTATGCACCATCACCTGTAATTTAAATGTCAGCAACAAAAATGTTGAGATCAAATTGACTTGCCAGGGTCATCAAGAGCTTTTGCCAAAGTAGTAAGAAAACAGAGTATTCTACATTCTAGTTTAATGCCTTAACAATGAAGCCAACTGTACTAACTGTGGTTACTGGAGTGAAAATTAATTCCATTGGATACTACATGAAAACAGAGCCTTTCTGAAGAAAACTTGGGAAGTGGCTATTGCATAGGAAAGAGAATCTATTCTCAGCAGATGTAACTCACCGGCTGAAAAGGGGAGAACAGAAAACCAGAACTAAAGTAATTGTAAAATGACTCATTCATCTTTTTTGGAAAATACGGTATCTTTTACTATACAATGACCCTTTGTACTGTGCAGTTCAAGATACCTTGAGGAAAAAAGTCCAATTCCCAGACAGTGTAACCAATTTGACCATTGACAAGACAATCATTCTTTAACAATCCCTACATGTAGAGCATTATGTCACATACTCTCTCATTTCCCTGACATTCTGGATTTGTAAGAAGCAGAAATGACATTTATGTGTAAGAGTAAAAAAGACTCTGTATCCAAGACTGAGGAAGTTCTTCATGGCAGGCCAACCATGGAAGAACATGTTCTTTTTCCATGTTAAGTCAATGAGATAGTGGGACATCAGCTGCTAAAATACAAAGAACTGGTTGTTTCTGCATTTTTTTCTTGGCATGCTTTACTTAATATAACAGCTACAAAGAAGTACAAGGAGTTCAGCAACATGTCTTTGCATGTGGAAAAAGGAAAATGATGTGCCTAAGAGGAACTGCCTGAAGATATTAGTGTCTTTAAAGGAGACAGCATAGCCAGAGGTGTTGACAGGAGCACAGAAATAACCAGTACTGTTGCATAGCTGTGTTTACCAAAGAACAAATGGGTATCATCCATACACAGGACGGTTAGGAGTATTAAACACTACTAGAGTCCTTTGCCTTCCCAGCTGAGCAAACCAAATTATTTTTTCTCAGACTAGGCGTGTACTAGGAATAAGACAAAACTGTTTTCAGGTTTGCTTCTGGTATCTGTGCAAGAAAAAGAATTGCTAGATCTTTAGCTGTAAGTCATTGAGCAGACAGGCGAGTGTTGTAGCCTCAAAAAGAAACAGGTAAATCCTTCTGGATACTCAATACAACATAAAACGTGCAATAGATAATTTTCAAGGTAACTGGAAAAAGAAGACAATTGTTTCTCCTTTAGAGAGATCTATAGCTTCTGATTTTGGTGATGCAGCCTTTTTTTTTTTTTAATTGCCATATAGTTTACAAGGCTTTAAGGTACTCTAGAGGGAAGAACTGACCTTTAGGCCAAGCTCTATTTCTGTTTGTGCTTTGTCACACACAACAACCCTCAGAGCCTAAGCTCCTTACAGTGACTTTCAAAGGGGTTGTTTTTGTGTTAAGGAAGTTAAGCAGTTCATTTATAGATTCAAAGATTTTGAAAGTTTGGGTGTTCCTATAAATCTTAAAATTCTTTGGCCCATATGAAGACCAAATTCAAAGTAAGGCTGCACTTCCAGAAAAATTCACACCTGGCTTGAGTTTGTGGCTTTTTGTTTGTTTGTATTTGGATTAACTGTCTCTGAACTCACCAACTAAGTAAGAAGGATGAACTGCCACCCTTATTTTAATTGCAGAAAATTCAGAAGGGACATGGAAATCTGAACAGGACTTTACACCAGCTATTTTACTATGCTGATAGGATTAAGCGAGAATTTGGGCCCCCAGAATTGTAAGCTAGTAAGTAAGGACAAGGTACATTGGAGAGGAGAAGCACATGAATATGCTCACATAGCATCATACGGAAACAGATCACCAGTGCTCATTCTGTGTTGGCAATTCCTGAGGCAAGACATTGCCAGATGAAGGTATAGCTTCATATCTCTCATATAGCTATGGGAGATACGAATGTTTTGGTTATAAATTAGACTGTGAAGGCATGGGGCCTTTTTTGTTTGTTTATTTGGTGGGTTGGTTACTATTTTTTCTTTGTTTTCTGATTTCCTTCAGAAGAATCCCACTGTGTCTCAAATAGACTGTAAATCGCTGTGCAGTTCATGTGACTACTTAGTCTTAGAGCAAGAGTAAATAAGATGCATAATAGTTATAAATAAATGAATAAATAAAGAAATAAATAAGAAAGTTTGCATGATCTGCAACCCTCAGTGACACGTGTTGCTTGAGATCTCTGCATTCCTTTCTGTAGATGCTACTGTGTCAGTCCTTGATATAGAATTTATCCATGCTAGTTTTTTAGTTCAAACCAGAAGCATCCTTTTGAAGCAAATGTCCCGACCATTTCCAGTCACTGCACAGCAGTTCATGTCATGAAGATGCGTTACGTATGTGAACTGGGTGAATTTCAGATGAGACTAAACTAGAAGAATACCTCCAGGAACATGTCTAGGGCACTGCAACAATTACAAAGCTTACAGTTAGAGTGAGTCACAAGAAAATGTCCCAGGATTAAGATATTCAGGCTCCATATCCTCAGCTCTAACCGTTTTACTCTACAGATCACTTGCCAATGGACTGCATTGCTTGTTCATGTATAGTACCTTTGCATAGCACCTCTTGTCTGCTATAGATGCTTTAGATGAAGAAGGTCCAGGACAGCATAAAAAAACCCCAGCAATACTTAGTAAACATACAAAATTATGGCCAAGTTGCACAATGTACTTTAAGTTTTTTGTTCTCAAGCAACAGTGCTAAATAAATTAAAAAGTCCATTTTGAATCATAAAGTTTGGCTTCCCAGGTGACTTGCAGGTGTGGCCTCGTATAGGTCTGGGCAGCCTCATTCTTTATCTGCGGAAATGCAGCTGTCTCAAACCCTTTCATTTTTCTTCCACTGCTTGTCATGTGAGGAAGTTTTTCTGAAATCTAGCTTCAGCTTTCCTTTTCTTAGCTTGTGATCTTCATAGCTCCCATCTTCCTACATTTTTAGCTGGAATAAGCTGCTTCCTTCTTCTGTTAGTCATTAACTAGAATTTATTTATAGACCTTGATCACAGTCTCTATGGACAGACATACATGCTACACTTGTATGTTTGCAAAAGCAAATGAAAATTTGTCAGCGGTGTACAAGAGTAGTTTTATTGTTTCGTGACTAGCTCCTCAACTGGATCTTTGTATAAAGGATCATGCAGGGCAGTGGCAAAAGCCCAAAGCTGAAATAAGAACTCTTTTTCCTGTCTATGTGTAAGGCTGGCCAGGGAATAACTGCACCTTGCTTTGGCTGGGTTGAGAGGGTTTATTTTCTTATAAAGATGAGGATTCTGTTTCCAAAACTAATATTTTGTCCCACCATTTTTAGGTACCTGACTTGCTGGCACAATTAAATGCTACGTTTATAAAACTGAATATTCCTGGAGATTTTGCTTAATATGGAATCTTCCTTTTCTAGAGTGACTGAATTAACTGGATATGAACCCCAAGATCTGATAGAAAAAACCCTCTATCACCATGTTCATGGCTGTGATGTGTTCCACTTACGATATGCTCATCATCTGTGTAAGTAATAAGAATGCTAGACTGAAATTTATTAAGTAGAGTGAGAAGTTTTGCAGGCACCAGGCACTACATTGGAAAGAAAAGAAAGCTTTCAAAACCTTGACTGGAGATAGATTTTGAAAAGTGCTTGGCTGTCACTTAAGGAAACCATTACTTTTGCAAGTAAGCTAAATACTCAATATGCCGTGCTTCTGAAGAAAATACGAATCTGGCTACTTTTATCTTTGACTTAAAGGATCTGAGCTCATTTGAAAATGTGGACTTGATTCTGGGTGGTGAACTCCTGAAGGGAAAAAAAAAAAAAACAAAAGAGCAAGTGAGTGAGCAAGAGGGGAAAATCTGGACTTTACTAGTCTCTGTTAAAAGAAAAATTATGCAACAGCTCCCCATTCCTCTGAAACGTGTTTATAATAAACAGCCCATGTTTGAAGTGAATGCAAACACCAAAAATCCTAAAATGAATGTTCATTAGTAGCATGTGGGTGAGGTTTGGAGAATGGAGTGTCAGGAAAAAAAACCCACATTTAATAATCCCCATCTGCAAACCAAGACACTAATCATATCTTCAAACATCTGGATTTGGGAAGTAGTTCATTCAGTAGCGCATTAATTTGAGAAGCAAATTGAGGGAATAGCTGAAATCTGGACTTGGCTCACTCTGCTGCAGACCATACAATGCAAAGATGAAATCCAAAAAACAATTGTTAGTGAACTTTTTTTCCAGATTGTTCCTGTGGACTGAAAGCAGTTGGAGTCAAATCCTTCTTTTAGGCTGCCTGAGGTTGGTTCTTCACCTTACTTTGGGACGTTCATGAGGATTTGGAAAATAAAGAGAGATGTAATTGTATTTGGCACAAACTAGTGCTGAAATTCCAAGTACTGGATTCTATTGACAGCAGAGTATGCTACAGAAAGCAGAAGTTGACCATTATAGGAAGTTAATATTTGCCATAATGTTACTGAAGACTTTGCTTTACGACCTAAAAGCTAGTGCATGATCAGGGCATGCTTGATTTAGCGGAGCATTGTTAGAGTTAGGGTAGTATGCTTAGGTTGAGGTTGGACTTGATGATCTTAAAGGTCTTTTCCAACCTGAGTGATTCCATGACTCTGTGCTGCAGCGTGTGTAATGAGCTCCCCCACATCCAATGGGGGCATCCTGTCTGTAGTGCTAAACTCTGCATCTGGTGGTGAATGTTGACTTATACAAAAATCATACTTTATTGTCACAACTGTTAAAAAATACCTATGTCAAGCATTATATAGATGCTTCCAATTTGCTGCAATCATCTCTGGACAACAATTCATGGATAAACTCTGTGTGTACTGTAGAAGACTTGTAGCTCGATTACTAGTTTGACCTGTATATGACTGGTGTTCTAAATGGAGACACATTATGTTTATTCAATTACTCAAAAACCACAACCAAACCACACACAAAGAAAAAAAAAAAAAAAAACCATTAACCAAACAGAATAACTAAAAGCAATTCTCTAGCTACTCTACCAGAATTACAAATATAAGTTATTGAAAAATATAAAATCAAAAGAAAAATATGAGGTACATACATACAAATTTAAGAAATTTTCAAAGAAGCTACATACCAAGAAGCGAAAAAAAAAAAAAAAAAAAAAAAGCTTGGTCAACAGTGGGAACAGTGTAGAATCATTGTCAAAATACTAAGTAATAGGAATTATTAAAACAGATGTAAAGTGTACAAACTTTCTCTGGGGAGCACTGTTGTAACTCCCCCACCATCCATCAGCAAAAATGTCTGAGGAACATGAACAGTAAAACTCTGGCAGGTTTGACGTATCATTCAATAAAACAATCTGATGATTAAGTGTCATCTGATGAAGAAATCTGGAGAGAAACATCTTACACTTAATAAGGTATTAAGAGAAAAAAAAAAAAAAAAGGAAAGAAGAAAAGCAATAGTACAGCAAAGTAACCAATTGCTCTAAGAGGGAAAAAACAACAATCCTGAACTGAAGACCTGAAGCTTGTGAACTTTAAGTTAGGCAGCACAGAGAACAAAACAGAGGAAACTAAGAGGAACAAGTTAGAAGGAGTGTAACAAGAACAACAGACTATGAGGAAAATGTACATGTGAATATTTGCCTAAGGTGTGCTGGCAGCAAAAAGCGTTTCCTGTTTCAAACATTTGATTTTCTTCCAGCTCTACAAAAAAGATCCTGATGTTTGAAATAGTGTTATTTATTTCTGTAGCACCATCAATATGCACAGTGTTTTCTTTGCAACTGGGGAAATGTGGTCACACAAATAATGAGTCCTTGCCTTCTAGAATCTTGCATTCTAGGATGCATGATAGAGAAGCTGTTCTAGTACAGGCAAAATATTCCTCTATTCCAGTATAGAAACTACTTTTCTGGCTTTGGAGAAATCCTTTCATTTCTACCATCATCTCTTTGTGAAGAAGACTTTGAGCATCCCACATGTTTTATCATCATTGCTCTTTGCACCTTATAATTTTACACGAGTCACATCTTTGCCTTGGAAAAGCTGTAGCCCCAGCTGATGTCATCCCCAAACTGATTTGCTGCTTCCTGGAAGTTATGTATTTATAGAACCTATCTGGTGGAAGAACACAGTTTACTGTCCACGGCATTGCCTTTGCTATTGCTCCCACAATAATCAGGCCTTTTGGCAGAACTGCACTAGTTTTTAAGAGAGCAAAAGAACTGTGGAGTCTGCTGGGGCACCATCCCCTGACCACACTGCTCAAGAGCTGGACTGATGACACACAAGGTTATGTGTGCCAGGAGCACTAAAACAATAACTGCTCTGAGCATGGAACCAAGAATTTCATTTCTCTTAGTGATATCTTGAAGTGTAGGCTGGCAACTCCCAGCCATATGCCTGTGAGCCTGCTGGAGCCTTTTAAAATAGACATCTGTGATAGACAAGAAGGGGAGCCCAGCCAGCCCAATGCCTTTTTCAGCTTGCCTGGTAAATGAGGAGAGAACCACAACAGAGGAACACCCAGCTACAAATTGCACATCTCAGAGCCAAGGGTAAAGCCACTGAATCCTTCCCATCCCATTGCAGTGGAGGCCACCAAGAAGTCTGAAGATTTTATTGGTAGTGGATTTACCTCACTCCCATTTCTGAGGTTTCCCAATCAGCTTCAAATAAGGATAATTTAACAAAGAGTCAAATGGAAATTGACCTTATTTTCTGTATTGGAAGCATGGCTACTGTCTTTTAGTCAAGGTCAGACTTTCCCCAGATTGCTAAAAATGCAGGAGACACAGAGTCCTCCCCTTGTCCCAGGAGAAATACTGGTTTATCCATGTAATTAGGAAGAAAAGTGGAACACTGCAGTACTCAGTGGTTTTTACATCTTTTAAAGTCCTGTCTTAACTGGAGAGCTAAAACAGGAATTTTAAAAAAATAAAAAGGAATTAGAGAGAAAGAAAAGTCAAAACTGGTCCCAAAGCATCTGGATGAACTTCATGATAGCTAGCAAAACATCAGACCATTTGATTCCATTTTGGAGGATGGAGGCCACATTAGAAAAAATGTTAGATGATCTGGGCCAAAATGTAAGTCCCATTTTCTAGAACTGTAAAATTTGGAATACAGAACCACAAGAAACATTGTGATTTCATGGCACATTATTGGTTATTAACAAGTATTTTTAGAACAGGTTTCTATGGCATTGTTACACTGACTGCAGAGTAGCAAACACAACACATTTATCTTTGTGAGATACATTGCACTTAAACAGGATATACGTCTATATATTTTGTGGGTTTGTTTATAAACTTGTATACGCTTTCCCCATTTTTTTTTCAATATCTGTACATATGCGCCCTCTATCACCCTCCACTGAGTATTCTGGGTAGAAATGCAGTCATGAGAAAGAACATCTGCAAGTATGAGGCAAAATCTGGTATATAGAAACTTCAAACTCTGAACAGCGGTAGTTTGGTGTTAGCAGAGATTGGTTTTTGAATGTCCTGCAAGATGTTTTTATTTATCTTCTTGATTTCTGAACAAACGGGTGCCATATCCTATAATTCAACCCTATGCTGAAGGACTTGGGGATCCTGATGAACAAAAAGCTGGACTTGAGCCAGCAGTGTGCCCTTACAGCCTGGAAGAACAACAGTATCCTGGGCAACATCAAAAGAGCAATGGACAGCAGGGAGAGGGAGGGGACTGTCTCCACTGCTCTGCCCTTGTGAGGCCCTGTCTGGAGAACTGTGTCAAGACCTGGGGCCCCGAGCACAAGAAAGATGTGGAGCTGTTGGGTTGGGCCCAGAGGAGAGCCACGAAGATGATCAGAGGGCTGGAGCATCATTCTGATGAGGACAGGCTGAGGGAACTGGGCTTGTTTAGCTTGGAGAAGAGCAGGCTATGGGGAGGCCTTAATTAGGCCTTGCAGTACTTGAAGGGATCTTACAAGCAGGAGTGGGATCGACTTTTCACATGGTCAGATAGTAATAAGACAAGGAGGAGTGGCTTTAAACTAAAAGAGGGGAGATTCAGGTTAGATTTTAGGAAGAAATTTCTCACTGAAGGGGCAGTGAGGCACTGGCACAGTGAAGCTCACTGCCCAGAGAAGCTGTGGTGCCCCATCCCTGGAGGCGCTCAAGGCCAGGTTGGATGGGGCCCTGAGCTGGTGGGGAGCAGCCCTGCCCACGGCACGGAGTTTGGAACTTTAAGGTCCCCTCCAACCCAAACCATTCTGTGATTCTGTGAAATGATTCTATGAGAATGGAAGAAGATCTGATGCTTCCAGAAAGATCTGTCTATAATCATTCAGTAAGAGCTTGATTTTCTTAGGGAGATTTTCTGAATTTGATGAAAAGTCTAATTATGCTCTATCTTCTGCAGAAAGCAAACTGTCCAGAAAGAGGGCCCATATGCAACAGACTTAAAGGGCTTTTTACTGAGAAGAAATCTTGCTTCTGTTTGTCAGTCTTCCATTGGACTATTTATTATCCACATTATTGCGATCTTTAATTAGTATTGAAGTTACAGATGTACACTCTCCCAAGTAAGAAGTGAACAAAAAAAAAAAAAGCCAACTCCAGTGATGACTAATAGCCATATGATTCATTAGCAAATAAAACAAATAAAAAATGATTACACACTTTACTTTTTTTGTTCTTGGCTTAATACTGGATGCCTTCTCTGTCAGAAGAATCTTATACGAATACTAATTAAAAGTCTGTATATTTTAACTTCAAGTGATCATTTGCTCTAGTAGAGTTGGCTGAAAGAGGAAGCTGCTGGTTTTTAGGCTTATTATATATCTGCTTCTGCACCAAACTCATATCCTGAGAGCACAAAATTAAATTCAGCTTTGATAAAGAGCTCAGTGTAATACAAACTCTACATTTGTAAGCAGTAATTTGATTCCTTTGTCATGTATTATACAAAGCTACAAGGAAATTCTGCTATTAATCTTTTTTTTTTAAAAGATCGTTTTTTCTTGCAATAGTTTGAGTATCAAGGTTATTTTCTCATTTAAAGTAAACGATTGCATGGGAGAGTGAGAAGATGGGATTTCCTAATCGAGTACTTCAGGTTTTTACAAGAGAAAAAGAACAGTTGAAGGCTGTTAATTGTCTTCTGGCAAATCATAAGATAACTGCCTGGCAATGAACCAGAGACTTCTGTGGCTAAATTAAATATTTAGAGATGCCACACAACTCCAATTATAGCATAGCCTTATGTAAAAATGTTCACAGAGCATTCAGGTTGTTTAGAGGATTACACTTTTAGTGAAATCTATCTGGTAACTGATTTATCCCTCTGGCCCTGCCTTCCTTTGTGTTTAAGAACTGAATAGCATTTTAATTTTGCTCTTTTAAGTCAACCTTCAAAATGTAGAGCTCACACAGGAAAAAGGGTCATAGCAACATAGCATAAAATACACAACAAAATACACAATTATCTTTCAAGCAGTGAATATGGAAAGTGCTTCCAAATACATTAGAACTTTGTGTCCACTTGAAATGCTTCTGCTGCCTTCAACTTCTTATTTTCAGTCAGAGGATTAGAAACAGAAAATGCTTTTGCAGAACATAAGCAGAAAAAGTAGGGTGAACTGAAGAAGAATGGAAGACAAACTTAAATAGTTCACAACATATTATTTGTAAACAACAATGTGACTCTGTGAAACTATAGAAAGGAGTAGGGTAGACACCTCTGCGAGTAATCTATTTAAAGTTCCGTGGGAGAAGGAAGTCTAAGAGAGGAAGAGGAAGGAGAAAAGTCCCTCCCTTGCAAATAAATCTGTCCAGGAAATCTCTAGGTCATAACTCCAAGCAATGTGAAATGCTTTTTTTGTATTTTACTCACAGTGTTGGTGAAAGGCCAAGTAACAACCAAATACTATCGACTGCTGTCCAAACAAGGAGGCTGGGTTTGGGTACAGAGCTACGCTACCATTGTGCATAACAGCCGTTCATCACGGCCTCACTGCATAGTGAGTGTCAATTATGTCCTTACGTAAGTCAAAATACTTTGTACCATTACATGTTACCAGTAATTGATTCATTACTTAAATCCTTTAAGTTTGTTTTACTTGTGTCTTCCATTATCATTTTGTGTTTGCATGCTTCAGCCACTGTGCTCTCCTCATATCCTTCCTGTTTTAGTTATAAAAGCTTATTGAGCTAAAAAAAAAACCTTGTATTTATGATGACTGTTTCATATACTGCATGTTTGAGTGCGTAGTACCACTGGTAGCTATTTGTATTAGGTCTGGATCCCAGTTCTGTAACTGTCATCAGAACAACAGTGATGTTATCCCGACACAGTGCTCCTTAGAAGAGATTCGCAGTGTCAGTTTATGAGGCAGAGAAATAGTAGAAAGTATTACTCCTTTGGGGGATGTGTGGATAAACCAAGGATTCTTCACTTGCCCTGGGCTGAACAGATATACACAATGACAAACAGCTCCCACTGAGCTTGTGAATGTGCAATGGTTTGGGCCTGCTATTTCTGATTTCTGGTTCAAGCCATGAAGGTGCTACAAAATTCTCATTACAATATAAACCTGAGACAGAAATCCACATGGGATAAGTGGGATACGTAATAATGAAATAGACTGTGCCTGAAAAAAACATCTGTTAAAAAAAAAAAAAGACAAACATAGTGGGCGCCATTGGGTTACACAACAGTGGAAGAAGGCAACACTCTTTTGTCCAGATTTGTTCATTTCTTAACTTGCATCAGAGTAATATGTGTTTGCATGACATGTGCGGTGGGGTCATGTGTGTTTGTGTATTACAATTCTGTTTCTATTACGTGGCCTTGAAGATTTGAAGTATAAGAGCTAGCAACCACGGTGTATTTCCTTAACCTACCTAAAGCAGGTATTCAACCCTAGACACATTGGGCAGTACTACGCTCATTCCTGTACTGCTGTGAGATAACAGCACTAAGGAGATACTCAGTCCCACAGCCAATGTGAGTTCCAGAAGCTGGGGCAGTGATTGAGGAAACTGTGCCATGGTCATAAGAGCATAATCTTGAGTTGAATTTACTTCCAGGTTATTCACCATCAAGAAGTGATAGAAATGAATTCTAGATAGGAATTGAGAGATGTAGGTTTTTCTCTAGTTTTCCTTTCAAAAATATGCTCCACTGTTTCTACCGACAAAAACAGAGAAGACAACTTACTCATCAAAAATATATCAATTAATGTTTCAGTAGATGATTCACAGCTTGCTCTTGTTTTGCTTTTTATCCTCTTTTGTACAGAAGTCTGCCCTATATGTAGAACAAGTGAAACTGAACACAACAGTGGAGAAATTAAATTCTAGAGACTGTCAGAAAAACAGCATTGCAGTTTCTCTGGCCTAGCTACAAGGGTACTGTGCTGGTGGGAGAGGAACACTTCTCCTTTGCCTCTCCTCAGAGCAAGCTGAGAGAGACAGGAAAGAAAGCAGCTCTGAGGAGACAGATTAAATGATCCATGTCTTCCTATCAGCTGACATGGGTATGATTCCAAAATACAGTGAACCACAGATGGCTGAGAACAGTAAGTTCAGAGAACAGGGACATTTAGTGCAAAGATGTTAACTCCGCTAACCCAGTGGAATGGTTGTGATAGACTCCCATGGAAACAGAGTCAGACCATAAAATTCACTGCTTGCTAGCATCCTCAGCAGAGCAGACTCAGTGAAAATCTTGGAAGAATGAAAACATCATGAATGCTAATACGTATTTTCAAATGAGCTATTTTGGATTTGTGGTATGCCTGAATATGTAATTTATTGGACTGTTCTTTTGCAGAGATATTGAGTATAAGGAACTACAGTTGTCGCTGGACCAGGTTACCATTTCTAAGTCACAGTTTTCATGCAGAAACTCAGTATCTACCTCGCAGGAAACAAGAAAAATAGTAAAACCCAAAAGTAATAAAATGAAGGCAAAACTCAGAACAACGCCTTACCCACAACAGGTAACTTTTTTCGGCAATATTTACCTGCCAGTTATTGTGGTAGAGTCCTTGAGCCAGGATAGAGATCCTCTGTAGCTGAACTTACTGTACAACTGACTATAGTATGCTCTTCTGCAGGAACTCCCTTGTAGGCCAGAATACAATGCGAACCTTTTGTTCTTGGGGTGGACAGCACAAGCAGTACAAAACAACACTGGCAAGTGATGCAAACAGAAAGACTTTTGGATTTGGAGGATATAAAGTCCTTAAAAAACCAACATGTTTTCTTGGTAAAAAAAAAAAAAAAAAAAAGCAATGTATTAAGGACAGTTGTAGAGTAGAATGCATCTCATTCACTCCTGATGTGCAGAGTTTTTAATGTCACATAGATACTGGCAGTTTCCTTATGCTGGAGAAGGCTTCATAAAAAGGAATCCTAGAAAACAGAGCACTGGGATGGGATTTGGGATATCTGTTACTGTCTCTGTGTGAGTTAGAACTAGATGGGAAGGGAAACAATGGAGATCATAAAATAGGTGATTGGTGAGACTGATACTAAACATGAGACATTCTGAGGCTTCGCTGAGAGGGACTACTATTATCTTATAAAAGCACCAAATGAAGCTACCACATACACTTCAGTCAAAACATAGTCATGGTTTGTAACTCCACTAATCAGTAACTTCCTGTGCTTTGCAACAAACTTATGCTCTCTGTTATTTGCAACTGCCTACATTTACGAGCTAAAATCCAACAGGCAAAATTATCAAATAAAACCTTAGCATTAGGATGTCAAAATTGTTCTTTGTTTCTGTGTTAACTGAAAGTAAACTACAGTGAAGATAAAGAATTTTAAACGCATGGCAAGCCAGTCTCTTTAGCCAGTGAGATTGCAGTTCAAGGAGGCCCGGCTTTGGGTGCCTTTATGACATGTTATGCTGTTTCATATTAAAGTTAGTCATTTAACTCTCTCCCCCTCATTTTTTTTTCTTTCCCCCAGCAATACAGCTCATTCCAAACAGACAAACTGGAATGCAGCCAGGTGGGAAACTGGCGATCCAGCCCTGCAGTGAACGCTGCCACCATTCAAGAACAAAACTTTCATTCAGAAAACAGTGAACTTTTATATGCCCCGTCATATAGCTTGCCTTTCTCTTACCATTATGGACACTTCCCTGTAGACTCTCATGTCTTCAGCAGCAAAAAGCAAATGCTGCCTCCTAAGTTTGGGCAGTCTCAAGGAGCACCTTGTGAAGTGGCTCGATTTTTCTTGAGTACGCTGCAGACAAATGGAGAATGCCAGTGGCATTACGCCAACTCCTTGGTATCCAACAGCCAGTCACCATCCAAAAATCTTCCTGAGCAGCCAGTGAACATCATCCGACATAACCTTGGACAGAGTTATGAAGGTAGGTGTCACTTTAAGAAAAAAAAGAAAAGAAAAGCTCTGGAATGTCTGGGAAATATTTGTAAATGTAATTTGAAAACAGGAAATACAAGATGGTTAGGAAATGTAGAAAATCACAAACATGGAAACGTAACATCTAGTATGCTTAAAGCATTTACATGTTTATCCTGTTTACCATAAGAACTTAATTCGGAGTATTAGGAGGGAGGGGTTGCCGTCCAGAGGGACCTTGACAGGCTTGAGAGATGTTCTCATGCAAAACACATGAAATTCAACAAGGCCAAGTACAAGATCCTGCACTTGGGCTGGGGCAAATTCAAGACGGCTGGGCATGGCATGGATTGAGAGCAACCCTGAGGAGAAGGACGTGGGGCTGTTGGGAAGCTCGAGGTGAGCCAACAGTATGCACCTGCAGCCCAGAAAGCCAATCATACCCGGGTGGTATTAAAAGAAGTGTGGCCAGGAGGTTGAGGAAGAGGATTTTCTTCTTCTTCTCTCGCGGAGTACTGCTCTGGAGACTCCAATGGTTCTGTTGGAGAGGGTCTGGGGGAGACGATGAGGATGATCAGAGGGCAGGAGAACCTCTCTTTTAAGAAAATTTGATGCAGCTGGGCTCGTTGAGCTCAAAGAGAAGGCTCTGGCAAGACCTTACTGGGACTTTTGGTATCTAAAGGGAATCTACAGGAAAGTTGGAGACGAACTCTGTCTGGGAGTGTAGTGATAGGACAAGGGGTAATTATTTTGAACTTAAAGAGAATAGAGTATGGGTAGCATGGTTAGTTTGCAGTTGGAATTGATGATCTTCAAGGTCTTTTCCAATTTGAGCAATTCTATTATTCCATGATTCTATGATTTAGATTCTGTATTAAGAAGAAATTCTTTACTCAAAGGGCAGTGAGGTAGTGGCATAAGCTGAGAAGAGACGCTGTGGATGTCCTGTATCTGGAAGTTTTCAAGGCCAAGATAGACGAGGCCATGGGCAGCCCTATCTGGTGGCTAGGGGATGGAGCCATTCTGCGATTCCATTACTCTATTATCAAAGCATCAAAAAATGCAATCACCAGAATCACTTTTAGAACATGGTAGTGATACCAGCTGCTTTAACACTGGCACAGTTTGTCTCCACGTTTTGCTATCAGAAACAAATACACTTCAGTCCACATACAGAAATTAAAATAAACATGATGTATTTCCACAAAAATTGAAGGTTGTCCTTTCTGAATACGAAGCCATTCTGAATGTCTTTACCTTTCAGTCACTACAGGGAATGAGTGAATAAAATGCACTCTCTTCCTGCTTGATTTAAAATGTCTTCAATGGTCATGCCTGATCACCTGCATCATCTCTCCATACAAACTGTCAGCTGAAATACTTTGAAAGAAACACTGAAAACACTGACATCTGAGATGGCAACCAATAAGAAATAACCATGCACAGCTATAAATGATTTGAACAGGCTAAAGATACATTCTAATCTTTAGATCCCATATACATTACACCTATCTGCACACACTGCTTTGGTTATTTAAAAGTCACTGGACTGGTTGACATAAAATTATAAATTGGAAACGTTTCTTTCTTCTAATTTCATTATGGACAGGATGGAGGAAGCAATAGATTTATTCACATGAGGATAAATCATTAGATATCCCAGATCTGAAGGGTACATCTGCAGATGTTAAAATATGAGCGTGTTACATAAAACAGAAGATGGTATCAGATACTGAACGTGTCTCCCACAGAGTAATAAATGGTTTTTTTTTGTTGTTTTTTTTTCTGAGCCCAGGCTTCTCTACTGTGTTGACTTCCTTTTGCTGGTGTTGTGGGCTGGGTGTGATAAGGAATAGCTTTGAACTAGAAGAGATGTTTTAAAAATGTTTTTGCCCTTTCTGAAGGTGCTGTATCTTAGTGGACGAGAAAGAAGTCATATCTTCTGAGGATAAGTATAAGGTTTAAAGCAAATTACCCCCAGCGAGTCTGCAGAAACAAAGTTGTCCCTGTGTACTGAAGCCCAGCTTTTCACCTCTGCTTCCAGACTAATAGGGGCAGTGAGACTGACTGAGATAGCAGATCCACCCCTTTGCTGATCTGATACATTGCTAATGGATATGGAAAGAACAGCCTGTTTAGGAAACAGTCTGTAAAAATTACTGTTCAATAACTGACTGTCTGCCATAAAATTTGCCAGAAAAGCCCATCGAGCATAGAAGCAGACAAGCGATTTACCACTGGTTGGTTGATGTGGGCAGACAACTCCCATTAAATATGTGAAGCCAGAAGGATTTCCACAGGAATACTGTTAAATATGTTTAGAGAAAAAAAAAAAAAAATCCCAACAAATCAATGCAAGGAACTGCTGTGTTTTTTCAGTTTCATTGTGCATGCCTAGCTGCACCATCTCTTCATGACCAGGAAAATGGAGCTCTGATACCTGCAATTCTTGTGATACCACTTCTACTTCCACTTTTGTTGCTTAAGTTGGAATATGTGAGTTTTCTTTTGAGCAGAGATTTACTTTACTTTAATGGGTGCTTAGCTATTAAGGAATTGAGGAAAAGTGACTTGATATGACTAATTTTCTGCAAGATCCCTCATACTTTTGCTATTTTGAAGGGAAAAAGATTACAGTAAACTCAGGCCTGGTGAGAGATCACTACTGAAGGCAGGATTAGGGAAGGGAAGAAAAAAACCAGCCTCCATTGCACACAGGGGATTTATCTCTAGTTGTTCTGGGCTTTAATTCATCCTAAGGAAGAATTAGTCCTGTTGTACTTTTGCTGAGGCTGCTGGCAAACGAGAAATCTGAACTTTTGGAAGCAACTTTTTGCTTTGAGTTAAAAGGGGCATCTGATCTTCCTTACATTGTCAACTATTGCTTTTTCCAGTGGTTCACTGACAAACTGACAGCTAGTAAGCTTCAAAGCAGAGAGGATCTGCTTAGCATCATTATCTTCAATCCAAAGGCAATGCCAAATATGACATCTGGCAACCGGGCTGGATGCTAGGGCTATTACACATCACATCCACAGAGGAATCTGCCAAAAATACCATAGGCAAGAGACATCTTTTACTATGGAAAATAGTGTCTTTTGGAGAGATCAGAGATTTTAAGATGATTATGCCAAGCCATCAAAGCCCTGGAAAAGCACGTATCAGATAAAATTGTCTGCAAATCAGATGCTGCTGCCTCAGAATCTGCTTTTGAAACTTCTTCCACTTTATTCCAGCTGGCCTACTCATCAGAAAAAAGAATCTTTTCAGAGAAATAAACCATCTTTGTAGTCAGGGATGTTTCCTTTGTACACTTCCATGGTTACACTGCTACTGTGGGTACCAGGGTATCCACACTTCACTTAAGTCATGCTGTTGGCCAGTCTGTACCATCCGTGTGAAGCTTAGCATCATGTTGGACTGTCAGGAGTACACTCTTCTGAGATTAATGTAGATCAGAAAGTCCAAGAAAAATTATGCAAGAAAATTGTGCATGAAGAGACCTTCATCTGTGATATAAAAACTGACAAGATTTTCTGAAAATTGGATGCAAAGCTGCCTGCAGATAAGGACCATGCACCAGGTGTAGGAAGGTCTATTCTAAGTACTGGTCTTCCTTCATTGATTCAAAGATGTCTTTTTGTCATTTCTTACTGAAATAGATGGGCAATGAGAAAACCAGGAGTGGTTCTACCTCTTAACTGACTCTGACTCTTCTTGTCAGACAAAGGCATGTTTATGAATGGAATATCTTTTCTGAGAGCATCTTTTCCATACTGAATACCAACAGACCTTTAATGGCACTATGTGAAGCTCAGGAGGGAACACTCCTCACTACAGCACCAGGTTAAACAGGATGAAGACTACTCCAGTATACTGCAACTACGCATAGATATTATATGTTTTACAGACTAGTTTCTTCTAGAGTAGCCTTCCTCGTTGTCATTTGGGTGGTTGGATGCTGAACTCTCGGCAGGCTGCCAGGGAAGGAGAGCTCTTATCACCAAATAGACAATAGTCTATAGTCAATAACTGACTGTCTGCCATAAAATTTTCCAGAAAAGCCCATTGAGCATGCTGCACCCAGTGCACAAGTGGGAAAGGAGGGCTGCTTGGTGAGAATTAGCAGTGACGTGATGCCTGATGGACTGAGCTCACTGCTGCAATTGTCAGTTGCTACAAATGGAGATGGTGTAAGCATGTATGAAGGGCCTTCTAGAAGCTACTATCACTCTGGTATGATATATGGCCTTAGATGTGCCACATATGGAATATGACAGAATAGCTCTGTCACTCAGCACAGCCGAGTTCCCCTGGCAGAAGAATGGGCTGGGAAGCATCCCAAATTAGTGCACTGACTTCTACAACTGTAAAGAGTGCCCAGTGAGTGAGAATGCACCTGCTGAGGCAGGTACCCTGGTAACTGCCCATGTGCTGGATGGCTGGAAGCAACCCGAGGATACTGCCCTTTCACAGCAGCACAGAGTGCTGTGTCTTTGTGTATGACAAAACTCCCTGCAAGGAGTCCTTCCCAGGTCACTTCTGGGTTTTTATCTGCAAAGGAAGATGAGCAGATTTTAGTCCAGCTCTGCCAACTCTTCTGAATGCAAGAGGACAAAAACTACTGTGCTCTGCTACACTGCTGTCCTGCTTAACTGTCTGCTCTAACTCCATGAATGTGCTGACAACTTTAATGGAAACCTGCAAACAATTAACCAAATGCTCACCTTCTTCCTCAACAACAGAGATGAAAACCATGTTTGAGGCACAGGATAGAAAAAAAAAAAAAGGATAATACCTTGTAAATCTCTGAGTATGCAAATTACTTCTTGGACCAAAAAAGAAGCCATCAGCTCAGCAGAATTCAAGATTAAATAAAAAAGAAATAAAAAGACTACATCCAACAGTTTGCTGTGATGCTTCAGCTTCTAAAAATGGGAAAGGACAATCTTTTGTCCAGAGGGGAGAGCAGAGCCATGAGGCAACAGTACTCCATGGTGCAGTGAGAACCAACTCATGACTCATGCCTCAAGGTTGGGAAAAACACCAAAACTGGTATTCTAGCTTAGTTAAATCATACTGGTTATATATCAGCAACTCTCAGCATGGTGACTTATTTAATAACAAGAATGCCAGAAGTTGAGTTAAAATTATAGTAGCACAATTATACTTAGAAAATTTCTAAGTTACACTCAAGCACGTGGCTGAGTCCCTGTTTTGATCTGTGATCTAGGAGGGCCATTTTTCCACAGATGACAAGAATTCAGTTTACTTAGGCCTGCATATACCTCTTGGTACAAAAATGGTTGCACAGAAATTAAAAACAAGAACTGGAGAGTTGTTGCTTCTTGCAGGACTGTGGGTTGATCAAGAAGAAATTGGATCCAGATTTCTGTTTAAATTCTGGTGTTAATTATGTGGTGCAACTCCCTCTGAAATTAATGAAGCTGTGCATGTAAGAAAGGTGCAATTGAGCTATTTCTGCTTCCTCTGTTATACACGAAGGTTTTCCCAGTCTACTATAGCACAGGGAATATTTAATTATTAGCGGGTGCAGTTATGTCAGCAACTACTACAGGGAACTCCAAAACTTTTAAAATGTTGAATAAAATTTTTAGGAAAACAGAAAATCCCTTTTACAGAGGCATTTAGGTTGTTCAAGACTTTCAGTGAACATGGCAGAAAATTCAGCTTAAGTTTAACATGAGAAACTTGGTAAGTGCCTCACTGAATGTTTAACATCAAACCTTCAAATACGCCTTGTAGGAGTAGTTTAACTGCCAAACTGTTCATACAGAATACTCAGCACAGAACATCAGCACTCATCTAATTGTAGCCATACTGTACAGGAGTGAAACAGTTCATTTTCTCTTATCATTTCTTGTTTGATAACACTGTACTAAAAGGAAACATCAAGTAGGCCAAGCAGAAAATGACAAAAACAACTCAAACAATTAAATGAGTTTAACCAGTATACAAAAGCTTCAGAGAAAAGACTCTCAATATATTTTAGAGAAGAAGCCTGAACAGATATCTTAGGTTCACATCCTCCTAAAATTTGAAAGTCTGATTCAAATTGCACTTCTGATTTTCATTGCACATCCAGTTTAGTCTAATGTGGATATTTTCAGCGTATAGTGTAGATTACACTTACATTATTCAAAACGTTTCACTATATGAAAGCAGAGATTCAACATTACTTATGAAGTATTTCTGTTGCCTTTCAATAGACATTTTTAATATCTGTTATCATTTTTTCAAAGGAAAAAAAGCAAAGGCTTATCAAGATGAAATATCATCCTTCTTTTGATAAATCATTTGTTGAGTTCTGAAAAGAGCTTAGTAAGTCTGAGGTTTTCAAATAGTGAGTCCCATTTGTGGTTATTTAGTTCTTTGGTTTAATATCCTGATTTGACCATATTAACAATGATAGAGGTTAATAATTATGCAATTATGCTTATTAGTGAAAACAAGCACTTTGCATAGCATGAAAAACATTTTGAGAATTGCTCAACACTGAGTGTTTTTCCAAATGCTTTCCAACCCTTCAGTAGTGTCTTAGGCTTTTCCAAAGCCACTGAGGCAAATGGGAATGTTTCTGATGTCTTCAATGGGAGTTGGATCTGACCCAAACCTAACGGGTATTACAGTTCAGCCATAAAATGTGTCAGAGTCCAACTATTGTATGAGCTTGTCTTCAGGAATTAACATGTTTTCTTTTTCCCCCAAGTGCCCGTATCGAACAGGAGATACAACCAAGATGCTCTCTCCGACAACTTTACAAGTTGCACAGCACCCATGCCCGGCAGCAGATACAAAGAAGAGATTTATGATTCCAGCATCATGAAACCCAACAAAATAGAAAACAGGATTCAGCCACCTCACCATCTCATTAAAGAAGAAAACAAGCTAGCTTTTAACAGAGACCTACAAGAAAAAATGAGCATTAATGAAAGCTCTTTTTCAAACTCAGTTGCTAACTCCTTGCTGCCAAAATCAGAATGTTTCCAGTCTAAAGCTTTAGGACAATTAAGTCATCTCCTACCTGTGCCCGCAGTGTATGAACAAACAAGACGGATTTGTATGAAGGAACCCAAATACGGGCATATTAGTCACCATGCTACAAGCCTAAATGAACTGGACAGTGATGAGAGAATGACTGTAAAGCTTGATCACGACTCTGAGAGTGAGCGCGTGATGGATGTAAGACCCTCTGGACAAGTTCCATTTGTGCTTCTAAATTATCATCATGTTTTAGCCAAACATGGCACATTTCAAACTTCATCATGTACAGCAACGGGACACGTAGGAGAAAATTATGGATACAATTCTGAGGAAGTAAATACGTTTGTGTACAAAAACCAAAGCCCCTCATCAGCCTCTTCTCCAGAAACCCACAAGGAAACGACACTACCCCATTATATTGGAACTTCTGTAATAATAGCCAATGGAAGGTGACAGTAGTAAAAGAGTATTTACATTTAACTAAGAAGCCAAACAGTAATGATTTCCAAAAAGCATGAGAAAACATAGTTACATTTACTGAGCACAGCTGAAGGTCAATGAGGGACAGACTTGTGTGTTCCTGGCAAGACATGTGTGACAGTACCTTCAAGGCGAGGAAAAAAGAATACATCTCGCTTCAGTGCTTTGTTGGCAAAGCTTAAGCTCTGGTGCCAGTGAGAACATTTGTTGCAGATCTTATTTTTGTTATTTTATAGTGTGCAACAAAATTAAATGATAGGTGTTATATGCAGAGGTTTATATGAAGAACATTTTTTCCCTTAATCCTTCCTTCTCAAAACACATTCAAGATATTATTTTTTTTGTTGTTGTCGTTATCATAAACTATACACTCTAGATTAGGTATTTCTGACAAAGTGTGAAACCCTACATCAGCTACCCGTCCATTTGTTACACGTCCTGACAAATGAACTTTGTTTAAAGAGTGGTGATTTTTAGTATCTGTAATGCAGTTGTACTAACCAAACAGAACTAAGTTTGGAACATGCTTATTTATTACTTATTCACACATTTTTTTCAGTATTCAGAAATTTTTACTGCCACCATTTAATCTTAACAAGTGATGGTACCGTGACAAATTAATACATAAAAAGGTATGTATTAAAAGGTTACAGGTCTTGTCATGGTGAATTGGCACAAATCACACAGAAGGAGCTAAAGATATTCCCCAATAAAAACAGTGTAATAAGAAAAAGAAACTTCTAAAAAGTGTATTTTGCTCAATATTTTGGGATAAGGACATGTTGTTATTCAAACCACGTAGTCAAAATAACATCATAATCTTAGCACCAGAAATGTTCTCTTTATTGTCAAGGGAATAATGAACATTTAAGAATGATTTTAAAATTATTTGTAGCCTTCTGAATTTGGAAAAGTTCAGCTTTTAACACACTGGACTTCATTAAGCATAAATCTCATCGTCAACACGAAGGTAAGATTCATTATTTGACTGATTCATGCACTTCACAGGTTATGTTAATGGACAATCTGAGTAAGAAAAGTCCGAAGTCATTGCACAACCACAAGAAGCAAAATTGCACTGGAAGTAGAGCAGGATACCTCAGTGTTTTGAAGTGAACACTTTGCACATGTCTCAGTCCAATAAACTAGCAAGTAGAAGGCATATGCCATGCATTTAAATTTTGTCCAGCCTACTAAGAATAGATTCCCCCTTTTTTCACTTCTCCATAAAGTTTGCAAACCAGGAAATAAGGAGACGTATGGGATCTGTGAATGTTTTACTGATGAGTCTGTCCAGTTTGTCTTTCCATCACTTCCCCAAACAGTCTTCATGCGCTTTGGACAAAACAATGAACGCTCCCCACGTAATAGGTGTAAATACCAACACTGAAGGCTGTTGTAGTTCTGAGTCAGCTGTATTTAGCCCCGTTTCTTCACCCAATTCAAGTTTACATTTTAGAAGCTTTCTCCCTCTTATTAGACGCTCTAGAAAGAGACCTTTGCTAAAGAAAATGCTTACCTGGCTTGTGCAATATGGAAAAATACTTGCTCATGGATTGCACCTTGTCAGAGGAAAATGTAATGAAATACACACTCTCTTAATTACATGCCCTCCATCTTGTACGTGCAGCAAAAATAATCAGTCACCTCTTTGTATGTATGAATATTTATTGCTATGAGTAAACAAAAATACTTCTAACACATCTGAAAATAATTTTCAGTATTTTTATTGCTTTTGATTAAAACTTTAACAGAGAAAGCTTTGTTATGAAGTTGAATTCATGTTCACTTGGAAACTCAGTCCGTCTGAGTTCATTTACTAAAAAACATATGAAAGATATCTTTCATGATAAATATGATCAGAAGTACCGGATCTGTCGCTACCAAAACACTGACTTTTTAGCAACAACACAAAATGAGCGAAACCAAACCAACACCTTCAGTTTAATTGCACTCCTTCGTTCTTCTCGAGCTGGAGAATGTGGCAAAGCTATAGAAACGTTATGTGTGAATGTTATTGTCATTCTGATGTTATGAATTGCCGAGACATGAGCTGGCTTTATAGCGGCTTTCTTTAACGGCCTTCCCAGCCAGTGTTCGTAATGAACGCACCCAACTTCTTAAAAGGTACAATGATGCTAAGACCTGTATGTTAATTTTCTTAAATTAAAGCCATGCCCTATTAAGGAGAAACTGACATTGCATCATTAAAAAGAAACCTGATGCACAACTGCTTCATACTGCATGTCTCCCAATACCTCATTAGTGGCATTGCTGCACACAAAGTCAATCTGCTGTATTTTCCTGTTCTTCTAACTATTTCTCATTACAAAAACATGTTTTCAGGAACATATAAATTAGGTTAAAAACCTCCACTGATATTTTTCATTAAAATACCACAAAATATTTTTCCAGCCTCTACCTTGTTATTCACACTTTCAGGCTTTATTCAACAATCCGAAGTAAAGGAGGTGTTCCATCGCTCTCCAACAGAAGTTTTACAGTATATGAGATTCAGATACATGAATATCCCTGTTAGGAAATAATGACTCAATTACGCATTCACATCTGATAATGCATTGTAGACTTAAGAAAAGATCTGTGATTAAAAAAGCACACGTGTGAAACATTTTTCCTGCCATTCAAAAATAGAAAAAGCAATTGCATATTCACAGCTGGAATGTGAGCAAATTATATCGAGAGAAAAATTCGAGTTCAGACATTGACTTTCAGTCAGTTAAGCTACAGATGTTCATAGCACATTAATGCTGCAGAATGCGATGTGGCAACTGAGAGTGGCAATGCTCCCAGTAATTGGAAAAAATTATGTCACAGAAGTGGAGTGGGAATAGGAATACACTACAAAAAATGCCCAAATTTCTCTCAACTGTACATATGTGAGGTAATATAGATACTTCTATCAGAGATGCCTCTTTTGTGCAACTTGACAGGATTGTACATCTCGGGGGAGGGCAGGGCTATAGCAAGTACATGTGGAATGGAAGAGAAAAAAGAGAGTTGAGAGGGGGAATATCTTACCAAAACCTAAAGTTGAAAACATGACTCCCATATTGATGCCTCAAAAGTTTTTCTCCTATTAATGGAAACTGTGCAATGTAAATAAGGTGGTACGGGAACAGACTTCTCTCCTGGTGACAGTAGTTAGGTCATTTCTAAAGGGCATTTCAGTAATTTAATGAAATTGAGTACATTGGGTTAAAGTTGTAAAACTTGAGTGTATCTCACTGAGATAAAGCGGAAAGGCTGCTTTTCTGAAGGGATACCTCCCAGAATATCAGTACTTGTCTCTAAAAACCACAAAACATAACACAAAGGATTTTTTTCAACATTTCAGTCATACTTCAAAATTAACACAGAGATAATATTACTAATTTTTTTTTTTTCCTGAACGTTAGGTTTTGCTTTTTTTATATAATGCAGATATGAGCTATTTGGCAAATGTAGGAGAAAAAGCACGCAAATCAAACAATCTATTAATGCTCAGAATTATATATGTATTCCCTAAAAATGTAAAGCATTTTTGCTTATTTATTATGTAAAACAAAACTGTTAAAATGATAATAAAGTCCTGTAGCCAAAGGAAAAGTGAGTTTGATTTCTTTTTCACCACAAAACACAGGGCTTCACATTGTATACTGGAAAATTTATTTCAATTCAACATTTAATTTGACTCTTAATGTCTTACAAAATACAAGGATTTGACGCATCTCATTTAAGCTGCATTGCATTCAAAAGGAAGAGTCTTGGAGAATTGAAAATAACACAGAATCGCTAACGAAACACTCTAATGCAAGATACTCAAATACAGCATCAGTTCACAATTCTTCCCTGCAGTTCTTTTAATCAATTGATTGCTACATGATGACAGTCTGCTGCATGCCACTGTTTTTTGACCTCTGTTCTTACCTCAGTCCAGATTTAATTTCTTTGCTGTCTGATCAATGCTGTGCATCACTGCCACATCTTATGCATGCAAATGGCTTTATCAGGGCATTTCCCCCCAGGAATCCATCAGCTGTTGGCAGCACAAATCTTTGCCATGACAGCTATTAAGCCGTACTTCAGAAAACATTTATATAGCAATCGTCTATTCCAAAGCAGTTGCAGAGAGTAATTTTTTTAGACTTGTGAAGTCTTGTAGCTGCATCAGAAAAAGCAGGGAAATTAAACAAAGTTGAGCAATAAAATAGCAGCATAAAGAATTAAATACTCCAATATTATTTCTAGATAATAGCCCTTGAAGTATATTATATTTGCTGAAGAGATTTTTAAAAAGCTCTGAAATCTTATAAAACTTTTAATAGAAGTGAGATGCACTGCTTGAACTCTTACACGTTAAGTATGTTATTCTTTTTTCAAATCTTTGGAAACAGCATTGGTCCTACAGGAACGCAACCCACGTATTCGTTCTGAATGCAGACAGGTGCCAACACACCCAGCTCACCCTGCAAAAAGTCTCCCTGCCGACAAACAACCTCTACAGATATTTTCACAATGTGTGATGAGAAAATGTGTAACAGTCTGAGAGAAAAAAAAAAGGAAGTCACAGAAATACAGACTGTAATAAATGTTCTACGAAAGCACTTCATCAGGATATGACATCAGCCTCACACGAAATGTTCCACATCTTAATAAAATTAAACAGTTTCAGTGCATTACTTCCGAGTCCAGAGATGCCTTAGTCTCTCCATACCTGCGTTCTGAGACCACACGACACCACATTTGTCTATCTTATGTAAAGAACAATACTAAAAATGATTTTCACAGCAAAATATTGTGGTTTCCAGAATGTGATATTTGCCATAGTAAGAATACAATCAGTGACTGTGATTCCCAGATATTCCCTTAGGATGAGTGTGGTATAGGAAGGTTCATGGGCTTCCCTGACAGTAGCAGCTGCTAATCAGAATGACCTTATTCCAATGCTCTCTGTAAGTAGCGTGAATTTTCTTTGTGAGGTTCTTTGATTTTTCTGAAAGAAAGGTCAGGTCTGTAACAAACACTTCATCCAACTCAAGGCCATTTGCCTAAGACAGCAGGTTGCTGCAGATGCACATGAAGCGGGCACTAAAAAATAGAGGCAAAGTAGTATCCCCACATCACCTACCAATGCTCTGACAAATCCACAGCTGATAGTTCCCACTTTCAGAAAGGAAGTTCAATGCTAAGTTTCTTGTCAAACTTGTTTTGGAATAATCTTAAAATGTAAAGCAAGAATAAAACATGCGTTTCATTGCAAAGAATATGAAGAAAGCCAAATTTCAATAATAGCAATTATTATATTGCAGCATTTTAGTATTAAAAATACATCTGCTTTCTGCTCAGCACTTGTTTAGCTAAGTGAAGTTTTGCAAGTACTCCATTATGCCCTTCCTACAGGAACATGCTTTATCTTTTTCCCCACTGTTCCTTCACAGTCCCTGCACCTAAAATAGAGAAGAGAATGCTGTAAAGAAGTAATGCATGGCCTGGTCATTTAAAGTAAACTCTACAGCCACTCATCAGTCTATCTGAAATAGAAGTGATATCAATTGTGTTTCCTATTGGCAAACTCTACTGTAACAAAACAGACACTTTGAGATGTACAGATTTAAAGTTTTTAAAAATTCTGTTACTGGTCAAAAACCAGTACTATGCTTTCCACAGCTAGGAAGGAAAAGGTAGAAAAGAAGTGAAAACACACACAGAAGTTGTGTGTATACACACACACACACACACACTACACATCTGTATATACAAATGGGCTCCTCTAAAAACTTTATTAACTCAGATTTATATATCATTTTATGATAATATTTGCTTGATTCTGAACTAAAGGTAGTTGCCAAAAATTAACAGCCTAAAGCAGTTTTGAAAGCATCTGGGGGAAAAAAGGAAAAATTGGCAATCTTGTGCATCATTTCAGCTAAGCCAATTAACAGCTGTCTACACTACCCTGTACAATTCTAGGAAATACTGGTGTGCAGTCATGTTTGACACTGATCACAAGGGGAAACAAAACAGCAGGGGACAGACAACCAGGCACACACACAGATATATTGCGATATGGAGCGTAAAATCCCAAGTGTGAGAGGGACAACTTAATTTCTAGCACTTGCTGCCAAACCACCTAAAACCTAATATGTGAGGATTACTGTAAATTACCATTACAGACTAGCTTCTTTGCTTTAAGACTTCTTGGCTTTGTAACTGAAACAATCTACTAACAAGTTCAGATTGTTTATGAGGTGAACTTTAACCTAAAAAACCCATTTCTGGCTAGTAGACAAAAGTGCTTTGTAGAAGCCAATCTGGCTGATCCAACTTTACTAGGGACAAGGTACATAATAAGTGGTGCTTCCTACTAGAGGAAATGAAACCGGCCACATCACACCTATGATAAACTTCTTATTTGAGAGAGCCATTTGAAGTGCTCTGTGGCCAGACAAAATGCAAAGTCGTCTGGCACAGGAGAGAAACCCGATAAGCTGTCTATCACACAGCAGCTCCCACACGCCTACCTCTTGATGCTTTCCAATGAGACCAAGATGTTACACCTAACCCAGAACCGTGCGGCCAGCCCCAAAAGCAAGCATCCTCCTAGTCAGCAGATGCCAAACCTCATTTTCAGTGGTTAGCAGAAAAAACAGATGCCTGCTTTGGAAAAGGGATTGGAGAAAACAGAAGCAATGGAAGAGAATTTGGACGCAAGTAACTTTATGTTTTATCATTTCCAGAGGAGTGGTTGAAGTAGGGATCTTAAGATTGGGACATCTTCTCTTATTCGCTTAACTTCATCACTATTATAGTGATGAACCTGTATAAGGGTATTGAAGTCAGAAGCTATACTAATCATGACCCCCAGAGGGCTATTCTTGCAGGGCTAAACCTTTTCAGAACACTGATTTAAAGGAGACATGAGATGATTCACTTAGTTCCAATTGGTTAAGAAGAGCAGGCTAAAAATAAATTGGCTTAACCAATCATAGTTCTTAAGAGTTGATGGAAGACTTTCCAAAAACTCAAGGCAGCCATGACAGAGTTGCATGTGACCAAAGCACAGTATGGGAATTGTTGTATGTGTTCATGTGGAGAAGAATCAAGTCAGCAAGGCTCTACTTAGACCTGAATCTAAATACGGTGTTAAGCCCAGTAATTCAGAAATACATGATGAGCTCTTCCAGATGATTCCACTGCAGACAGTGCAAAAACCAGAATCTAGTTAAAATGTAAATACTGTACTTCATTGTGCTAAAGCACAATAAAAACACAGATACCTGAAAACAAAATATTTAGCCACTTCAGTTTCTCACAGTGAATAACTGAAGAAAAAGTTCTGTTCATTGCACAGCATTCTGTTGAAATCAGAGTCCGTTAAAAGAATACACGCTTAGAAATAATGGCAACATATATGAGTTTTTAAGACAATACAGAAAAACGAACACCTTCATCAAAAAGATAATTAACTCTTCTTAAACTGTTGAAGTTATACATCTCAAAGAACAAAAGACATCACAAATAGGAAGAAGAAAACCAAACAAACTAACCATCAAATACTCTTCCCACTTCTACACAAGCTTAGCTACTTGGTATTGAATAGTAAAGAACCTCCTTTTGTGTTGTGAACTCTGAGAAATATTAATGCTTTGGGATTATGAGGTTTTTCAGCATGTCAAAAGAGTTGCCGTCTGGATGCACAGACTCTACACCTTTGCCTTCTTCGTGAACTTGAAGGAATCCGTAATCATCAATCCCGACTATCCATGCCAACGGGCCCTCCTCATTGTGCAGACGAACCTGCTTACCACTGCAGATAGAGAAAACCAGACAGTTATGAATTAATTGACTGCACAAACAATTGAAAAATAACTTGGAGGACTACTGTCTAGTAGAATATTTTTGCATCTCACTTAACAGTTAATCCTTTTTTTCTTTCAATTTTGGTGAAAGACCAAAAGACGATGAGTACAGCAGCTTCATTGTTAGCTACACAAATCAAAACCATTCTATACTCCTTTTTAAATTATTTTTTCAAATGATACATGTTAAATACCTAGATACGTTCTTTAACCTATCCATCGCTTTTACTGTTTTTAGTCTTACCTACAGTATCACATCCTACTTAGCAATGCACTTCAGTTAAGTTTCAAAGGCAATCTAGTAGAACACTTAAAATGGAAGACAAAACATCCATGAGTTACCTCTAAAAAGAATGTTGGAGAAAAACATTATGCTCACCTGTGTACCCAGTACTTGTAGTAACGAGGAAGAACTCCATTGGGCCCTTTCTCCTGAAAAATATCTATAAGCCTCTCTAGCACAGTTACAGTTCTTGCAATAAGGCAGTCTGCAGTTAAAGCTTTCAGATTTGTCCCCTCTTCCTTATTAAATTTTGTGATGAGGTCATTGATGCATATGGTGGGGTTGCTGTTATTCACATTAAATCCAAAACCTGAAGAAGACAAACCAAAAGAACAGCATAGCATCTGTAACCATGAATATTCTGTTACCATCAAAATGTTTGTACTTCATTTAGCTAATAGATATAATAGAATCATAGAATCACAGAATGATTATCTTTGAGGATTTTACCAGTATTTCTTCAGTCTTCTACATCTTTAAAACTCCCTACTTGCACAATTATAAATTGCAGTGCAGATTTTGTTTATTGTCCTTAAAAGTGTCTCCTCAAAACTGTGGAAGCAAATCCAGCACAGATCTTTCAACAAAAGACTATCCTATCACAAGGTTTAGGTTTAGGAAGACATTAAGTGGTAACTTGTATAATATCCAAGTGAGAAATTCTTTTACTTACTGGACGTTGACAGCTAACTGAGAGCAAGTCATTGATCATACCCTCAGATGGAGTTTTACCTTTCAGTCTAAATGTAATTAAGATTATTTTCTGTCTACTAAAGATAGCTGATTTCATTTTCTGAAAATTAAGCCTTGTTATTCAGCTGACAGCTCTGTTTGGTTTGCTGTGAAAAACCCAGAAGATTAACGTTTGCTGTGCTAGTCTCCAGTTTGCTTAATCTATTTCACCACAGCGTATCTTTTAGAAGCCTCAAGTCTCTCACTGAGATTTCTCCAGCCAGAATAACTGGCGTTTGGCAGAACGCCTTTCTGATTTAAATGTGGCTCTTGGGACCTTTTTTGCAGCCTGCTGAAACAGGCTTTGAGGGATGTAAAGAAATATATTGTATTACCTGTTTATTTTTTTTCCTAATAATTTGGACTTTTCTTTCCTCAGATATTTATGATAAAACACCAGTCCTGTCAATCAAGTTTGCACCTCCATTTGTTGGAAGGTCCAGATGTGTTGCTTTGTAAATTTGCTATCAGAGACTATTCTTATATGTTGTTAATTTTTATTTACTATGAGGAGAAGGATCTCTTCATCAAAAATAAGTTTTTGACTTCTAACTCATAAAAGAATGCATAAAAGAAAGTTACAATAACAAATACCAAGATATCAATCCCACTGAAAGATGGAGAAATGTATTACTAGGAAGAGAACTAACTGGAAAAAATAATGTGTCATGCCAGGAGACAACAACTCAACTATTTAAACTCAAGTACAGTACAAGAAGATTCAAACATAATACAAGTGAAGAAGGAATGACAGTGGTCATTATGATGCAGTTTTTATTGTCAGGCTGCATAATGTGGCCTTTAAGTCCATCTGCAGACTAACAGCACTCAGGTGTGCACGTATGAAGATCGCTGATGACACATCCAAAAACTGAAATGGACGTGAAAAACACAATGAGATGATGAGCTCAGCTGAAGCAGTAGCATCTGAGAAGTAGCATCTGAGAAGTCTATTGGCTGGAATGTAGACAGCTAATGTGAAAAATATTAGGTGCATAGGCACCTTCTCTTCGCCCATGTGAGAAGGGTAAAAAATTAACATTTAGCACTGACCTTGTGGTATGTTGATGTGGCTAACACAACTTTCAATTCAAGGGCAAGCACTGGCTTGAACATCTATGCATTGCTCTCTTCTATTCCACACAGCCATGCCCTAGCTGCACAGTCAAGTAGACAGAATTTCTGCAGGTCAAGCACATTGGCTGTCTCTTTCAACTCAATTATATTTGGCTACCTACATCTGTTCTGAATCTGGCCCTTACACCAATGAAGAAAATTCTATAGAACTCCTCTTCCAAAAGTCTTCCAAGAAAAAAAAAATTTTTTTTTTTTGCTCTTTTTCATAAAAATGTTAACATGAACTCTGCCATCTGGGAGGCCTCAAGCACACATAGAATCATAGAATCACAAGGTTGGAAACGACCTATAAGATCATCTAGTCCAACCGTCTTCACACTGCCACTCCTACCACAAGCTACTAAACCAGATCTCACAGCTCCTCATCCAGACGCCTTTTGAACACTGCCAGGGACTGCAACTCCACCACTTCCCCGGGCAGCCATTCCAGTGCCTGACCACTCTCTGAGAGAAAAAGTTTTTCCTTATGTCTAACCTAAACCTCCTCTGGTACAACTTGCGACCATTTTCCCGGTCCTGTTCGTTGCCTGGGAGAAGAGGCCAAACCCCTCTTCACCACAACCTCCCTTCAGGAAGTTGTAGAGTGCAATGAGGTCTCCCCAGAGCCTCCTCTTCTCCAGACTAAACAATCCCAGCTCCCTCAGCTGCTCCTCATAAGACTTGTGCTCCAGACCCCTCACCAGTTTCGTTGCCCTTCTCTGGATACACTCCAGGGCCTCAATGTCTTTCCTGTAGTGAGGGGCCCAAAACTGAACACAGTACTCGAGTGTGGCCTCACCAGTGCTGAATACAGGGGGATGATCACCTCCCTGTTCCTGCTGGCCACACTATTTCTAATACAGGCCAGGATGCCGTTGGCCCTCTTGGCCACCTGGGCACACTGTTGGCTCATGTTCAGCCGAGCATCAACCAACACCCCCAGGTCCCTTTCCTCTTCACAGTCATCCAGCCACTCGTCCCCAAGCCTATAACGCTGCAGGGGTTGTTGTGGCCAAAGTGCAGGACCCAGCACTTGGCCTTGTTGAACCTCATCCCGTTCACCTCAGCCCAGCAATCCAGTTTATCTAAATCTCTCTGAAGGGCCTCCCTACCCTCAGGCAGATCCACACCACCTCCCAACTTGGTGTTATCTGCAGACTTACTGAGGGTATATGGTACAGGTGAAAAGGCAGGTTTGTTTCTTGTCTGCTTCTTCTCAGGCACTTCTCAAAGCGGCAAAGGCAAATAGATGACCTGTGATTTTCATCATTATCATCATAGAATACTCTTTATTAGTGCTAAAAATCAGGTTAGGAAAGGAATCTGCAAGACTACAGAAAGAGGATTTGACAGGGATCTCTTGGAAAGACTCCAACGGAAGGCCACAAAGATGGTGAAGGTCCTGGAGCATCTCCCCTATGAAGAAAGGCTAAGTAAGCTGGGTCTGTTTAGCCTAGGGAAAAGAAGACTGAGAGGGGACCTGATCCAGGTCTATAAATACCTAAGGTGTGGGGGGCAAAATGGCGAGGCCAGACTGTTTTCAGCAGCGTGTGGAGACAGGACAAAGGGAAACAGCCAGAAACTGCAGCATAGGAAGTTCCAAGCAATGTGTGCAAGAACTTCAACGGTGAGGGTGACGGAGCACTGGAACAGGCTGCCCAGGGAGGTTGTGGGGTTTCCTTCTCTGGAGATGTTCAAGACCCGCCTGGACGCCTACTTGTGCGACTTGACGTAGGGAACCTGTTTTGGCAGGGGAGTTGGACTCAATGATCTCTGGAGGTCCCTTCCAACCACAGATTCTGTCATTCTGTGACGAGGATGACCTATTCGGCTTTCCTGTTGTGTAAGACTGATCTCACTTCTACTACTAACACAAGAAGTTAGATGTCACAAGTCACACTTACTGCCCTCAGTGCCATCACTGAAACAATGGAAACAATCCTTGGAGTAGCATATGAAAAGTAACTTTCTTTGGGTTGCAATGTTTTAAGATTTAAAGCTGATGAAAATGTATGTTTTTGTTTATACTTCAGACCTATCATCACCAAAATGACACCTATGGACATCAGATAGAATGCACACAGTAAATTTCCATTTGAATTTGAATGTTCTGGTGTTTACGATAAGCTGCTCAATGTGCAAAGCTAACCTATAATATGTAAAGGAATAATTGATATGATGAACTGTTTTTTCATCCATTTTTACTTTTCTTACATTAATCAGCTCAGGCTCTGGGAAAACATATGGAAGCAGTAAATGGTTGATGGAGCACAGAGAGACTCTTACTAGTGTCTCAGAGCAACATTCCACTCTGTACATGCAGATTATCTACAAAATGAGGATATAAAAATTAAATAGAAAATTTTATGGCTAGGCATGTATCACACAAGAAACTGGTGACTATTTCAACTTTTTTGCTTGTTTGCACCTTAAAATTTACAGCATCTTGACATAAATAGTGTCAGGTTCACATTTTCTTTGCAATACATTTTACTTATATATCATGCTATATAAAATATAAAACAAAAAATCATCTTACTTAATTTTTAACATTTGCTAAGGAACTTGCACTCATTTTTCAGACACATCACAGATAACTGTTTTTGGAAACAGACTAGAGTTTCTGCTGGCAGATATTTAAGCACCTGTGATGGAACTGTGCTGCTGCTTATTAGGGAAAGAATCTTCCTTACCAAATATAGCCAAATATAGCCAGAATTTATAGCCTTTTTGGAACAGGTTTTGCTGCATGTAGGAATTAAACTTCCAGATGAACAAAATGTCTGCTATTCCTTGTCCTGTCCCTCTCAGCCTTTCCAGCTACTTAGCAAATTTGTCTTTTTCTGAGAACTAAAGAAAGGGATTAATTAATCAAATCATTAATCTGCTACTGCTTCACTGGCAACATTCCAATTTCTGGAAAGATATCAACAAAAACAAGTTACAAATGAATTTAAAAGGGATGAAAGGAGAAGTGAAAACATTACCATATGTACATAGCTCTTCTCCCAATCTAAAAGGCAAGTTATTTACTTATCCTTATTTGTGAGTTGGAAAAAAAAAAAAAAAAAAAAAAAAAAACAACTAAAAAGAATTAGTAATTTCTATTACTTTTGCAATACATCAAGGAGGACATTTTACTTTTCTCTTGTAATGCTCTTTCTTTGAACCCCGTTACACCAGCCCAGATGCTTGCATTTATGTTTTCCTTGTCACGCATATGGAATTATTAAGATGTATGAAAACATTTACTTATGTGCTTTCTTTTGCTTGAACATTGTACTTCATTTCTGTATGCCTGCTGTCACTACTTATTCTCATCATTTGAACTAATAAAGACATTAACAACAAATTTCTTTAGGAAAAAAGAAAGAAGTCTGAAAATAGACATTTACCAATAAGTATATGAAATGTTGTTTCAATAAGTGTAGAGGTTACCAGAACTCCACCAAGCTTCATAAGATCACTGTAATAAATATCATTTGGCCATTTTACTCGCAGGTCAATATCCTAAAGAAACAAAAACGTACACATTTAGAAACACTTTGCTCTCTGATACTATTAGAAGAACATGATTCATTTATCACTCCATATTCTATATTTTCTGTACCTCTTTGCCAAACTGAATGTGATACTTTCAGCTCTTCATAATAAGAACCTTTTCAGGTGTTCCACAACAGATACTAAAAAGTCACAATAACATGGTTACATGTTTTATTAAGGAGGTTGGTAGCTGTCAGAGAAAAGTTTCTATTAAGTTAAAAAAAGTAAGGTAGATAATAATGGCTTAGAGCAACCAAAAGGAGGACAAACAGTACTAAAGATTTATTGTGTCAAAATCATGAGGTCTCACAGAATTCACTTACTTCGTTCATTAGGCCCTATTAAGGATTTAAAGGATATGTTCAAGAAAGATGCAAACTGTGTCAGCACACATGGAAAACTACAGATCAAGTGCAAGCGATGAGAGTAAATTCACAGTAATATCAATGCTAGACTTGAGGATCTTTGCAGAAACTAGGCAAGGAGACAATGCCATTTTGAACACCAGAAAGGAAATTTAGCAGACAGGAGAAATTCCAGTTCACAGCTACATAAATACTTTAGTAACGTCCTTAATACATTCACGCGTTCGGCAGCTATGCTCAAGCAATACCATGGAGCTGGAAACACAAACTGTGCTGTATAACACCATTCCAGCGCAATAGAGAAGTTTTTGTTGAAACTACAGAACTGAACTGAACCTTGCACCGGCTACTTAAACACAAAAAGAAAGCAAATGTGCTTCCTGTAGTTTGAAAAACTGCATATGACCATATCCCAAGAGGCAAATTATGGGAGGTGCTCCAGGACTACAAGAGTCACATTCCCTCCTATTGTAGATTATGAAATCCCTTTACAGGATGTGTGAAAACTGCACCTGGGTTCATGTCCACTTCTCTGACAGATTTAAAGGCCAGAGAGGAGTCCATTATACATATATGGACAGGAAATACTAACTGATTTTGCTATCAAAGCATTTTAAGAGAATATCACCAATTCATATTTGTTACGGAAAACAACTCTCGACACTGAGAAAGCTTTTATAGAAATATGCCACAGTTAAACAGTATTATCAGTGCTAAGAGATCTTCTGACAGTAACCAAAGGACAGCTCTCCATTCTTTCTGCAAAAGAATGGCAATATGCTCAGTAGATCTTATTTAAGGAAAACATACACCTGTAAGACACCACACACCAGCACTGCAACTGACGCTACTAAGAAGCATGAAAAATAACCCAGTCGATGGTGTATTTAATGATGCAAACTACACAGTAAAGACTTGTGTTGTTTGCCACAAAACAAGGCTCTGCACAAATATCATTATGTCACAGAAATGATGGGAAAGTCACAGTGGAAATGAAGCATGTTCTTAATTTCCTTTATAGAGAGAAGTTTACGCTGTTCTCAGAATGGGAAAGTAAAACACGCTCTGAATGTGAGCTTGTTTGAATTTGCAACACTAACGTATGATAGTAAAACTTACAATTGGAACTGTCATGTTTTCTCAAAAAGAGCCCAGAACAAAAACCTCAATCTCAGCCTACTTAGAGCTGCAAACATTCATGACAGAATCCTAAAAACAATGACTGGCTGATAAACTAAGACACATGTATTTTATATCCGCGTATGGAAATCCTGACATGGATTTTGGGGATAGCGAACCACATTAAATTGTGTTAAAGCAATATTAAGATTCTTACATACGCCCACGGAGGTATGGAAATTTAGAGGTAAGAATGAAACTACTTTTCTAAATTAGCCCATTGTTTTCAGCTGCTGTGCTATGTCTATTCATCCGATGCTAAGAAAAAACCAAGCGATACTCAAGTCCAAAGGGGAAATTTAAGCTTTGAGTTTCAGACAAATCTTTGAATTTGCTTGCTTTAATGTATTTGAGTCTGGACCCTCAACGATATTTTAATCCATTGTCTTGGATTAAAATTGTCTTGTCTGGGGGAGGAAGGATGGGATGGGACACCACAACAAGAGAATTCAATCCTCTCAATTATGTATACCGGAAGATTTTTTTAATATGTGTTTCTCTACTGTCAAAGAGATTGAGTAGCTCTGCCTTGGATATCAAGCTACTGGGAAGACAGGAAGTCTCCAAATAAGTTTGGTACCACAGTATCTACATTATTAGTTCACATTATATTTATATTAACACTTAGTATGTCAGTCACATTATTCATCTAGAATGGAATAAAATAGAATAAAAAGACACAGGTAGGCATACAGAAGCAAAAACACCCCCACTCCTAAATTAACTCCTTCTCCAGTCAGACTCATATTTTGTAAAACTAACCCTTGTCCCTTCCATTTTAAATGGTTAAATTATTCACTCCAGCCGAATACTTCATACTGTAAATTTTAGCCTGAAGCATTTTGCTTTTATAGTCAAGTTATGAAGCACTGAAGTTAGAAGGTTTTAATAGAAAGGCTGACAGACCCTAAACTACAGCAAAGCTACTGGGTGCCACTATAATAAAGTTCATGTGTAAATGTGTATAAGTCATTGATTTTCTGTAATATAGGAAACATATGCTTTAGTTAACTACTTCTGTAAAATACCAAAGTTTTATAGTTAGCAAATATTAGGAAATGGTAACATTAAAAAGGAGATATATGAGGTGCTGAAGAAGACTGGTTCTTCATTTTAATACTGATGACAGGACACTTGATTCCCTCTTGAGAGCAATACTCCTAAGTTCTTGCCTTAGAAATCAGTTTTCAACCTTAAACAAGAGTTGGAAAAATCCTTTAAAAGGGATAAAGCGACCACTGAAACAGCACTGACAAAAAAAGCAGAAAAGGATTTGTCAATTTTATTCGTTTTTCCTTCCTCTCACTTCCCCTGCTACTTCAGAACCAAAACAAATTAACTCAATTGTTAGACAAACAAAAATGACATTTTCATTTTAAGTTTGAATCTTAAGTTTTGCCAGATTATGAGAGAAGTGAGGGTAGTATACTCAGCTCAATAAAAGACAGTATTCGCCATATGCATACTAGATTTCTTAAAACATATAAATAGTCAAGTATGTATAAACTTACTACTGTTGTTCACCACCGTATTAGTGTTGTGTCATTCAATGTATAGAAGACACAGTAAAAATCAGATTTTAATGAAAATAGAAACAAATTTTGAGATTAATTAAAATGAGATACCTCATATCCTGGTAATGATCTAACCGACTCTACCACTGCCAAGGACACTAGGTGTTGAATAAAAGGAATTCTCTGGCCCAAGTTGGAATGTAGAGGAATTGTGATATGTAAAGTGGACAGTGCACAACCAATGGGACTGAGCCAAACATTTCCACCACGACCTGGGGAGGGGGAGAAAAAAATTAACTTCAACACAAAAAAAAAAAACGTTAATACAAACATCACTTTGTTAATGTAGATAACTACATGAGAGAAAGATTCATCAATACCCACCTCAGAACATACAGTAAGTCCAGTAAAGAAGTTTCCAAACTAATTTTGAAAAAAAAAAAATGTTTTAAGTGCAAAACTTCTTTAAAGACACAAAAACAAGCAGGTTGTTTAATGTGCATGCTGCTACTTGGTTTCCTAGAATGTCCTAAATGACCTGTTTCCAATATTTTCCTGGTATTGGGTAACAAACACTTTCCAAATAATATTGCTTTGTTTAAGTAAAGAAGTATTTATGAAGATATTTTGAGTGTGTCTACAAATCCATCCATACAGTGAATCATCTTGACACAAGCTAGATTTCAGCCAGAAACTGGTTAACCATCTTCATGTAGATCTATGTTTAGAAGAGCTTATTAGCCTGGGCATTGTGCTTTTCCACCAAACTGAAAGTGACTTTTAAATAAGTGGTAGCATCTTCCAAGGAAAAAGGCAGAACCTGTTTGTATATGCTTGCAAAAGATTGTGAAAGCCCATGTGACATTTTAAGACAGTCCTGCAGACTCAGCAGAACTTCTTTCTCAGAGCAAGTCAAGAACCAGTCTTGTTCCAGTTAAATCAAAAAGGAGTTCTGATTTGGAAGTCTGACTTGTATTACACTAAATGCATAGTGATGGCAGTTTGCATGACTGCAGAGACTTCTTGGCAGAAAGTAGAGGACCACTAAATCATTTCTGCAAAAGCCACCAAACATCCTGAAAATGTTTACTTTGGTCTCTGCTAACTTAGGTTTTGAATTTAAATCCACAATTCAAGCAAGAGAAGAGGACAGTGTTATTCTGTAATTTATTATCAAAAAATACTTATAATGTATCTTTAGTGCAATTATGTGACATTAAAATGTTCTATTCTGTATGTTCAATATGCATTTATTAGAACTTGAAGGAAACTTACTAACCTTTCCCTTGTGTTTGTCGAACAGCGATTGCTATTAAACCCATCTCCTCAGGCAACTTGAACATTAACCTGTCAATTAAGGAAAAAAAAACATGCTTATCAGCTGGAACACTAAGCTACATTCATGAGAATTTAGGTTTAAATATCAGGTAATATTTTACATTAACATTGCACTACCATTTATCCTTTTTCAGTTAATATTTATTCTTGACCAAAAAGCATTAGAATATTTTAAAAAGATTAATTGAAAAATTATCATGTAAAACATTACTGTATCTATTACACTGGAAAAAATTATAGCCAGAGTTCATTCAAGGTGCCTTCCGATAACACACGTTTTGCATTTCTTCACATTTTCTTGAATTGCTTATTTTTTGTGTGTTGCTATCTTCAGTAAGTGACAACTAGCAATTCTAGACATTTGTTTCTACTTAAAGCAAGTTTTTTTTCATACTACAGAATATAACAGCAGCAGTTTCTGATTATTTAGAAAACCAATATGGTGGCAATAAAGCAGTTTAAAAGATACACTATCCCCTGAGAACTAATTATGATTTAACTACAGTAAATAAATCTACACCTTCTGAGAGCTCTAGAGAACACTGGCTTATTTTAGGCTTGTGTTCTGCTTTTAAAATAGTTTCACTTAAAAGAATACTAACTTTCCTCTGGGGATAAGTAGAAAGTGCACTTTAACACCACCAAATGAGTCAATGCTAGACTTAAAAAAGAAGAAGAAAAAAAAAACCCTACTGTGAGAACTTTGTTCAAGCTGCTTTAAAACAGATCTGAATTGTGCTATGATCCTTCTTCATTTCACATTTTTGGAAGAGTTACTTAACAGATAAAATAGATATTCAAGATGGTGCCAGCAAGGCAAACTCAGAGAGAGATTAATAGCCTAAAACTCCTAATATGGGCACAAATATCACGTTGTTCATTCATACAAAAGTGGTCTTGTCTTAGAGATAAGTGCAGCCCAATCCTTCAAAACTATTTTCTCTGAATTTCAGATACATATGAAAAGTGCTTAAAGTTCTGAAATCAAGCATCGCTGAGTGGAAGGGACCAGCTCCAAGCACAAGCACAAGCACTGCTCACCAGACACAAATATTTTGGCAGACATCATGCTAAGGAACCAGCCAGATGGCCTACCTTGCAGTTTGACATTAGTAACTCAAAGGGCAACATCAATAGCAAGAAGATTCAGAATAGCTTTCAAAGGGTTGACTTGCTTTCATAATGATCAAAATGGTATGCTATTTGAAGACTAAAATAATGCCTGGATTATAAATATCTTTAATAATTAGAAATGTTTTTGAACCAAAACTAACAGAAGCCTTGACAGACCCAGCAAGGGCCACAAAATCAGAAAGATGCTGTCAATAGCAATAGCCAGATCTCTTTGACAATCTCTTTCACTGAGTTACAGTTTGACAATTTATAACTTTGGACACTACAAATTATTTGTCAAGACTATGATCACTAATCTACTGTCAGCATTGAGAAAACATCTCCACTTATGCTGGGATCTAGCAGAAAATCCCAGGCAGCTCTTTATGCCCATGTTGCTTCAGCACTGTCATCTGGGAACAGCATGATTTCAATTACACCAAGTTCATAGCTTTGCAACAAGAAAATCTAATTTAAATTTGGAAGCTCAGTTAAGAAGAGATTACAGGCTTTGTCAAAAAACAATGATTTCTGTTTCTTCTCCATTCATACTTGTTTATAAATAGGAAAAAAAAAGTAATTTGTTGCCACGATTGGAGGAAAATAATCAAAGCAGGAAAAAAAGTAAGTATGAATCCAAAGCACAGGCTGTAGAACAAAGAGATACGATCAACAGAATGCATGAATGTAGCTATTAGAGGCTTGGCAGCAGGTAACAACTTATTAAACACAAAGACTGAGTTTGTGCTTTTAAGGGTCATGAATATATTCTTCAAGATGGACACAACATGGGGAAGTTGCTAATACCCAGACTGATATAGCAAGAGAGAGAGATTTATTTTTACTATTTCCTGAGATTGTTCTGGGAATACCATGAAGTCTAAGATAGTAAAAGAGAAGAAAATAACACAACCCTCACTCAGCTTCAGGGCTTTGTAAATTGTGTGTGCTTGCTAGGCTTTTTTTTCTGAGAGAAACAACTTGTATTTTCCTTTCCAGAAAGAGAAACTGTACGTGCACTTCTTTGCATTTCGACTTCCCCTCTTTTCTTTCAACTTAATCAGTTGCAGACGTAACTATTTCATTTTCCTGCAAAGTAACTTAATCACAATGTTCACCAAGTTTTTCTCCTAAATTTTTGCCTTCATGAAATTCTCTGTTCTTTATTCTGTTCTATAACAAAATTGCTCTATAAATTAAGTCAGAAGACCACACTGAAATACAAGAGCAGGAAAACGTGGAACATCTGAAAACAAATTTACCCATCAGGAAAAATATCAGACAGCACTTATATGGCCGCAGATGAAGGCACTTGAATTGTATGTAAATTTTTCTTCTCTGTCTTGGCCATTTTTGTGGGATTTTCCAAAATGTAAGCAAAGCGCTTTTGGTGTGCAAGAATATTAGAACAGTTGAAATATGAAAACAGATTCTAGCCTAATTTTTATACATCCTGTAACACATAGCATGAGTGCTGTCAAGAGCAATAAACAATACCTGATTACTTAAAAGGAACTTTAAGTCTGAGAATGTATCTGTCTTTATAACTACTCAACACAATGACTTTTCTTTTGACGTGAATATTATATGGGAATTGAAACCACAGAAACTATGTTTGAATTATGTTAGCGGCCTGACAACTATAAATTTCATTGATGTTGTGGGTTTAAGGTTGAAATTCTCATTAATGCATCCTGCTGTGTTACAGTATTGCAGAGGTATTACAACAGGCAGCATTACATTCCAGATGTTAAAATACCTGGGCACAAGTGGGTGAGTTATGAACAGATTTCTCCCTTCACTCCAAGTTTCTGAAAATCCCACTCTCAAATAGCTTGTTTGTAACTACTGTTTACACAGGAAATTATAAAATAACATAAAATCTTTCAATGTTCAGTTGAAAGGAAAATAACACATCTTTTGATAAGTTTCTTGTACTACTTTGGACAAAAAGGTGGCCTGAACACTTGCTTTACTGCTTTATATCCACTGTTTCTGTTCATTACATCCAGTCTGAAAACAAGCAGTGTTGATGCCCACTAGTATTTTTCCTAAACTCTCCATTGCTCTCCATTTCCTCTTTATAGCACTCAATTGCACGCTGCTGTGTTTGATTCCAGGCTGTGTGTGCTGAAAGGCCTGCCAGAGGGCATGCTGGCCAAGCATAACAGATCTCTCAAGTCCACACTGTAGACTTTCTTAGTGGCAGCCCTGATATGGGTCCCTCTTCCCTATCTGGAAGCCTGTTTTCAAGAGAATATGAAAACCTGAAGGAACAGCTCAAATACATGCAGTTCTTCTGCAAAGTAGGTGGCAGTCTGATTAAGGGCTGATGGGCCACAATCTGAGCAGAAGCCAGCACGAATGACATCATGGTGGGAGGGAATTTGTTACAGGCTGAAAGGACAAAGGAGAAAAGTCTTTTTGAACAGCTTGAGAACATCTGCAGATGACAGATCCTGATTCCTATGGGAAACTCTAATTTCCCTGAAAACTGATAAAAAGGAAACAAAGTGGGACGCAAGCAATCCAGGTGACTTGTAGAGGGTGCCAAAGGCAAGCTCTTAACATAAATGTTAGGTCAAGTGTGACCAATCTGCAGTACACAGACTGCATGAGGCTCTGAACAGCCAGCAATGCAGCTCCACAGGATTGTAAACTTTAACATTATTATGATTTTTAGTGTTATTTTTCATGGGTAGATCATGCATAACTCGAGTACAGACAGCATATGCAGCAAGGAATGCTGTATTATTTTGTAAAATTATTCCATAAGTGAGCACATTCACTGTAGAAGAAATATCCAGAACACTTGTGTGGTGCTGACAAATTTTGTAATTTTCAACATCTCAAAAATCCACGAAAGTATAAAATAATTTGTAATATGCAATATGCTTTTATTTAGCTTTGATTAGTATTATTAGTTTGATTAGTTTTTAATTAGTGTTTGATTCTTGTTTTTGGGAGTACATACATTTGTGACCAACTCTTTTCAAGGATGAAGCACAGGAACAAAAAAAATCTTTGATGAACACCTTGAGAACTCACTAAAAATTGCAACCACTTCCATAGAACCATACACTGATGCATTAATTTCACAAAAGCCAAATATTCCACTGGTTTAATGTTTTTGTTGCCCTCTTTTTTAATATTTTAATTAAAAATATATTTTAAAAAGAAACTTTGTTACTTACATACATTAACTACATGACAGATTTTATATGCCCAAGACAACAACTCTTCAGTCAGTGCAACCCAGGGACAAAAGGTGGACACCCATATGTTAGATTATCTACTCCTTGGTCTGCTGCAAACAAGGGAGAGCAAGTTGTGGAAGTGATAATATGTGGCAGTCTTGGCCATAGCAACTACGATCCAATACCATTCAAGATTCTGACAGGAATAAGGAAGGTAAGTAACAGAGTACAAATCCTGGATTTCACAAAAATTTGAGACCTAGTAGGTGGCATCTTAATAAGAGGCAGCTCTAAAAGACATAGGAGCTTAGCAAACCCAGTCTTTAAAGAACCTCCCCTGCCAACACAACAGCTCATCACAGTACTTAGGAAAAAGGTTAGATGAACAGGGTGCCTGATTTGTCTAAAACAAAAATTCGTGAATGTAAGAAGAATGGACAAGGACAGGCTACATGGGAAAAATGCAGAAATACTGTCCAGACAAGCAAGGATGGTGCTAAGAAAGCCAATCCTCAACTACATTAGGAATTGGCAAGAAAACTGGCAACAAGAACTTCTATTGCTATGCTGTTAGAATAAACAAGGAAAATGAGGTCTCACATATGACTGGGACATACAGATAAAGCTTAAATAAAGATAAAGTTACAAAATGTCTTCTTTCACTTGGTCTTCACCAATGATATCTCCCAGGACTTTATGCATATGTTCAAGCAGAAGAGGAAATACAAGCAGTAGAAATGGATTGATTTCATAAATCTCTTGAGAAATCTAGACTTATTCAAGTCCAGGAAAGCATCTGAGAGTGCTGAGAGCTGGCTGGTGTCAGTCACATCAAGGTTGCTTTCTGTCCTCATGGTCATAGAGATAAGCAGAGGTCCCAGAATGGAATAGGGCAAATGTTGCAATCATCTTGTATTCCAATTTGGCCGTCATGATCTAGATGTGTGTGCTACCAGTCGAGCAAATAATCCAGTCGAGCCTGGATTCTGGGATTGAAAAGTGGTGTTTAATGGCTTGTATTCTAATGTAAGCTGATCACAACTGCAGTTCTACAGGAGTTTATTCTGAGATGCATCCTGTTTATTATCTCAATATATTTACTGATGACTTGTGAGAGAAAATGAAACATAGAATTGCTCGGTTGGAAAAGACCTTCAAGATTATCAAGTCTAACTGCAACCGAACCATACTACCCTAACTCTAACAACCCACCGATAAAACATATCCAAACATGCATTTCAATCAAGTTTGCAAATGACACTGAGCTCTGAGGATAACTAAGGATTGGAATAGGATGCCCAGACAGGTAGTGGAATATCTCAGTATATGGAGCTTTCAAGACCTGACTGGACTGTTGTCTAGCTAGTCTGAATTCACTGTTGATTTTGCTTAAAAGCAGAAGGGTGGACTAGAGACTTTCAGGGATCTCTTCCATCCTGAATGATTCTTTGATTCCAGGAAATGTACACAAACCTGGTAACCTTACCAGGTAAGTTCTATCCTTAAAATGCAGTTGAGATTAATCAGCAACTACCCACTAGCTACAAATTACAGAATTAGCAGTTTATTCCAAAAGCTGTTCACTGGAATTCCCTATCCCAAATATGTTCCTAGATTAAAGCAATTTTCATGCTCTCTTACTAACCTTGATTAACACCTAACTTTAACTTTAACATCTTCCACTTTCCATTCAGCATTTTATACATGACCAGGTGCAATACACAGTCCCCAAATAGATTGACTCACACAGCTGAGACAGGTAGAAGAACACCTAAACTGTTAATCCTCGTGACGCTTATTTAAATGATAGGAAACATACTGCTCTGTGCTGCTATAACTTTGCCTATATCCAGCCGGCAAAATACGTGCCAGAATACACTATTACATGAATGCACTCTTCTGTTCTATTGCAAAAATTCATAGCTTTTTTCACGTTATAGTGGATTTCCCTGTAGCAACGTTAGTACAGAAAGGACCATTTAGTATCAAATTCTCTTTGAACTCTTTAGATATATTAATATCCTATATTCCCGTGAAAAAGCATAAGTAATTACAATGTCCTAGACTTGTGGAAAACTAAAGAAGTACTGGCATACTGAAATGCTAGTTTCTTGTACTTCATAAAAATAAATACTACCAAAAAAAAAATTGTCCTGTATAAGTCCTGATATTTTCAGTAAGGAATAATCTACTGATACTATGAATGACATAGACTGGCAACTTATATATACTATATTCTTAGAAATGATTTAAACAAAATTACAGCAAATAGGAACACTGTTAGTAGGGCATGTAAGCCCTGCAAACTATTTTTCAGCTGGATCAATGCTCTAATCTGGCTCATCGTAAATGAATACTGCTTGCTGGCAAAGGGAAGTAAGAGTAAAAAAGCCAGTGAGTAAAAGGCAAGACCAAACCACCTCTTCTTTACCACATATGTGTTTCTGCTTGATTTAAATTACCATATTACAGCCTCAGAATAGTATATGCTTTGCTTGCAAAATCAAGCTTGTTGAACAGACAGGGTAAAACTACCATTAAATGTTCTTTTTTTCCTGCTTACTGCATTTTTCAGTTGCTAATTTTCTTGCTTCTCTATTTTTATACCAGATATTTCATAATTAATCCTCCGTATATGTTTATAGGCTTTTTCTCTTTTAAAAAAATATGAAAAAGAGAATTTTAAAACACAGTACCATACAGCCAAAGGTGTCAGGAAACATACCCAAATAAGAAAGGACTCCAAAAAATTGGTTTGCCAACAAAATGCCAGTAAAATTTGAAACTTGGGTTCAGACACACTGGTAATGTTCCAAAACTCAAAGCTTAAAGAAGTTCTTTATTCAGTAAATCAGCTTCTCTGTGAATATCATCAAGACCACAAAGTTACAGTAAAGGAGGGAGTTTCCAAGAGAGATGTGAGAAGAGTCTAGGAGTTTAAGTTGTTTCAATTTTTAATTTGAAAAGCAAACACTCCCACCATTTTGAACTTATTTTTCCTTAAAAAATTAACCTTTTCAATTCATGACCTTTCTGAATTTGAAAAAGCTACCTGAAGCAAACTGAAAATTTAACATAGAAAAAATGAAAATGAAACAGATTTCATTAAAAAAAAAATGAACTCCAGTCCCAAGATCTAAGAACAGAATAGTTGCTGGAATGCGGTGAAACACATTTATCTTAACATTTCAAGAACAGAATCTTCTGAGCAGAATAAAAAGTTAAAACATTTTGACCAAAACCAGACTGAAGTATTCTTGTCCAAGGTACAGCAGAGTAGAGATGCTACAAAAATTTCACACAGATCAAGCAGCTTGCTACTATGTCACTTTTTTCAGTAGTTTCATCATGTTAGATAAGAGTATGCAAGCTAGATCACTAAGAGGGAAATCTTAAAGTAACCCTATACAGCACAGCAAGAAACAGAAGCATTTCAATAAGGTAGTAAGTTTGTTTTAAACTAGCATTGCCCCTTAATAACTTACAGCATGAAGACACTCAAACAATGGGATCTCAAAAGAAATCAATAGCAATTCTGAATTCATACAATTTTATGTGAAGTTACCTTTCAGATGAAAAACAAACAAACAAACAAAAAACAGAGAACTTTTTTGCACAGACAGCAACTTCAATTTTGCATTCTAGTCAAATTCTAGTCTGGGTAATTACATTTCCTTTTAAAAATTTGGGAAGACAGTCCTCCATTTCCTGTTTTAAATCATACATGGCATTAAATAGTTGCCACATTCCATCAGAAAAGTGGATGAAGTTACTCCCAAGTAGCCAGTCAGATACTTACAGTTAATGTAGAACAAAAGACGTAAGTCATATCATGCAAATTAAAGAAAGTTTTCAAAAGAATTCCGCTTGAGCAGAAACTACCTGGTTGCCCTCTCCAGATTCTCCCCAGAGGTTTTCAGTGCCAACAGGAAAAAATTAAAACATTCCAGGAAAATTATTTCATTGCTAAATAGTTGTAAAAGACCTACAAAATTGACTACAACACTTATTAACTTACACATACAAGTTTTCTGTTAGCCTTCCTTTTTACTAAAGGTTTCATCAGAAACAATGATACTCCAAATCACAGAAGCAGGTTATACTGAAAAGCTCTAAATGCATTAGAATTTTCTTCAGTGATTTGCTCATGATTCTTTTATATTATGATTTCAACATATACCATACTCCAAATATAGACTCCGATGTTTTAGAATGGCAAGGTGGCTGTTGTTATAAATCTAGAGATGCAGGAAATTTCTAATCTTCCTAATTCAGCATTAGGTAAAAAATATTTTTACTTTTTCTCCTCTTCACGAAGGTATACTCAATAGTATTCAGAAATTAAAACAAGAAGTAGCATGCTATTATATTGTTTTACATTTATGTTGGTCTATAGATAAGAGTTAGTCTGGGAGAGATCTGTCAGTAACTTTAATATTCTTTCTGAAAAATATTTTGACATGAAAAACAACTGAAATTTTAAGCAAATTCCTTAATTAGTGTTGATCTCATTGGCCAAAAGCAACAGAGTCTCAGTCTTAAAATTTTCACATGCCTCTCATCAGTTATCAATTTGTAAGTTGTTATCAGATTATGCTGCTTATGTATTTCCTCTTCTACTGAAGGGTAAAAACCATTATTTAGATCAACAGCATTTATAAAAATAAGTCATATACCTTTGACACCAGTATGGATGACTATCAGCTAGTCTCAAATCACTGTAATTTGAAAATATATGTACAACTTCTTGGAAGTTCTAAACACCTGTTAGTATTTGATTTTTATGATAAGCAATATACTACTGTACAATGTATGTTACAAGCATTGCTGTGCAGATGGTAATTTGACACGTTATTTGGCATTAGATCAAAGCTTCATAATTTTGCCCAGCTGTTACAACCATTATAGAACAACTCTGGCTTCATAAACTGGCAAGTAAAGCATTATCATATTACTTGTGTGTCTTTTTTTCCATTAAGTGCTATGAAATATTAAAACTTTGAAGAAGCTATTAATAGGATGTACAAAACCAACCAAAAGCACTGCATTTCTTCTAAAAATGTCAATAAGCCCAGAGTTTAATTGCAAAATTCCCACAGACAAAAAAATGCCAGATTTTTTTTCCTTCTTCATTAAAAAAATCTTAACTGACATCTAAACATTTCTTAAGTAAAATGTAACAGAAAGACAATGCAAAAACCAAAAAGCTAGAATTTTATTTAAAGAAAAACTGTTCCAGTGAAAGACAGGTTTTGAGAAATTCTTAGAAAATAGTAATTTAATTCTAAAATTTTAGTAATCATTTGAAATATTCTGTTTCGCTAGTAATGTTTAGGATATAACTTTCAAACGCCTTATTAGATCTGGCCAAATATTTTCCATATACACAACTTTTCATAAAAAATAGATTCAGGAAAGCCAGTATTTGCTGAGAAATGAAGGAATTAATTTGTCTGAAATGACCTCCTTTCTCCTTTAAGAAAACCTTAACAAATTTTTGGAGCATTTTCAACCAAATTCAAACATGATAGTTCTTTCAAATATGTGGAAGTGCTGAAGTTTGGAGCACTTAAACTTTGAAACAAATTCATCTATGATACCTTAGCTGTGCTTTCACATATGTCAGTTTTCCCCTGCAGACTCTGGTTATCCATTACCAAGCTACCTTTGCAACCAAGCTTATAGAATCATGGAATGGCTTGGGTTAAAAGGGACCACAGAGTCCTCAAATCTCCCTGTCATTGGCAGGGTTACCAATCACTGGAACAGGCTGCCCAGGGCCCCATTCAACCTGACCTTGAGCACCTCCATGGCTGGGGCACCCACAGCTTCTCCAACCTATTCCAGTGCCTCACCACACTCTAACTCACTCTATCATGTAATCTAAACCTTTCTTCATATAATTTAAAAAATTTCCCCTTTGTCTTACCAGATTGTGTAAAAAATCTGTCTCCCTTCTGATTGTAAACTCCTTTTAAGTGATGGAAAACCACAATTATGTGTCCCTGGAGCCTTCTCTTCTCCAGGCTCAGACTTTCCTCACAGGAGAGGTGCTCCAGCCCTCTGACCATCTTTGTGCCCTCCTCTGGATGAACTCCAACAGTTCCATATCCTTCTTGTAATTGAATCAAAGAATCCTTAGAGTTGGAAGGGACCTCTGAAGGCCATCTAGTCCAATTCCCCTGCAATGAACAGGGACACCACAGCTAGATCAGGTTGCTCAGTGCTTTATCCAGCCTCGCCTTGAAAGTTTCCAGGGATGGAGCATCAACCACATCTTCTTATGCTGGGGGTCCCACACAGTACTGCAGATGGGGCCTAAGAGCAGCAGAAGAAATCACCCTGCTGGGCACCTCTGTTTTGATGCAGCCCAGGATACTGTTGGCCTTCTAGGCCACAAGCACACGCTTCTGGCTCATGTCAAGACTCCCTGAGGTCATCCACAGGGTGGCACTCAGTGAGTTTGCACACATAGCTGGGACTGCTTCAGTCCAAGCACAACACACTGCACTTGGTCTTATTGAACTTCATTAGGTTTATGCGGGAGCACTTCTCAAGCCTGCCCAGGTCCCTCTGTCTTATCAGCTGCATCACTTAGTTTGATGTCATCAACAAATCTGCGGACGGTGCACTCAATCACCATGTCTGTGTCATTGATAAAGATGTTGAAAAGCACTGGTCCCAAGGTGGACCCCTGAGCCTCTGGACACAGAGCTGCTGACTACAACACTTTGTCTGTTACCATCTAACCAACTGTTTATCCACCAAATGGTTCAGCCTTCAAATCTATCTCCAATTCAGAGATAAGAATGTGGTATGGGACCATGTCAAAAGTCTTGCAGAAGTCCAGGTAGATGACAGCAGTTGCCCTTCTGTTGACCATCGATGCTGTCACTCCAACATTTTGTACTAAGTGCCTGGCCTACTGCCAAGATGGGGTATCCTAACTAGTACTTTCACAAGGCACAAATACTATAGGCACTCCTAATGAACTGCTGAGTTGACTTGAACTACAACATTTAACTAGGTTATAAATCCAGAATATTACACTTCAACATCTCTCAATGGATTTTTTCTTCAATTTCTTGCTCACTCTAAGAAGAAAGTACTAACAATATTTCAGCTTTCTTCTGATTTCAAGTTGCAGATCGTTTTAAAGATAGTAATCCAGAAAAATTATTGCTTTTTTATGGTGAATAAAAAAGGCAATAAACACAATAGCTGAACTGAGCTGGCTCTCTATTCAAGCGTTGAATAATTAAAACACAAAAAAGCTCTCGTCAAGCACCAGAGACTTAGACTAGCTGCTCCCTTGTAGTGCCAACAGAAACCACAAGATTTCTAAATTCAGTATTCAGTAAAGCATACAGCACTTTTCTCATGCAAGAGCCAACATCCAAAAACATATAAATAAGGAACAGAAAAGTTCTGTTTCCAAATATGTTGTTAAATATTTTTAAAACCCCTACTATTAGACTGTGCCAACTCGAAGGCAGACTCCAATAGTTAATTTCATGGGTGATTAAGAATGAATTTTAAAATAAGGAAGTTTCTTTATGCTGGCCACAGCATCCTCTGTAGACTCCAGAAACAGTCATCATAATGTAGACTTTAACCACAGACTCAACACAAAATGTAGCTGGTATTTAAATCTCAAAACTGTGGATTTTCTTTGTAAGGGCTGGTAGGAGAAAATCCAAACATACCCTTGTAGTCTTATTATTTCCAATTCTTCGAGTGTAAGAAAAGGAGTTACTTCCTAACTCAGTACATTTCAAAGAAACGCCCACTTTAAGACAGTCAAATGCATACAAATACCTGTCCTCACAGAAGGTGGAAAAATAGGTAAAGACCTGAACTGAACTGGAGAGAGCTCATACGCAAGGGTGGACAGCTGCACAACCCTTCCAAACCGTGCGTCTGGATTGTGTGTGTAGCATAAACAGCAGTGGCTAGGGGGCAAGAAACCAAATAGGCCCCTAGGTAAATCTACACTTGGATCTTGGCATCTTGCCATTTTTCAGAGCAGCGATCACCAGTATTTACACACAGTGGAAGCTGAAGATCAAATATCATCAAAAACATTGGCAAGAAAAAATGCCTTTCATTTTTTGCTTTACCTTAGTAAACTCAGGAATTACTTGTGCAAACCAACAAGCACAACATGTCAAATTCTAATGGTACATCACTATTAAGAGCGTTTTAACTTTCTTGTAGGAAAAACAAAGAAAGCTGTAGGAGTAATCACTCCCTGCCATTTCTTCCTCTTCCCTATCTCTACCACAGTGAAACTCTATTGTAGTATCTCAGTATCTAAGATCTAATCCTAAATCCTCTTGTCTGTTACTAGCTCTCATGTGGATATACTTGATCACATATAATTCTTGCATTGGTTTGTCAGACATGTAGTCAGTACTTACAGAGTAATAATATAAAACTGTTATAAATCATTACTGAACCTCCTGAAAGATCTCTGGCTCCTCCTTCACCCACTTTTTTGTGCATTCTTTAACTGTAAAGTGAAAGGAAAATACAGGCGTACATAGACTTTTTCTCATTCTGCTTTGCTGATAAATTTATACAAAACAGGTGTTCAGCAGATACTGACAAATGAAATGGATTGTACTGAAGTTCAGTCAGATGTGAAGCCTTAGCAGAAGTGTTCTGGCCTTGTAAAGGTACCAGCAGGACCATTCAGATTACATGCAATAGAAGGCAGCATCTAAGAGAGAAAGGAAGACTTGGAGGATTAGTTACAACATACTATGACTGTTACCAGCACTTAACACTAAGCATACAGAAATTGTGGGATGCACATGGTGGTATTTTATTTTAAATGAAACAGTAAGGCTTTTTCAAAGGTTAGAGTGGTCTGCAGAAAATAATTCCTTTGACTCTGAAGAAGGAAAAAAAATGGAAGAATGTAAAGTATCAGTAAAGACTGGGTACAGAGGGTACTATGCAAAAATGCTTTACTGTCAGAAATGAATACACACATGGAAGAAAAAAAGTCAGTGGTTAGCACATGCATGTAAAGTAAAAAATCTGCCATGCCAGCAGAAGGCTATCTCCTGGTACCTGGATTTGTAATCTTGAAAAAAATGAACCACAGCTGCATGAAAGCAAGCTAAAACCCTAACTCTAACAAAAGGTCAATGCTGACAGCAAGAGTAGAAGTCTGAAAACTGGACCAATAATTCCAGTTAAGTATTCTCAGTGTTGAGTAGAACTGAAAAGATTACTCTGTACTTTTTACACATAGCACTTTTTAAAATCACTTTTGTATGAATTTCCATCTCATTCCTCACCTCCTTTGGTTACAACAGCAATACTTTTTTCCCTCCACTCAATTCCTGATTCACGCTTCCACAACCTCTCTTGAAATCACACGATCTTCATTTAATGATTTGCATCTCATTATTCCTATAGGCCATTCTTACCCATAATGACCTGCATCCTATTTCTTTCCGGCTATTCTGTGATCCTGATGTTTAGAATTTGAAACCCACCTTCATATAATTTTACACCTCCTTCATATTGACTTTAGTTTTAATAAGCATAGCCTCAACTCTGCCAATGAAATGAAAATGAAATTAAAACAATCAAGTTATTCTGAAGCATGGCAGATACAAACCCTCAGCAGTATAGCGCAGTAAGTGAATCAGCAGAACGCAATGAAGTCCCATGCAACATAACTAAGTATGATGCTGGTGATGGGGCTAGAAAACAAGTTATGAGGAGTGATTAAGGAAACTGGGGTTGCTTAGTCTGGAGGCTGAAGGGAGATCTCACCTGCACTGTAAAAGACTTCTTCCTTATATCCAGTGTAAGTCTCCCTTTTTTTAATTTGAAATCACCTCCCTTAGTCAGCACAACAGATTCTACAAAAGAATCTCTTTCTTATAGCCCTCCTTTAGACACAGAAAGTCTGCTTTCAGGTCACTCTGAAGCCTTCTCTTCTCTAGGCTGAACAGCCTCAGCTCTCTCAGCCTGTTCTGATAGGGAAGGCATTCCATCCCTTGGATCATTTTTGTGGCCCTCCTCTGGACATGTTCCAACACCTTCATGTCTCTCCTGCACCGAGGACACCACATCTGGATGCAGTACTCCAGGTGAGGTCTCACCAGCGCAGAGCAGAGAGACAGGATCACTTCCCTTGCCCTGCTGGCCACGCTTCTTTTGATGTAGCCCTGGATACTGTTGGCTTTCTGGGTTTCGAGAGCACATTGCTGGTTCACGTCCAGCTTCCATCCACTGGTACCCTCAAGTCTTTTTCAGGGTTGTGCTCTATCCTTACATCCTCCAGCTTATACTGATATTAAGGGTTGCCATGACCCAGATGCAAGATCTTGCACTTGGCTTTGTTGAACTTTGTGAGGTTCACCTGAACCCCTTGCTCAAGCATGTTTAGGTAGATGAGTAACTGTATTCTTCCATAACATCTTATAAACCACCCCCTTAATATAATAATTATAAACTAATCTGTGGCTAAGAGAAGAACAAGTACAAATACACTAGAAGTAGAGACATGCCAGTCAATGAAATCTCTTTGTGCTGTAGTTAAAACAGCAGCATTAGCTGTTGCATCATAAATTCCATTATTAAAAAGAAAAAAAGAGGTGAAAAGCACCTACATAAACAGCATACTGGTATATCATTCTACACTAAGGAAGTGACTCTAAGAAACTGCTTTTCACTGTCTCTGCTAACGTGAACTGTTAAGAACAAACTATGTTGAATAACTTTTTAATAATATATAGGTCATTTTCTCCAGTCCTATATGAATCTATAAACCATATTTAAAAACTTCATTAGCCGTAACAAGATTGTAACAAGACTGTCTTATTGAAGTATTTTTCCCTGTTTTCTGATGATTAGATGCTAACATACAATACCTAGGCAGAGCACTTGGATTTTTGGAAAAGTCACAGTGATTTCATAAGCCCAAGAAGCTGTAATGCAATAGGCAATCCCATTCTGTAAACAATATGGAATTTTGGATAAAATAAGATCCAACGGGACATACATAAACTGTATTAAGGCTTGGAAAATCTTTCCTAATAGCACACTCCATATGGGTTGTAGTTTTAAGAACGGTGTTTAAACACTTCAACAGTGATGCTACAAAGTCAAGTATCTAAAAGAAAAAAAGATTACTGAAATAAAAATAGGTCATTTTTTCCCTTTCTCCACCAACAGAATTTTAACAAGAAACTCTTCACAGAATTAATAAAATTGCAGCTGCAAATTTCCAGTGTTTGCAGCCTTCTCCTCCACCTTTCCCCTCGTCCTAGCACAACATCTTTTCACAACATATTTACTTCTTGAACTTAACCAAAAAAGAGTAAGGTGAGAAAATACTCTTCCTTTTAGGTGTTTTTATCAAAGGGGCTTTTTCAACAAGTACTGAAACTTTGGCTTTTCAAAGATGGACACAGGACTAACGCAACAAAACACAATATTATGATCCAACCTGAACAAAACTAAAATTCAACTTCCAGTTTGCCTTACTGTCTTTTACAGGGCATCTTCTCTATTTCAACAAATACATGCTATTCGTGTTCACTTTGGATACCCTTTTCACTATCAATCAATCAAACATCCAAAGGTTACTCTATCTCTGTAGTTCTCTTTCTTATACACAATTTGTAAAGCCTGATTCAGGAACCATCTTTTTTGAGTTTCTATGGCTTCCAGCATTAGACCCATCGCTAGGGTGTTGAAATGATTTAGAGGGATATTCAGATGGAGCTGTAGCTTGACAAGGTTACAGGGTCCAAGTAAAACACAAGGCTCAGATAGTGAATACAGATCTTTGCACACATCTTTGCAGTCCATCCACCACAGTGAAATGATTTTCTCTCACAGGTAAATTCCCACTAGTCATAACAGAACAAACAGAAGGAACTGAACTGCGAGATCAGTAAATGAATGGACTATCACTGAACTATGGCTTCTTATCATGAATATGTCTCTAGCATAAACATACAAGTTTTTTGGAATTCTAGTGGCATTTTCAAGGTACATATATTTGGAGACTAAGCTGTTTAAGATATCATTTTGCAGATTGTTACATTAATTCCATGGCTATACATCAAAACTTAAGCAGAGCCTTAAGTTTCCTAACAGGCAAGATATACATTAAGAACCCAACTCAGACAGAATACTTTACACACAGATAATCTTATGCAGCAAGAAATGAACATTCATTCCAAAATCAAATGCAGACACAATCAAATAGACCTCTGTCAATATATAGAACATAACCTAATTCTCTAGTGAGGTTTTTTGTTCTACCTTTACACAAATCCTGAAAGCTGAGACATGCAGTGATGCAAGCCAAACACAACAAAAGCAGCTTAACTCTCAAATCGAAAATACTAAGCACATATGTACAGTATGGCACTAACTATAAACCAACAAAAAAGACGAACAGGTTTTTATTTTTCAACTAAACACAAATCTTCCTATCTAATGCAGCAACTGAACAGTTGGATATTGTCAATTACATTTGCATACTGCCTGATTATTCTTAAATCATAATATAACTATCCATTTTTAAAAGCTACTATAAAGTTTTTTAAATACTAAAAATAAAATCCTTCCTCTAAGTAAAATGACTTCCAAAATCATTAAATACATTGTCAACTTCTCAATTGAAATGCATTTTTAAAATCCCACCATCATAAAAAAATTCTTGGAAGCTTACACAAAATACATCTTTGCTTATTTATTACAGTCCATCCCTCCTCTAACATGAACATTTATTTTTGTTGCTGAAGAGTTGCTATAAATAAACTTTATTTTCCTCATTGGCTTTTAGGACACTTACACAAAGAAAAGATGACTGAATTTTAGCAAGGAGACAGCAAAACAAAATGTGAGAGCTGGAAAATGCTTTATTTATCTGTCCACTCAGCAAAACCCACTATAACTTCAGTAATTCTTTCCAAGTGGAACGTACTCTATGATGAGTAAGCCCAAACAGAACTTGTAACATACTATAACTATACATAAACACACACACACTCAAAAATTAATTGATTTCAGAAACTGAAAGAAGATGTGTCTTTCAGTCAAGAGTAAATTACTCCCTTAGCCCTCCCTTTGTTGCCAAGTGCATATGCACATCAATAAAATCCCACAGATCTTTCTTAGTGGAAGAATTTTGATAATACATTAAACATCACTTGCTGTAAATTAGCACTTTAAAGAAGCAATATACAACTATAGAGGTAGCTTCTTGTATGAACACAAAATCATTTGTATGGCTCACTAACATCTCTGGACTATATTTTAACAGTTTTGGTTGTCTTGCATCTCAGTGAAAACATTATCTGCAAGGCAGTGTGCCATGAGGCCTCATGAAATGCAGCTGTTCATATGGCTGCCTTTTTCCCAGACAAACTGAGATTAAGTTTCTATTGCCACAAAGGCTCTGCAGTCCTTATGAGCATTCTTTTACCCCAGAGTTGGGACTAGATATTGGGCTGTCATATGAGGATGTCATGGGCATGGCACAGTTCAGTTTAGACATCATTTACTCAATTTTATAGATATTCTCATCACAGAAAGAGAAATGAGAAGCTGAAGAAGAAAAACTATCAGTATTAGTCCATACTTGAAAAACTTTATGTGACAAGGAGGAGAATAGTAATATTGGAATTTTGATTGCAGACCCCGTCTTCAAGTAATTTTGAATAATGAAGATGGTATGTAAACTATGGTCAAAATTCTGCTTTAAATCTATTATTATTAGATAAAATCAATTTTGTTAGCCCAGACAGTCCATACTATTCAATTCTATTTTGGCAGTGTGAAATTTTCACATAAACAACTTCCATTAATGCCTCTATATGATCCAAAGTGAAATCTTAACTTCAGTGGTTAAGTTTCTGCATGTTAGTATGAATTTAATCACCATCTACAGTGTGTATTAAGATACTTTGGAAAGCTAAATGATAAGTATTTGCAAAGCATTTCAAAAACAACAGATGGATGATGCTATAAAAGCACAAAAACCATACTAACTCAATTCCTGAAAAACGATCTATTTACTAATGTCCAGTTTTACTACTCAGTGGTACCTGCCCTACGTAAGTAGTGGTATGAAGAGCTCTGCATGTTTACCAGAGTCCCACAGATGGAGTAACTTAAAGGGTGTGCTTTGTTTGGGCTCCTAACATATGGATTTCTGCTCAGGCAGGGAAGGTGCACACAGTGAATACTATTTTTGATCTCAAAGATGATGCAGATCAGTTACATGCATTTCTAAAAATTAGAGACAGTAGCACAATTATCTAAGATGGAGCTGCAATTGTCATGTTTATAATAGGTCCTATGGCTGACACTTGTCAGAGAAAGAAATCAAACTGGATGTGCAAGAGACTGCAAAACTACTACAGGGAATGGTTTCACGTAAAGCTACCAATTCTCCCACAAACCACCTCTGTGTTCCAGAAATATGACACTGTTGCACACCTTGTAAGCACATCTACTGTTGCTATAACTTGCTTTGCCCTTTATTCTGCTTCAACACCACAGCTTGTTGCTATCACTCACAACGCACCCTAGCTTTTGCCTTAGAGTGCAACAGAAGTCTGGCTTCAGGGCATTCATACCTTACGATGTCTAGTTCTAGGCCCCAGTATAGGAGTCACCTGGACTTTCATTCATAATCCATTTTTACTGAATGTCAAAGCCAACAAGTGTTTCACTGGCTCATCTGTTACATGACAGTAAAATCACAGAATTTGTTATTGCAGAAAATTCAAGGCGAGGTAAACAGAAAAATTTAGAAGTTTCCCTTACTCTTTGAAGTGAAATCAACATGATATCCAGATTTCACAACCAAACAGTAGAGATTCAAGACTGATTACAGCAACACCTAAACTAAAGTACACATTTTATCACACTGAAGTATATACAAACACACACACACAAAAAATAGTTGACTTTGTTGTGCCTTTACACCTTTAAATGTATACAGATTTAGGTAGATAATTCTGTTATTCAAGCTGAAAAAGCAAAACAGTTAACTTCCATGGCCTCTTTTTTAAAATATGCCTTTGATACTAATCAAGTTTGAAATAATTATTTTGACTTCTTTTGCTTGTAATGACACAAATGAGATCAAACATACCTGCAACTACCCAACCTAATCCAAGTGCATTCCAAGACACACAAACCAGTCTTAACGTACTGATGCAAAGAATATGTACAATCATTGCAAAAATGCTTAAATCACACCAGAGTCTGTGAAACTGCAGACACAACTGAAAAGAAGTTCAAATCTGCACGAAACTGTAAAACCATGTTAAGTCTTGAAGTTTTAATTATTTGTGAATCAGGCATAATAGAGTGCAAAAGTCATTTGAAGTCATTACTGTTGATGGCACTGTAGAATATTCTATTTTTATTCTATGAAATAATTGATGACGCATGAGATTACAGAACACTAGGATTAGGTCCATGGCTAAATGCCAACAGTGCAATTATTTTCTGCTGATGTAAAATTCCAGTGCCGTTTCATTTAGACATGCTAAAGGACACATTTCTGGTTAAGGAATACCCTCCTTTATTTTAGAAATACAGACATCTCAATTTAAAAGAATACACACAGATATTTGTGCATCACTATGTTAATTTTTATAAGTACAGCTTTTGTGAACCATTCAAAACATGGAGATGTTGGAATTCGGAAACTATGAAACGAAGCTCAGTGGAAAATACACTGCCTGTACTCATACAAAATCCTAGAATCACAGACTCATTAAAGTTGGAACAGACCACTAAGATAATCCAGTCTAGCCACCAATGCATCACCACCATCCTCACTAAACCCCATCCTTAAGCGCCACATCTCCCATACCCCTGCCATGGCAGGGCTGCCCCCCACCAGCTCAGGCTGCCCAGGGCCCCATCCAACCAGACCTTGAGTGCCTCCAGGAATGGGGCACCACAGCTTCTCTGTGCAGCTGTGCCAGTGCCTCACTGCCCGCTGAGGAAAGGATTTCTTGCTGACATCTAATCTAAATTTCCCCCCTTTAAAGCCATTCCCCTTCTCCTATCACTATCAAACTGTGTAAAAAGCTGCTCCTCATCCTGCTCTTAAGCTCCATTCAGGTACTGGAAGACTACAATTAGGCCTCCCTAGAGCCTGCTCTTCTCCTAGCCAAACAAGTCCAACTCCTTCAATCTTTCTTTATAGGAGAGGCGGTCCAGGCATTTGATCATTTTTGTGACCTCTTCTGGATATGCTCCAACAGCTCTGCATCCTTCTTATGCTGGGGGCTCCACTCCAGATGGAGCCTCACAAGGGCAGAGTAGGGGGACAAACACTTCCTTTGCCCTCCTGGCCACCACTCTTCAGATGCAGCCTAGGATACAGTTTGTGAGCTTTACATCTGAAATGTAGTCAAGATTACATGAAATCTGGGAAGAATTACTATCCTAATCTAAATAGTCTCCTTTACAATGGCAGTTATAAACAGAGAGTAAACAAAACATATGTCTTTTTTTTTTTAGAACTGATATAAGTCCAACTAGGTTAAAAGTAGGAATTAAGGAATTAGGTAATTTCTTAATACAACAGTGAAGTGATAAGTCTTTCGTATGAGTTGCTAATACAGGAAAAAAACTAATTGCTTTTGAGGGTATTTACGTAAGGTTCTTTGTTCATCTGCTATTTATTCTCCTTCTTAAAAATACTTTGATATGTAAGTAGACATGTAGACCTTCTGGAGTCTAATAATTTCATAGGATATTTGCTGGCCACCAGAAAAAAAAGTAGAGGCCAATCATATTTTGCACTGTATCCTCTGTTCTTTCTTGTCAGCAGATTTTGTTGAGATACTTAAAAATGCTTAACTGTTAATGATTTATTGTGCATGGCTCTGAATTACAGGAGAGAAATTTCCAATACCAAGATGGCTGCCTCTGAAATTATTAGCTCAAGATGTGAAGTGCTAGCTAACTAAACCATGAGAAGACAAATTCTTGAATTACTAATTACCATATATAACTTGGTAGTCCTGATGAATATGAAAATTCAGACTTCCCTCACAAACTAGAATCAACACATAGAGAGTCTGAATTTTCATGTTCTTCAGACTACGTGATATGTATAAGTGTGATATGTGAAAAATATTTTTCCCCTCAAAAAACATAGAGCATTTTATACAAAAGAAGAAAAAGCCTACATCATTCACAAAAATAAAATTTCATTATCCTGATGACAATTTTCACTGACATACATTGCCTTACTTGTCTCTAAAACCAAGTAAATGTTTTTGAAAACATTTGGGATCAGTTCTTGGGTGCTTTTTAGGTTGGCAGTGCATCAGGAAGGAACATGACCTCCTCCACTCTGTGGCAGGTTAAGCAGTCTGATTGAACATTGCTGCTAATTAAGAGCTCTTGTTGTTTGGCAGGACCACCAGAGTACCTTCTGCACTTGTTCATGACAACAGCACCTCTTTCAGAAATTAACTCTTGATGAGTGCAGACAGGGGGCCCAGCTGGTTCTCCCAAATCCTCCAACTATATAAATGAAGTGTAATAAGAACACTGGTGACTACTGAGGGAAGAAAGGCTATTCGTGACCTCTTTTTAAAAAACAGAGTATACTTTTACATTGCCTTAATTTTCTACATTGGGGGTAGATAATGCAGCTGAGAACTGTGTGAACAGAACTAAGAATCACAGGAGGTGACAGTGAATAATTCTGTAAGAAATATTTTATTAGGAAAGCTAAAATATAATTTCGTTCATAGAGCTTTCAAGAGCAATATCAGCATTCAGTAATAAGACTACAAAAATAAATGCTCACAAAAACTGACAGATGAAAAAGTAAAACGTTTTTTTTTTTCCAAAAATCCCCTACATTTTCCTAAAACAAATTTGATATTTCATTTCCAAACTCTTAGGACTCATTTAGAAGTGTCACTTTATAATACTCAGAAGGATGTTCCATGTGTATAAATGGTACAGGTTATCCTATAAATCACACAGCTAAATCCTCCACAGAATACAACCCATCCACAATGTTAACACTGTAGCTTATAGCATCAGTTGACAAAGTGCTGGCCTCTCTGCTGACATTTTTCAAAGGTTAGCATGATTTTGACCATCTGAAGAGGCACTCCCTGAAGACCAGGCATGAAACACACTAGAAGAGCAATGACAGGAAGCTTGAGGTTTTTTTGCTAACTCTGCATAGACTTCAGGATAGCTTGTTTAACACTACATTCAGATAAATTTCAGAAAGTGAAGTCTACAGCTTGACTTCCAGATTAAACAAGAACAGCTACAAAGATAGTAAGTAAGCAGCAGAAGAGCTGTCTAACATGTCACATTCACAAAACAGTGATTTTGGGTTCCTTTTTATTGTACAGAGATCGTAAATTCAAAAAGCATCAATCTTAGACAGCTGTTAAGAGTTGAAGTTTATGAAAATGTAAGAATACTGATTACTATTTCAAAATATTTATATCAAAACAGCCTATTATGTTAAGTACTGATTAGAAATAATTACATACAGAAATAACTACATAGGCAAGTGAAGTGCTTGACTGCACCCTCCTGAGAAAGATACATGTGAAAAGGCCATGATGATTAGAAACAACAATTTTCTCAGAAAAGAAATGCATTTTAAAACAAGTCAGTCCGCATATATCTCCTCTCATACTTATATCTTGTTATATTTTGTATGAAGCCTTAATTTCAAGATAATTGATGTTAGAAAAAACAAAGAGCAAACAATATGTATTTGCTGCTTCTTTTTTTTTTTAAAGTGAGAATATAATAAGATCAGAAGATGTTTTTGTAAAACGCGCCTAACAGAAGATATTTTTGTAGTGTTTCATTAGTATGAAAAATACAACCAGAAATGTACTTGGACATACAATACATGAGGTAGGACCTGCACATGTTTTGTGCACCAGAAAAGGCTGCAATACACATTCTAATTTAACTATTATATGTTTTTTCCTTCTCAGATCATTTCTAATTCAAAAAGCATCCAAACATCCAACATAAATTATCAATAGAGATGCCTCAGTGAACAGCATATTCATTACTCAGATATTGTTAGGCTTATATCCAAAATCAAACACAAAAGAACTAGAAGTCCTAGTAATAACACAGCTAGCATAATTCAAACCTTGGTAATTGTATTTCTATCTTTCCAGAATGTTTGTGAACAGTCAGTCATAAAGGACCTAGCACAAATTAGTAACAGTATTGTAGTGGCAGCAAGACATTACTGCAAACCTCTACTGCACTGTCATGGTAAGTGTGTATTTTTTTATAAGGTCCCCCAGCTTCTGAAATCTTCAAATTCTGGAAATATAAACCTCACTTCATAAGTCAAATCACCAGTCATGACAGTTCCATAGGCTAGCTGGAAAAACACGACCCAGTAGTCCAAATAGCAAGTAATACACCTAAAGCTACCTGTTCTCAATCTGGTTTGGAATCAATTATCATTGAACATACAATCAATTAAAATACATAACATCCTTTGAGATTAGCTTCTACTGTGATTACCAGCAGGGGCACCCTTTGTCTTCAGGTGCCTTCTCTAAGGCTGCACCACTTCATCTATCTGCAAAATAAATGCACTCAGTATTTGTTTGACTTTCAACTGATTCTAAGAGTCATGTATTACATCTGTCACATGTAACTTACAAAAAATAGGTTATCAGCACACAAAAGAAATGGGCTTCAAAAGAGAGGTAAGTAATGAGCTATAAGTGCATATGACGTATACAGAATAAATAAAGGCTTAATGCCAATCTACAAATAAGTTCACAGAAAAGAAGTCCACTGAGGGCTTTTACATCAAACGATAGTATAATCTGCACAGGAAGTCTCTGAGGTGTAAATTGTTCAAGCAGGGAGAATGTTTACAGAAGTGCTTGTTCTCTGATAGGACGGTTGGACTAGATGATCTTGTAGGTCCATTCCAACCTTGTGATTCTATAATTGTAGGGTCTGTTATACTGCCTGGATATGCTATATGTCATTGCTGCAGGCAGGATGCTGAGCTATCTGGAGCTTTTTTCTGGCATAGCTTGATGATTCTTATGTTATTGACTCATCAAATATCATGGTTATGTCTAAAAGAATTACTTTGCAACATGCAACACAGTTTAGTGTAGCTCTTGGCAGATGTTTACAAGGAAAGTTGAAGACAAACTACTGCCCAAAGGAGGTCTTTTTGATGTGTGAAGGAATTTTTCCCTCCACAAGAAGTGAATCAGTCAGACCAGAACATAGTGTTGTCACTATGTGAGAAGACTTAGTATGAACATTTCCCTACAAAATTTCTTTTAACAGTATTGCCCATAGGTTGTTCAAGAAAAAAATCTCCCTGAATTTTAGAGAGTTTATTTTAGCAGTATGTATTCAGTTATCTACCTTTAATTTGCCCACTTGCTACTCAGAGCCATTGATTTTGCATTTGTTTTTGTCAGCTGTCCAATCCTGTAGGTATTCATCAATGAACTAGTTAAGGCTGTAATTATTATTTTACATGCCATTTTAACTTCAGTACAATATTCTAACATACAGTATGATATGGAGTATCATAGTTTTATCTGGATCACTTTGTGGAACAAGTGGCATTTTTCAATCCCCTCAAGTCCTGGACTGTACTTCTGACGTCTGATACTCCAGCCAGATTCTGAATTTTTCCTTGCACAATTCCATGCCTCTTATATTTGTTAATAAATCTTGTTTTAAGGCTGTTCTTTCTTCCAAGTTGTGGAAGTATACCTTCTTTTAGTCTAAATGCAGCTGTTAGCCATTGCAAAAAGAATTTGGTTGTATGGGGAGACTTCAATTATCCTCTTCCCAAAACTAACAGATGGCTCAAAGATATCTCCAATTAAGGCTGTGTTGCATTTACCAACCGATGATTTTGGAAGAAGAACTTATCAGAGGAAATCTGAAGCCCACTACAACACATAATTATGCTCCTAACTGAAAGCCTGAGATTCAGAATGCAGTTTTCCCTGTCCTCATCCCTTATCCAGAAAAGGTGGAGAGTTTTGGTAGAACAGAAGCTGTAACAAATAGGAAATATTTCCTAGAGCTATGGTGGAAAGGTGTATGGGGTATGAAAGGAAGTTTGCTGTTAAAAGAGGATTTATGCACAGTCTTACATCACAAGCACTCAGGACTATGTTAATAATTACTGTCCATTCTCTAGGCTAGAGAGATTGACTGAGAAGCTGAAGTAAAAAAATTCCATTTCCATGCCATCCTCTATTGCCACCCTTACACTTTGTCAGCGAGAGCTGTTTAGGAAATTTCTGTGAGAAACAACACTTACCTAATCTATTGAGAAACCCTGCATTAAAAGACAGCTGTCATAGGATGCTTTCATGCTTGCTTCTGTATTTCACCACTGAAATACAGGAATTAAAATTCAAATTACCATGTTTCTATATATCTCTGGCATAATGTGTTGCTAAATATCTTTGGCATAGATGCAGTTGTTAAAAAGGACTCACGTTTCTTCTTTTTTACTCAGCGCTAAGGATCTGTGTATCACTTGCTCTTTGATCTCCAGCCCTCACATTGTAACTCCACGATGCTCCTCAGTTCCTCATATCTAAGAAAAATGTTGAAGAAGCTGGAAGACTATTGGAACTACATAGTTAAAAAAGAGTCAGCTCTCTCCTATTTTTTAACCAGTGGCAGTGTACAAAATTCTGTTTTATGAATGAACATTTTTCTTAGGATAATTTGCAGATATTAAACATAGCATAACCAAAGATATTTGGATTTATTTCTTTAAGTTACAGAAGAACGAGAGTTTTTGTGCTACCAGAAGGTTAAAGATGGACTGAATGCAAAGCAGGGAGAAAACTGTTCAACAGCCACCACAGCACCCGCTCAGCACTCTTAATTTACAGACTCACGGCAGCCATTATCCAGACAAAGGCAGGCAGACAGAATCAAGAGAATAAACATTGAAAACCTAAGAAGAGATGGTCAAAGAAAAGATACTACCTGTCTTCAAGTCCTTTACCTAATTTAAACACTTAGGCTATCACAGCTAAGAACTGTAACATTATTACAAATTATTTTCCCAAAGTTTGGTTAATTTTTTTTCCGCAACCCTTAGTTTCATTTAGCATCAGTCACCTCTCTTGGCACTTTCTGCATACCTATTATGTAACTACCATGGTCAACATTCAGATGAACTTTAATCAGCTCCTGTAATCTTTTTTCTGTTCGAACTCATTCAATCTAAACCTCTTTTTCCACTCATGAAGATTCAGACCGTATGTAACACTGAAGGACCATTTTTGCTGAGACTGGATTATTTCACTTCACAATTTACTGCTCTGAAAAGTGAGAGACCCATATCTCCAAAATACTCTGCCAAAGTCTACACACAGCAACGACAATGCATTTCTTTGGCAAAATTTTGGACTCCATATTTCCTTGATACGACATCTTTTTCCCTGGCATAATACAAAACAAATAGTCATACTAGTGGACGTGCTCCATAATTTTCATGGCATTTTCAGAAAGTCGATCCAGACCAGTATATTTGTCTATTTAAAGAGTTTTCTTTACATTTCCCTCAAATGAATACACAATAAAACAAAGTACTCAGTAAAGGCTCACACTACTGACTTCTATGTTAATCAATATCACTGACACTTCCTGCAGAGACAAATTAATATTTAAAATCAAAGCATTCAGCTGTGGGTTTTGGCTTGTCAGTCTCCATTTTTTTCTTCACATTACAGAGAACTACACAAGAAATAAAGAAAAAAAAACAAAACAGAAGACTCATTATGACTGCTTAATGTTTTTGTGTGATTTTTTTTTATATATAGTTTGCTTCTGCTATCCATAAAGAAATGAAGATCTGATACTGCAGCATTCCCTCCAGAAAATGAGACATTCAAGTAATGGAATACTTATATGTACTTATGGAGAATCACATTTAAATGATGAAATATAAGTCAGGGAAAAAAAAAAAAAAAGAATTTATTTACTCTGCTCTTTTTTCCTTCGTTTTTTTTTAAAGTGAAGATAAATTCCAAACTAAAAAATTCTTAAAATGAGGTCTCAGTAAGTCATACACATTCATATCTCTAAATGCATTATTCGTTGCTTGAGGTTTCACTCATATGCGTTTGGAAGTATCACACTAAGGATTTTGCTGGAACATGTATGTAGAATACACTTAGTTTGAAGCCACCTAAAAGACAATTCTGACACAAGGTCCCCATTTAATATTTCAAAACCTTTCTAATACAGTTTGGATGCAAAATTTGTTACTCTCAAATCACATTGAACAGTTAGATGTTTTAGGCTGACAACTCCACTTAAATTTTTTTTTCTACAAACACTGATTTTGAATTTTTCTTTTAAAAAAAAAAAAATATTTATAAATGAGATCTCTTTCAGATCTGCATTACAGTCTTAACTTCACCTTTTTTTTTTTTTTTAATTTCAGAATTGACACAGTATTTAACAGACTCCAATGACAGAACTCTGTGTTTTATAGGCTAGTTCTCACTTTATCTGCACTCAGACTAGCAGCAGTCAACCTCTGCAAAGAAGTAATATATTAATTAAGGATCTATTGTTATTTGAAAAACTAAACTGCATTCTTTTGTATAATTACTAGATATACAGCATTTTCCAGAATAGTGTCCTATTTAATGGAAGTATAAAGAAAGAGGCTTTAATTTACACCTCACCTGAACTTTTGCATTACCTGTTTTACCGGTATATATACCGACAGCTACACCATGGTCTTCCCAATTATGCTTCAGTCATGAATGACTCAGAAAACTATCCAGTGACTGTCTAAATCACAAGAGATGATGATCTGAAACAATTTTAAATCTGATTTTTTTTTTTTTTTTCACTTTACATTAGGTTATTCAAATAGGAAGCTTACACTTTCAGGACAAATATAATTATCAAAGTCAATATGAACACAATGTTCATTGCTGATGGCTCCAAACATCTATAATAAAATTATTGGAATCCTAAGGTTCTGTATGAAGACTGTTTTCTGGAAGAAAATCATCAAATATTTAACCTTCCTTGGATAAAGGAAGTATTAGTGCAGTCCACAAATTCTGAAAGGAAAATAAAGCATCAGCTTGTATTGAAGCAAGAAAAGGTCCACAAATTTACTACTAACATTGACCTATGGTGTGTGCATTATTATGCAATAATATTTATCATGGCTGAACTGATTTGACTTATTTTGCAGGGAGGAGGGCAAAGATATTTAATCATCTCTGATATTAAGAAAGAGAAGTAGCTAGAAGAAGCTCAATAGAAAAAAAAAAAAAAGGAAAGTAAAAAAAGAGAGAACACAAAAATGGACCACATCTGAATGCCATAAAAGACTTCACTGCAAATTTTACCAGAAATGGTTTGAACTCTTTCAAACTAAATGTGAATTCAAATTCTTTTCTTGTAAAATGGTTACACATACATTTTGCTCTCATGAATGTTAAAGTAGAAAAGGTGCAAACACAAACTGTAAAATGTTTAATTTCCTGGTATTTTTAGTTTTGATGACTTAATGAATCTACAAGTCAAAAGTGACTTATAGTGAAAACTTCTTGCATTTCAATATAAAATAGTATGGATTCTTAAGCTATTCGTGTAGTAAAGAACAATCTGTTTTTGTGCTTGACTTTTTGGATTCATAAAAGAATACTGCACTGTTATATACCATCTTATCAGGGACATTCTCTTCCAAATGAAAAGAATCATGTCAGTAAACTGCAGCTGCAACTCAGTTACACTTTCTCAATATTCATAATGCTTTCTTTCACAAGATGTTCTTATCCTGCTCTTGCCACAATACTCTACCATTCAAGTCCATTCACTCTTTTGTGTAGCTCCAGATGAAACATATTATTTATCCATAATGTTCCAACACTGTTATATCCCACAATGAAGATTCTTTTTCACGTGCATTTGTTGCCAGTTTTGGCAACTCTGTAAATTCTACACATACACAAACAATAGAAAAAAAAAAAATAGAAGGCATTAAATTAAGCTCTGTTCACGACTACCTTCATTGCCAAGTTATATCAGTAGTTAAAAGAAGACTGCTTTTTCTGTTATACCGCAGTTTTCAAAGAATAATTGTGCAATGTGAAAAGTGCAATTGGTTAATGAAGCTATATTTAATTAGTTCGATTTCCTTGCAGATCACATCAAACAACACTATTTGATGTATTCTGCAAGATGACCAAGTCTCCTAGAGCTGGCTAAGTGTCACAATGAAAAGGCATCTATACTTATTTCTGGGAACTGAAATGAGCTGTTTTAAGTGGAGCTTTTCTTCCATTTTCTGAGGCTGCACTGCTCTGACCTTCCCCAAATCAATCCTTTGCGGATTAACATGTAAAGCAGTGTCGAATTAATTTCAGAAAGTGAATATGAGATCAGCCTGGGATCATACAAAACATCTAACTCCTAAATACACTAATGCTTCTAGCAGCTCAATGAGAAGCTGTCAATAAAAAGAGGGAGGGGGTAGTTAGGAGGATTTGAAGCGTGGAGCAATCTATCAGGCTAGTTAGAGCTTTGCCTACTTCTGTGGCATGGCTAATGCATTCCTCTAGAAGTTAATCCCATTTCTAAAGACCCTCCCGTGAGGAGCACATAGGCCGTGCCGAATGAGAACTAAAATGCATTAAAATTCTCAACAACGTCACCAAAAGGCACACTATTAGATTCTGTGAATTGACAATAAGATGGTTCATTAAAAGTGCAAGGTCTTAAAGAACTGACTCGTGTTACAATATGTCGGATAGAAAATATCCAACATGCCTTTTGTTACTCACCTGCAAACATCATTTGCTACTAAAAACTGTTAAAACTTTGAATAAATAAAAGCAAACTTGTATTAATGTCATCACTGCCAATAGGAATTGTCGTAAGTTCTGTAACATTGCAAATCCACTACAAAAGAGGACACTCGAGCCTGCTTTAACCTAGTATTTACACACAAAACTTATACAATATCTGCTACAGCAATACAGCATAAGCAATTACAACTAGACATGTTTTCTAACAGTTCAAAAACAAAAGCAGATTATCAAATTACAACATGAGAACTTTGCACTTCTAATATACTAATGTTTAATCTCATGACTGCCAATAATATTTCAAATGCACATTCAGGCTGTACGCCATGGTAAACTTGCACAATATCCAGACTTTTTAAGCGAATATTGTGCCTGAGTCAGCAATTTCAGCACTAACAAACTATAATGAAAGGAAATCTCTGGACAGGCTAAACATCATCTGGATACCTTCTGCTCTAAGGGCAGCAACATCAAAAGTCTCACAGGTCAAAATCAGAGTACTTATTCATCACCAAAGACAAACAGTAAAAGAAGATGGATAATAAAATAAAACAGACATTTTACATTATAAATAAAATTTCCTCAGTAATTATGAGAGAGCATTAGAACCATATTAACTCAGGAGAGATTACAGATGAAGAGGATACACAAACGTGTGTATAATTGCCACTGTGTGGTTGAAGCATCAGTGAAAGAACCTAAAAGCAAATCCTTTGCATTCTGTAAATCTAGAAACTTTTGGCAGTTTCAGTGTGTCAAATATAATAGAAGCAGTTGTGTCACCAAAATTGGATTAAGCAGACATCTTGATAAAAGACACTGCATTCACAACATATTTTAGAAAAGTGCATTAAGAACAGACATTTTATATGATTTTATGCTCCTCAAAGTTTAGAAAATAAAACGTATGTCCATCACTGTTATTTAAAAATTATGTCATAAAACTTATTTCTAACAGTGAACTATAGTTTACAGAGCATATTTCTTACTTTCAGAATTGCAGAATAAATCTTGTGGTAAAACCAATCTTTGTTTAATTTGTAAGACACTAAAATGTGACACAGAACAAGAGAAGAAAAAGCAATAAGGCTGTAGTTGTGCCACTTCTACAAACTCATTTGCCATATTCTCCTTCCACATGCATGCTGTCTATCCCCATCATTAAAATGCACTGTGATGATTTTCTTAGCACAACAGACCAAGAATTATGGTATGTCTATCTATTGGATGCCTTAAATTCAGAAAAGGAATGGAATACAGTTTTCTAAGCCAAAAGATTCTGGCAAAAATTTTCTATGACTTTGAAATCATACTACAACTAGCTAGTTTTTAGTCAACTCATTATAATGCCTATATCTAAGTGTAAACAAATTCAGAACATAATGTGCAAGGCAAGTGAGCAATTCAATAGTAAGCAATTCACACCCTCACAAGGGAGAAAGGATTTATACCACCACAATCTATTAAGCTGTCTGTACAAGTAAATTTCAATTGGGTCTGCTTTTGTGATATAATCCTGCAATCAGTGCACAAGCACCATCTTGAAGATGTCTTAATAACAGATGGAAAACCAAAACTAGTATTTTCCACTATTTCCAAATACCACAAACTGACCTACTTAAAGATGAAAAAAATGCTCTAACACATTTTTTCTCCTCAACAAAAATGAGATAAATTTACCCTTTCTAAAAGGGAACAGAAGGGCTACTGGAATATTGCAATGTTGTTATTAAAATGTTTCATAAACTAAAATCACAGAAAATGACCAAAGCATATATTTTCCACAACACAGTAGGCTGGTATATGTTTCCCTATGTTTAATGGGATAAAGTCTCTGCTTATAGAAATACCTGAATCAGAAGAAATGGAACAACTAAGTAAAAAGTGAAAATTAAATTAAAAGTTAATTTAGTACTCAGCATGGCAATTAAAAAGCTAAGGCCTGACTATTCAAGGGAAATCGTACAGCTAAATAGCTCCTACCACACACTTCAATCTGGAAAATTACACAGTGATTCTCTCACATTACTCAAAACAATAGAAACTTAGAAAGCTATAAAAGTGACACAGTGCTTTTTAATTTTTAACAGTTTGATTACAGAATTAAACAGACAAATTAGTAAGACAAGCTAAACAATATAAAGTAATTCCACTTCAGTCACCACTTTTCTGTCATAAGTGTCTTTATGCTAGTAGTATTTTTGTTCCTGTAAGTTTATAAATACTAAAGCAGAAACTTAAATGTGTGTCAGTCTTCTAGAATTTCTGGTTTTCAATCTTAATAGTTTGTTAGTAGAATCCCAAAAGGATATAATTCATAAAAAAAGTTGATAAAAATAATAAAATAGCTCATTTGTGAAGCATAGTAAAAAACGCATTGATTTTAGTTAAAATACCCTTCACACGGGAAGTTGGGAAGAAACTGGCTCTGCAAGACCTTTTATAACTATAAAGGATATGAGGATGGAAACTAATACCTTATGATTTATCTGTGAAAGAATATTGTGAGTAAAGCTGTACAAATACGTGGAGATTAAAAAATAAAAGAAAACATGTAAGAATTTTATTCAGGACAGCACGGAAGCCTAAAAATACAACTCTTTGTATGAAATAAACCTTGAGAGAAGATTGTAACTGAAAGTTAGGAGTACTTCACTAATCTATTTGAAGTAAGAAAGGAAAAGAAATAGAAGTTGTACTTTCTCCTAATAAAATACAGTTTATTCAAAACTTTATTTAGTTTAAGGGAGACACAGAGGAGTACGAAGGGGAACATCGTTTTGAATCATACATATTAATAAGATGGGAGTTACACACTTGTGTGAAGTCTGATCTTACACCACAATTATGCAATGTCCTTAGAAAAACAATTCAGGGGAACTCTCATTTTCTCATAACCTAAGAGACACAACATGTGAAAACGTTCCTGTAGTTACAGAATTAGGTCATGCTGAAGAAAAGTCGGTGATTTTGTTCAAATGGACTGGTTTTCAGATTTTGAAACGCATATTTCTGGTGCTGTGAACCTAAAGGTACTTCCATTTGCTAAACTGACAATGTATTTTTATGTCCTAATTACTACATTAGGCAATGAAATTGAACGTAAAGGTTCACAGAATGGCCAGGGTTGGAAGGGACCTGAAGGATCATGAATCTCCAACCCCCCTGCCACATGCAGGGCCACCAACCTCCTCATTTAATGCTAGACCAGGCTGCCCAGGGCCCCATCCAACCTGGCCTAGAACACTTCTAGGGACGGGGCATCCACAACCTCTCTGGGCAGCCTGTTCCAGCACCTCACTACTCTCTCTGTAAAGAATTATCTCTCTGTAAATAAAGAAAGGTTGTGCTGCTATTGCATAAGTAAAGACTACACTGGCCAACAGTACGCAGCGGGTCTGTAAATTACCACCCACAGTAATCCTCCTCCATGGAAAATGTCATGTATATACAGAAAGACTGAACTTCTTACGTCCATGTTTTTCAGGTCATGTTGTTCCTAAACAAAAAGATATATTCATAAGTAAAGAAATTCAACTTTTTTTTCCCTGCATTACTAGCAATTCAGGATAATTTAAATTAATACTAAAATAACCATGTAGACAATGGTTATATCCTAATTTTCAAGACTCATCTTTCTGCACTGCCTGTCATTTCGCACTTAATTTCTCATCATAGAACATCAATTATTATCAAGTTACGAACATAAGACATTTACAGAAAATAAACTACTATTATCACAGTAAAGAAGTGGGTCATCACATCTTGGAAAGGGTAAATTACTGAACATTTGGTGAAAGCATTGCCAGAATTATAAAAGATATCAGATGAGACCACATTAAGCCACTTTGTTGATGCCACGTGTAGCAGCAATGTTACTTATTTCTACTGCATTTTGATAGCTGCATACCAGAGACTGTTTATATAAACCTGAAAGCTCTCCAAAGAGCAATATACTAAGTCCAGACTCCATATACCTTGCTGCAGGGCTCTTCCATAACCAATCCTGAAGATTTTCCAAAGGCAGGAAACAGAGCTTGTCCCCAACAGGGCCCTAAGCACAGCAATGGACTGCTTCTTCCCAGAGATACCCACACGGCTATGGTATTTGGATATTTTAAGAGAAAGACAGGTTCTATGCAAAATCCCTGGCACATGCTATCAGAAAAGGTTATTTTGCTGTCTTTACTGAGTGAAACCACCACAGAATCACAGCAGCTAATAGCTGTTTAACACAGCAAAGGTATGAAAGTGTAGATTTTACAAGGTACCAATCATGTGAGTTGCTCACACACCTAGGACAGTGCGTAAGCTTAAGTATTTTGCTGTATTAGAATTAGACAACAGATTTAAACATGTTTCTATTATAACATAGCCAAGTGATTTTCAGCATACCTTTTTTAGTGTTCTTCAGCTCAAATTTAATAATAAAATACCAACATTGTCTAAAGGCTCATTTTAAGATCTATTGCAAAAAATGGCACTGGAGAACCTGCTTAGTCTTTGGTTCCAAGTCATTTCAAGACAGATAGATATTCAACAAGAAACAAAACGCTGCTTGATGGATTGAAAAGCATTTCTTTAAGTGGATTAAAAGACTACAACAGTCAAGATGTTTCTATTTGTGCTCCACACAATTATGCTCTATAAAGAGTCTGTGTTAAAACTGTTACCATGGTGTCTATATTCTACGGTTACATGTTGACAAGTATGCCATTAAAAAACAAGCAGACACTTCAGTGAGAATATGCTCCTTATAGCCAGAGCTAAGCTGTTTTTAGGTAGATTGTTCTAGCCATGTGCTTAGCACATTCAGTTATCTACTTTTAACAACAACCACGTTTTTTTTCAAATAATAGCATAAACTGTATCAAAATTATATCAGATTTTCACCATTTGGGCCATGCTTTTAGTAATTAAGTATAGACAACTCATATTTAGGAAAACTTATCTAATTCATCAAGAACCCAACATTTTCATTGATTCAGCACTTATTACAGAGCAGGAATTTCTTTAGCACCCAGGACTGTAAATGAGCAAATTCTTATAATAAGATGACAGTGAGCCTGTATTTGCAGTGGCTTCTACAGACAAAGCATGCTCCTCATGCACTTTCTATCACAGCTGTAAATGAAGATTCACTGTTCTGTTACACACTGAAGATCAGAAGAGTTCTAGGCACAAAACTCTCTGTCCCTGTTTAACACTGCATACACCAAGATAATAATCTAAAACCAAACCATATTCTAAGGTAGGCTTCCCTTCCAGTACAAAAATCGAGCATGTTTATACTTCAAGTTAATTAACTTCATGTTAGAATGCTAACAGAAGATGCTTTTTGATTCCATGACTCAAATGGCATTTGATTCATCCACTAGTTAAAGTGCAAATACTGGAGAACTATCTGCTTTTTGCTAAGATGTCTGCCCTCAGTTAGCTACTTAAGTTACAGAGATGCCTTTTTTTTTCATTCAGCAATAACAATACCATCATCTATAGTAGACTTCCCTATGTATTTAAAGCAATGTTCATCTGCTAAAGAAATTTTCTGTATGACATATTAGAAGTGGGTAAAGAAACAATTTATATTATTTATTTTATTTAATTCTATAAAATACTGTGTTTCACTTAAGGGATTTAGTGCCTTAAGCAATAAACAGAAGTATGCAATAAATGGCATATGTGGGATCTATTAACCTAAGTGCTTGACTCTGCCGTCTAAATAATCCCCTTCAGCATTTCAAAGTCTATATAAAAAAATGACTGCTAAGAAATTTTATTTATTAAAAATAAAAGATTAAAATAGATTCCCAAGTGTGCCTCACACTATGGGCTACTGCTGAGGATTTAGTGGCAATGCTGGCCTATTTTTGACACCTGAAGGTTCACCTTCCTTCCCTCAGAAAATCTTCTGGTAGTATGAGGCAGTGCCACCATATTAATGCCCAGGTGAAGCAGGAACATGTTTGTACAGGTAAGCATTTGCACAATCAACTTCCATCTTACGTGGGCAAAGCAGATTAGAAGCATTTCTAACTTACTCTCTTACTCCTTTTCTGTGTCACTACCACATGTTTTCCCATGCTGCGAATTTGTGGACTGCCTGCATGATCCAGCAGGCCAAACTGACCTAAGCTGAATGGATGTTAGTCTTTTTCCCACTTGCAGCATCATTCTACAAAAGAAAACTGCCCAAAGATGATCAGCCAATATAAAGTCATACAGTTCAGGTTTCAGACCTTTACCACCCTGGGGGAGACAGGTGATAAACTGGGAAAACAGCACAAGGAGGTCTGTTCCTCCCTATTCACAACCAACTCTCAAGGCAGAACAAAGATCTGACCTTTCAGTGAACAGGGGATAAAGCAAGTAACCTTGCATCGGACACCAACCCTTAAAGGTCTGTTACACTGTCAACAGACCTGCCACTTACCCCGCATGCCAGGATTGTTAGCACTACAGTTAGCTAATGGTATGTTAGCACATACAGTTAGCAATTCACACTGGAATAAAAGTTACAGAACTGCAGCAATGGCTCACAGAAATCAGGACAATACTGATCTCTTAGATCAAAATGAGAATACATTCCCATCCTCGAACCTTGAAAATTTTTGTTACCTTTCCTGTATCTTCTATATCTCTCTGTATAAAATGAATAAATGACATCCTAACATAAATTTACCAGCAATTATGTCACACATCAGGTCTTTAGCAACAACTTCAATTATATATATAAAAACAATGGTTTGCTTTGTGTCCTTTTTCTTCCCATAAATTCCTTAATGGATAGGAAAGAATTTTTCTGCACCCCAAAAATAATCAAATGAGCAGGGATTATACCAACAAACATCAATGTTAATTAAAAAATGGATTAGCAATTAAAGAATTGAAGTACATTAGCATTGATCTCCAGCATGAAATAGTTGTGATCAATGAACTAATCTGTAAATTTGATTATATTGAGTAAATCCTGTTTACTAAAGTATTCTATAAGCATACTTTACAAATAAAAGGAAGGAAAGAGCAGGAAAATCCTGCTTCTACTAGCTAAAAAAATTCAAAAAGTAAAATTATCACACTAGCATTTAGAAAGGAACAGAAAAATAACAATTATCTTCAATAAGGTACTCATATATACCTAATCTTCACTGGCACAGTGCTGAGAATACATCTCAGCACATACATGACACATCTTCTGGACACCAGAGAAACGGAACTGCCACATTGAGCTCATTTCATATGTAACAGAGCAACAAACTCTTCCTTTTCTTTTTCTTTTTTTTTTTTTTAAATTTTTATTTCTAAGAACTTGCTTTTATACAACGCTGCGCTACTTTACCATATTGCTAGACAGGAAAAGGAAATACGATAAATTGGTGGAGACACACTCTCATACCTGTGCAACTATATTTATTCTAAGAACAATATCCATACAACTGCATTGGTTAAATGCCTCTGACTGACAAGTTAAAATAGCATAAAATTGTTTAGACCAAGCTTAGTATTCAATGTGAGACTAAACCCAGAGTAAGTAAGCACTGCTAACTGGCAATAATTGAAGCATGAAAATGACAGGTAGTGAGATATGCTATTTAATTTCTTTTTTTAAAGAAAAGGAGACCTAATGTGATTTTTTTTTTTCTAGTTGCAGGTAACGACTTTTTACTGAGAAGACAAAAGGCACCCAAACTCTCATTTTTATCTGTAACTCTAAGTTACATTATGGGTCAAGATGAAATGGTTGCATTCCAGAACTTCTCAAATAATAGCCTGAATGAAGAGAGATAAATGAAGGGTACCAATTTAATGAAATTTAAGACAACACAATGCACTTCATGTGGAAATGCAGAATTCCTTCCAGTTCTTTTGTTCCCCTCTAGCTAGGAGAAAACACCACCTGATTTTTCTATGCAGTCATTGCTACAAAATCCTAAATAATGGAAGTGATAGAGCCTGAAACACATCAGATCCAATACTATCAGAATACAGAAACAACTGTGATGTCATTTGAGATCATGGAATCACAAAAAATCACAGGGCTGGAAAAGACCTACAAGATCATCTATTCCAACAGATTCTTATAGGTAGTGAGAACCATATACATTGAAAAGAGAACTTTTATCATTCACTGAATGAAAATAAACTAGCTATAGTACCAAAATTCAACACAAGGTAACAGAAATAAATTCAGTATTCAGACTGCTAAACATTTATTTATCCAGCTTTATCTCAGTTTACAGGACCTCTAAAAGACAGCTGAATTGTCTGAAAACTAGGTGTATTCCAGCATCAACCTAGAGTCAGGGAAGCCCCTTAGTCCACCAAGTGTGTAAGATACGAGTAAGTTTGGCAATAGTCAGGCCTGAGAGGAATAAACAGTAAGGCAGACATGCAGAATGGATCAGTCAACAGCAAGGATGGAACAGCCACATTCTCAAAGACTAGGGGTTGGATTTTGGAGTAACTACAGTCTGCTCCCAGGGACTGAATATCAATTACTGCTTGAAGTACACTATGTGGACTATTGGAGCACCTGTTTAAACTCAAAGGAGTCCAGTTCACATTATGAGAAAACTGGAACATGAATTAAAGTGAAGTAAGGGAGAATAATCTGATTGCTTTCAAAAGTTCGTTCCTGATCTGAGCTAACTAACACAGATGCACCGACTGCCTTGCAAGAACACAGCTGTTCCAAAATCCATATTCCATTGCTCTCAAACATAGAGGTAAATGACTGTTTAAACCGACCAGCTTAGAGTTCTGAACTGTGTCCATCACAGTTGAAAATATATTCCCAAATAACCTGTGAACTACTAGAGGTTAAATGTAAAATATCAGGTAACATTGAAAATATAAAAATGATTCTATCTCGCTTTTGTCTCTTAGAGAGTAACATTTTTGCATTAGGATTTTTAGAACCACCATGTAACAACTAAACTTGAATACAGCAGTGTGTTTAATGAATTTCTTTTCATTTTAATTTTTAAAATGTTTTTTAAAAATTGGGTTAATTTTTAAAGATGCACTGAAAGTCTCACGGCTGATATGTTCCTCTTTAAATGAAATTCAAGTAATGGAGTTTTAAACCTTTTTCAAAGATTTGGGATAGGAATGGGACAGCTAATGGGTGCTGCTATAACTCTGTGAAACAATCTTCCCAAATCTCCAACAGAAAATAATCAGATATTTTAAAGTCCCATTCTTCCTCTCAGAAAAACTAGAACATATGAGAATAACTAAGAATTAGTAAGATCAACGGAGGTCAAAACTAAAGAACTGAATAGTAATTTTTACACATTTAAAGAGCTGGTTTTTTTCACAGAAGTGTAATTTTACAGAAATTTGGAAGTCAACTGCAATCATGAACATTTTGTCAAACTATATAATGAATGCTACTGTTTTCCATAGAGCCCATATGAAACCATGAAATCCTATACATTTAGTCAAACTTGCTAGCCGATACACTCAAAATTTCTGGTTATTCCCTCAACAGCATCTCCCCCCTCCCCCCAGTATATAGGTTGGAAAAAAAGAAGTTAAGGTCTCCTGAAATATCAAGAGCAATCTGTGGCAATAATACATATACACTGGTTATTCGTGGACTTCATCAGCTTCCAACTTTTGAAGATAAATCTCCCTTTGTGCATTTGACTGAAAGGAATTTCAGGTTATTAGCTCATGCCACTTAACCTGATGTATTTGTAAATCTATAAATAAAGTTGACTGCAATGGGACTTGAGCCCAACTTCATTTCAAAAAGCTCTGTGAAGCTTTTCTTGTGAAGAATACTGTGATTCTCTAAAATATAAGTTTTCTCCAAGTAGGTTATCTGTTTTTCCTACAAAATCCATTTAGCAATAAATCACTTAAACACATAGGTACAAATATTTAATATAGATGCTTTCATCATTACTAAAGAACTAAGTACTACGGTATTACCAACCTTCAGATTTTATAAGAAGCCTTGCAATATTTTTTTTTTTACTTCAGTCTCAATGCTCAACATTTTGCCTATCAGAGAAAGAAGGACAGGAATAGTGTTAAAGTTTCCTAATCATGTTTTGCACATTAATTTTTTTGGATGCTCCTTACTGCCAAAATTCCTAAGCGAGTCATGAATTGTACACATACAATTAAAGATTGCCTGCATGGGTTATTTACTGGCCTTTGGAAGCACAAAGAAAGAATAGACCCACTATAAGCAGGCTTTCTGGAAACCACAGCCACATTACACATTACCTGCACAAGTGCTGAACTGACAGAAAAGAGGAAAGGCAGCAAAACATAAAGGGAGAAAGGAAAAAGTGGCATCATCCCAAAACAAGGTGGTTTAATAATATGTACATCTTTAAGAGAGCTTATGTCAGAAACTGTATAAGACAGACTCAAACGCTGCAGTTGGAATGGATTTAGGACTTGTTAATTTTAGGCTGACCACGCCATTACTTTAAGATAAACAAAAGGGACCACTGATTCAATCACAGAGCTGTAAACCACAGTTTACAATTATAAAACCATAAACCACAGCTGCGTGGTTTGTGTGTGACTAAACATCCCTATTGTTCATCAGACTGAAATTGTACAGGTAAGAGAAGGACAACATGGTCACAATGCCATATAAAAGAAAATTCTATACAGCCTTATGACAAAAATACAGCTGACTACATTATTGTAAATTTAGCAGCTTCTTGTTTCTGCTCTTTTTCAGGTAAACTCTCTATTTTTGAGCATCAAAACACACACTTTTAAAACAATAAATCATTTTAGAACTCTCCAATTTATATCCAGTGGCTTTTCTTTAAATTATAAAACTTCCTATATGCATCTCCAGAAACCATAAAAAAAAGAAATGGGGAAAAAAGTAGAATGGCCTTGTTGAAATCTTCTCTAGCGTATATGATGTTAACAAAAGACATCCTTTTCTACAGGTAGCTTAGAGTCCAAGAACATTAATCATTTCAGACTATCTACCTGCAATCTAAAAAATAAAGTCTAAACGTGTAAAAAAACCTGATTCTCATTCAAGTTTTAGAAGAAAAACTGAATGTATTAATATTATCAAAAGGAAATCTAAGTGATTTTATGTATTTATCTAGTTGTTGCACTAGGTTAACACCACACTGAATTCAAACTTGACAAAAAATCTTTCAGGTTTTCACAACAGAAATCTTATATCCTTATTTGCTTTGTGAGAATGTTCTACCTGCCAATTTTGATTACATTTAGATTAGTTTACTTCAAAACAGAAGGCTGACACTTTTTCAGAAAAAAAAAAAACCTTAAAAAAAGTTTAAAAGCTGAATTGTGCATATTGTGCATTTCATTTATCCATAGGGTAACCAACTCTACTGCTTTTTTCCAAAGGTATTTTAGTCAGTAAAGAGAGGCACTGGAAGTGATTTACAGCATATAATGTTCAGTTCCTCCATTTCATAACTCTAAGTATCGATGAAAGTATCTTTGCTACATAAAAAAGAAGTGCTTTGCAAAAGTGTCTCTGTATATCAGCTGGTTTTCATAACGATATTCTCTATTTTTATATTTGTCTATATAAACAATGAACAAATGTCTCTCTTGCTCTAAGTCAAGTATGTTTCTTTTTGGCATCTTGAAATAAAACCTGTTTCATTACCATTCACATGATTTCAGGTTCACATAAAGAATAGGAAATAAGCTGTTTTTCATTTTACTCTTGGAAAGAAAATGAGACTGGAGAGATTATTCAAGATTTTTTTAAGTAGTAACTACATCTGCACAGTCATTACAGAAATTTAACGTAGAAAATTTTCTTATGGAAAATGACATTTCATAAAAACAACACACTGAAACATTCTTGAAAGGAGTTGCTAATAGAAAATACTGTATTCTTGTCTTGATATGTGAATAAAGACCACGGGAAAGAAAAAAAGGAAGATATAGCAAGTTCCTTTTTTTTTTTTTTTTTTTTTTAAATCCAAGAAACAGATAACACAATCTGAAAAGTAAAGGGCCATCAGTAATGTGGCTCTGGGCAGCCTGGTCTAGTGGTTGTTGAGCCTGCCCACAGCAGAGAGGTTGAAACTAGATGATCTTTGAGGTCCTTTTCAATCCAGGCCATTCTATGATTCTATGAATCATAGACGACTCTGGGTATATTCCTGGATGAACAGGTAACAGGCTCCAGACTCTTTCTGTGCCTGGTAGAAATCACCATATAATACAGGAGAGCGACCCCCAGATCTTTCTCTAATTGTATTTGTCTATAAAGCCTCTCTGTATTAATCTTACTTCTTGCTATGATCATGCTTCTTAGTAACATTGTTTGCATATGAAAAAAAAAACAGTGACTCAGTAATGTTGGTCTAAATATTAACTGAGCATATGGGTAAGGCAGCAGAAGACATGTAGACATGCCTCCGTAATAACATAGTCCTGCATCTCAAGTTAGATTCCACAATTCCATTTTAATAACATCAGGGAATGTGATATTTTAAGAACTCCCTTTCCTCTCTTGTTCTTGGGAAGGTACATTTCACATCACTTTATTGCCTGTGCCTACAGTACTGTGACAATGATGTAGATGAAATCTATTATAATTAGACTAATTGTGATCAATGCAGTCTTCATTCCACAAGTTTGAGAAGACATGGAGGATGTTTTAGAAAGCTCCCATACTTTGCAAAGCCTGGCAGCTGCTTAAGAAGGTAGTAGAACATTTCCAAAAAGATTCCTCTCTTTGGAAAAGGGGCTATTGCTCTGTCAGCGACTTAGTTCCAGTGAAGCCCACATGGAAACAACTGTAGTGGAAATGTTATTGGCAGCTTTGCACAGTTCTCTCCCAGTTGTATTTTCCATATTACACTTTATAAAGTAGGAGTTAAAGAATAACTTTCAAATTGTAGTTTATTTTTTAAAAAATGAAGCCATGAGACTATGAAGGCTGGCAACCAACACAAGGTTAGAGCTGAACCTTTACCCTTGCAGACTGTCATAACAATTTCTTTGAAAAGACTGCTACATAAACTAAACAAGCAGACAGGTCTTTGTGTTCTCACACAAATGGAAACTATGTCATATAAAAGAACTTTAATGGTCAAATGACACTGGCTTTTTCTGTGGCAGAGTTTAAGATTTTCATCTTTTCATTTTTCCTTTTTTTCCACTTCAAACACACATTCTATCATGCATCAGAGCAGCACAAATGGACAAACGCTATCAGAAGTTTCAGTTGCACACAGTATTTCATTTCTGTTTTTTCACTATCCATTGAATTTTGCCTAGTGTTAGTGGATGTATTGGTACTGTACTGCATTTTATAAGACTTCACAAGGAAAAACTATTACATTACTCTACATTTGGTGAAAGAACGTTACAAAAGAAATGCTGTAGAATTTATTAAAATAAAAGTGCCAATAAGATTTTACTTTAATACCCACGGGAGAAATATGATCATCTGCTCGAGTAAGAAAAAGATGCATACACTAGGTGCTCTACTAATTACAGCTGCTTTGGTGGGCAGTATCATTGGTGAAACAGATGTTAGAGACCTATTAACAAAAGTTTTTCAAACATCTGCTTACAATTTTAAGGCAATTGTAAATACAGCACAGAAGGTCAATTGGGCTCATTAAGGTCTATGTGCAAATCTACTGCTGCAGGTTTTTTTTTTAGCTAATACTGACTTTTTTTTAACACAGGAAATAGAGTTTAATAGCAACTTGTGTCAATTTTGATTGTGATTTCATATAACAACAAACAACAATTGCATGCCCTATGCTTCAGCAAATAACCCATTTTCCTTCCTCTTTTTCCTTTCTACCTACAGCAGGCTGCCATAGTTCTATGAGGTGAAACTCAAGGCAAAGGAAAGGTTATAAATTGGGCAATTACAGAGAAATGATTGATTTTTCTTTTAAACAACAATTATGAATCTTGTTCGGAAATTTTCATTTGTTGGGCCAAAGACAAATGAGTTTTGATTACAACGCATGCTTATGATATGCAAATTATTCTTAAGAACTGGATTCAGTAGCCTCTTTAAAGTGTCAGAACGAGAAGACAGATGTTCAGCATATCTGAAACATGCTCTTGATTGGAAGCACCCTTCATCAGTCTTTCTCAAACTGGAACAACCCAGTAACAGTGTTTTCCAATGAACTACTCAAGACATAATCCCCTGACCAGCAATGGCTGATAGAGGGTAAAACGCTTCTATTCTGGCTGTTAGCGTTCCAAATTCAGTAACAGTAACTTGCACAGGACTTTCCAAGGTTGGTTCTTTGAGAAGACATCCAGTTCAGTTGTTCTAGTGAATTACAGGTTTAACTATCCAAGCGATGTTGCACTAAAGCACATTTGTAATAGTTACACACTGGGTGAAAGGGCTCAACTGCAGTAGCAACCTGTAGTGAAAAGGCTTCCTGAACCTATTCAGTTAAATTCTCCAGAACCTGTTATCCATCTGGAAATTTTCCATGTAATATATTAGCCTTAAAGCATTTCTGAAAAAGAGGATGAAAAATGCTATGACGCAGAGATCAGTACCTATTAAAATTAGTCTGAATTCTTACAATGAAGTTAATAAACTAATTCTTAAGTGCTGATCTATCAACAAGTAAAATTAATTATTTTGCAATATTTGAAAAAGAATAGGTGAATAAGCAATCTTATAGGACAACTCTATTAATACATTTTTTAATTCACAAAAGGAAAATTGGATTTCAAAGCTCCTGAATTTTGTGGCTTGTACAAAATGTGAAGTACTTTAAGTATTTTGAAGCACATTTTACAGCAAACCCAGCTTAGGAAATCAACACTAGTCAGCATGTTCTACTACCAGTAGCAACACACAGCTGAAATCATTAAAAATAAATTAATACAGATGAAAGTATAAAATCTGTAAAAGTTCTTTACATCTGCAACCTTGAAGTTGTGCTCATATAGATCTGAAAAAGTAATATGAGTCCTTCTTGTCCAAACAACAGCTAAATCTGAAAGCAAACATCAGAGCTTTCAGAAAACATTCCCATCAATAAAGACTTGTCTTTACTCAGCTTGGCCCAATGCTGCCTACTTTAAAAACTTATCACCCTATCCATCTTCTCCGTGCCTTACTAGAAAGGATATTTTCAATGTCTTACGAATTTTTTTCCAAGCCATTTTGCCTTCATCTAGCATTTATGAGTCTAAATAGACTGTGGACTTCTTTATTTCTTGTAAAGGAAGTGGGTAGCTTAATTCTGTAGGGCTGAGGAGCCTGCTGATTATCACTGATAATTTTGAAATAAAAAAAGAGCAGTTGGCATGTTTTTAAGCTTCCAGTCAAAATTAGCTACCTATGTTATTAACTGTATCTTTGAGATTGGGTAGGTAATAGAGTTAAAATTAGTCTTTGTTTTTAAAAATCCACAACCACACTGTGGCAATTCTAGAGACCATAGGTACGTATAACTAACAGATTATCCCATCTAGCATCTTCCCCTCAGAATTCTAGCTACTTTTAAAATGGATTTGCATGGCAAGGGTGATTTGAGCAAACCAAGCTTCTTTTACTGCATTGATCAGGACAGTTTTCCTGTCTGAAAAAGAAAAGAGGGGAAAAGGTGCAACATTTTGGAATAAAAAGAGAACTAGGTACATCTACACATAAAGAATTAGAAAAGAAGAAAGGCTACAATTCCCATTTCCAGCATCTTTTTAAGAGTTTCCCATTTTAATATTAATCTAACCTCACCTTTTGCAAATTAAAATGGAATGCATCTAAATAGCAAAAAGCAGCACCAAAATAACAGATGATGAAAGGATTTGCTCCAGCTGAGGAAGACATAAAAGATGAGGTTCTACAAAGACCATTAAGTATTCACCAGCTCATTGCAAATCGCACTAAACACTTGGTAAAGAAACTTTGGCAGACGTTTGCAATATCTAAACCAAACATGTTCCTTACATTGAAGGATAACTTAACTACAGAAAGGGTTTGTTTTGGAACAATGTCTATAGCATAAAAATAATCTGTCCTTCTCTCTTGGCAAAGCTAGATTTACCAAGGAAGTAACAAGAGAAAATCATGACTACTTACGTGACAAATGCACGTTTCTGCCATTTAGATACTTAAAATTACTTCTGTATTATGATATTACATATGGGTTTGGATAATAAAAAAAATCTGTTTTTTAAAAATTGCAATAGAACTTTAAAAACTGCTATATTTATATAATCTTGTCTTAACAAGTGTAGCATATACAAAACCGCAAATACAAAACTGCTTTCTAAAGTTAAAATCTTCCATATTTTAGATTTTGCTATTCCTCTGTTAAATACCTCCTGCAGGCTTTAAACTGCATTCCTAAGTGCGATTTACAGAGTTAAAACATAACCTAAACCAAGTGAAATCTTTGGGATTTTCTTCTCCCCTCAACCTCCAAGTAGAAAGAAGCTTTTGAAGAAGCATGCAGGTACACCCACAAGTTATTAGAAATGCTGAAATGAATATTTAATGCTAAAATTAAAGTACTTTTAGGTTCCATTTTTCGAAAATCACCCTTAAAGACGAGACCGAAAGGAAGGCACCTGTTTATAATTATGATTAAAGATATCCTTGGTACAGCTAATCATTCTATCAGTATCATTGCTAGGCAGCATTTTTAGATTACTTTTCTGGCATACAAATTTCCTAGAACCAAATCTGTAGATCTACACATCTTATGGCTGACGTGGTCCATACTTCAAGACTTTATGTGCATAGTAAGCTAAAAGGAGCAACTCAGATTCATGTGGGATTTTCATGCTAGCTTTCCCTACATGAGCTCGAGTATCAGTAAATAACAGGAGCAGCAAAGCACAACACTCGAGCTAACTCAGGTTAGCAATCCATGCTGAAACAGGAACTACAGTGGTGCATGTGCTGGTTGGAAACTGATTCAGAGAAGCCATACAAGCTTCAGAACCGAGAAGATCCAGAAAACTATAGGCACGTCAACCTGCCTTTGGTGCCAGAGAAGGTTATGGAATAGATCATCTTGAGGGAGATCACGTGGCAGGTACAGGACAACTGGGGATCAGGCCCAGTAAGAATGAGTTCATGAAAGACAGGTCCTGCTTGACCAATCTCATCTTCTATGATCAAGTGATCCCCTCGTGGCTGTTGATGTAGCCTACATAGACTTCAGCAAAGCCTCTGACACTGTCTCCTACAGTACTTTCCTGAGGAAGTTAGCAGTTCATGGCTTGGACAGGTACACTCTGTGATGGATAAAGAACTGTCTGGATGGCTAGGCCCAGACAATGGTGGTGAAAGGAGTTAAATCCAGCTGATGACCAGTCACAAGTGGCGTTCCCCAGGGGTGAGTATTGGGGACCATCCTGTATAATATCTTTATTGATGATCTGGACAAGGAGAATGAGTGCACCCTCAGTAAGTTTACAAACGACACCAAGTTGGCAAGAAGTGTCTGCCTTCGGTAGGAAGGCCCTATGGAGGGATCTGAGCTAGCTGGATTGACAGGCTGAGGCCAGTGGGATGAAGTTCAACAAAACTAAGAGCCAGGTCTTGCACTTCAGCCATAAAAATCGCAGTCAGAATGGCTGGAAGACTGTGTTGAGGAAATGGATCTTGGGATGATGGTCAATGCTTGGCTGAACATTAGCCAGCAGTGTGCCTGGGTAGCTTGAAAGACCAAAGGCATCCTAACTTGTATAAGAAATAGTGTATCCAGTAGAACAAGGGAGATGGTTGTCCCCCTATACTCAGCTCTGGTGAGGCTGTACCTTGAGCACTGTGTTCAGTTTTGCACCCTTCAGTACAAGAAAGATATTGAGGTCTTGGAGCATGTCCAGAGAAGGGCAACAAAGCTAGTGAGGGGTCTGGAGCACAAGTCTTACGGAGAGCAGACGAGGGAACTGAGATTGTTTAGTCTTCCCTGAGCCTCCTCTTCTCCTGACCTTATCGCTCTCTACAACTATCTTAAAAAAGGTTGTGGTGAGGTGAGGATTGGCCTCATCTCCCATGTAACTAGCAATAAGATCAGAGGAAACGGCCTCAAGTTGTACCAGGGGAGGTTCAGGTTGGAAAGAGTGGTGAGGCAGTGGAGCAGGCTGACCAGGGAGGTGGTTGTGTCATCACCATTCCTGGAGATGTCCAAGAAATGGTTAGATGTAGCAGTACTAGGGGACATGGTTTAGTGGGCAAATACTGGTGGTAGGTGGATGGTTGGACTAGATGATTTCGGAAGTCTTTTTCAACCCTGGCAATTCTACGATTCAGATCAAGACTGATTTCTCTGGACTATAGTAGTTATAACTATCTTATGTCAAATAAAGCACTTCATGTCAGTATTTTGACTAGGGAAGTTTGCAAGCATATCTTTCTACTCTTCTCTTATTGTTAAACACTGGTTTGACATCTCCAGTTCTTTCTCCCCCACATTGTTCTCTAATATCAGCAGGGTATCATTTGCATCAAGGCATATCTAACACAAATTAAATCAAGAGATTTCAAATAGTGCTCCATGAATGACAGATACACTCTATTTCACAGTTCTGGAATAAAGTAACTGGATTGTAAAATTTCTGTTACTGTCACCTATGCAATACCAATTTTCAGGCAGCCTTCTGATACATTTAACAAAAATGCTAATAACTGTGTTAAGATGAGAAGTTTATAGCATTTTAAAATAACATCTCTCTAATTCCAGTGAAAGAAATTATCGTGATGGCTCCACTCCCCTGACAGTAGCAAGCAGCAGCTTCTTGAATAGAACTTCACAACTATGATTTAGACAATCTTTTGCACCAACTGACAATCACGAGAGATGTCAATTAAAAGCACAGAGTTTGAGCAATTATATAAATTTGTGAATGCTGGTGAAGAGAGAAAAATAATCAGGATTCCCTCCTCCACACACAGCCCCTTATCTTCATGCTTGCTGTAGAGCACTTAGTACTTCACACTTATCTCTACTAGATGTCTTCTCTTTTTTTAGTCAGTTTCCAGAGCAAACTCATCTAAACAGGATTGCTAAACTCAGATTAAAATCTTAGACACTGCTGACACTGACTAAAATTGAGCAAGTGAAAATGTCTGCAAGTTAGTAGTTGGTCTCCCAGCCAGGAATACAGACACTTCCAAAACTTGGCTTTCATGAAAGTTTCTAACTGTTTACATCAGTCTGAATCAGGACTGAACTTGCTTTTCATCATGTCCCCCTGTCTCAACTCAGACAAATTTCTCAAATTAGATCTTCTTGTACAAAACTGCACCAATTCCACGTACACAACCACAAAGAAGGCATGCTATTTGTATCTAACAAAAGATTTTTCCTTTCAATTAGCTGCATTTTTAGAGAACTATACAGGGGGTTTCTTTGGTAATCTGCAATTTTTCACTGGGCAGTACTTCAAAACGGTTGTCCTCATCTGTGTCACTCATTCCTGGAAAGGACACAGTGCTCTTATCACAGTAAAAGAGCAGCAACTATCACAAACTGACCTTCAAATTACCTATCAGGAGTAACAGTGCACAAAAAGGAAATATTGCATCCCTACCAAAACAAACCAATGAACCACCCACATGAACCACCACTTATCCTATGCAGTGCAAATGAAATTGTGGTATACAGTCATCCAGTCACCTAACCACAGTAAGGAAATATTGTTTCCTCAGAGGAATTCTTTCTCAAGGTTTCTGTTTAAGCACTTCATACTTCCATAACTCTGTCATAAGTACTTGGCAGAAGCTGTAATACAAACATAACAAATGGCAACCCTTACCAGAATACAAACTATAGTCTCCAAAACTTGGGCCTCTAGAGACATGTATTTTATACAGCAGTTTCATACATGTAGAGATGTATCCAAGTGGAGCTGGAAGCTACAGCTGCCAGAAGCACAGTAGTCACTCAACTATATTCCTAGTTCTAGGCATTGCTGCCATTTGAGGAGGATATTGTGAGAGGATGTTGTGACAAGGTATAAAAATTTTGGGTGGTATTTCACAACATTCAGAGAGTTTACTGGAAGATCTGTCACCCTTTTCTTTGGTAGTATTTCCAAGGTGTTGTCTTGTCAAATATCATAAACAAGGGATTTGTGGGATAATTTCTAGACAGAAGTTTAGAGCTGATGAAACTGAGCTTATGTTCACAAAGATGCTTGTAACAACCAAAGGCATATATGGGATATGTGGAGAAAGCCTCGTTTATTCTTCCCAAAACCATGCAGAAGGACCACTAAAAGAGTTTCAGAAGTGGCATTTTCTCTGCCACACTGTTATAGAATTAAATTAGAAAAGAAAACCCACTTCAATTCAGTAGGGAGTGGGTCAAAGGGTGCAATCTGTATTCCCAGCTGAGCTTCCAAGGATTTCCTTTTGCTTACATTTCTATTGGGCACAATACAAACGTTCCTATAAACAAATATCAAAAAGTTTGTGTTACTATAGAAACAAATATCCAAATATCAAGAGCACAACTTTCTTTTTGTAGTAACCTAAAAGCAACTAATCAGAAGTCTTCCATGTTATGAATCGGAAATCATGTGTTTTACACCCTCTCTGTGTAACAGCTCTAGAAATTACGTATCATATACCATGTTTTATTCAGAAAAATTCAGCATAAACCATTTCTCACCATACTCTGCAGCATTCTTCTCCTTTAAACATTAACATAAATGTCTAGTTTTCAGAGGGCCAGCAACTTTTACTTCAGACATTTCTTCCAAGGTGTGTAACATAACCACACAAAAACCATTTAGAAAGATGCTTGCTGATCATTATGTTTGCATGGAAGAGAGTGCATCTTTGACTTTCTACTTTTGTACCTCTGTTGCATGATACTATCTAAGAAACTGCATTTTCCACAAGCATTTATACTCCTCCTTATTTTGTAATTTTTATTCAACATCCTACAATACACATAGAACTAGAAATTTCCCGTGAAGAGGACAATTGAACTGGTGTCACTTAAAACCTGATGAACAAATTTTATTTTAGTAATTTTTTGAGATAATTTTAAAAATGAAACCTAACAAGTCAAATCCTCCTAAGCACTGAACTAATGTTATTTTAGTAACTCTCCATCAATAAAATGAGAAAGAGCTCCCTCAAAATTTTTCCAATTTTAGTCTGTCAGAAACCTGTAAAGAAAAAATGCATGAAATTACAACTGAGGTTAGAAGGATGATGAAAAAGTTACACTTACTTTTCTCAAAAGTTATAACCCAGCTTTATTGGAATGCTCTCATTTGTCCCTGAAAACACACAGCACAATATTCACATATTAAAAACATCAGGGAAGATCCTTGAGAATTATTATTGATAGTTCCCAGAACAGGACTAAGCTTGCTCAAATTCTAAGCATAAAGAAATCAGAGTACAATTTTGTTTATCAACTTATTCATATAAATGTATGAAAAGAATGCCTTAAAGTATCATGAAGCCATTTCAAAGATTAAATTTTGTCATATAAAAGACTAGGAAAAAAACTTGCTTCCTTTCATAAGCCATCCCATGCTTATGTTATTAAAGCTTACAAATGCAAATACATTTTGCATGCTTAAGTGTACTTGAGTATGTTCTAAACAAAAAATCCAAATATCTTCTATCAGATGTGTACACAAAATAAATAAATATATTTAGAGACTAGCGCTTTCTATTCTGAAAGCAAAATTCTGAAGTACATGAAGGAGGAAAAAAAAATTATTCAAGAAAACCCATGTTGGACTGTCAGATTCCCACATTAAGGAAGGTCAAATTATACTTTCAGTTGCAGTCCATAGTCTCAATTTGTATAACTAGAACCTACTGATAACAATTGTAGGTTTCCAGAAAAAAAAAAAAAAAAAAAACAAGGAAGCTGGAAAATGGCCTAGATACAAACAATAACTTTAGGCCCCACTCATGCATCGAGTTCTACTTTGTAAGTACCCATAAAGCCACACACAGCCTCAGCAAGAAGTGATTCGACACGCAAGTAAAAACATATGCAAGTCAGTCTTGAAGCAGCAGAAAAAATAACGGCAAAGAAAATATTATACCAAGTACTTTATGGCTGGGACTATTTCTCTCCTTAATTTATGAGTTAGTTTCCACGCAGAACTTAAATTTGTGGAAACTGTTGTAGCACCATAAAAACAAGGCTTTAAACGATGGTAGGCAACTAGATGAGATAATTTAAAAAATAAAAATAATTTCAGAGAAAAAAAAAGGAAAAATGCAAAACCAACTTGCAAAACCAACTAGATCAATCATAGCCACCAAAAATAAAGAAGTTGGTCTCCAAGAAGGGCAGGCTAAAGGTCTCTACTCTTGGAAAATCAGGCTACTTATGCCATTTATTTATACAATCTACTTGAGGTTGACAGTTCCTTGGAGTCCTGAACGATCCAAAGATCTAAGGATTTGGACATAGTGAAGAGCAAAACAAAATATAAACATATTATCATTTCTGGCAGGCAGTGACAAATTTTTTACTTGAATGAGATGAACAAGCAGAATAGAATTTCTTTCCACACTCAAACTTACCTATGAACTACAGTCAAGCAGAAAAGAAAGCAGTACAGAGAGGAGGAGAAATTGAAGAAGGGAAACGGGTTCTAGTCAGTATGTTTCGACAAAACTGTTATATATCCAAGATTATGGACTGGCTGAATATGAAGGAGAAAAAATTGGCAGTAGAAGCAAGTAAGGTATGCTAAGAATTTCTAGTGTTCTGCTTGAAACGCAAGACCTTAATATGAGCATCTGCCATACAGCTGGTGGTTTAAAACTTACGTAGGTAAAATCAGAGTGGGCATAGAAGTAGCTCACATTTTTTGAAACCAAATCCAACTCAGATTACTGGCAAATAATGCAGACACCACACATACCCCTAGTAACACGAATATCAGTGTTTCAAAACCACCCTCCAGAATTCATTCACACATAAAAAAAACTGTATGCACATGTAAGTAAGGCTAGGAAGACCTAATACAGTATGTAATATGGTACAGTGCGGAAATCTATGCACAAATGGCATACACACAAATAATCACCTACTTAGGGAAAACCACATCTAGGGATCGTATTCCTACCCTTTTTGTAACGAGGTGGGTAAGAGCCACTGCATAACATGGTTAATGTATTTCAAAACCTAAAAACCAGAATGAAGGACCTCAGATTTACTAGTACACATAAAACTGAAAACACACTAAGCAAATATTTTTGCCTCACAGTTCACTCCCTTGATGACATTAATATTACCAAATAAAAAAAGATCTTTAGTAGTACTGAAGTACATAATAGATTGAAAGTAAAACAATGAAAGTTTGTGATTTTTTAAAATTAATAGCCTTCTCAATACATAACCTTCCCCATTTAGTTTTATTAATTAGTTATGTGGTTGAAGCTTATAAACACATTCACAAAAAGATTTTTGTAAATCGGTGTTTAATGATTCTACTAAATACAGAAAAAAAAACCCACTGTGGTTTACTGAAGACTAGTTCATTCATATCAACCAGAGCTGCATCATCTTACTGCCTTACTTGCTGATCTTACTGCCTGCTGACTATACATCCAGCTCAAATGAGACAACATGCCTAACAGGCTAGCGTGCAAGAGAGCTGGCATCTCTTCTGTGAAGTCCAGAGGAGGGTGCCTGGAACACAGCCTGCCAAAACCCTACAGTTTCTTCCATCAAAATAACACACGCTGTGAAGCCTCCTATGCCAGCAGCCATTAGACATGGAGTGAGAGATAAACACATTTTGCATTAAATGTTCATTTGAACTATCTCATAGTACAAGGAAAAGCAAAAAAGAAATAATAGATAGTTTGACTTCTGGTTTCTTTATATTTTATACATCTCTGACCTAGGATCTAGTAATGTGAATCTAGCTTATGCCTTCTTTGTATAATTACTATCACTGTAAAGAAACTTCTTTGTTTCTAATAAGGACATGACAGATAGTAAATGCAGCTGCATATCCAGCCAAGTGATTAAGACAAGTGGTTCTGGACCCAGTAATCACTACCTTCGTTTCTAAATTTCTTGTTCTAACACCTTCTAAATGTTTATATACACATATAAAATACATTTAAGTGAGGAACAGAATAAGGTGTATGTTTCAAGTATGGGAAGAAATCCACTGAGGATATTAATTAAAGTTATAGAGCTTTGCATTGGTAGAAAGCCTCCTTGACATGAGCTACAGAACAGTTAAATAAAGGGAAAATTTACATTCAAAATCTCGAAAAATCTAGGGTTACCACACTTTATGAGCCATGTCTAATTTGTATGTGGCACATCTGGCATAATAGATATGATATACAAGCAGGCAAATATTTGAAGTAACAAGTGTTTCTCAGTGCTAAAATAAACACCTCAGCACTTCAATTTTTTGCTCAGCAATTTCTTCTCAGTGGGAGAGGAAGCAGGGCAGGAAGGGCACTTATCTACTGTTACACTTTACCACTTATGAATTATCACTCATTCACTGAGATTTCTAGTTTGAAACCCAAAGAAAAACTTCAGCCAATAGAAAGCATTCCATTTCACTTGGTTCATGCTCACAGTATTTCTCTGCTTAACTTGGCAAAACATCAAAATAGAACATTTTCACCCTTCTTAACCTCTACTGTTGGCACACCAGTTTATTAAGCTAATGCATCAGCACAAATTACTGTTTTCCACCCCCAAACCAATTTAATCCTATTGTTATGAATATCTTCAATTACAGCTTCCGCTGACTGTAGAATATTCATCTCCTTCACATGTAAAAGGCTATAGTTCTTAGCTAGAGTTTTTGGGCTACAATTTATTCAATCACTGTTGAAAAATAACTTGCAAATGACTCCATATTATCTGTTCTGATCACTGCTGAATGTTGAAAATTCTAACATTAGATTAATAACATTTTATCAGGCAAAATCATAATGTTCCAGTTTTCTGTACACTCAAAACTGCCTAGCAGAATTTCTGCGCTCATGCCATACTGAAAACAAAACAAACAAACAAGCAAAAAAAAAGAAGAGAACAATCTGGAGCATTAATAAACTTTCCTTATAGAACTAATGATGGATCAGCAGACACTCCCCCAGACTGAATAATATTACAGCCAACATTTATCAGAACCCACTTACTGACTGATCTGGACTTCATAAAATGAAGTCTTCAATTTTACTTCATGTTTACTTATTCTTCTCCTCTTCTTCCATCCTCACCCCAAAAACTCTGACTGTATTGCACCTAAAATCTTCATAGTGAACTGCTGTTCTGTGCTTTTTATTAGATATTATCTATAGAAATACTTGGTAGAATTTTCTGGTGAGTCTTGAAGAATAAAATCAATTACCATTACATAAGACAACAATCTGTATCTATGTCTGCAGACATCCCCAAAAGACATTTACGTCCATCTCTTCTCGCCTATTCCCATATCTGCATAAAACTGTAGGAAAGATGCTTCTGTAACCAGCAGCTGAAAATAGTTTAATTTTATGAGTTCATTCTTTCCTTCTGGCTTTCACTTTTTTGAACTATTACTATTGTTATTTAAAAAAAAATAATGGAATTGTGCTGAATTTCAAACTTGACACAACTATTTAATTCAGACTATGAAAACAGAAGTTTGAACCCATTCTCTAGCCTTAGAAAGTATTCATTGGTTTTAGGGATAATAAGCTGGCAGAAATAAAAGAAAAAATGGAGAAAGCATGAAAACTCTTCATGACGTACATCAGATATATGTGTCATTTACACATTTCAAGTCAGCTGATCTGATACAGACAAAAGGAAGTGAGATTTAAGCTCCCTCTCATTCTTTCTCTAGTATTTAACCATTACGACTTACTAATTTCAAACTGTGCTCAGAAATGCAAGATTAAAAACAGATTAATGATGAGTTCTAAGAGTACACAAAATTCAATGAAGTTTATCAAGACAAGTTTTGGTTTTTTTTGTGCGTTTTTTTTTTTTTTTTCCTATCATATACCAGGTCAAGATCTGCATACAGAAGTGAAATACCATTGACTTCTCTTAATCCAATTTTCTCCTGAATGTGGCCAGCATTATCTTACCTATTGGCCAGCAACTACCGGATTTATATCAACATGAAATTACTTTAAAAAAAAAAAAAAAAAGACACGTACTATTAATTAATGACAGAGGCACTTATCAATTAGTGGTGAAAGTAAATTGTATCTTATCCACCTCAAACATACACCAAATTGAATCAAAACTAGAAAATAAATAAAAATTACCGACAAAGCAAAATGGTGGAAGTTTGTGTGAAAACTACTGGAAACAGCAGAAGTGCAGTCCTAGCACAGCTGCCCAGAGAAACTGTGGTGCCCCATCCCTGGAGGCACTCAAAGCCAGGTTGGATGGGGCCCTTGGCAGCCTGAGCTGGTGGGGGGCAGCCCTGCCCACGGCAGGGGTTGGGGCAGCATGGGCTTTGAGATCCCTTCCAACCCAAGATGTTCTGTGATTCTATGAACACAGATTAAGAAGTAGAATCAATTTACCTGCACAGTCTTAATGTCTTTTGTGCACCCAAAAGACATTGGTGCTATGAAGTGTATGTTTGGCTACTAAGCAGAATAGTTCCTCATCTTCTTTCATCAGAAATGATTAAAAACAAGCAAAAACAAACAAAAAAAACCAACAAACACCAAACCCTCAAGAACACTGTATACCAGGAAACAACTATGATCACATATTCTATAATCAATTTTCATCTGTGGGGCTACTGCATACAGCCCTGTGGAAATCTAAGTGAATTGTACTTCAGTTCCTAGATACAAAAATCAACATAGCTAGTTAAAATGGAACTGGTTCTGTAGCAACTTGTTTATATGACAAAATGGTTTCAATATATGAGAAAATAAGGTCTTAGATTTAAGCCTTTGATTATATGGATGAAATATTATAGCTGAAAGAGAAATACAACAGTATATAAAATACACTATTTTCTTTAACGAAGCCTACAGCCCATCTGAATTTACCAATCAGTTTTAGGGGCTGCCTAGCCCAGTATTCGAATAAAGATAGTAATGGATGGAAAAATTACAGTTGGGTAGAATAAATTTTGAAGCTTTCCTACTGTCATGAAGCACATAATTTAATGAATTATATATGAGATCAAAAATATACAACACAATATGTTGAAAGTCACATTTTTAAAATCATGAAATATAAGCCATTTTGAGGATTCTGAGTATTCAAAGATGCTTCTGATGATATTTAAAAGAGTATATGATTAAAAGTACAGCTAAAAACAAACAAGAAAACCAGAACATCATCATTCGAAGATTCATTAAAAATGGTATCGAAAATTATTTTTCACCTGAAAGAAATGAAGTCCTCTCCTCATACTTCACAATTCTCAAATAAACAAAAAAAATTAGAAATGTAATCACCACATGCTTAAGTGGAGTTAATACCAGGACTCCAGAATGAAAAAAAAAACCCTAAAATGCTAAAAAAATTATCTTTCAGTACGTAAGTTGCCATTTGAACAATGAAATATACTTCTCAAAAATAATTGGTTTGCTAAGCACTCTTGAGAACATGTAGATTTTTTCCCAATTAATATTGCAACCTTTTTATATATCACTTATTTTACCTTAAGGTTTCTTAGGGAAATATTCAGTAAAGACACATTTGTTTCCCTTGAATATCATACTCTTTTTTCATCTTTCCAATATCTCAGCCTCTATCTCCCTACTTGTTTTCCTTTCTCTTCTTGATTTCTTTTCACTATCCTCAATTTAATTCCTCTATGAATAGATATACTGATGATCCATTCAGACATGAACTAAGAAGGTCTATACACAGCCTACAGTTGTATTTCACAGCTGTTTAATGTAAGATGCAATAAAAGTGTTGTGTTTGCTAAGAATCTTTCAAAATATTTGTTTTGGTTCTTGTTTTGTTTTGCTTTTGTTTTGTTGTGTGTGGTTTTTTTTTTTTTTTTTAACATTTCTGTTTGTTTGCTTATTTAATGTCAGATAGTATCATCAGTAAAAAACCAGGGTTGGTTCAAGTTTACAAAAAAGCATTTGGAAGTTCATCCACATTTAATTGTTAAGCAACAAGAACAATGTCAGTAAATTCTTTTGAAAGCAACACGAGGTACTGTATTTTATAGCAATCCTGGGGATTACAAAACTGCAGTGGGGGAACCTCCGTTTTTACACACCATTCCACAGGCCATGACATTTTAGGCTAAATGATATGAGGTGTGATAAATGCAAGGGTTCGTTTGAATACAAACAGATTCTTAAAATATTTTAACTAGGAGTATAAGTGAAAATAAATTAGGCCAGTGGGATTTAAGAAAAGAATTCAGATTCTGTGGGATTTTCTTATTTTACTGCTTAAGGTTGAAATTATGCAAGCTTTGAAAGGTTTAGGCACTGGAAACAATCAGTGAATTATTTTGAAACCAAATCGCTATCTTCTGACTGGCAGCATAAGAATAATAAAAAAAAAGAATCAGTATGTTTATTTTTAACAGCACTGGAACAGGTGCTGTTTAAAATTCCTCAAAACAGTCATGCTTAAGTCTATCAGATCCTACTTTAGCTCCTACAGTGTTATGATTCCAAACCTTTTCTCTTTTTTGATTTTTTGGCAAGGGCAAAGAGATGGAGACATACTAAATGGAAACTGAAAGCCATGACCTAACTTCAAGCTTGGAAGAATTTTGATTATATTCTTCTCCATGTAGAATCAAAATGAGAAACTGACTTCTCCTCAGAATAACTCACATTTTGGTTGTATCTAATTTTAATTTAGAGTTCAGATCTTCATTGTAGTTTCAATTAAAACAGACAAAACCAAAACTTACTATGCGACACATTTCTGTCTAAGGTTGATAAGAGGAATTCTCCCCATCAGCTTCCTAAAATCAGACAAAAATTACTCTGCAGACATAATTCTACTTCCAAGACTGAAATAGGCCCTATGCAATCCTTAAAACAACTACAGTGGCCAGAGGAATTGCAAAAGCAAAGTATGCAAGGCTCAACTTTTCCAACCAGTTCCAAATTCCCATTTTCTGAAAAAAAACTGGGAGTCTGTTCGGAACTTGCATGTGCTGAATATCCTCAGCACATCTCCTTAGAAGGTCTACAGCGTATGAAACTTGCAGTGTCTTGACAAACTGAATCCTTATTGGCTCCTAAACTGAGATGTCCTCACCTGCATCTGTGGGTAACAGCACATATTATCACATCACTTCCATATCCTCCTCCCATTGCTTCAGAATATCTAACTGCTGATATGTTTTTTTTTGCATCATCTTTTATTTCCTACTAGTCTAATGATTATAGTAAAGAGACATGGAGATAAATGTAGCCCCATTGGTTACCAAAGTTCTGAGCTTTTCGGGAAGGTAAACTATGGAGGCAGGTATTAAGGTATTTAGTCTTCTTGCCTTACCTCCCCTTTTTAAGTCATCAGGTCATATCACACTAATTTATGTCCATCTTATTACCATAAACACAAAACTTCATCAGAGGCGATATTCCGTTCTGAATTTGACTCAGAGCAATATGGTGGCAGGTTTCCAAGAATACAGAAAGCAATGTGAAGAACAGAATGACAGCCCTATCTGTCCACACTGATAATGCAGAATTGACTGTTTCGATTAACAATATGGTACAAAATGATTGAAAAAGCACAAAAATCCCTTTGCTTTTTCGTCTCTCAAAGGAGCTCCTTATCCATAACCTATACATTTCAAGCCTTCCCATCAAACTCTCAACTTTCTAACCTAACACTCCATCTCAATGAGGTTCAAGCAGTAATGCACAAGTACTTCTGGACAGTTTAATCTTAAGCAACAGTTTTCCTACTAATAAAATTTAAAATTAAAAGGTTGAATTGGCAGTCACAAAGTTAGCAAATTAATAAAAAAAAAACCAATATATCACATATTGTACTTTACAATACAATATATGTAATATAACAGAATACAATGCTTTCTCCTGTTTTTCAAGGAAGTGTGATTTTTAATTTCAGCATTCAAGTTTTTTCATCTTAATTTGAAAAGTTTGTTTTAAAAAGTGTGCACAAAGACAGCGCCACGTAAAACAAAACAGGAAGATATTCTTCAAATCCTTTCTTTTCTATTCTCTAGCTATCACTTTAACTGAGCAGTCTTCTAAGGTTACCTCTCATACCTAGCAAATGATGGGCATCCCAAGGATAAGTAAGTATTCATATCACAATACAAATTGTTTAGGAACTTCCAGCAGTGGGGTAACGCAATATACTGTAAGAGTTCAATGTGGGTTAATTGCTCTGCAAAACGGTTTTTTTTTTTTATAATTCAATCCCCTTTGGGAATGTCAAACCTCCCCCTACATTGACAGAAACCATGCAAGAAGGGGGCCCATTTCATTAACAGGAAGAAAATCTACTAATTTTACATAATAAAAAAATTAAAAGGAACGTATTTTGTCTTCAATTCCATGGAAAATCAGATACACAAGGTGCGTGACAAGAAAATAGGGACCTAATTGTTCAGTGCCCTTACGAATCATTCACAACAGGTGGAAAGAAAGGCAAGGAAAATTGACTCAAAGGAGCTGACAAATCCTAATACAGAAGTCTTTCAGCAAGCATGTAATGAAAAATGGTATCTTAAGGAAGAGTCTGGGAATGGCACAGAACCAAATCAGTGCCAAAAACTTCCGAATTCCTCACAGGCAAGGAAAGGAACAGACTCTTGGCTGCCTTACAAAAATTCCTGTATGATCTTTTGTTATCAGGACGAAGGACAGCTTTCTTTAACATAGGATGATGCAGAACAGTACCAATAAGTGAACAGAAGAATATGGAAGGAAATATTATACGTTTAAAACTGAATTAGTGAAAGTTACTGTTGAAATTAATTTGGTTCAAGGGAAGTAAACATTCTGTTACTTCAGCTAACCTCTAGCACCAAAGAAAGGCACAAAATGGCGACAACAGAAAAAAAATATATATATCCTCAAGGAGAACAAGCATGGAAGCAGCTATTCCAGTATACCAACATTTTTTCTTTTGAGAATAAAAATCCTGTTGCAAATTCAGTCCTAAAAAGAAAGCAAACAAATTTAAAAGTTACTAATCACAATGATAAAAGAACGTGGTACTGGATCAAGGCTAATTTGAATGGGAGAGATGTAGATTAAAAGAGTGAAATTCATTAAAGAGCAGACCTCCAGTCACTAGCATCTAACTTCAGTTTTCAGGTTAGGTATTTATCAAGCATTCCTATATTCCAGTACAGCTCAACAAACAAACAACAACAAAAAAAAACCAACAAAGAATCTTAAGTTTTAGAAGTGACATCCGCTATTTTGAGAGCTCTCTACATAAGGAAGAACTGGTTATTCAAAATGAGAAAATATTTTTTATTTTATCTATCTGTATTAATGATTATGTAGAAAATGCATTTAAGAACAATTGACCAATTTATCAGCATAAATTTTTAAAATATCCAACAGCAATGCCTATTTCCTCAGACAAAGGAATCCCTTCTTGCCACCATTGCCTTTTTTTAGCCCTTAACATGCACTCTTCAGCTCTTCAGGGAGAAGGATGTAGGGCATAGGGCGGTAATTTTTACAAAGTGTTAATGGTAAGATATGTATCTACAGAAGACTATTGATGTACTAGAATCACACTAAAAAAGACTACTCTTTGAAGACTTTGTAATCCAACTACCCATGCATCTTCATGTGAGCAAAATCAAGATTTCTATTTGCAAATATTGTGAAAACCAGCCTCCTTGCAACTGGTTTTGACCACACAGCACAACCGCTTCCTCCACTCACTTGAGCCTACATTATGAGACATGGCTTGCTAAGGTATTACTAGAAGTAGTAAACAATTACCAGAGATTTAAAGAAAAGGCCAATAAAGTTGAGTCAAAAGCTGCAAGAGCAACAGTTTGCGCTGGTCATCCAGTCATCATGGAATTCTGATGCAAATACCTGAGAGGTCAGGCTTTAAACAGATATGCCTGATGGTGGGATGAATACATACACTATGACTATATGGCAAATTTTGTGTGTGCTGTGTTAATTCCAAGTTTCTGTCTTCAAACCACTTTTCAAACCAACCCCAACCCCTCAGCTCATCTGATTTTAATTTTTTAATTTGTTTCATATAAAATATGGCTTAAACAGAGAATATAAGAAATCACAGAGGTGCATTAAATGACTAAACAGGTGTCTGCTGTGTTTACATAAAGTAAAATATTACAAGGATTTGGGGGGAAAAAAACCAAAAACACCCACTAGGTACAGAATACAGTTTGCCAATCTCAACTTGTCTGTACCTCTGAACTGGCATTCCAATTTCATTCAGATATAAGCTGTTTTTACTTCTCACTAATCTACATAAGCAGCACATGAGTGAGTTTTAACATAAAATCTGAGTCCTAATGCATGCTTTCTGAAATTAGAGCTGTAGTACAATGAATCTTGAAAATTATAAAGAAAAACTAAACAGCAACTAAAAATGCAAAGGACTTTCTTTGGCAAAGATTTTAACTGTTTGGAAATTGTTTATTTTAAACTGACATTTTATTTAAGTATCCTATTCAGCAATTATGAGAGTAATTTTCTTCCACATTTCATTTAAATTGAAACGCACCATTGTTGTATCAAATTTTTCCTAACAATGGCACAATAAAAGCTGCCTTCACTCTTAAATACTGGGGAAAGATTCCACAATGTAATTTTATGTACAATATATCACATGCTCACTTAGTAATGTTTGAATCACAACTTCTGCCAAATAAAGTATTAAAACAAGAAAATAGGTGCTGGTAAAGAATAAAACTGAATACCTAATTCATTTATTTTTAATGAAATAGCCAAGAAAATATTCCAGTCAATTCAAGTGTACTAGAAATAAACACTCATTTATCAACCTCAGGTCTTGCAAGCCTATTAAGTGCATCTCCACAATCCAATATTTGCACCACTATGGCAGATGTATCTTTAAAAATAATGTTTCACTGTAAATCATACAATTTCAGCCACTCTCTGAGAAGACACCGAACGTGGAACTGCTTCTGGAAAGGTTAAATTGGTCAGGTAGCACTGAGATAAATATATTTGAATAAATACACAAGGCTTCTGAAATAAATTCCTCTCTGACTTGCAGAAAGAATAACCCTTTAAAGAAAAAAAAAAAAAAAAAAAGGACAGGAGATCCTACCTTTGGTAAGGATTTTAAATTCTAGTTTAGGAAACAAAAGTTGAAATGCTTTTAAAAGTAGTCTCATACAATTCACTTCTAACTTGAAAACATTGAGACAATTTTCATTATTTAAAACTATATGATATTTAAGCAAATCTTTGTTTTGTAATTAGACTAATACCACTTTATTTTGGATACTTACAGGTGAATTCACACTTTGCTTGTTACCTTAGGACATATAAACATATGCCAATGACAATAAAGAATGTACGTTAATATGCAAAATGTTAAGACATGCCATCTGGAGAGCTAATGAACAATCAAGAGATTCCAGATTAAACTACAGAATTTTCCCTTAGTATCTTTAGGACAACACTGTCAAGTTCAATCTATTCACTTAGACTCCAGAATCAATTTTTCAAACTTTATGACAGGTCTAATAGTTTCCACCTGTTCCTCTTGCTTGACTTTTGACTGGCACGTTACCAGCCAGGGTGGAAATGTAGACAAAGACCCCTATTAGGCTCCGGCTGTTTCTCTACTGTGAGGTCACTCAGCCATTAAATTAGTTCCAGCCCACTTTCTCCTTCGATGTCTTAATTTTTGGGGGGTATGAAGGTTTGGGGAAATGAAAAGGGAGACAAAACTTTGCAGTTCAGTCTGTGGGAGGGACATAAGAAAATCTAAAGCCACAGAAGCTAAATGCTACATTCATTTATAATTTACTAAGTAAATTTGCTACTAATCCAATGGAATAAGTTATTGAGGTATCTGAGTCATATTTTCAGTCATCACAAACTTTGGCTATTTTGCTTATTGCAGTATTTGATTACATATATGTACATATACATATAATGTATACTTACAAATGACAAACAGGTAATTTTTTGTGTGTGTACAAGCAAAGCAACTCTTTTTCCCAATACATACTTTCCTTTTACTTAGAACTGGCAAGCAAAAAAAAGTGACATATTATATATCCTAACACATCCATATTGGTTCATATGGAAGCACATTATTAACTGACATACTTTTCTTCTATGAAAAATATCTAATAGATAATTGCATCAATTTCTAGCAGTTTATGCATTGATACTCTTTATGAAGTTTGCTGAAGTACAAATGACACCACATATTCTTTCATCTATGGCAACAGTGTATTTACAATAGCATCAACCACAATATTTAAGACAAACATTTTGAATTATTAAGGCTTTCTGTAAGAAATTTTATTTCCCAAACTATAATCCAAGTAGGACCATCTTCTCACTTGAGAGAGATCTGGTTTACATCTGGTTTACAGACAGAAAACCAGCTACTTGTGTTGCATCACAAGGGGGAAAATCTTGAAAACTCACTTCATTACTTTTGGACTACTTAGTAAGAAAAAAATCTGAGAATTGAACACCCTGCTGTGACAACACTTTAGAGATAAAAGGTTCCAGGTTCACTGAAAAGCCAAGACCACTTCACTCAGCTCCCTTGCCTATTGGATGTTAGAAATAAAATAATCAGACGTTATTATATTTAGCTTGTGATATCTAAATAAACTCACAAATTCCTAATAGTATGCTTCATCTTTCTGAGAGGTGTAGATACTGGTACTGAGAACCACCAAAAACAACTGTCAATGATTAAACGTGCTGACATATTAAGTTATGATTCCTACTGTTTCTTCCCAGTAAGTCTTCTTTCAGTCCAATGGGCTTGAATGAAAAGAAATGAATACTACAAATTTTTCAATTAAAAAGCCCTTTTTCCGTTTCGGGCTCTATTGAAAAAGAAAGCCTGCCTACGCCCAAAAGCTCTCATAAAATCAGCTGCAGGACCAGGATGTACATCTGGGAAAAGGGTTGTGGCAAAATTGGGCAGCAACATTTTTTAACGTATGAACATATGTACATACGTACATACACAAAATAGTTTGGTTTTGAAGAAGTTTATATTTGATTCCAAGTAAAGCTATTATTACTAGTTAACTAACCAGATACAATAACATTCAAGGCTGTTTATCTGATAATGTTCACAGAAAAATCCAGATCAAAATTACTGAAGTTATTTTCAACAGTAAAATTCACCTGCAATTTCTGTAAGTGAATGAATATTGATACTCAAAAGTGTCTATAGCAACGACCTCTCAAAGGCAGTTTGATCCGTCAGACTACTTCATGTTCCGAAACATAACAGTATATCTTTTGTACATAGGTTCCAATCTAAAATTTGGAAGCTGTGATTTTCATATCACTTAATGCCATTCAAAACTCTAACAAACTACTTCCTCAAAGATATCTCACAACTCATTCACAAGCGTCATCTGCGTGGTGATGAAGAAAATGCCTACCATAACCCTAAATGACGTTTAAAACAAGTGAACAAACAAACCACCAAGCACCAAAGAACATTTTAGTGGAATATTGAGCAAAACGATATTAAACAGAATGAAGAAACAGCAATGTTAAAACTAATGCCCCAATCTATTTGGTATTACTTTTGTTAAATAACTAGCTTAGAAAATTACTTGCATGGGAAAATGTATGTAATCTCCTAGATATGGATACTTACTATCTTAAACATTACTGTGATAGTTTTAATGATTTTCAAGAGGAATAACAATTAAGGCAACCAATAAGTAAAACGTTGTCATGCTCAAGCCTTTCCAACCTTTATACCTTAGCTTTTTATACATATCAATTAATATTCTGTGAACACAAAATTCTCTTTTACATCCTATCTGAAATACAATCAGCTGCTTTGACTTTGGGTACCTTGTAGGTGACAAATTAAAAAAAGAGAAAAATGCTTCTTTCTAAAAAATGTGTTACTATAATTGCACATTCCGGATCAGAAAGCTTACTCAAGATGGTCTAGATCACTGTCTTACCCGTCTAGAAGATTCATTGTTGTGGTGGTAACTTCAGTAAATAAAACAATCTTTCCAAGTTTCTTTGTTTGTAGATTCTGCTGATATGTCTCCAGGCTGAAATGTTCTGATGAGAAGTTTCCCATCTCGGTGACGACTGACATGAGAGATGGAGTTATCTCCATTTTCGATTCACAAGATGAAACAAATTTAAGAGATACTTTGCTGGATTCTATTAATCCTTCAGCATTTACATTCTCCTCAAGCCATTTCAAAACTGTAAGATGGATTTCCTGTGGGCAAGGGAAATAAAATAAGACCAAGAAATACAGACCAGAATATAGGAAGATATATAAACATTCTTCTGAGAACATTCACATTCATGTAATCACATCCTATTTCAAAACAGGATAAATTAACTCTATTTCCTCTTTGAAGATCAGCTTCCGTCCCTTGTCCTACTTTGGCCTCTCCTGACTAGTTGGTACAGTCTTCCTAAACTTGAGGCCATGCTCAATTGGAGGTAAAGGCTTAACCTTTCTCTGTAACAGGGGTTGTGACCATCAGCTTAACAGAAGCTTCACAACTATTACCTTACACCAACGTGGCTGTTAAGTAGCCAGCTAAAGCAGAAGCATGTAACACAAAGAAGCACACAACTAAGAAATGTTTATACCAGTGTACAAAACATTTGTAAATATGCTTGCTCCCTTGTCTTCAAGCTATGCCATTGGCTGTGACATTTCTTTGCAAAGTATTTTAAATAGGAAGTATAAATTTGCTGTATGTTCATATAATTTTATATATATACATACCAAAACATTTATTTCACCTTTATCTTATTTAGAAATACATTTTACTGAATGAGAAACGAAGAAATGAATTAGTGCAATCATTATCTGTCTGGTGATGCCCTCTTTCTGGAGATATCTAATATGAGTTTAGGACATTTGGCATAAAAAGTTTATCTTTCCCATAGAAGCTGTTAAGAGTTAACAGTCCACAAAAACGTATGCTGCGACTTCTTTTTGCAAAGTATATAGCTTACATTTTGAAGAGCTCTGCTTTCCCTAGAGATAGTGTCATCTCTTTCTCACATGTACACTTTCACAAATAAAAACTTAAACAGAATTAGATGGAGAGTAATTAAAAAAAAAGAAAGAAAACAATAAAATTGAGCTAATAGCAAAAAAAATGATAAGCTAATACACTATCTATTGAATGTAAACCAGGAAACTAAGTAAAAGCTATTTATTCACTGATTAAGGTGATGGATACTTTATGTGGTATACATAGCATTGTGAGGCAGAAATATAGGAATCATAACAAGATATTGAAATGTATGGACAAATGATTCCTCAGAATACTAAAATGTGAGCACAACCATCAAAATTGGACCTGGGAGCAAAATTCTAAAATGTGGCCCTCATTACTGTATTCACACTTTCAGGAGATGATAAAAAATGTGTATTCTATTCTACCTAAAGTAACTTATCAGTGATTCTTACTTTCAAATTTTCTAAGACATTTGACTTTTAATTCAAAATCTTCTCTTAGATGCATAGTTTCTAACTAAGTATGTGCCTCTTCTTCTCATTATGGCAGTATCTGAAAAGCACAATGCTGTGGGTTTTCTAAGCTAGTTCTGAAGCCTAGCTCTCTTGCTTTTGAAAAAGATGCCCCTGAGCTCCAGTCCACTCTTTAAAACATACAAACTGCAATTAAAAGCAAGCTTCCTATAAACAGTTATCTATCCAAGGAATTACCCCAATTTTCCAAATCCCACTGTTGTCTCTTATGAGAAAAGCGGTTCTGTTTCTAACACCTTTCTATGGATTTTCCATCCTCAGAAACTACACTTTCTCAAGTTTCACATGGACACTGCTTCTGGTGTGGCATTTTTGGAAGGAGAACATCAGCTGACACTGTTTTGCAATCCTATAGAAAGGATAACTAAGCATAACATGAAGAAATGAAAAGAAATAAACATTCTTTTTCTAAATGCAATCAAGAGCTAGCTAATAAGATAAGACTAAGAGTAGCTCTAGCTACATTTTAGTTACAGATAAACTGTATAGATATTTTCTTAACTTTTTTTTTTTTTTACATCATACATGATGATGTAGCATAAATGGTTTAATGAACACTTCTTTGATTTGATCTGCATGAACCACTTGTCTCTTCACTCACTAATACCACAGGCTGCTAAACTCTTTTCAGACTCTTCTTCTCGTTTTACACACACAATAACTTACTAGCTGCAGCTGATATTTAGAAAATAATACAGCTTTAATTTTTGTGAGGGAGGGTAAGGAAACTGTGCTTCATCTGGCAGTGCATTTTCCTGTTGCTCCCTGAACACAGAATTTCATTTAGCATGATTGCCTGGATGCAATTCCTAGGCACAAAATCATCATTTTAACTCACATAAAGATGGATTTACAGACTCACAGAAACAGACATTAAATTAAAAAGTGAGGGTGCTTAAAGTGTTGTTACATTCCAAGCAAACAATAGAAGTGTTTGAAATTCTGCATCAAAAAGTCCCGTGTACTTTTGCCTCAACATATACTTGGAAAAGCCTGAAATAGCATATATTCATGTGTGAGGTTACATTATTACAAATAAGCTACACAGTTCCTAACATTTATCCTCTTCAGCATATTCTTTCAAGTGATCTTCCCTCCCACACTTCTTGATTTCATCTTCTTGCTTCTTATGCATATTGAGACATTTAAGATTTGTTACATTCATGTAATTGTGAAGAAAATGTTTCCCACAATGTATACATGCTTACTGAATTGATGAAAAATATAAACACAAATACTACGTAATCAAAAACAGCATTTTTAGAATTTTCTAAAGCAAACAAATGAAATCAACAGACATTTTTACATTTTTAGCAAGCAAACTTTCAAGCCCTACCCCAAATTCACACTAGAAAAATTAATTTTTATCATAAGAAATTCCTTCATATAGTCAGCTACAGAAACATGGATGCTGAACCAATGTTTTTGGTCCCCACCATTAAACTGGCACACAGAGAAATAAATTTTTATGTAATGACATAAACATACACAAGGAGTCAGGGCTAACCTTTGCTTCAACTCCATTGGAAAAAAAAAAAAAAAAAATCACGTCAGAACCAGAACTGTGCAATTTGTTGCTAAGCTCAGGATTCAGCTTTGAATTCAAAACGAGGAACCTAACACCATTTATGGGATGTAGGCAGAAAGCAAACCTATTCCCAGCTGTGTACATCGTTCTGCAGCAACCTCTGGTGGCCACTTAAAAGTAAGTGTTGGTTCCAAACACTGCTTGGCCCTATGTACCTCTGGGGCTACATCAGGTGTGTCAAGCAAGGCACTCAACAGGGACACAAGGTAAGGGAATACCAGAGATCCTGGCCACTGCATGCTCTGATCTACAGCTCATTATCAAGATCCTAAAACACACAGATACAAATCTTATATGAGGATGCATGCAAAAAAGCTGTAGCTGTCACGTATCCAGGCACTCACAGCATCTGCAGCTACATACAAATACAATCATGCTAAAATCACTACTGTGCAAATTATTAGCAATGTACTTAATATATAGAGAAACTACATAGGATGACATAAATACGTTTAAAATTGTTATCCATCATTACTGCATCATTTTTGGCAGGGAGAATAAAAGTCAAGGCAAGTTTAATTCCCTATGTCTGAAAACTGTTCTATTTTCAAATCAATTTGCTATGTACATTCTTTAAACAAAAGATACTGCCATTTTCTTTCTTAAACGAAGAATGAAATTTGACATCTCAGCTGAATGACCAGATGGCAAGAAGTTAAATCACCTTTTCAAGTTAGACTCAACTATAAACTTTACATCTACATAAAGAAAAAATTTCTAGTCATATTTCAAATGACAAAAGCACAATATGTTTTCAATGCATTGTAAAAAGCAATTATCAAAAGCAGAAAAGCACTATACTAACAGGAACCACTCACCAGTTCTCATTAACAAGTTTTTCCCACGCACTCCAAAGTGAAACCTGAATTCCAAAGGACATGGGCATGGAAAGAAGCAGAATTTCAAAGTGGTGACAGCTTCACTGACCTAGTACTGAGGGACAAATGTATGAACAAGCTGAGTTTTGACTGTCAAACTGAAAATGTAATGAAATGAAAAGTTGTTCTGAAGCAGATAGGGAAATGGAGTGGATGGCAATTCACAAAATCCACAGAAATAGAGTAAAGCCACTGCATACTTTGTACGCTCCTCCATCAGCAGAGAATTGTATTGGGTTCACTGCATCAAGGATTGGAGGTCTGGCATTGTAAGTTATTGAACGAAAGTATAAGTGGTAATTGCAACATTAAGAAGGAAGAGTAAAAGCTCTATTTTTTAAATCATTTAACATCTGCCTTCTATGATTTTAAGATTTTGGTCAAGTGTGTGAAGGAACTGCTATACAACAGTATTCTTTTGCTGTATAAAAATCTTTTTTTGTAATCATTAGGTTCCCTTTCTCCTAATGCTCACTTAGCAGTTGAGATCGATCAATAAGAAGAAATGAGGCAGAAACCAGATTAAAAAAACAAACAAACAACAACAACAAAAAAAACCAGCTGCACATGCACCCTTCTCTGTTGTATTATAAAATAGCAGAAAATTATAGTTCCTGATGGAGATGATTTTATTTGCACCTGGGCTATATCAGTTAACGAGACTTATACACAAAGCACATAAACTTTCAATTTAAATGGTAAAAAATAATCCCAATTCCAAGGTTCTATTCTTATATTCTATTTATACATTTCATTCTATGTATTTCCTTACTTATGTATATAAATATGTGCATAGTCAGACACATATATGCATCATCTCCCCTGCACACACTGGGCATATTTGGGAGCTGGTCTTTTCTACCAAACTTTTTGACAATAAATCTTAAATTCTGTATCAATGGAATTCTTTGTTGAAACAAAGCTTCAGTCACAGCCTAAATTCATTTGGTTTTTATTAAAAACATGAAGGCAAAACTGAATGAAAGCTAAAAATAAAATGCCATAAAATGAACAAACATTATACATCACTTAGCGCTCTACTTTCTTGGGAGGAAAAATCAGACAAATTTAACCAGCGATGCTCTACCTGTGACACAATATTGTGACTCCAGCATAATAAACTATTTTAGCAATTGTGTGTTGTGTTAAGAATGGCCAAGTTTTCTAGAGTGGAAACATTCAAGTTCAGAAATGTTCTGAAGTTAACGCTTCACCTGGGACATTTAACTATTTTTCTCCTTCCTTTTCCTAAAATCTAATAATTTCCAATGATCTGCCTCTATTTTTGCTTTAATGTATTTTTAAAAGCTTTGCAGTTGATGCACTGATTGATGAATTATTAATTGATGAACTGATTAAATCATACAAGCCTGTCCGTTTACTATCTCCAAGGCAATTAATACTGCACGGACATAAAGTGCCAATCTTTCAGAGAAGAACACAAATAGCCCATTTTGAGCATAAGTAACTTAATGGGAATAACACCTTCACATGGCTAACATGCTGTTTTTCTGAATTGGCTTTTTTCAAATGAATGAAATGAAGCATTACTTGCTTCAGATATGATCTTAAATACATACAGGTTTCATATGAATTTTTCTATGACAACGCTGATGGAAAAGAACACATTTTCATAAAGTGCACAGCATTTGGAATCTGATTTTCAATTTAGAATATAAAAATAAACACACACACATATACACAAAAAGTGTATCTTCCTTGTATTATACAGCTCTGCTTAGCAGGCATACAAGTTTAAAGGTGTTAAACTTGTGTTAAACTAGCCACTGGAGAGCTTCCATAGCATCTCGGAATCCAATAGAAACAAACTCAAGTCCAACGTGGTAGTAAGCAGTAGGCTGGCGCCAGTGAAAAGCACACCTACAGTGGCAACCTCAGCCCTTAATGCCAGCAACTTAGGAGGCCAGCATTAGGAAAAGTCAGTTATTAGCACAAGAGGGCAAGGTTTTGGCAGATATTTCTGACTAATGAGGTACAAAAAAGTGTTTTTCTGATGTTGGCTATGTTTTTACTTCCCGTAATAATGGCATATGTTGAGATCTGAAGCAGATGACAGTTTCATAACGCAACCATAAGCCCATGTAAAAATCATGTTTGTACTTTGTTGATAGAGAAAAACGTTAAAAATAAACACATCAAATTGCACCAAAAAGATCTACTGTATATAAACTGTTGATGCAGAACACGATATATATAATACCCTTATTGCTTTCATACTCCAGTACATATTACCTTTTACTGAAGTTTTGTAAGACAGTTTATGGATACTAAATTTAGCATCACATCCACCCACTGGAAGATATTACTTTATCTTTTTTCATCTCTATTTAGGAAAAGAATGACTAAAGCAATAAGAACTTCTAGATAGCTCAGACAGGGAAAGAAAAAGATAATATCTTAGTGATCATGGCCTAGACAGAGGAACCGAAAGAGGATCAAGAACAGGCCTGCTGTAAACACTCACAAAGATGAGAGAAGGGGCACTCTTCCTGCCCAGCAGCACTGGCAATTAAACCGTAGCAAACATCTTCCACTTGTTCACCAGGACTTGGGAAAGCTGTAAATAGCAGATTTGTACTTGCGTGCCAAAGCCAGTCTGTCTCCCTCACTCTCTCCCCAATCAGACAATCAGGCTATGATATTTCATTAGACTGTCAGATGTCATTAATACTTAATAACTGTTACTAAACTACATGTCAACACTTGGCATCCTGAATAGTTGCTCTTTCACATTTAAGTAGGTTTGAGCTTGATGATAGATTTTGTAATAGCAGAAACAAAAAGAATAAACAGAACCGCAAAGCACAAAGGGTATTTAGAATACAAACATTCAAAATCTGATTTGAAATATATGAAGTACTCAATTGAATCAATTTTCAGAAAGTACATGTAAAACATTTCTCCTAATGCTAACTGCTCATAATTCATTACAAAGTTCAGTCCTCGTTCAAGAGAATAGATAAAAATGGAACAAGCCAGACTGTTTTCAACCACTGCCATGATGGCTGATTTTAATCCATCTCCAGATTACTTCTAACATTTTCATGTTAGAGGGCCACTATTTTTGCAGTTCCATGTTTAGTTCATAATATGAAATTTTAAAAAGAGAAATGCCTAGTTCTCCATGTCCTCCTTCTCCCATCCCCAAATAACTTCATAAAGATTTTATTGTAGTGTCAAGGTGCCTTCTCATTTCATGTTCTCATGGACTTCTGTAGTTACTTGAATGATATTGCTATGCGTTCTCAGGATACTACTTAGCTAGGAAATGTGTTTCAGTTTTTTAGTAATCTATTCATATTTCCTAAATCCAGATACTGTCTAAAACATGAATCCATTGTGTAAAATTTGGAAGGGCATGCAGAAAGATGACAGGGATTGGTAACTTTATAATTCACAACCAACAGGATTTTTAGGAGTTTCTAGTGGTTGGGGCAGTTAACTTTACTTCGCTATATACTTTGAAGAGGCACAGAAAAACGTTATCACCCCTAAACCAAAGAAAAATAAGAAACCTTGTCTTTTCCACTCTTCTCTGTGCTTCAAAAAGTGATTATTACTTTGTAGAAGGAATACATATACACAGTATGTATATCATCTCAGCAGCACGAGGAACAGAAGCAATCAGGTACTGAAGCGTGGAACACTCCAAGACAGATGAAGACTTCCCAAAATGCTTTGAGTTCTGCAAGGCTTTTAAGGAACGCTTTTTTAAAATCACAGTTGCTTTGAACAAGAACTCATTTTAATTTTGACTCCATTTTTAGCCTATATGTTTGACAAATGCTCATAAAGCTGTGCCTAAATTTGAATCCAAAACTAAACTTAGCCTAAAAGATCACTACATGTAGACAGAAAATTAATTTGCTCAATGTGCAACAGTAAATACTAAGAATGGGCTGCAGGTCTAGCTCAGAAGTCACCAACTAACAAAAACTTATCAGATGTTACCTTCTATATAGAAGAGAACATTATTGATAAGGCTAGAAACAAGACAATAAGAAATCAACATTTCAGGTTTCCTACATCAGAATTTCTAGTTTTTAACACAGTGATGCTCCTAAGCGTTAAGTTGCTAGAAGGCAGATACTGACATTCTTGCATGCAAAAGAAATAAAGAAACAAGGTAATCATAACATTCTGTAGTGCTGTATGAAAAAGGTATTTAAAATTTACAAAAAAGCACGGAACAATTTGCTAGAGATACAAAAAAAAAGAAAGAATATGCTTTATTCTCAAGACAAAACATCTTGATTTCTCAGTATAGATATCAAAGTACTGTCCTTCGTGGTCCCTCACTAAGTAACAAATTGCATAACTGCAAGAGAATATTGACTATAGAAGGCCCATTGCACTACCCTCAACAAAACAGAAACAGAGCAGGGAAACCAGGAGGACAGCAGCTCAACACCGTAAGGTGCATCCTGGCTTTTACTTTCTTACTCAGCTGCAACAGAACAGTCTGGAAGCAATCTCCCCAGCAGCTGCTCTCATCAGCAAACTGTTTATTGAGAGAAAGTGGTTGGGTTAAAGGGTAAACGTTATCCAGAACTGAATGCGTATCTTAAAACAGGAAAAACAACAACAAAAACAGCAAAACCTGTAGCCATCCATCCATATGAGAAAAGCACATTACACATGAAAGGAAATGACCTTCCACTCTGAAAAGGCTAGAAGCCTACTTAATCTAAAATTCCTTAATTTGATGAAGCAGTATTTTATAATGTTGAACTAACTTACTCTGGCTTGTGCTGATTTTGAGACCTGTTGAAGGTTTCCAATAAAAACAGAACTTACTTAAAACTCAGTTTGTGTTCTAAGGTTAAAATATTTCAGAATATTTTTATTAAAACTTTTTAAAAACATTTCTTAACATAGAATGATAACTTAGCTCAGTATCCATATGCAACAGCAGCAAGATTAGTATTCCCCTAGAATATCACAAATGCAACATCAATATTTTGTGTGGGGGAAAAAAAAATGAGGTTCAGTATCAGTTTTATGAAAAAAAATCTAAATTTTATGATACAGGTAGCAAAGAAAGATGACATACTAAACTCTTTAAGTATTAAATCCTTTTCCTAACACTTGCCAAATCAGTTTCAAATACTATTAGAAAACTTTTGAATGCAATAGCACACATTTGGATGTTAAAATCTCTCTTAGAATTCACATCTCTGTCAAAAATCACTAGAGAATTGAATTTAGGCATGTTTTAAGCCAAGCAAAATTGTAATTGCATGCTATCATTGTACTACATTTAAGCACACAAACATGCACAAAAAAAAAAGAGAAACAAAGAATGTATGCATAAAGACCCTCAAAACTTGTGTAATTTTCTAACATCCATAATTAAGTTATAAAGATAATTTTTAAAAGATACCAAAAATTACAGTGCAAATCTCATTTAGTAGTACATAGCTGTTTAACCTCAGAAATTAAACTGCATATGAATGTGTACATAATGTGAACTGCTTTCAGAATATAACACAGTAATTGAGGCACATTTGCTACAACATTCCATAAAGTTGACTTTGAGGGTAAAGGATCAATAAGAACAAGGTCTACCTTTGACATAACATCACTACATAACACTTCACAAAAGCAAGTATTGCAATGAAAGGTCTGATAAATCAGACGACTAGTAGGTGTTGATTTATCTTACCAGAAAAAGGGCATGATAAATTATGTTTTGCCCATTTACTTCTTTGTGACACCTACTTCGTAACAAAACTGTTTTGGTTTCCTTCTTTTTTTAAAAAAAACAGTGTATAGTACGTTGAGCATACATACAACCATGCTAAAAATAAGTACAGAGAAACCATGCAGAAGTGCAAAGACACTCCATTTGGGCACTAAAATCTGAGCATTATGCATATTAGCCTGAAGTCGTATTTTGTTCTGTTTTTAAAATAGGATCAAAGTCACATTTAGAAGAATAAATTACAGTATAACCCTAAATGTTACATGCATTTATTTTAAATTGCTCTCAAAAGTATTCTGCATCAACCAGAAAAAATACAGAAGAATTTTGTTCTCAGCTAATAGGGCAATAAATTAGATGCAATATATTCAGCTGGTAAAACTGGCTCTGTTAAACAGCTATCACATAATAGTATTTTTATTTGGTACCAAAACTTTTTCTTTTTCTAACTGAGGATACAATTGTTTGCTGAAAATCTTGGAATCCATAGTAGAATGAGTTAAGTAAATAAAACCTAAGAAAATATTTTTTCTTAGCACTGATAATACACCATTCCTAGTTTAAGGTTTTCCATTTGGGTTTGCTTTGCCTTTCAGCAGATTTATGTGTATAAAATGTGAGTGAATCTAGTGTTCATGAATATGAAACAGTAGCATAGGAGCCAAGGATTCTCTTCTGAGCACTGCAAATATGCATTTGACCAGAATGACAAACTTTCTGCTATTGCCTCTTCTTAAAAGCAAATCCTAGTTCTGTAAAACTGCAGGAGGGGGCTGAGGTAAATAAATGTTTATTAAACATTGGGGTGAGACCACAACACACTTTCAAATGTACCTCAACTCAAAGAGATTACAATACAGTTACATCTCTAAAGTTGTAGAGCTAATGTTCAATTTGTATTGCATGTTTTGCTTCTCTTTCTAAAATTTATTTGGGTTGGCATTTATAAATAAACAAATAAGTAAAATATGATAAAAGAAGCATCCTAGGAAAGTACATTTGCTTGGGAATTATGTGCTATAAGGGCAAGAATATGCATAGCATGCTATTTATAGTATACATACTTTAAGGGGAGAACAACAGCATTAAAATAACAACTACTGAATTTCATTGTACCTAAGATCTCCTTCCTAATCCAGGATCCTAAAAAACTTGAGCACGACAGCTTGTGATTAATTAAAATAATAATAAACTAATATTTTTTTTCAATGAAGTCTAACAAAAAAAAGTTAAGCTTCATGCTTTACAAATACGTCATACATAGCAGTATAAAATTTAGGTATCAAATTGAGTGAAGAAAGTCTCAATAATACTCAACTTATAAATTCATACATTTTTCTTTACAAATTCATACATTCTTCAAAATTATGAAAAACATACAGTCTTCATGCACACATATTATAGTGTTTAGCTGTAAAAGTGGTAAATACAAACTGCTTTTACGTGCACATTTGTTGGTTTGTGTTTTGTTTTTTGTTGTTGTTTTTAAACACATAGCGGTTCTTTCGTATCTAACGCTCATGTTCTTCTGCTAGGATTGAAACCTTGTTCAGAAAAAATAAGTAACTTTTTTACCCTCAGAGAAAAAAATATCAAAATAGCAACCAAGCATACAGTACGCCCTCCTGTAACTATAAGGTTTGTGATATTCAGGTAGCTTCTGAAACTAGCCTCAGAACCAGGCCTTCCCAGACAGCAGCCATCTGAAAGCATTCCTGCAATTATCAGAGGTAAACTGGGAAGAAAATTTAAAAAAACAACAAAATGCAATTTGTCACTTAAAGGCAGGCATACATCACACTTAGCCCTCATGGAGATAAGGATGAACATTTATGACAACAAATCCTTCAACCACTCCAAGACTGAGCTCACTTTAATCAAGTCATACACACCGCTAGCTCTACTCCAACAGACCAAAATGACATGCAGAAGTTATCATACCGTAGAGAACGCAGTAGAAATCAGAACTCACAACTGAAATACGGGGTCTTTTTTAACAGCGACTTGGGAAACATGGTGCTCAAAGAAGCAAACAAGAAAAGATTCAAGAAAGAGGCAGTGTAAGAGAAATGACCAATGGAAGGAAATACAAGCATTCAGAGGCATTTACAACAATGGCACATTATTTACTCTGAAGGACTTTGGATTCCCTTGACTTGTCTCTGAGGATAACAATCTGTTGATGTGCTTATGAATATTTATTTTCTGTCACTGTTATAACAGTTGAGGCAAGACGCAATCTGTCCAATAAAGCTTTCTGAAGTAAAATTCATTAACAGAAATTATAACATTACATGTTGAATACAGCTTAAGGAGACCACTATACAAGCTAATCACAATGCACAGAAACAGGCTCTTGCCTGAGGACTCCACTGAACAGCACACCTCAGAAAGAATTCATTTTTCAGACCTTCTCCATTAAAATGTAGTATTAACCCAGGTAAGGAAATGCCATCAAAAAGAAGGGTGGGGGAATAGGGGAGTGGAGACAATAAACAAAAAACAACCTTCTGGTAAAACTTGGTAAATTTATTTAAGTAGTAAATGCTTGCTGCATATGGGCTATAATATACCCTACTGGAAAGGTTTAGTGACTGCAGTGCAGTAGTGAGGTTAAACATTCTGACAAGGTGTGAAAGCTTTTACGTGGAGTAACAATACAGGTTAATATGATTTTTCATACTGGCTGTGTAGCCTGTGCGTGAAATACAATTCCAGCTCCCAATCCACATGGTTGTATCAAGCCTTCCAGACATTCTGGCTGACCATGGAAATGGTAAAGCTGAAATTCAGAGCCCTGTAATAATACTAAGAAGAAAAAAATAGACAAGAGTCATAGAGAAACGAAGACAAAAAACTACAACTTCCTACCCAGACAACATTTCTAAAAATCAATCCCAACAGCACAAAGTAAAACACTACAAAATAGCCCTGCACATATCTACTCCAGAGATGAACTTCTAACTAACTAAATACGAACCTGTGTTGAAGACTCTTGATTAATACTCCCAAATCAGATGGTTAACAAATCATACTGAAATAAAAAATTTCAGGAATGATCTCAAATAATAAAATGAAAAATAAATAGCTAAATAAATATTCAGAATAGTTTCATCGAAGCTAATGTACTCAAGCTACAGAGAAAATCTGTATGCTCAGTCTGTGACATCTAACGATTAATTTATCCTTGATTAAATAGAGACAATTTGGGTCTTTGTTCCTTGAACCAAACAGACAGAGAAACAAGAGAATGAGTAAAGTGATTATAGTTTAATAGTTGGAAGTCTGATGTGTACTTTCAGTTTGTCTAGCTAACATTATTGCTCAAATTGGGAATGTGACAGTCACTGCTAAAGTAACATTCTACCAGTAAATTAAAATATGCTCCAAAGACAGAGACTTCTCTGAGTACATGAGAAAACTTTTTTGTACGGAGCAATAAGGATAGCAATAATTGTTGTAAGGTTTATTGCAGCTCAGAAGTGTCTTAACTTGTTACAGCTGGACTGCTAAATGGTGAGAAGAGTATCACTAGACAGAGTAGAGCAAATAAGAGAGAAAAAGCTGGAAAATATTTAGAAAAAATTGAAGTCCACTCCCAACTCCAAAAGGAAATGCTTGCCACAGAGATAACAAAAGTATATCCCTGTTTTTGCTAGCTATTTCATCCATACCACTCGGTGGAAATACCTAACTAAATGTTGTTGCTTCCCAGATGCTGCATATGGCTCAAACAGATAGAAGGAAAATCTCCCTATAATTACTGAAACTGATGAACTTCCCCTTCAAATGCAAAAGTAACTAATGACTCCAAAGAAAGGGGCAGCTTTTGTAAAGAGCTGCTGCTGCTGAAATAATACAAATGTAAGGACAGAGCAGCAGTCAGATCCTCTTTAAACCCATACCTTTTCTGCAACAGCGGCCAGCATCAGACACATGAGAAAAGAATATGGCAGGCAAAAGGTAATATTCTCTTCTACAAATCCACATAATAAGGACTTTTTGAGTCGAAGAGGTTGCACATGTCTCAGATCCAACTATTTATTCTCGTATGAACGACAAAGCATCTTTCATCACCAGCTCAGAGTACATCTGATGTCAAATATATTTCTTAAAAACAAGTATTTTAAAGACAAAACTTGAAATATTTTCAGGTATTCCTATCAAAACTCCAGAACTCAAACAAGCAGCATGAATATTTACGCTAATATGATGAGCTGCTATTTGTAGCTCATACTGCTTATGTTAACTTTGGGACACTGCCCCCCTCTCCATAATAAGTGAAAAAGAGTAAGTATTTGCTTTAAGCTACTGTACTACAATATATTAGTGATGAAAAAGCAGATAATAAATCAACATCTAAAATACAGTTTAAAAAAAAAAAAAAGAAAAGGAAACACCAATTAGGTAACTTCCACCTCTGCAGCTGCTGTTCCTGTCAGGTAGGCTATGGTGTACGATCTAATTGTAATATTAACACGTCAGTTTTGAAAAGAAAAGATTATCTATCTTCCAGATCAGAAAAATGCATGGATAATTGCTTATTTCATATAACGAGTCATAATGTCAAAGCATGCTGTATGAAATTTTTTGTTTAGATCTTCAAGATTATGTAGCAAATACCAATTTTTTTCCTTCTGAAACAAAAGAATTTCAGAAATACCTTTTTTTTTGGTTGGTTTTAACTACATGGAAAAGCTGAGACATAATCCCACAAAATCATTTTCTCAATATCTTAAAATTAAGAGGATCTTAAGATCCTTTCCAATTACTAAAAGCTGGTTTTGTGCATTACAAGGAAAACATCTAAGACCCATTCTTTAAAGTGGAGGAAATGGCAGTATGTTTTCTCCGACTGAATAACGTTCTTCCTTTCAAAGAATTTTTATGATTATATTTTTCCACTGAAAACATTGCCAACTTTATCCACTGAAAGATAACTAAGAAAGAAATTATGACCAATTGCTTTTTTTAAAATGTAACATCAAAAAAAATATCGTGAGAAAGCAGGAAAAAGGAAACTTATACATACTACTCCGTAGCACACTTTATAACCCAACATCGAACTTCACGTTTCATTCTTTGCAAATAAAAATCACGTTACCTTTATTTTGCCTTTCTGAAGGAGTTAGAACATGATATTCACTCTATAGAAAGTCTTTTACTGAATGAAATAAAAATCTAGATATTTTGCCAGGCTAATGTTTTGAGATCTGCAATTTGTTACCCATTTCTGAAGACTTAAGTTATAAAGTAATCTATTGTTCTGCCTTCAAATCCTAATTCTTGCCATGAAAAAACTGTAAAAATTATCACCTTAAATTGCAGGAGAGATTCTTATCCTCGTTAAAACAAGTGGGAGCACACCGTACTACCTTCTTGAATATTGATCCTGCTACGGCTGAGCTTTGAATTACACAGGCAGTCAGTTTTCACAAACTGAGAGGATATTTTACAATATTTTCTGAACCAGTATTCAAAATATTCATGAAGCAAGCCCAATACAATTTGTCATGCAATGGGCAAGTAATACACATTAGAAAACGAAAATGAATCTCTACAAAGCTGTAAAAATCAAATGTTGATCTGTACCTTACATCCTAATGGAACGATCTGCCCAGAAGTAGCACAGATTTGATAACCAATATTTTTTAGACATGCATTATAACTAGCAGCTGTAGGGAATGCTAGAATATGCAGCAATAGAAGTTGTTTTCTATGTGGTTAAGACTTGCTTCTTACCTCTGCCTCTTCAGCTGTTGCCCCATTCCCTACTCTCCACCCACGCAGCATTTGTTTTCTCTTTCATCCAGTAAAACCAGCTAGCTCTTCCTCTTGAAGTTTTTCTCACTCAATAAAGTTCTTATCCTCATCAGTCAAGAAGAATGCTCCAATTTAAACGCTCCCATCTCCACTTTCCTCAGGTCTTTTTCTCTAGGTCAGTGTCATTTTCATTATCTCTATTATATCATCCATTTATAAAGGGTTAAAGACAGAGGACTTCATTTCTGAAACCTGAAGTTGCCAGTATGTGTACTAAAATAAGATGTATTCGTTAACAGACTTAGTATCACACTTAGGTATTGAACTTCAGCAGCACTGCTGATTCTTTGGTATTGGCACAGATAAAGAGCAGTGACTGACTGAAATTCTTAGTATTTAATCATGCGATCCTGCAAAACACTGCTGTGTATAATCTAACTGTAAGAAGAAAGGTTTGCTTGATAGACATGACAATGCAGCATCTTTAAATAGAATACTTTTATACAAAAGAAATGTACATTATTGAGAGAACAAAATTTATTTTTACAGTTTTTTTATCTTGACTTAATTTCTTCAAATAATTGTGAAACCTTGCTTCATTACTTTTGTAAATCCTCTGTAATTAATATCACCACTATACCACTACTGTCAAGTAATCGAGTAAAATGATTTATAAATTTGAAATATGTTTCACTTGTCTGACTAGAACCCAAATAAAATATTCTTTTATAAAAAAGTTGTAGTAGAAAGTAAAGCAAATGTCTGATTTAAGCTAGCAGCTGCTCTTTAATCAGCTCTTCACTACAAGAACTGCATAAAGTCAGCCAGATAGTCACATGCCAAATTCCATTCCCACTGCACCTGGAATTTCAGGATTTCCTCAACATGGCAGAAACCTCAAGTCATTTCTTAAAATGAACTGTCAAAAAATGAATGCGTTTGTAAATCAATCTCTTCCTTTCAACTACTGATGGAAGTCACACTTGAAATATTTTTTGCATTCTCCATATTCTCCAGTAGAAACATTTGTACATCAAACTCTGAGAATACTGGAATGTCTTCTAACTCAATGATAATGTTAAATAAATTCCCATCTTAATTTTCCAGAGTAAAATCAGCTCAATAAACTTAACCAAAAAGCTTTTTGTTGGGAATGATTCTTTTTCTCATGATAACGAACTTCTTCATAAGATATCACCAATGTTATCGAGCAGCTGAATTGTCAAAGAATTGCTGACAGTTAAAGAAATATATACAGAAGACCTCAGTGTGGAAAATACACTGTTTAAATAACAGATAAAGTTTGCAGTTTGTCTTGTTGACTCATATTTTCTCTCACTTATTCAACTTTTACCTCTAATTAGAATACATCTTGTATCTAGTAATATTTTGTTTTAAAATAAATATACAAAAGAAGCCCAAATTAAGTTGTTAGATAACCACTATGATGATTTCCCACTGTGGAAATGTATCATCATTTCTGAGCAACTGTAACATGATTGCATCTCACAGGACTCCAGCTGATGCCAAGCCTGTTCTCATTTTCCCAGTCTCACTTACATAAATTAGCTACAGGCCCCACCAACAGTCAGAGAATCTCAAGTTTTTTAAGTTTGGAAATACTCCACTTTTGTCAGATCTTTACCAGTGAGGTCATAGTAAACAAATCAACGCCAAATTGCCATGGATCTCCAGAGCGTTTGTCACAAGTTATGGATTCTTGCTATCTAAAATCACCCATCTGCTCAAAGGCAGATGAACTCTGACTCCAAACGGTTCAACAGTCACAACTTACAGAGTGCTGACACAAAACCCCAAACCAGTCACTTTAATTGAAGCCTTTGCATTAAGTTATAACGCGTGCCTGTACTAAACACACAGCCAACACGACTATGGATTAATTTGCCACTGTGGATTTCAGCATTTTTTACCTAGATTCTTAATGCAAACTCCAAGATAAACTGAAACCAAGAAAATTCAGCCTCACACACTGGCTAGCACCCCTCTCCACTGAATGACCTGCATTCAAGAAAGAGTATTCAATCAAAATGTTATTGACTATACATTCAAGGATGAGAAGTTAACAGAAAAGATCAGCACTTAGCTCTGAAAAGCTTTAAATATATCACACGTCATTATAGTTTCAGAATAGCTTCTATCTTCTACTCTATACAGTACAGAAAGTTCATACCTACTGAAGAAAATGGTAGTGAAGTATCATGCATATTGATTTGAAGCCCTGAAACATGACAGAATAAAATTTCAATAGGTTGCACTTTTTTTAGATGTGAGTACACACCTATTTCATATCAGAGCTGGTTCTACAATAGGATTAAATGCTCCCCAATACAAAGGCACTAAATTTTAGTTCTCACAGCACCATAAAGACCCTTTTTATGGATATTACTACAAGCTAGGTATTTTCTTTCATTTCTCCAAGCTTCTTGTGTTTTCTAAATGATCGTCCAAAACATTTATCAACACAGTCAAAAGTTGTTCACAAACTGTAAAGCAACTGAACTTTGCTATTCACCGTTGTTTAACATAAACAGCATTTTGCTGCTATCACAAAAGAAAAATAAAAACAAAAACCAAAACACTTTCTTAGCAAAAGAAATATACAAGAAAGGGAACATTTGCCACATTTCTTTTTTTCCCTCCCACCAATACATGTTAAGTATTCCCTGGAGTGTAATAGCAAAAAAGTGAAGGATAACTTTAGGAAGCAACCACCTGGAATTACTTGGTTCCACTTTCAGAGTCTCCCTCATCTTTCATCAAGATTTCTTAATTGCAAATGTTTTACTGTATTTGGACACTACATACCATTGATCTTGTAACATTTACAACACAGTTTTAAAATTGAGGAAATACTATATAGGCCAGTTGCTGCAAATGCACACAGAAATTTTAATGCAAATCTATACACAACACACTGGGCATAAAATCTTTTCCATCCCTTCCATATTTTTGGCTTTTCTCTAAATTCAGCTAATAAGTGACCCCTAGCGGTAAGGTACCTTTCCTCACTCAAAGAGCTGCATAAAAAGCCTCAACTGCTTCCAGCTTCTTAGAGGAATAGGGATTCCTGTTGATTTTAATGTAGTGCCAACACTACTATTGCTGATCAATCTTGAAGTCTCACAATGCTAGACAGTCTATTCCCTGGTGAATTCCCTAAAAATACCTGCTGTACCAGTTGTTCTTCAATCAAGAGATCCAAACAGAAGTCTGAAGAAACATGCAAGTGTGAACAAGTAATTGATAAATAATTTAGCCTTCTGATAATTATAGAGCCAGTAGGAGCAAATTCAGCTGTCAGTAAGAGCCTCTACTACAGAGTTAGCATCTACAAAAAGCAATTTGTTAGATACTTAATTCTTTTTTCCCAAAAGTTACCAAAAATCCATTTATAGTTTATTAGTTCTTTTGCATTATATGACAGGTTAAATATGCAACCTCTGAACAGAGAACCAGGAAAGCCTAGTTTCTTCTAATTGTATCAAATAGTTTAAGCACTTCACCATCTTTTTGTCCACATTCCCTACACACAGTTTCTATTATTATTTCAAATACTTCTCTTGCTTTCTCCCATCATCTCTTTCAGCAAGGGAGATGATAGCATCAACAAGTCTTCAAGTCATTGCTACAACCCATAAAATGACCTATTGTAATTATATTTAGAACTGGTATCATTCTACCTCATCTACTGCCATATCCACAAGTTCCCCTATCTCAGCTTCCCCATGACAACCCCTTCCTTCCTTCACAGCAATACTCAGTCCCTCACAAGTTACTGCCTCATTAGTAGAGCCAGCTTGCCAGCTGGGAGGAGACAACAACGTGTGTGTTTCAGTCCCAGAGTTACTCCTAGGCAGAACCGATAGACTTGTAAGAAGAAACTGTGCAAATACAGGTACACAGAATAACAGAGGACAGATGAGAACAGAGAAGGATACACAATACTTACTCCACATCCATCTATCATCTTCAAAACAACTTGGATATGGTCCTGGGCAACATGCTCTAAGCTGCCCTGCTTAGGCAGAAGGTTGAACCAGGTGACCAAAGAAGGTCCCTTCCAACTTCAACCATTCTGTAAAAAGGAATCTGCAGAGGCTTATTACCTCAGTGTAGAAATAGCTTTCAGATGAATGGTTTTCTATCTTCCTCTGTCCAACTGAGCTTTGAAGTGCCAAAGCACATGACAGCCCCTTTGTATCCTCATCACCTTTACTGCTGCTCAACTACTGACTGTCAAATAGCTGTCCCCTCTTCGAGGGTCATTCCATTCAGAATGACAGAAAACCAACACAAAGCAGGGTGTTTGACAGGTACACCTTCACTTACATTGTTGCATCTATGTTACAGGTTTGTTTTTGCCCACATCAGTTTCACTAAAAGATATTCCAACCAATAGACAAACTCTCAAAGCTTTCATATACAAAGACTTCCGACAATAGGGCAGAGTTCAACTGAAATGATACTACTAATAATACATAAACAGAAGTAAAAAAATTTGGACACAAACTACTCACCAGGGATCAAAAGATAGCTCACAACAGTATGCATTTCATTCACAGTTTTTCTCAGCTCTCAGGTTATTTCTGAGCTAAAGCAAGAAGCAAATTGCCTTTCTGGAAAAAAATATTTCCAAAAGGCTCCTGTTTTTTTGTCCTACAAGCTAAAAGGCAAGAACAATGCTTAACACTTTGTGGATGATACAAAAGAATAAGCAAGTCTCCTATTTTGTAGATGATACACCTTAAAGCACAAAATTATTAGATAACAAAAACAATCAGGCTTTTGAACTTTAGCATAACTTTTTCAGACTTTAACACTGGTAGTATATTTTATTAAATAGCAGTTTTGCAGTTGGATCTCAAGTTCTACAATAGGCACTAATACATATGGAAATATTTCAGAAAAACTGACTTAAAATGTACCCTGAAATCTATGTTCATTATAGTGCTAGCTAAGAGATTGAATTTCTCATCCTCAAAGAAAGATTTATTCAGGATAAAGTAACTTCATACTCTCTCTGATGACATAATGGACTTGGAATTTTAAAGCAGCCGATGGCATCACAGAATTGGAGCTTAGAACAGCAGCTCAAAATGTAGAATTGGTCCAACTGACTCTGCTGCAATGTACCCCAGTTATTCAAATACACAGTCACCTTTACAGCTTGTTATCTGTTTGAACATGATATTCCGGATCTCAAAATGTCCTCTAAAAGCAAGTCTGAAGTACAAGAGATGTTCATTTGTGCTTTTATATTATTCTGTCCCCAATAAACAAAAGTTAAAGCCCCCAAATTCAAACTTCACTCAATATCTTTGTACTGCCTGTTTGTTATTCCGGAAGACCATACTGTTTAAAAGATGGCTACTAGCTCAGCCAAAGCAATGAAGATTGCTTGTATTTCATGATTTGGCTGCCATCCGTTTGGAAGATAATGAAAAAACTGACTCAGCCTAACACAGCCTGAGTCACTAGTCTAGTCTAAGAAGCTTCAGACCAAAAAACGTGTGGGAATAACATATTTCCTAATGGAGATAATCACTATTCTGTCAAATATCTCTCATCCTCTGAGGAGTGAATTCTTGTTTCCATGAAGCCAAGAATATGCTATGCTGAAACTTAGAGCAATAAAATACAATCCTAGCTTTTATTTCTGAAAAAATATCCTTTAAAATGGTAATGTGAAAGAGTAAATATCTGAGTGTTTCAAGGCAAAGCTGCAGAAATAATCAGATCTCTATGCTTGAAGCTACCACTGAACATACGGGGGCCAGATAATGGGCATACAGTGATCACCATTTGTTTAAACACTTAGATTTTACTAGCACTACAGTGACGCAAAATTTTGTTTTTAAAGCACTGCACAAGTCTACAATTTGCTTAACTGTGTTACATCAGATCAAAGAAAGTGGAAAAGTGCTATATTTCAATATCCATACTTGTTACTAAAACAACTTCTAAGACCAACAAGTTGTATAGATTTAACTTTTACCTAACAAATAATCTGCCTTTCAAACACTGCCTTCATTGTTGTTGCAGCACTATATCAATAAAATATTTTTCCCCAGCTAACTGAATTCTAAAATGTCCAATTGGAAGTAAACCATGCTTGTCTTGGTGTAAAAAACTCTGTGATGAAAGAGTTGCCTTGAGTGTTGTTTTTTTCCAGGCCCATTATCTTACACTGTACTTACAGGAAAGGAGATCATGAATAAAACATAGAAGCTGTCACAGCAATCTTTCACCACCAATAGAAGCCAGCATGAGCTGAGGATTTGACTAGCATAATTCCATATAGACATACACCTCTAACCAGACAGACAATATCATCCATTATTTAGGTAATAGAGGTTGAGTTATTAATGTCCAACCTTTTGGCTTGCCTGGGCTGCCCTGAGTTTTAAGAGGAATTGTCATGAACTGTACATAAAATGTATGATGTATGTAAGTACAAATGTAATTATTTTATTAAAAAGTTTTCAGAAGGAGCTTTTATTTGAATTCAAAGCCACAATATTACCAGAATTTCAATATCAAACTGTGGCCATTTTTAGAAGAAGTCAGGTAAACAAAAGAAATGATGAAGAAAATATGAATAAAACTGAGAATACCTGAGATATGGAAATTAATCACAGCAGTGATATTATTTGAAAAGTGCCACATAAACAAAAATTGAACAAGTTATATTTTTTAGTTTGACATCTCAGTCTGATATTTTTACTTCCTATTGACAATTAACCTAAATATGTTTCCCCAACAGTGGTAACAATGTGATTTAACTGTCATTGTTTAGAATCAGTTATTCAACTGCTAAGAGTAAATGAGATTCACTGCTCAATTACTACTGCCGCTAACTCATCTTATCTCCAGCTTCACTAAGAAAAGCTGGAGATCTCTGCCTGTTTTAGAACATCAGCAGCACAAATCTAGCAGCAAAGCCTTAAGAAGCCAATATACCACTTATTTTAAAAGCTTGACCATTCTACCTCTAACATTTTTCTCCAATGATAAAATTATGTAATTTTCAATGTAACTAGGGTCAAAAGTTTAAATTTTTCTTCCCAAATCTTTGGCATTCCATCTCATAATAGATTTTTGTTTCATATGTAAAAGGCAAAAAATATTAACATCTGTCTTTCTAATTCTTTTTTTGAAGAAAATTAATTTTAAATGAGGTTGCTTATGTGTTAGATAATTATACATTTGCTCATTTCTTCATATGCTGAACTGTAGTTCTCCTAAGACCTAGACAGTAAGCAGAAAGAACTATAAGTTAACAACATTGCACTGATAATGTAAAAAGTCAGATTGTTCAGACATTTGGGGCCAAGGAAAATACAGAACATACTTGCTCATTCAATAAAGTTGAGTAAGTTTTAGTTCAAGTCCACAGACTAGAAGGAACTAGGTCTGATGGAAGTCATGAAGAGATAAAGAGGAAAGGGAATGGCTAGGGTAAACCAAATAAATCACACAGAACAGAAACAGACCTACTGTAAATTGAAGCTTATAGATCTGAAAGGAAAAAGAATAGCTAAGTAGAATAGTAATTAAAATTCAAAGAACTAAAAACAAGGACCAAAATATTTTCTTTTTCTTCATGCAGTAGAAAATAAAAAGCAAAATGAAATATTTCTCACATATAAGCAAAATGAACTTATAGCTTCTTAATAGAAAAGAGTGATACAGACGCAACCTTCAGCTTGAAAGAAAATGAATCAGTGAACTGCCAGCTCCTAGAAAGAAGGAGCACCACATGTGTCGTTCTTCCATTTTTGCCGAAGTATCTGCTACTGGTGACTGCTAACAAGACATTATGAGTTTGCCTGATCATCAGTTGACTTATCACAGCATTTCTAAATACAGAAAAATGTAAAAAAAAAAAAAAAAAAAAAAAAAAAAAAAAAAAAAAACAACCATCCAAAAATCACTTGTTCCCAGTCAGCATGACTTGGTTAATCTCTCACGCATATACACTCCAATACATCTCAGAGACACAAATAGCAAATACTTTCAATAGTGACATAAAAAATAGATCAAAGTTCAAAATAACAAAGCTTTCAAGGCAGCTCTTTCAGCTCCCTTTCCAATACTCCTGACATATGCTGTAACATAAATCTTGTTTAAATATTTCTGAAATTATAGCTGTATTTTACTATATATAGGAAAGCAAGAAACTTATTTTTCTACATGTCATGTTTAACATAAGCAACTTGTTAGAAAGCTCAACTATTGCGTATTTCTTACTTATTTTGTTGCTCTGTTTCTTCATTATTAGCTGTAGCTCTTATACACAACTTGCAACTTTCTCTCACACAATATTCTAGAAAACATGTTATGGCCAAAGTGAAAATAAAATATATTACAGAGAAACAACATTTACAAAACAATTTTGGTGTGAGATTTAACTATACAGCAAGTATTTAAGAAAACCTTTAATGGACTGCAACCTGTAACGTGCCACTAGATGGCAAGTTTGGATAGAAATTAGCTAACTTATTGTAATCACAGAATGACTGCTTGAAAACTTCAAGTGCATAGGAAAGATAATCAATCACAAAAAAACAGTAAAGGAAAAGAACACACACACACAAAAAATTGGTTACATAAATTCTAAGTCTTCTGTACAAAGCATATCGAATATTAGTCAGAAAGGCTAAATGTGTTTTAATTTTTAACATAGACATAAAACTAATTCTTTTGAGTTTACTGCAGACAGAGAGACAAGCGCTTCTTTCAAATTTGGTCACAGACAGCTCCAATGACTGCAGCAACAATGAGAATATATGATCCGGAGAAAGGCTAGGAAGGTAAATGGGAGAGTTACGTCTTAGGAAAGTAGATTCCAGCTTATTCAAGGAATTGCTTGTTAGGATTCCTTGGAAAAGAGCCACACAAGGAAGGATACCCAGGCAATGCAACTGATTTGTAAAGTATATTTATTAAGAACTTCGCTATGAAACACTGTTATGCAGGAAGACCAGGTCTGATTGGTTAAATAGGGAATTTTTCAATGAGCTAACATGCAGAACAAGAATATATGTATAGTAGAAACAAGGACAAGCAATGCCAGAAGTATATAAAAACATAACTTGGGTACTACAGATGAAACTCAGGAAGTTAAATATCTACCTAGAGTTAATTTAGTGCTGGACAGTAGCAGTTGCAAGAAGGGATTATAGTGATTTTCTCATTTCAAAGAAGTTATCCAAGAAAAATCTTGGTGCACTGATGCATGGGGAAGAACCTAGTGGCAGACACTGTTAGAAAAAGCTGAAGTACTCAATGCCTTCTTTGCACTGATCTTCAGAGGCAAAGCCTGCTCCTGTACATCAGCGTGCGCTGTCACAAAGGTGAACACTTTCAGATTCATAGAAGCAAATGGAATTAATTGAAGAGAAATGAAAAAGAATTGGCTCACACAATTATGAGTTAGTCTGGATCTGCTACTGATCTGCCTGTCACACAACTTAATGTGATTTGATCTTTTGTTCCCAACCTACACAGAGATTTCCTCCTAGTTTTAAATAAAAACAATTCCCGTTGTTTGAATTAGTTCCCTCTGTAGCTAATCACAGTTATGTTTGATACTCAGAAGCATGTAAATAAGCACAACTCTTAAAATATATAGTAAATATACCTCCATTATTAAATTCAAAACTATCATAAACAGGTAATAAAATAACAAAAGAGTAGAAATTAAGCTTTTTGTTCATTCACAATAAAGCTCTCAAAAAAACCCCCACCATATTCAAAGTGAACACTGAATTTGCCTTGTCATGTAACTGTCAGCCAACTGAAATGTAAGTAGAAGCCATACCTCATCAGAAGAGAGAAGGTAAATAGGCGTCAACGTAGGAACTTCACTTAATTCACAACTCAGGCCAAGTGATATCAGAATCTCCTTGAGAACTTCGTATCTCTTGGAATTGCTCATCTTAAGCAAATTAAAATCCTCTTCAGTTTGGATATCCACAGAATTAGTATCCAGTTCCAAATGTACCTGGCAGGATACACGCAAAGAGAATTTTAAAAATTGTTCTGCTGGATTACACATTTTATATTGGCAGAGAGAGATGTGCCCAACAAACTCCATCCTAACTGTGGTTGCATAACTAGTGTATCTTATAAATTTCTCACATACTCATCACACCCACATTTTTGGTATAATCACCCTACTAAAAACTAGGGAGTAGTTATATCTTAACATTCAGGGATCACAGTTGCTGATATACAACAATTTTCTCTAAAATCTACATAATAAACTCATCTTCTGAAGGAGAAGTTCAAACTTGTAGATATTCATTAAACTCCTGCAAGAGGGATTTTAGAATCAACAGTAATATTGGTCATATTCTGGCTTGCGCAAAACCAGAATTACATTAATATTGAAAGACCATTATCAGAGGTTGCACAAGATCAACAGAAGTCTGCCAGAACACGCCCTTACTGTGTCACACACATTAAGTAGCCAAAAGCACAGCTAAAGAAATATCTCCGAACAGTATCTCAGAACCCCTGAACAGGACTTGGTAGATAAACAAATCTCAGGGCTCGAGCAGATGTTTAAAAGAAGAAATGAAATACCTTCAAGGCCTGCTTTCATTTGTTTGTTTCAAAATATTTAGAAGTTTTTGTACACTACTTCATGCACATACATTTGATGAAAATCAAAAGCCATTGTGTTAGTTTCTCCCATTTTGCACATTTTAATGTGTTCTTCACACTGATTGTTCTTCAGCTTTTATTGATGACCTATCTCACTGAAATTCTGAGAAATTTGCTGAAGGTAGCAAGGGTGGGTAGAACAAATGGTCAACAGAAGAGTACAGAAAAAAGGGAAACAACAAGTCTCAGTTATAGAATGTTATAGAATGGCTGATGTCACTGTCAGCCCCCTGAAAATAAAACAATGAGGTTTTTCAAATCCAAACTGGAAGCCATTTGTAATTATAAAATGACACTCTAATCCTTTTAATCTGATTTTTGAAGCTATACTTTAACATCTTTTTTTTTTTTTCCCTGGGGAAAACTTTTGCAGTGTTAAGTTTTATTACAGGAGAAGACTTCATTCAAAAGGTACAGGAAAGCAGGTTTTACCATGGAACTTGCAGAAATGAATATCAATGGTATCTACCCAATTTTCCAGTCCAAGTACAGACGGATCACACAGGTAGCAAAACTTCCACCAGAGTTATAAACATGTTACTACATATACCAGTTTCCAAAATGCTAGCAGATTTAACTTAAACTGAGGATAATATCCTGCTTCCAAGTGGGACAGAGTTAACTTTCATCCTAGTAGCTGGTATGGTGCTGCGTTTGGATTAAAGATGAAAATAACACTGGTCACACACATGTCATAGTTGTTGCTGAGGAGTGCTTACACACAGCCAAGATTTCAGCTCCTCATGCTGCCCTGCTAGTAAGGAGCTGGGGTCGTACAGGCAGCTGGGAGGAGACAGCCAGAAAGCTGACCTAAAATGGCCAAAGGGATGTCCCATAACACGTGGTGTCATGCTGAACTATAAAGCTGGGAAGAGAAGAACTGCTTGAGGAGTGGCTGGGCATTTGTCGGTGGGTGGTGAGCACTACGCTGAGCACCACTTGTTCTTTCATTGTCATTATTTTCCCTTCCTTTTCTGTCCTATTTAACTACCTTTATCTCAGCTCACGAGTTTTAGTTTTTCCTCCTGAATCTCTCCCTCTCTACTTCTAAGATGCAAAATGTTACATGGCTGAAAGTTTAAATCCTGAAGGAGGACTCAGGGGAAGAAAAAAAAAAATTGTTTCCAGCTGACTAGAGCTCTCCACTCCTCCCCAAAATGATAAGCATATATTACTGACTGAAAACATGCTCATCAACTTTTAGAAAGCAAAAAAGGTTGATTTAAGATTTCAAGTTGTTTCAATTTTGCTTATATACAAAAGAAATACATCCTAAATGAATAAAAGTGTGGGGAGGTTCTTTTGGTTTTGTTTTGTTTTTTTTAAATTACAGATCAGCAAGGCCAACATCCATCTGGAAGTTAAATTTACCCAGAACGTTACTAAAGAAAGAATGAAACTGTTTAGTTCATTCAGAGTGCTGGTATACAAATAGGGTTAGGGAAACAATACTAGAAAAATAGTACCAACAGATCTAAATCAACAGTGGCATTTCAGCACCATCAGAGACTAATCTTTATTATAGCTACTTGTTCATGAAAGAAATTGTGTGGCAGTTTTTTGTATACACAGTATGCAACAACAGACTCTGGGACTTTTCTCATGTACTCTTTCCAAAGAGATCTGGCTATCATATTCTTAGAACTTAAAAGGAAAATTCTTTAAAGTTTCTTGCACATTTTATTTCACTTCCTCTTCTGACTCTCCATCATATTTCATACTTTTGTATGAAAGCTTTTATTTTGTCAGTATCAGCTTTTACCTAGAATTCATCAATAACTCTGCTTTTCCTGTTCCCATTTCCCAAAGTCTGCAAAGTGCACAGTTGTAACACGGTGAATCTTCTAGCAGCAGAAATTGATAGCTCTGCCTTTGAAGTGGCATCCTTACTATGCATCTCTGTTGTCTCCTCTACCATCCACAGAAATTGCGCATGACCAACATAGTGAAAACAAGGACCTGTGACAGCAGTGACCTTTTTCTACCATTCTTTAGGTTTCCTGAAGATAAAATAAACACCATTCTGTATTCAGAGCCCTTGTACATTCACTGAGACATGCATCCACATTTGCCCCTTGACAAACATTCCAAAGAGCATGTCGGATCAACAAATGAGCTCCTTTAGAACACAACAACACTGTGTACCAATGAGCAAATTAGTGCTTTTCAATACACAGTACCTGAGAAAGAATGGCTTCTCCTCCATTATCTCCATAAGGCAGATGAACAATAACTATATCTTTATCAGTATTATTTAAGCAACTCAACGGCTTCACTTTGCTGCTCCCTTCCTTCATTGCTACCTCAAAAATACAGCCAGTGATCAAAAGATTTAACTTCATTTCAGTACTGTCCATTTTAGAGACCACTAATTCATGAACAGTTCTCTTCAGTTTGTCTTTCCTCTTTATTTGTATACCATCAAATATAAAAGAGGATGATAACCCTAGAATCTTTCCACCTTTAGATAAAAACTTCATGAACTGTTTTTGGTTCTTCTCAGAAATAGGCCTTTCTGTGGCAATGATCAACAGCAGTGAATTATCAATCCATGGAGCTTTCAGAACTTGTTCCTCATGCAGCTGGTAGATGGTGTAGCTGTCTGTATCAACACATTCCTGAATGACTGATTTTACTTGCTCAAAGCCCACTTTTGCAGTTCCAGAGCCAACATAAATCAGTATATTAGGGGGCTTTCCAGCAAGGTTTACTCTCTTTATTCCTGTTGTTAGACAATCACCGTTCTCTTCCAGTTTGCTATTGCAATCATCAGGAAGTTCTGGAATGTCTTCCACAGAGGCAAACCTGACTGATTCGATAGTGCTGTTTTCAAGTTGTAGACATTCACGACAGCTGGAAAGATGCAAGTGGTGATGCTCTCCAAAACCTATCTCTTTGTCAGATAGGCTGTTGGATTCATCTTCGTGCTCATTTTCTTTTCCTTGCTTAGATTTCTCTTCTTTTGCCTCTGGATCACCTTGTCCTGCAGACTCAGCTACTCCTAATTGTGTTTTAGCGGTAGTCCCAAAAGTAGCAGGAGTTACTTCATTCATCTGTTTAATGCTTGCACTCTTCTCTTTCATAGATGGTGTCACCTGTTTTAACTCCTTCAGAGTATTTTCTTGTAAATGGACAGCTGGAAGAGTTAAAAAAGGAGGAGTTATAAAAATTTTTATCAGAAGATCTATGATGAATATCACTTAATCAGCAGAATCAAGGCTTAATTTCAGCACAAGTCCAGAATACTACAAATTTTATCTGTTTGACACATCAAAACCACTCCCTTGAATAGAATAAATTTATACTCACAGAACAAGTCATTGACTGTAATGACTATTTGTTTCAGGGAAGCATGGATGAGAGTGTAACACTTGTTATTCACAGGGAACATTTAAAAAACTCACTAACACTCATTAGCAGTGCACAAGTATATGGAGAAAAACAAAACCTGACAACTACCGTATGCAATTCAAACATGCTCGTAACAGAACAACAGTGAATGAGAAAAAGGTAAAGAAGTTCTCATAAAAGTATCAGTTTGTCAGTTTTTGTACATGACTAAAAAAAATGGACAAAATAAAGCAAGGGAAATACCTTTGGAAAAATGCTGATCTGTTAAGGAGGGCAGAGTGGGAAACAGCTATTTTGAAATAGATTGTGAATAGGTTTTGAAATAAGCTATTAAAGTCATGATATTGGGTAAGATGGAAATGCTGAACCATGTCTCTGGCACTGTCAAAGGCAGTAAAATAGAATCTTTGCATAAGTTTATTAAAAAAAAAAAAAAAAGAAGGAATAGATATATCTGAACTGCTTCCAATCGGCAGAAAGGGAAATATAATCAGCTATAGGCAATACATAGGAGCTAAAAACGCAAATGAAAAACCAGTAGCAAATGTGAATTCCTTTCCCTAAAAAGAATAGAAATGCAAAGATAAAAATTTCCTGGTAAGCACAAATGAAAAAAAGAAGGGCAAAGATACCACTGTGAGCAAAACTTGTGGAGCCAACTAACTGAGAAAGAGGAGAGAAAAATTATTCTTCATACAGTAACTTATTTCTTTCAGTTTCTGAACCACAGAAATACAAGGACCACTCCTAAAGTAATGTCTCCTATTTTATTATGTGGCACACAATGTCAGAGGTGGATATTGGTTGTATGGCAGTACAGACCAATATGTTCCAACCAATATCCCATTACATGCTGTTGCCATGACAGTTCCTCCATGTGGAAAAAAATGGCACCCACTGACATTCACTGATGCTTTCTGAATGTTGATGGAGACCAAACACTGGATGCGAGCACAGTGAGGGGTTGGTGGTGCATTTCAGAAGTGGCAAGAACAACAACGGGTCATCTCCACTGGAGCAAATTTTTATGAGCATATAATGCAGGCTTTTGTTCATCACTGATGAAAACGTATAGATAATGGTGATGTGTTGAGAAATAACGTTTTGTAGCTGAGAATTTGTTCTATCAAATAGTGTTATTGTGCTGTTTGTATCTGTTGTAGTTTCCATGGAAGTAAGTAGGAGGCAATACTTTCAGAGCAACCTCCATACTTACTACAAGTCAAAATAAGCAAAAACTGATTGAATCCATCTCCACTGCCATAAGACCAAATGCTTATTTATGTAGATATTAAGATCATATACACAGCTCTAAAAAACGTTTTATCATTAAAAACAAATACTCACAAACAATCTTGCATGGAACCATTCCGTTATCCATTTGAAGCCTGTCTTCCATGAATGCTATTCCAAGGTTACTGAAATTATCTACACTTGCTTCAGCAATTAACTTATATGGTTCCCCAGGTTTATAGGCCAACGGTGAACAATAGTCAGACCACTTCACAATCTAAGAACAAACCACATGCATGTTTTTCAGCTTGAAAAGGCTACAGAAAAATATAAAATATACCAACAGTATTATGTTTTCGCAAGATCAACTGCAGAGTTGAGAACTGCCTTCTCTAAAGATTCTGGTATGGAAAAACATCACAACAACAGGCAGAGCCACAGGGATGTTACGAAAGCAAACCAGCACAACTGGCAAATTCAAGTGTCAAAAGTAACATAACTATTTTATCAGAAGAATTAACTAAGTACACAAGGTTTAAATTGCTTGGTACATGAAGAATTCTGGTCCCTAGAAAAGCATAATGGGGAACACTTAGGCTTCTCCTCTCAGAGAAGGTTTGTTAAACCCAAACATACATATATCACCCACTATTCCTCATCAGCTTTTTCTTCAAGCGCTGTGCTGCTGCCATGTCACTTTGCCCAGAAATTCAACAAAAGGGCAACCAGTCTTAGACACCCAGGGTACCTAAGAATTCTTAGAGTACGCTGCTTTCGTGTCTACAAAAACCTTAATCTCTTCTCCTTCTCTGCATGCCTTTCAAGCCAACTCTTCCACAGCCCCTCTCTTCATCATGTCATCATGTGACTCTGGGCTATTCTCTATAGTGAAAGTTAAAGAGTCATAACATTTTTAAGACACCCTTTCTTACCCAGAGAACACACACAAGCAGCTAACATCCACATCACCTGTAAATTGTGAGAATATACTGATACTTTTTCCTTTTCTTCATGGCACCAAATAGGCACACTAATAAGTAAAAAGTAGTTACTGCTGTCCAGTATGAATAAAGTGAATAAACAAAAGAACCTCTCAAAGTTAGGCTACTGCCAAGACATATGACCTGAAATTCTGCTAACGCAACAATCCAGAACAGAACAAAATCCCTAGAGAATTGTTTCAAACCAGCCAAGCTCTCCTGCTATGACTAGAAATCCTCATTGAAATTCTGTCATAATACAGAACAAAAGGCTAGCTCTTACTAAGAGATGAGAAATTATTCATAGTCCTGCTTTATGCATCCACCTCAGTTTCAGCTGAAACCAGTGACAGATCACTGACAGCTATTCAAAGAACATCTTTCTGTCAAGATATTCTTGTAGGCCACAGGAGTAATCTATTCTTACAGTCCCTATCTATGTTGAAAGTTAGCTGCCAGAGGTAGCAGCCAAAAGCACTTCTGGTGAAGTGACACTTACACAGAACAATAATAAATAAACAAAATAAAACATCAGTCCTTTTCCACTTAAGTTTCAGTCTTTTTCAGTTTGATAAATTAATTGTTAGTGTCTGTAGAAGAATGCAACTTTTTTTCATTTGAAAGAAAATGCAGACAAACAAATCAACAACGTTAAAACACACACACACAAAACAACAACCCACAACTCTGCCTAATAAAAAGCCTCAAAAGAGCAGCAAATCAGTGCTTCAATCCAGATGTTTCTTTTGTGGACCTGTGTTATAAATTTCCCTTAGCCTTCTGCCTGAGATGGGCCAGTACTCTCCAGGTGCACACTGAGACAAGGTAGAAGCAAAACAAGGTAGAATCTAATTTATTTCCTACAAGCAGAACCCACCTGGATGGCTTCCACTGACTCACATCAAAGACAAAAAAAAAAAAAGCCATCTACAAAACAGCTAGTGTGGCTACTGCTATGAGGCCAGCTGGGACGAGGGTCAATAGGCTTCAGCAAGAAAGGTTTCAATTCAGAATAAACTTCTAGTACCTCCAGTCCCCACAGTCTGGTCTTCACAGAGATAATGATTTTGCCTGGTACAGCACCTCACCTGGACATCGTTCCTCTAGAAGGCAAAGACTAACATGTTCCATGTAAGAAGTCTATCTCTTGAGAGCAGCCCTGCGGAGAAGGACTTGGAGGTCTTGGTAAATGAGAAGCTGGACATGAGCCAGCAGTGTGCACCTGCAGACCAGAAAGCCAGGTATGTTCTGGGCTGCATTAAAAGAGGGGTGGCCAGCAGGGAGAGGGAGGTGATTGTCTGTCTCTACTCAGCTCTTGTGAGGCCCCATCTGGAGCACTGTGACCAGGCCTGGAGCCCCCAGCAAAAGAAGGACATGGAACTCTTGGAATGGGACCAGGAGAGGACCACTAAGATGATCAGAGAGCTGGAGCAGCTCTCCTATCAAGAAAGTTTGGGCGAACCAGGCTTGTTTAGCTTGAGGAGAAGACTCTGAGGAGACCTCATTGTGGCCTTCCAATATTTGAAGGGAACATATAAACAGGAGGGGGAACAACTGCTTATGAGGGTGGATAGTGATAGGACAAGGGGGAATGGTTTTAAACTGAGACAAGGGAGCTTTAGGTTAGATATGAGGAGGAAGTTTTGCACGCAGAGGGTGGTGACACACTGGAACAGGTTGCCCAAGGAGGCTGTGGATGCCCCATCCCTGGAGGCATTGAAGGCCAGGCTGGATGTAGCTCTGGGCAGCCTGGTCTGGCGGTTGGCGATCCTGCACATAGCGGGGGGGTTGAAACTAGATGATCGTTGTGGTCCTTTTCAACCCAGGCCATTCTGTGATTCTATGATTCCATTAGTATGCTTTGTTCTCAATTCAAAGGCCTACAGAGGGTACTAAAATCAGGTTGCAGACATCCAAAATCATTTCCATTCACAGTCTGTCCTTCTGTTCCTGCATTCTTACCAGGGTAGGTAAGTCACCAGACACTCTGCTCTCTGTGTTCACTACAGCAGAGAACTCCCAGATCATGTATCAGAACAAGTTGCTTGGAAAATGTATGCTCCTCATCCAAGGGAACTGATGAACCACAATTACTTACAGATGCGACAGCATCTTTAACAACTAAAAGGACCTGGTAACCTGATGCCAGAAAGTAAGGATGACAGATGATTCTGTGGGGTGCTAAGTAGGGACAATTCAGGAGGACACCTAATTAGTCCCCTCCAGATAGCAGTCCTAGCTTGTGGCATAGGCTATTTAGTGGAGGACTCTGTCAATTTTATGTTATTCCAGCAATCAGACCCAATGTTTTACTACTGTCTACCCAGAGATGCATGCATGGCTTTCTACCTCTTCTCTCCTTGCATCAGTGAGCAATGAAGTCCATTCTGTAACTCATCAACATTTTTCAGTATTATGAATTACAGGTCAAACATTATTTGTAAATTTCAAACAAGAAGCATTGCCATTTCCCAACTGCATTTTATAGAAAAGCAAAGAAATTAAGAATTTGACTTTGGTCTCACTTCAGTAGACTTTGAAAAAATTATCAAAATGTATTTAATATCAAATGACGGCACATTTATTTGAAGTAGAAAATAGAACGTATTAAAAGTGAATGTTTAATGACTAGATTACATTTTTATTCCCAATAACATTATAAATGTACAAAATCTGTGATTGATTTATTCCTTCAAGCATTTAGAGTTACGCTTAATTCTATGTCCATATCGATGCTAGACTTTGCACTACTTTACACGAAACAAAGAGAAGTGCTTACCTCTTTTGAAGACACACATAATTTCTGCAAGTTATCTGCCTGAGCTGAAACACTTTCTGTCACAAAAGCTATATGTTCCGTTTCTAGTAACTTATCAGGATAAATAAAAGGAGAAATGAGAAGTAGACTCCATCTGTTTAAATCATCGAGGAGCTGAAAGAAACAGGAAAGGAAAAGTCTCTAAATGGAACATCTGATTTAATAATTCTTTTTTGAATTTTCCCCAGACCAAATTCAAATCTAACTCTTCAGCTTTACATGAACACTCTCTGCAATTTTACAAGGAAGAGAACTTCCCAAAAGCAAAAAAGGGAAATCATCCCGAACCATTAAAAAGGGACATATTAAAAGTAAAATAAAAATGGATCACCTATAAAAATGGATCAGCTTTCAAGACAACTCAGATTCCAGCATTCAGCTTTACAGTAGAAGCATGCAGCTGAGTGGGCCACTGAAGACAGCTGTGCTATTGGCACTGAGACCTTCTTTACTCACTTGCCACTGGACTCTGTCATTGGCAGTATGTTTCATTCAATCCAATCCTCCTCTCTCACTCATACTGCAGGCTGCCCTGCCTCCTTCTTCCACCTCAGTGCTAGTTCCTGATGGTGGAAGAGCACTGCTTGAGCTTTCGTAGAAACCAAGAAGGCAGTCATAACACAGCACACACACTCAGTCAGCACAATAACCATTACCTGGCTAGCATTCAGATGGCAAGTTAGGTAACAGTTCTCCAGGAAACACAGTCCCACAGCTAAGTAGTACACATTGTCTCTACATCCATCTGCCAAAAGATCCATCAGCCTATGAGCCACAAATGACCCAAGGACTGTATATTACGCGTGTCTAATATTCAGGATAGCTAACTTATAGTTCTAGGAATTCTTTTGTAAAGCCAGTTACGTATAGATAGTTTTATTTTTGTGGAGGCGTACAGTCTCCTAAAAATTAGTACAAAATGTAGATATGTGTATGGGAACTTCTGAGTCACAGCCTGAACCTCTGATTGATCACCTGAGGCAAGCACTGAGTCAGCCCTGGGAGCATGGGTGAAGGCAATTCACCTATGTGCCTAGAAGGGGTGGAGCCTGGCTGCATCTCTCCTAGACCCCGTTTAAGGGCTGACTGCCACTGGGCAAGGATCTTTCTCTAGAGATTCCTCTTTTGGGAGTTTTATACTGTGAGCTGAGGACATGGGTGAGCATTTCATTTTTTATTGTCTCTTTCCACCACAATAAGCTTTCTAACTATAAACCTGTAAAATACCATCCTAACCATACCACTCTTCTAACTGTACATTTGTTAATTGCACAATATTGTACTGACATTATTTTTCCCACTATATTTTAAAAGTTGTAAATAGTAAAAGAAATAGCTATTTTAGTACCGTTATACTAGAAACACACACTTTGTATTCCTTTGGTAACTCCATGTAGAAGCATGAGAAAATTTCCATAGATATATTACACATAGACATGATTCCACATGTAAATCGAAACACTGCAGTATTAAGACTTCTTTGTATAACTAAACTTCAAGAGGAATATCTGGTTAGCTTGCCATCCAACCAGCTTTCCTGGTTGGGTAGCAATGTTTATTTTTGCAGCTTCCATGCTCAGAAAAGTGAGCCAAACTATTGAAGCTTTGTATTACCTTGGACGTTTAGTTTGATTAATTGGGGAGACGGGGGGGGAAGAAAGACATTTGTTAGGTTGCTATTTAGAAACCAGCGTAGCTCAGCTAGCTTTCTAGAGGCCAAAAGCATGATAGTCATTTTTTTTTCTCCAGTGTTCAATGGATGATGCAGCATTCCATAGCAATGCTGCCTCTAGCTGTAGTACAGTTAAGTCAGAGCCCTCGTGTCACAGGAACAGGGTGTAGGGTGGTAGGCCTTCTGCACAGGCAATCCAGCAAATACAGCTCATAACTTCCAATGCACTTTTCTAAGAGACAAATACACTGTGAATAAGAGCATTGACTTTATGTCAAACATCAAGCCAAAATGCAATTCCCTTGAGAGTTTCCTAACTCGCACAAACAGAAACTGACAAGCTTATGAAGTCGGTCTGCATTTAGAGCATAGCAGACAAAAAGAAATGTGCTTAGTATGCAAGGACTGGGGAGAAGCTATTTTAGACATGAGCAGAAGTGGAGCAAAGAAAGCACGGACTTGTTGAAATATGATTTCATAGTTCACATTTACACAGAACTTTCCACTGTTTACACAGAACTTTGCTCTTTATGTTCACTACAGCACAGGACTCTGCCATTTACATAGAACTTCTCTGAAGACATGGAAAAAACACTTGATTTTGTTTTCAAGGACTTAACAACTGCTTAACTGCCCTGTGAGAGATGCTGCCACCATCTCTTCTAAGTATGAAATAGTCCAATCATTGGATTGCAAGAAACTACTTTTGAATCCATTCTATTTGCACCACTGCTTGCACTGCACTGAAACCAGCCTTTTGGATGGCTTAACTTCATAGAATTATCTCGAGTTGGAATGAAGCCACAAGGGTCATTAAGTGCAACTCTGTGCTCTGCACAGGGCCACCCAAAAATCAGCTTTCCTGCTTCTGGAAAAGCTTTAGCCAACAACACATATCGTAAATACATTGTGGTTGGTGACCCTGCCCGTGGCAGGGGGGTTGAAACTAGATGATCACCGTGGTCCTTTTCAAACCCTGGCCATTCTATGATTTCATACTCATTTATGTAAAATGTATAATAATCGAAATTACTTCCACAAACAACTCTGAAAATCGCCAAAAAAAAAAAAAAGAAAAAGGGGGGGGGGGGGGGGGGGGGGGAGCGATCAAGATGATGCCTGCCCTCAGCCTTACTCTGGCATTTAGTTACAGATAAGCCCAATCTTAATTCAGATAAATCAGGTGACCCGCACAGGGAGGAGCGGTGCCCGAGGAGTTCCATTTCTGAACCTGCAAGGCTGGCAGCAAGCTTACCGTATCCTAAAGTAAAACTGAAACTGAGCGGAACTCCTCCAGGTACTGCGCGCTTCTCTTCTACCGCTGCCCTTTCTGCACAAACGCGACGGCGTTTTTCGCATCACGTTTTCCTCACCCGAGGCAACGTTTTGTGCCCAGAGAAGCAGGCAGTTTTCCATAACAAAAGCCGTACTGGTGAGGCTCGTCCACTGACGGGCGAGGACAGCGCGGCACAGCCCGTGGAGCGGACACTCGCCCCCTCCCTCGGGATCACGGTAACGGAGGAGGCCGCCGTCCCTCGCTTCTCCCTCCCTCGCACGTACCTGCGTCTCGTCCGTGAAGAAGACTTTGTTTCCTATCCTGAGGCAGACTCGCTCCTCGGGCGGCGGCGGGTGAGCCGGAGGCGCCGCAGGGCCGGCGGAGCAACAGAAGGTGAAGGAGCAACGGGAGCGGTGGAGGCGGCGCACGGTGCGGCGGATGAGCGCGGCCGAGCAAGGCCCCCAACGCGCCCATAGGTAGAGGTAGCAGAGCGTGATCAGCATGGCGGGCGTCCCCCCGCCCAGCCACGCCTCCAGCGGCCGGCGAGCGCCGAGCGGAGCCTCCGCCCCGCCTTCCGCCCCGCCTCCCGCCCCGCCTCAGACCCCGCCCGCCGATCTGATTGGTTGCCGGCGGCGAGAGGCGTGAGCGGGGCTATAGCGGTTCGTCCTCGAGACCGCCTGAGGCGTCCCGTGCTCTGCTTGCGCGTGCTGTTGGGTGGGAGTGGTGTTTGATGCCACAGAGTGTGCGAGGTTGTGCTTGGGACAACGTGGCAAGAGAAAAAAAAAATCAATTAAAAAAAAAAATTATCCTTGACATCTCTTCTGACCCATGCCACTCTGTGATTCACAGAATCACAGAATAGCCCGGGTTGGAAGGGACCTCAAGGATCATGAATCTCCAACCCCCCTGCCACATGCAGGGCCACCAACCTCCTCATTTAATGCTAGACCAGGCTGCTCCGGGCCCCATCCAACCTGATCTTGAACACCTCCAGCGACAGAGCATCCACAACCTCTCTAGGCAGCCTGTTCCAGCACCTCACCACTCACATAGTAAAGAACTAAAGATTCTGTGATTCTATGATTCTACTTAGCAGCGTAGCATTGCAGGTTATGAGCTCTGCTATGCAGCCCTGCGTGTCTCATGTTCCTATCTGTGATGAGGCTGCAAATCGCAGGACTAGGCTCGTGTTTCTGCTACACAAACCTGTTTCTTATCCCATCAGCTGCATGGGATGGGTTGTACAAAAGTGCAGTTAGCAGACCAGCCAAGTGTAAGTATCTGCTACTTTTTTTTTTTTTTTTTTTCCATACAGAAACAAGGAGTTATTCTCATTTTCCTCAGAAATGACTCCACTTTGCCACCTGAGCTAATTTCAGTGCCTGCTGCACCTTCTGGGAGCAGCATCTCCCAGTCACAAACACAGCAGGTAGAGCGATGGACCTCAGGTCCCATCTGTGCAACAGGACAGTCACCAAAGGACACAGCAGCAACAAGATGACACACTTGTTTTCATTTGATTTGATTAGGTCACCAAATGAGAAACATGAAATCACTATCCCAAGGGGCCTGGCGTTGAACTGATGAAGAGTGTGGTGGGGAATAAAATGATACAATGTGCTTGTGTTGTGTGCTACAGACACAGCTTGCCACTACACAGGAAGCCAAAACAACTTACACAAGGTATCTGCTGCTCGTCTGGCACTTGCATGAAAGTTATTGAGATGGTGAAGATAGAGGGAAAAATGTATGAGGAGCGGGTGAGGCCCCTCGCTGCGCTCAGCGCAGAGCAGAGGAGCTGAGGGGAAGCCTGATGGCGGCTGCAGCTCCTCACAGGGAGCGGAGGGGCAGCGCTGAGCTCTGCTCTGTGTGACAGCGACAGGGCCCGAGGGAACGGCATGGAGCTGTGTCAGGGGAGGGCAGCTGGGGGTCGGGGAAAGTCTGCACCACAGGGCAGTGGGCATGGAACGGGCTGCACAGGGCTGTGGGCATGGCACTTGCCAGAGTTAAAGAAGTGTCTGGACAATGCTCTTAGACATATTACATGATTTTTGTGTGCTGATATTTGGAGTCAGGATTCGGAGTCACTTATCCTTATGAGTCCCTTCCAACTCAGCATGTTCTGTGATTCTACAATCAGCTTGATCCCAGTGGGCATTCAGTGCATGAATGAAAAGAGAGAGGGGAAAAGGAGAAGAAAATGCAAAAAGGCTAGAAGAAATAATGGCACCAATGTGAATGCAGCTGGATGATACGTAACAAACATTTCCTGAACAGAACACAAAGCTACATTCTTTTTTACTATTCTGAACTCAAGGCCTGGTATGCACTAAGAAATTTACTAAAATAGCTATTCTAAAATCACAGTGTTCTAAACGGATAGCTATCAACATCACAGTGACATTTTAGATAAACAAGGAACACACTGGACCTGTGCATTTTGATGGGGGGGGGGGGAGGGAGGGGAGGAAGAAAGAAAGAAAGAGAGAAAAAAACTACCAAAAACACCATGAGAGCTATAGTACCATGACAACCTTTTTCTTCTTTTAAATCTGCATCCACAGTGAAAGCTTATCCAAAATGGCAGAAATCTCTGACATAATTTTGATTCCCACAGGGCATGTCTGAAACAGTTAACAGTTTCAGTTGAATGATCAAACAATTTAAACAGCTCCCTCCCTTCATATCAAGCAGAAAAAGTATCAGCGTGGTGGCTCTGCTGCTATATTGCCTATATATGTTCTATAGACAGGGCAACAAAGTCTCTAGTGGTCATAATTTTCCATTATACACTGTTTCTTTATGTGGCTTTATCTTACAGAGGAAGTCAAAATACTTACACAGGCACATCAAAAGAAGGAAAACAAGCAAAGTATACACAGCCTCAAAAGAAAGCTCTTAGCCTTGGAATTCACTTTCTCTGCAATAGTTCACTAGCACCCACATTGCTGACCTTCAGAGCACACTGCAAAACATAACTGTTTGTTTATATAACCTTTGCACGATGAGCAACATACTTTGTTTAATCCTGCTGTATTCAATGACAGCATTGAATGCAGTCAACTAGATTTTTATTTATTGCTCTATTTTTTGGTGTTCCTTTACTCAGGAGAACTTCATGAGTACCTGAGAAAATTGAGTCAAAAATTCATTTTGCAAGGGAATCTAAAGCAGAAAAACATACAGGCAGTCAATATTTTAAGACAGCGAAATGTTGGAATATTCTCAGTGAGAATAATTTGAACCCATAAAGTTGCTGTCAGTATTCAGATTTTGATTATAGTGTAGCTTAGACTTAATAGTGAAAAGCTCTGTTTAAACTGTTAAGTATTTTATACTGGGAAACATTTCTGTATTGTTATGAAATCAAGGCCATGTACACACTAGGATATTTACTAAAATAGATATCTTAAAATAAGCATGTCAATCAGTTTCCCCATAAAGGAGGGTGGAAGGAAGCCTTGAAAAGGAACAGTGAGTAATATTAGCTCTCAGTCTCAATGGAACACTTGCCTTTTTTTCACACAGAATCACAGAATGGCCCAGGTTGGAAGGGGCCTCAAGGATCATGAATCTCCAACACCCTTGTCACATGCAGGGCCACCAACCTCCACGTTTAATACTAGACCAGGCTGCCCAGGGCCCCATCCAACCTGGTCTTGAACACCTGCAGGGACGGGGCATCCACAACCTCTCTGGGCAGCCTGTTCCAGCACCTCACCACTCTACTAGTAAAGAACTTCTCCCTGACATCCAACCTAAATCTTCCCTCACTTAATTTAAAACCATTTCCCCTTGTCCTGCTGTTATCTACCCTTTCACAGAGTGCAGCTCACAGAAAGATGTTGCAAGATGTAGAAAACAGACACACAGATACATGAAATGGTTTACAAAGAAAATGAGGTAAACTCTGAATAAAGGGAATAAGCTAAATGTCAAATTTCTGCCTGCAGATGAGCAGAAAATAACCTCTTCCAAATTGGACAGAAAGACCAGCTTCAGTCTAGAGGGGTTAAGTCCATCTAGGCTCTCCCAAATGACTCAGAACAGGGAGCCTGCACTGCCATGGAACATAAATGTTAAGGAGCCTTAATTTTTTTTTCCCCTACTTTAAAATGAGTATTATGAAAAGAGCTCTGATGTGCTTCATGAACGACTTTCAATTCATTTTTGAGGAGCTTTGTATGATATTAATGCCTCCAAATGTTGTTATGATATGTTGTTTAACACCAGCTAATATTTAAATCTGTAAATGCTGTAGAGTTATCCTGTCTCCTGACAGTACCAATTCATTTTGCACACTATTTATCCTTGTAAATGCATATGTGCTTTCATTAAAATAATAATAATGATAATAATAACTGAGTAAAATGAGTTTCCCCCAAAATAAAAACACAAAATAATTATCTTATGGTCCATTTCTCTCCTGATACGCTATCCTTAATTCCCCTAAAATCAGACAAAATCTGCCAAAGTTACTCTCTGGAAGTATTAGAAGTGTGAAAAATAATCCCTGCTCCTGGGAAAAATATATAAGTAACAGTATCGGTATTTTATTTCCTTTGCCAAATACAGCTCCTCATATTGAAATTAATTATATTTCAAGATACAGTTGTTCCTTTCAGTATCTAAAGGAGGCCTACAGGAAATACAGAGAGGAACTTTATAAGGTAGTGTAGTGATAGGGCTTAAGTTAGAGGGGAATCCAAAGCCCACTCAGCCCAACCCCTGCCATGGGCAGGGCAGCCCCCCACCAGCTCAGGCTGCCCAGGGCCCCATCCAACCTGGCCTTGAGCACCTCCAGGGATGGGGCACCACAGCTTCTCTGGGCAGCTGTGCCAGCACATCACTGGCTGCTGGAGAAAAAATTTCCTCCTAACATCTAACTTAATTTTCCCCCTTTTAGTTTAAAGCCATTCCTCCTTGTCCTATCACTATCAGACCATGTAAAAAGTCAGTCTCCTTCCTGTTTATAAGCTCCCTTCAAATACTGGGAAGGCCACAATGAGATCTCCCTGCATCCTTCTCCAGACAAAACAAGCCCAGCTCCCTCAGCCTGCCTTCACAGGAGAGGTGCTTCAGCCCTCTGTTCATCTTTGTGCCCTCGTTTGGATCTGCTCCAACAGCTCTCCATCCTTCTTGTGTGGGAGGCCCCAGCCTAGACGCAGTACTCCAGATGGGGCCTCATGAGGGCAGAGCAGAGGGGGACGATCACCTCCCTCTCCCTTCTGCCCACCCCTCTTTTGGTGTATTCCAGGATACTGTTGGCCTTCTGGGCAGCTCACACTGCTGGCTCATGTCCAGCTTTTTGTCCAGCAAGCAAAATATTAACTTCTATTTTTCTACAATGTTACCAAGAGTTACATTAGATAACATTATAGTTTCATTGACAAAAGTTTTTTTTTTTTTTTTTTTTTTTTTTTTTTTAATTTTGTAGCACACTTGGTCTTGCAGCGCTTTATCAACAGATTTATTTGATGTAACTTTGTATCTTTCAGAGAGCTGTATTTTAGTAGCTCAGGCTTCAGTTCTGTGCTAATATCCTTGTTGGCAGGTTCTGTCTAGAGCTATAAATCAATTATCCTCACATATGGATCTGATTGCAAGATTGGGACTCTATGCATCAGTTGTGTAATGAATACTTCCTTTTTGACTATCAAGCTAAATTTGATCTAAAACTAAGCTGATGTAATTATATATGTGTATTTAAGACAGTAATTTAGCAAGATAGTCAATTATAATTTAGGTTACTTATAAAGTTTGCCATTTTTTTTCTTAGTAACCATGCTACTATTTGACATACAATTTGTTATTTGAACATTACTCACCACATTGTTCATTCTAATAATTGTAGTGATTTTGATACATAAATGTTAAGACTTATAGAGACTGTACATATGTTTTCTTCCTTGTGTCTGTTTTACTTAGTTATAGATTTACAAATTCTACAAAGCATTTAAACACAGGACAGAATAGGTGTTGACTGAGAATTTTCTAATCTATATTTTCAGTGCTTTCCACAAGAGTGTTTAATGGATTTGATCTTTGAGTTTAAACTGTATCTAGTAGTCACAGTAGGAATGGCTGTCACAAAAGTGGAGAAAATTAATGCGAAAGCTGGAGTGCAATAAATCAAATTACAGAAAATGTTATTCAAGACTACTTCAGAAAAAGTACATATGCAATGCTATTATTTTTATCAGCTGAGTAGCTAATAACAACTGTACAAGAATGTATCTTTCAAATATGACATAACCTCTTCCCTGATGGAAGAAGGATATTTTATTAGAAGCAAAAATCCCATGTGCAAAGTTGCGCCTTCTAATACGGAACCATTTCAGGGGAAAATTAAGTCTTTCAAGAAAGCATATCCAGTGGTCTTCATTTGTGAGTCCTGCCCTTTCACACTGACTGAACATGTGCTACCTTCAGCTGTATCAGAGCCTGAGAAGGAGCCATGAAGGCTTATGTAAGGCGAACCTGTCTCCTACAAAGAATTTTCAGTGTCCACACAAAATGACCATTTTGATGGCTTCTCCTGCTCAGTCAGATAGAAGGGACCTAATTTATACCAAATAATCAACGGATATTCCATGTTCATTAAACAAAATCATTTTTCTCTTTCTGGAAAGAAAGTTGACAGCATAAAGCAATTATATTTGGTAGCTCCATCTATTCTTTTTGTTGTCAAAAGCCGCACCAGAGGAAAAATAATTCAGCAAGAAGTTCTTACAATCCATTTGCATCTCTGCAGTAGTTGCAAAATAAAGGGAACAAGTGAACTGTTGCAATGAACCTTAACAATGAAAACAGATAATGTTACCTATCAAGTAATAAATTGCTCTTGTATAATACAATGGGTAATTAGAAATTACCAGTACAAATGAAAACACTGGGTAGAAAGCTTGAACTAAGACGGTTTGTGCTCAGCCTTTGTAGATTTAAAGCATATTGCATACTGTGAAATAAAACATGCCTCAAAGAAATGGCATTCATAACCCTTATTCCTTGATAGATGCAGTAATCTTTCTTGGCATAAAATTTCTTCTCCTTCCATCAAATAGCAAACAAATTAAAGGACTATCCCCAGAGTCTGAGGCAGGCACTAGGCCCGTCCTCTCACCGTCACTGATTTTTGGTATCCTTTTGTGTTTTATAGTTAAAAGATGGAAAAGATTTTATTCTCTGTAAAATTTACTCTGTAATTAAAATTCTCTTCAAGTCTCCATTACACTTCTTTAAAACTGAATTCTGATGCATTTTCCCAAGTCATACAAACAGTATAAAATGGCAACAGAACAGAAAGATAAAGGACACAGTATTCAATGTGATTTGCCATCTTAAGTTTAATAAATAGTCTGTTTCACTATAATTGCTCTCACCAGGAGTCTGACCACATGAGAACAACATCTTTGAACTATTTGGAGGAGTCAAAAGAAAACTCATTAAGGATGGTTCTTTCCTTTTACCTGAGGCCATGTTTGTTTTAGGTAAGTATGCTTTGGGAGTTAAGATAAAGGAGGGGCTGAGAGGCCAAGACAAGCAGCCAGCCTGCCACAGAAACAGCAGGCTTTAGATCATCAAAAACCATGGAGGGTGCAGCTGTAGATTTCTTGCTCCGGGCTTCAGTGGATCACATCTGTCAGTGCTCCAGAGATGCCCAGCAACACTCACTCAATCCAAGAGAGCATCCAGAGAGGTAAGGCAGAGACAGGCAGAGTTCCTTTCCAAACTCCAGCAGAATTACTGAAAAAAATAGGATTTCCTTAAAACAGGAATCCACTTTAAGGAGAGCTGTCTCTAAGCGTAGCTATCCCCTTTAAAATAAGACTGCCAGCTATATCATAGTTAGCAGTAAATGGATTCCACCAGAAAGAACACGAATATGGTCACTTTAAAGACTGTTATGAAGCTCAGACTGTAAGTACCATTTGAATGTAATAATTCTAGATTAGTGCAGAAAATAAAACAATTTTTAACTTCAGAAACAGCAGGCAAAATAAGTTTCTGAAAACTTTTAATTTGGGACTGACATTTTATTTGTTTTTCTGATATTTTATCCTTTTCAGTCAAGTATTTCAGAATATATTTGTAAATAAAAGCAATAATATGAATAATAATGAACAGTAAGCTTGCAATAACTGCTGGTTTTTTAAACTTATTTAGCTTTTGCATGTGATATAACTTTTCAATTTTCCCTATCAAAAAACTGGTAATTAGATCCAATCTCCCATGATCTTTTAACGTTGTCTAATCAATAAATGATCAGGCACTCAGTGATCGTAAGTAACCATTAATTAGACACAGTGCCAAAGATGGAGAGTTACTTTTCACTTTGCAGCAGTGGCACATAAATAGAAAACACTTCAGTGAAATCTTAGAAGGAAATATTACCTTAGTTATAAACGTACAAGTGATTATCTAGTTTGTTTAAAGAGATCATAGACAGAAGACAGACAAATATTGCCATAGAAATCAGACTTAGCAAATCAAAATGAGTCTTTTGCAACTTGAGATATTCTATTATTTTGTGATCAAAATGTGTTGAGAAAAAAAAAAGTTGTGTTTCTTTTTTTTTTCCAAAAGACACCAGCAGACACTAAAAAAAGAACTATTTTATGAATATTCTATGGATATTACCACAGAGAATTAATTGTGGGAACGTTATTCTATCTTAATCTTTCAGCAGCCCTGTTTTATGGAGGCCTTGGATGCCCACAGCCAGGGATGGTGAAATGACAGAGAATCAACAAATGGTGAGATTAAATTCTGGAGAAAATAATCCTTATTGAAAACAGGTGCAGAAATGAAAGCTATCTGAACACAGCAAGCGAGGCTCGGTCTTTTAATCATTTCCTTTTTCAATTTCAAAGTACTTTCTTCAGCACTGACAAATGTTTCCAATTATGATGCTCCATGCATGGCAATGTGTAAGAGTATCTCTAATTTTGTATCAGATATAGAAACATTATCAGCTCATAAGAGCTGAAGAAAACACCGCTTACTAAGACAACTTTAACATCAGGTTTTATTTCTTTACAAAGTAAGAATATTCTCTGAAATTTCTACACTGAATTCGTATTTTGTATTTTGTATAGCTATTTTGTATAGGGGAGAAAAGATTTTAAGTGAAAATGATTTTGAGGCAAAATTTAAAAAAATACATTCAGGTGCACAAGTTGTATTGGTTGGTTTTTGAGATTTTTGAGAGGGATGTTGCTATAGCTAAAACAGATAGAAAATCAACAGAAAAATCAATTTAAAAGCTCTTACTGGCAAACTCCTCCTCTGAAAGGCCCACCAATTAATAACTATTTTTACTTATTCATTTAGGAAGATTTGTTAGTTAAGAGGATAAAACTAAAGAGAGATATAAGCACATTCAACATAGGTCCCAACACTGCAAACTTAAAAAAACGTACTGAAATGGTGCTTTGGTGCTTAGTTTTGAGCACACTGATGAGTTTTTGCAGCATCAGATTCACAGCTACATCTTCAACTTTTTTCCCAAAGGCTCAGCAGGTTAGGACAACAGCTTTCCTTAGTGTAAATCTTAAAACATTCACAATTTCTAACACATTCTAATACATGTAATGCCTTTTTTATCATGTACTGTTTGTCTCCCGAAGGTGGAGGCTATAGCTGTACAGATCTGTTGGAGTGCCATGCTCCTGGCACACTCTGTGGGGAAAACCTGTGGAACATCATCCTTTCCAGAGGCACCTGTAAATTTGCTAAGGATGAGAGTTGTCCTATTCTCACAGGAGATGCTCACTAATGCATAGCTACATCCCACAGCTATGGAAAACAAGAGGCATCTTCTTCAGCAAATTACTGAGGTTTCTGACTGAATTAGATTTGCAATTAATTGGCGTTACCAGAATTGCTTTTCAGAAATGCTGTGTTTCAGCCTGAAAAATATATGCTTACATTGTATTTAGTAAATACCTATTAGTGCATATATGATTTTTAAAAATATGTGTTCTGAACAGAAAATGATAGAAAAACAGGTCAAAAAAGGTAAAAAGACTATTTTAATTTTAACATAGGTATGAAAGGAGAAAAATTGCATATGGTGTCTACTATTTAACATAGATATTACAATCACACCTACAATGTTCAGCCAGATCAGAAGTCCATTTTACAGGTGCTGTGGAAAAAAAGTAAATGAGTCTCTGCTTAAAAACCAACATCAACCTAACAGGCTTGAGACAAAACATTTTGGCTACAAGACAGGCAGACATGGGAGAAAAGGGACGACATAAAAGGTACAGAGGAAATTCTAAGATCCCTTGCATGATCTGTAATCACAAGGTTTTTTGGGGCCCATCAAAATACCCATTTTGTAACCTACTTCCTCAGAAAGACAAATGAATTGCTCTGACAATGGCATAAATCATCTTTGTTTTTTCCTCTTTTCACTAGCAGTTTTACCACAACAGGGTAAAATTTTACTATTTATTCAAAGTCAAGTTTATGCATAGTAATAGATAAGATGTCTTGTTTAAGATATAGTAGAAAACATATAACAGGTCCAAGTTATAGGACTCAGTAACTTTGGGAGATGCTTTCAGGTTTACAGTCTTAATAGTATTTGGTAACATTAACATTTGCAGATTTTTACTATTATTGTGAACTTATTTTGAAAGAAATTAGTATTTGCCAAATTTTGTATTGAAATTTAAAATAGATTTTTGCTGCCTAGTTTGTTCTATCAAAAATGCTTGCTTTTAAAATCAGTAAATGATTTTAAAAAACAGAAATGTCAGATGCCAGTTGTCTCTTGACTTAACTGTTTGGACTCTTAATGCGCTCGTGGGATCTCTGATTACAACTAAGTGTGCTCAGACTTGAACATTTCACCTCCCATCTGCTGGTTAGTAAGATAGAGGTGTATTTTGTAATACCTTAAACCCCCCAGTCTCTTAAACTGACTGAAAATCCTCTTCTTTCAATCTCTGAACTTCTGTTTGGTGGTGTTACTAGACCACCAGTCTAAAAACATATTCTATAGAGTCTTAAGCAGTACAATACTTCATTGCTTTATGGTTCATACAACATGTATGTTGAAATGGTTTGTTAAATGCACAGCTATGGACAGCCTATGGGCAGAAATAATATCTGAAGAACGTTTAGTTGGAATAAAAAACTCAGAACATCAAAGAAAGGCACATAATCATATAATTTTACAGTTGTTTGTAGAAGAGTGAAATCTTCATTTTTAACCTATTCTATATAATAAGCATGTCTCTTTACAGTCACAACCAGATGGTCAACTAACAAATTTTAGATCAAAAGGAGCCCTGGGGTTTCAACATCCAGTGAGGTGAGTTAAATACTATCACTCGATTCAGGGAAATAAACATCCTGAAAGAAAATACTTATTTCAGGGAGAAGTATTACTTTGTCTCTGGAGTGTCACTTTGTAATGGTGCATTTTAACAACTCACCAAACTCTGTAGATATTTATCCCCCCACAGGGAAAGATGCCCAGGCTGAACAGAACCTGAAAGAATACTCCAGTAATGAAAATAAGAAAAAATTCACCTTAAAACAACATCCTACTTACTCTAACTTGTATTTGCATATAATATATAATAATCATAACATATAATAACTTACACGTTATTCCAAATTTACAAATGCCAAATAATAAACATGAGCAAATACTAATGCCATATGACTTGTTACATATATTTGTCTTGAGTCTGCTGAAATTTGCTCTTTAATAAAAATTGAGCTCCAGGTAATCTTTTTCTCTAGTTCCTATTCGTGGAGGAATTATAAGTCTTTCCACTCCCATTTAAATTCTGTCTGGCTTAATGATATAAAAACTCCTGATGTGGGCTTCTAAATACAAGAGGAAAATTAATGGAAAATCCCTCTTTTTTACAAGCAAATTTTAAATTAATTGAAAACTGGCAAAAGTGGGTCGAAAAAATAGATGTGCACACATATGCATGCAAAACTCATGAACGTATGTAAAAAGACCAAAAAATTTTTGCTTTAGTGGAAAAACAGGTGAAAACCTGAAGTGTAAATAAATACACATTCAAGATTAAAAAAAAAAAAAAAAAAAGTAATTTTGAAATAAATCTCTTCCAGCTGAAGACACTAAAAAAGACCGAAGATCAACCTGTGTGCAAGAGGCAACCCACCCCAGTCTTAATCTGGTGTCTTAATCTTAATTCCAGAATCACAAAATGTTCTTCAACCTTCTTGCAGTCACACAGGACACTTCCATGTACTGTGCTAAAACAAAACAAAAAATCTCAAGCACACATCACTGCTCTGTCAACACTTTATCATGGAGGGACCTTAGACAAATACATTACAAAATATGCCCAAAGCAACTGAGGTAATTTGAAGTTAATAGTACATTTTAGTCAGCAACTCTTATTTTAAAAGAGAAGGAGCCCCAGGACTTCTCTGCCTTCAGAGAAAAAAAAAAGATTTTAATAGCCAAGCTAGGTTAGCTGGGAAAGTGTCTCATGGTTTTAATTTTTCTCTTTCAATATGCTTTCTCATCAGACTTTATTTGCCCAAATCCAAATGCCAAAAGTTTCTTAATAACATTGGAGAGAAGGTTCTGGCTAACTTTCCAGTACAAGCAACAATTCACTTCTACAATGATGACACTGACTCTGAAGAAGATGAGGAAGAAACCAGTTCAGTCTAGTAACTAAAAATTACTAGCCTTTCCAAATACATAATTAAAAATTAAGAAAGGAATTAAAAGGAACTGTCAAGAATGCCTGAGCAAACATCTGACTGAACAAAGAAACACATCAAAGCTCATATGAAGACTATTTATAGCTAGCTAACCAAGAAGAATGAGTCAATGCAACTGGAAACAGAGGAAATCCTTGTGTGTTTTAAAAGACTTTTAAATAAAACCCTGAAACTTTACTAAAAAATCATAATGTTTTCAATTGTGTTGGTTTAAACAACAGTTGGATTAAGAACATTTAGTTACTTTCTTTTACATGCAGCGTGAAAATAGGACTGGTTATGGGGTAAAATAATGTAATATAAAGACCCAAAATAAACCAAAGGCTTTGAACCATGATGTTTCTAAGAATTTAAGTAAGAAGTGATTTTAAATGCAAAGAATATTTCGTATTATTTCTGCGGAGCAGATTTATTCTGATTTGAACACTGTATGCCAGACTAACCTAATTCATTTCAACTTCCCTGTCAGGACAAGTTAAATATGACAGTCTTGTGATGTCTTCTGTTTTTCTCAGACTTTCCCACTCTAATCAGAGAAGTTCCTTTCTGTCAGTCAGAAAAGTCAATTAATGGCACATAGAATATGTGTTACGTAAAGTTGTTTTGATCTTATTTGTTACAAAATTCAAAACATATTTCTACAGTCTAGTGTGCTTGAGTCTATGATTTTAATACAACTGACTTACTGTAGATTCCTATCTGGTGTGCATCTTACCATTTTGATATTTCTTTTACACTGATATTAAGACAAACTTAAATTACTAATTTTCATAAGCATCTTTGCTGTAATTAACAATGTCAATATAGAATCATAGAATCATAGAATCATAGAATCACAAGGTTGGAAACGATCTATAAGATCATCTAGTCCAACCGTCTTCACACTACCACTGCTACCACAAGCTACTAAACCATATCTCGCAGCTTCTCGTCCAGACACCTCTTGAACACTGCCAGAGATGGCGATATATCTCTTCCTACACAGTTAATCCATTAGGAAAGAAATAAAAGCTTGCTATAACCTGTTCTGTTTAAGCTTTTTTTGCATAAATAGTATGTGCTCAGGAAGTCAGCCATTACTTGTGTTACTATGCCAGGATTTTTTTTACGTAGCGCAAGGGTAAGGCGTTGGGCCACAATATGCTTCAGAATTATGTTTCAGTTATCCCTAACTAAAACTGTGATACTTTTTCCAGAGAAAAGGCAAAAAGGTCAAGGTTCTTCACCTATACTACTCTTGGTGGTGTAGATAAGGCCAGATGGTTATAAGCTTGTCAGATATTCCTCTTCGTAGAATATACTGTCAAACAAAGCTAGATTACTATAAACTGTAAGTCTAGCAAAGATTCCAGATGAGCCATCACATTGGAATGGAAGATCTTTTACTTTTTCAGAAACTCCACTTACAAACTAGGGAGTGGATCTATTAATTAAATTTACACAGGGAGACAGCAACTTGTAATATACATAATTACAATAACTAGATTAATTTGTAAATCCCAATATGACAAATGAAAATTCAGCTTTTTGACACTTCACTTATTCATCATCTCCATATATTCCTTTCTCAGCAAATAGAATTGCCACATAGACATTCTAAAGGTCATAGATATTATAAGATTATGTATGGTCCAGTTTCAACATTGTAGGCTTGTAGCTCATTTAAGCAGAAGAACATCCAAGATCACTTAATAGGTCAGTTACAATAACATTCAATGCTGGCCAAATTATTATACATTAAGCCTCAACTTCTTCCTTGCCAGAAGCTCTTATTCTCAGTTGGGTTCAGTCAGAACATCTGATGTTTCTGCCCTCACTTTCTGAGTCCTGAGCACTTCTCACCTTTTAAGACACTTCTGTGTGCATCCACGCTGTTGTTTTTCTCTCACACAAACCAAGCTGATGTTGCTAAAGTGCTCAGAATTCCGCTGACGTTTACTGGAATCTTATGGGATGTGCTGAGTGTTCTATCTGCCTCCATTGTGAAAATGGTTCAGTAGCTTGGTAGTTATCTCATATCTCCACACTGAGCAGTGCTCCCTAACAAGCACATTACACTGAAGAGCTATTTGCATTACACAGATGATGTCACCACATAAGGACCAATAATGCAAAATAACAAACTAACAGAAACATTCTGCAGGTTCTTCCTTACTGATCCTTAACATTCTGTAAGGCCATGCTGCCTGTTACTTTGCCCCACACAGTTTCTCTGTCTGCCCTGAAGGAGCCCAACAGTGGACTACGTTTACT